>CM024241.1:98195246-99395246 GCA_013421045.1 Propylea japonica
GGAATACTAGATTTGTGTGCCATTTTCTGAAAGACTCTTTTTTTTCTGATTTCAAAAATATATAACATCGTATGTTTGTATCACTATGAGAGTACAGAAAAATTGTCAAAAAACCTATTTTCTTCCTAGTCTCAATATTTTCTATGGTTTCAAATGCTGATGAGCCACAGAAAATGGAGCTTCCTTATAACAAGAGCAGTCTCTCAACAGTTGAAACCTTAAAAAATATAGAGACTCGGAAGAAAATATGTTTTTGACAATTTTCTACACTCATATTGATACAAATGGGAATACTAGATTTGTGTGCCATTTTCTGAAAGATTATTTTTTTCTGATTTCAAAAATATATAACATCGTATGGTTTGTATCACTATGAGTACAGAAAATCGTCAAAAACCTATTTTCTTCCGAGTATCTATATTTTCTTTGGTTTCAAACTGCTGATGAACACAGAAAAATGGAGCTTCCTTATAACAAGAGCAGTCAGTCTCTCAACAGTTGAAAACCATAAAAAAATATAGAGACTCAGAAGAAAATATGTTTTTGACAATTTTCTACACTCATATTGATACAAACCATACGATGTTGAATATTTTTGAAATCAGAAAAATTTAATCTTTCAGAAAATGGCACAAAAATCTAGTATTCCAATTAAAAAACATTAGTTTGGGTCATAGCTTCGTAATTAAAAATGGTGCAAAAAAGAGACGAGTACGCCACTGTATTCTACATAAAAAAGTGCCTGTATGATGTTTTGATTTCAGAGCTCTATCTTCGAAAGATCTCGTTTGGCGCCGTTTTCTCACCCATTTGTTCATTATGCTCACTCCTACTTCGAAAGATTTCAAAAAAAAAATTTTTTTTTGTCCCACCCCTATCGAGTGAGGTATCTGCGTTTTGCTCCCGTTATGCTCTTCACAAAACCTGAAGCAGTTCCTCTCTACGATCAATCGGTACTTAAATATGGACAATTCAGTCCTTTATAGTTACTAATCTTACAACATCGTTTACATAGCATGTGAAAAAAATTATTTGGATAATTTCTGGGTTTTATTCAAAAATGTTCAATAACGGGTATATCCCTTCTGTCGTTGAGTACCCACTGTTTTTTATTGTACCTGTTTATCTCCGAAGCTTCCAAAAGGTTTTGTTTATGGTACTCGTTTCTACATGAAGTAGGACTTAGAATAGAAATTGTTGTTGAAAAATGTCCGGTTCCTATAAGTGATTTGTATAATATGTTGAGTGATATTTTTTGTTGGTAAAGGAATTCTAGTGTTCTTTTATTCTTCTCTCAAACATTCTTCCGATTTGGGGGATATATACCTTCGGGAATGAACCGCAAATCAACTTATAAACTCCTGATTACTTATTTTTCTCTATTATTTCTTCTTGATTAACTTGAGAAATTTGCCGTTTTATATTATAATATGTTTATTCAGGATATTCATTAAATATCTAGATATCTGATCTGATTTTCGTCTTAAATAAAAGTTAAGAAGAAATAGTTTGAAGTTAATGTTTAAAATTAATGCTTTTTTTCTGTATTTTATTCAATAGCTTGTCTATAACGAATTGTAGTCATTATTGATCACTAAAAGTGTAAAGTTCTATATCAAAATTCTGCTGTTCATGGGTATTCTATCATTGATGATGAATTTCTGTCAAGTAAAGTCCCAAACAATCGAATATTAAAAATATTTTCCGCCGACCTCGAAATAAAAGGTGATTTTAATATTATGTACTTCATTCAATACTAATGACGCATTTTAACCCTCAATTTTTGCTATTTTAATGTGAAATTGTAATGTGAAATGTCAAAAATCTACTGAAAAATAGAAACATAGAAATTCCATTATGTCTTGTGCAAATGAGAATGTATTTCAATCAAGAATTTATTCACAATACGTTGAGATCGTCGGTAATCAACTCGGTTATTAATCTACGCGACTAATGGTCTCGAACTTTTTAACGCGTTCACTCCGCTCGCGGTGTTAAAATATTTTGACCATTAGTCGCTGTCTTTAATAACCTAGTTGATTAAATAGCTATTTCTGTGTCCTTAAATTTTAGTTGCATAAGGAATGAAGGAAACGAATAGAGTAAAATGATTAGATATTGAGTAGAATTATAGATGAGGAGCAACACCAGTAGGTATAGGTAAAATCCGTTTAATTTGAACTGTATATCGTTCGATAAGAGTAACTCGTAGAAAAAATCTAAATGTAGATTTGGAAAGAACAGAATAGCATAATGTAGACAGGATGAGTAGAAAATATTATGTTCGAAATCTCTCAACTATGAGTTGGCAAAATTAACGGACAAGTGAGCGAAATGAAGTTAAAAGAAAACATAAAAAGAATTATAATGGTTTTCTTGAAAACAATAACATGGGGAAAATTAAAAATTTTCCGGTCAAATGTTAGTAATCGAATTATTTCTGGAACTGTTAGCGTATGATAATTATTTTATGAAGATTCCGTAGGCCTATCTGTAACAAATACAACAAGGTATTAATGGTCTATAACGGACATCGATAAGCCGAGAGTAATTCCGATAAGAGAATTAAAAATTTTCACGTCGAATATTTCTGAAACTGTTGATCTTATGAGAATTATTTCGGAATGGATTCGTAGGCTTATCTGTGACAAATGAAACTAGGTTTAATGGTCCGGAACGTACATCGATAAGCAGAGTAATTCCGATTAAAACTTAAAATTCACGTCCAATGTTAAGAATCGAATTATTCCTGAAACTGTTGGTCATATGAAAATTATCCCAGTAAGGTTTCGTAGGCTTATCTGTAAAGAATATAAAAGCGGGTATTAATTTTTTGAACGAACATCGAAAAGCCGAGTAGTTCCGATTAGAACTTGGGGAGAATTAAAAATTTTACGTCTTGCGTTATGATTCGAATTATTTGTGGAACTGTTGACCATATGAAAATCTGTGATGAATGAAACGAGGTATAAATGGTCCCGAACAGACATCGTTAAGCCGAGTAATTCCGATTAGAACTTAGGGAAAATTAAAAATTTTCACGTCCAATGTTATGAATCGAATTATTTCTGAAACTGTTGATCCTATGAGAATTATTTCAGGCAGGTTTTGTAGGCTTATCTGTGACGAATAAAACGAGGTATTAATTGTCATGAACGGTTATCGAGAAGCCGAATTAATTCGATTAGAACTTAGGGAAGATTAAAAAATTTCACGAATCGAATTATTTCTGGATTATATGAAGATTATTGTATTGATTTCAAAAAGGCTTTGTATGCTTATCTGTGACGAATGAAACAAGGTATTGAAGGTCGTAAACGGATATCGAGAAGCTGAGTTATTTCGATTAGAACTTAGGGAAAATTGAAATTTTTCACTTTCAATGATATTAATCGAATTATTTCTGAAAACTGTTGATTATATGAAAATTATTTCAAAATGGTTTCGTAGGCTTATCTTTAACGAATAACACGAGGTATTATTGGTCCTGAACGGACATCGATAAGCCGAGTAATTTCGATTAGAACTTGGGAAGAATTGAAAATTTTCACGTCTAACGTTATGATTCGAATATTGTGAATTTCGCAGGTTTAAAACAAGAGTAGATAGACAAAATCTGATACCCACTTCTCGATCTCTTTTTCTGAGAAACTAACAAGAGAAATAAATATTCATTTTTTTCTACCTTCTTGTGTTTTCTAGAAAATTGGACTTTTCCAATTTTCGATATCGAAAAAAATTCATATCTCCGCTAATACTGACGATAGAGCTCTGAAATCCAAACTATAATGGCACTTTTTTACGTAGAAGCCAGTGGCGTGCTCTTCTTTTTCACACCCTTTCTAATTACGAAGGTATAACCCAAAGTAATGGGTTTTTTAAATGGAAATACTAGATTTTTGTGCCATTTTCTGAAAGCTTAATTTTTTTCGATTTCAAAAATATATAACATCGTATGGTTTGTATCATTATGAGTATAGAAAATGGTCAAACACCTTTTCATCTGAGTCTCAATGTTTTCTATGGTTTCAACGGTTGAGAGACTGCTCTTGTTATAAGTAAGCTCCATTTTTCTGTGCTCATCAGCAGTTGAAACCATAGAAAATATGGAGACTCGGAAGAAAATAGGTTTCTGACAATTTTCTATACTCATATATTGATACAAACCCTACGATGTTATATATTTTGAAATCAGAAAAAATCAATATTTCAGAAAATGGCACAAAAAGCTAGTATTCCCATTTAAAAAACCATAACTTCGGGTCATAGCTTCGTAATTAGAAATGGTGCAAAAGAGACGAGCACGCCACTGGATTCTACGTAAAGGAGTGACAGTATTATGTTTTAATTTCAGAGCTCTATCATCAGTATTAGCGGAGATATGAATTTTTTTCTATATCGGCACTTTTCCAATTTTCGCTCATAACTCGAAAACAAAAGAAGGTAGAAAAATGAATAGGTACCTACAACTCTTGTTAGTTTTTGTAAGTTACGCAATAGAAACGAAAAAGGAATGGTTCTTTCTCACAAATTTAAGAAAATCAATAATTCGAAAAGCTGAAGTATCTGAATAATCCTCCCTTACGGTGAAAATATCTAAATTATCGCGAAAATTGTGCAAATCCATTGTTTTCATAATGCCTGCTGCGTATCATGACGCGACGGAAACGGAACAGAAATGAAAGTACGGTAAAAAGCTCACATTCGAAAGAAACAGTATTTCAATAATCTCTCTTCATAGTAACATTATCTAATTAGGTATAACAGAAATATGCATTATGCAAAAAGCAAATTAGTTACTTGAGACCATCTGCTAAGAATCAGTTCATAAAGAAGTAGGTATTCATTTTAGGTCATAAGCAGAAACTTTTTTATAAATATTTTAATCTGGAGACTGTCTTTACCGCATTTTTAATATCCCACCATATTATCAATTTTAGCCGAAGAATTTTCGAGTGAATCTTTAAAATATTTGATTAAATCGGAACTCAAAAAAGCTTCAACTTCATTATCATTTTACAGGATTGCGGCTTCTTTCAATTTTGGATATCTCAAAGAAAGTAATTTAATGGTTCTATCTGCTTGTAAATGTTTTTCGTTTTTGATAACATCGTAAGAATCGAAATGTTTCTCGCAAATAAACTCATCCATAAAATCTACCGGCCGTTCATCTTTCGGAAATCCAAAACAATTGAAATATCCTCCATTTTTTGTAGACGGATAATCACTTCTACACGATGGAATACAACTGATTTTGACGATTTTCGAAGCAGATGATCTCTAGTTTAGATTAAATAATATGTTAGACACTTACCAAAAAGACGTAAGTAGTAATCCCAAGGAAAATTCACTATCACCAATGTCAAAAACACTTTTACCGCACTCGAACAAAAGCAAATTAATAATTTGTTATATTTTTCACAATCAACACTAAACACTTATTTATTCACTACTCGTGTTACTCGCAATCGCGCTTGCTTATGTTGCTTTTTGATCTGTGCGATTGTACCTGTATTCTTTAATAAATCGCGCAAAGATTACCGCCCGTGAGATGACGATTTTAAATCTTTGAAATGGCGGGTCGTCCGTCGGCCGTCGTAGCGTAGTTTGCACCACAGAATAGCAGGGGCCTCTACAGTGTTGCCACTCTTCGCAATGTATGACGTATACGTCAATTGGCATATTCCATGACGACATCAGCGCCAAGGTGGCGAGAATCGAAGCTGAGCTAAGATAGTAGTAAATGTAAACAACCTTCTTTTGGACAGATAAGTCATTGGAGTTTCATCGAAATTTTTACGAATAATCTGAAAATTAATGTGGAATTGGAATCTTTGTTGAATTATTCAGTGAGTTAACCATTATTTCAATCATTTTAGCACTAATATTCAAGTGTTTAATCAATATAAAGGTTACAAGCAGTTACAAGTCAGTAAGTCTAGTTGTAGATGTTGTCAATCTTAAACTATATTAAAAAAAATTCTTTCAGTTCATTTACATCGTACATGTATACACGTATATGAAGTGAAGTGGTAGCCGTTAGAATTTCTAGAAATTTTAAGACTTTTAACCTCTAATTCTATAGCCCCTCAGTAGAAGGAGAAGTTTGAGAAGGAGTTCTGAATGCATGTCATATTATAATGTGTTGGAAAACAAATTGTGGGTCCAGTTTTATAGACATTTGCTCTTTGTGTTTGAAAACTATTGCCCTAGCCCTTAATACAGAACCTCATGAAATTGATGGTTCATTCATTGTGGAGAGTGATAAAGTAAAACAAAACTTATGCACGATATGTTCTTGTTGAGGTGGAGTGAGGAGGAAATGTAAACATATCATTACAGTTGTTTTAATTAGATTGATCAGATACATGACAGAATCATGTCAAAACTCATGGTTTTTTCTCCTTTCCTGCTGCATGTTTCTTTATCGGGGAAAACTATCTAAACTTGAAGAAATATCACATACAGAGAATTAAAGTGCTTATGGAATTAGCAGAAGGCTGATGTAAGAAAATGAAGTTTCGTCTATAGAAAATATGCCTTGTTTAAAAAACGAATTTGCTGTATCCTCCTATAGTATAAATCAAGAAGATAATAATGTAGAAATATTTTTTGAGCTCTTTACCAATTCTGCAATAGCCAAGTACAGGTTTGTGAAATAATATGTTGTATGTGTACCTTAATTTTAAATGATCCTAAGAAATAGAGAGAGCTTGCTGTAATATCAAAACCTTCGATACAAATTCTAACGTAAGAGGTTAAAGCGACAATATAAATTACTTTCCTATATTTATAGGAGTATATAGGATACAAGCCCTTCTTTTACTATTAGTTCCCTTCCAAACTCGTTTTCAAGATATATTTTCATTTGGTTTTCCTGAGGGAAGAACTATAACCTAAAGTTGCAATTTTTTCGCCCATAAATTGTATTGGGGCACACAACAGTAGTCATTTCTGATCGAAATCATATTCAAGAGGATAACAATTTCAATTTTCCCTTGAATATTTCTTCTAAACAAAAGTTAATGAACAATTATGAAATTATTACACTGAAATACGTTCAACGCTTTGTTTACTTCTATCTTAGCTCTATTTCGATTTCAACCGCTAGAGTGCGTATCGCTGGTCAGCAGAAGCCAATGAGCAGATTTGAAATTTGACAGAACGAAGTGAAGAATAAAAACGACTCTGTGGTCTATATTTTCGTCAAATGTCAGATTGGCGAATTAAAAGCATAGAATCACAGATAGACTTTGTTTGAATTGTTTCTGATAAATTTCAATTCTTTTAATTCTTTTGGATTGGAGCTTGAAATTTCAGTTAAACCGTTCAAGGAGCTTGTAATACTTATCTGCTTTAATTCGAATTATTTCGTTTTCAACAATGATATGGAAAAAGGCTAATGGTTTTTGACTTATAACTTTGCAATTCGAAAATAACTTAATCCTTAATTTAGAATCTCAAATTGTATAATTCATGAATCAGTTAAACATTCAATATGTTTAGTTCTCTTTCAAGCATGTGTAAAAGTATGATAAATAGGAATATTGGATTCATTTGAGTTTTCGTCTTGGCCCAGAACACAACGTGAATGATAACGTTTGTACCCACACAATACATATATTATATTATATGTGAAAGACCTTATGAATATAGTTGTGGAATGAGGAGGAGCCGTAATAAAGGCCTTGATGTTTCAGATTGAGCATATGAACATACAAAGGAAATTCAACTATGTTATATCCTAAATATGGTGGTGACTTGTATAGAATCACGGAATAAAAGCGTACCTACTGCTGAGTGAAGCTTTCTACGTATCATCTGAATCTTCCTCAATCACTTGTCGGACAAGGGCAGTACCTACAATGCTTCGCAATTATTGAAATGGATGAAAACTAGAGACTTGCTTAAACTGATGTTCAGTTTAGTTGTTAGGTAGTGCCGATGAGAATATAATACCTTCAACCTGGCATAAGCTTTTCAAATGCAACCAGTGAGAAGATAGTCACTATAACGCCCAAGTTCCTTGCAGAGCTGTCACAAGATAATTTAACGTTATTGAGTTCTATACTGATGGACAAAATTAGCGCATCACCTAAAATTTCGTTAAATTTTAACAATTGATATCTTCCCAATCTTTAATCGGATTTCAATGCTTCTTTCTTTAAATTGTAGCTCTGTTATTGTCAAATTTCCTCCATTGAACAGGAGTCCCAAAAATATAATCTTCATGTTGTACAGGGCGTTTAAATAATGTCATGTTTTATAGTCAAATTTCAATGTCTTCTGTGGGCAATGCCAGGTTGCTGAGGCATATGAAAACAATAAAGAGTTAGAACCTAGTATCTCTTGAGTATTTGGTTTTTAAAAAAAAAAATTATCTTGGAATCTTCCAGAGATATTCAACATTTTATCATTTGTTGTATTTTATGCATTAGCCATGAATATCTTTGCAACCATTTGTCGGATTGAATGTTTTTTTTAATTGTAGATCTTTTATTGGCGAATATCATACTACAATGAGTTGTTCAAAAAAAAGTATCATGTTGTACAGGGCGTTTAAAATTTCGGGTTTTTTTCATTACAGTTTAATGCCTTCTGTGGGCGATACCAGACCCCTTCTAAAAACTATACAGTGATGTAGCCTGATGTTTTCTGAGTATTTTGCTCTTTTAAAAAGTATTTCAATTTGTACCCTTCCAGAGATATTCACATTTTATAACATCTTGCATTTCATTCAAATCGGACCAATGGTTGCGAAGATATTCATGGCTATAATGCATAAAATACAACAGTTGACAAAAAGTTGAATATCTCGGGACGATTCCAAGATAAATCGGTTTTTAAAAAAACAAAATACTCAAGAGATACTAGGCTACAACTCTTTATTGTTTTTATATGCCTCAGCAACCTGGCATTGCCCACAGAAGACGTTAAAATTTGACAATAACACATGACATTATTCAAACGCCCTGTACAACATGAAGATTTTATTTTTTGGACTTATGTTTAATGAAGGAAATTCGACAATAACAAAGCTACAATTGAGAGAAAAAACGCATTGAAATCCGACTAAAGATTGGGAAGATATCAATTGTTAAAATTTAACGAAATTTTAGGTGGTGTTCTGGATTTGTTCTTTGTATAAGATTAAAAAAAATTAACCATTCTAATTAAATCTCTCATCCATCATTATTCCACATTTATTCAGAAAGAAAAGAGTGAAAAAACAATCACATTTCATTATCAACTCAAGAAATTTACTCTGATGTCTCACAACTGAAGAGTTACATTAGAAATTAATTATTATTAAATAATTCATATGAATCTAGAACTAATTGAACATTTATTTAGTACCCTATTTTCAGAATTTGCACTCTTCAGTAAACGGAAAAAACATAGCTTGATGTCAAGCTAGCAGAACCCAACCAGAAATAGACATGACATTAGCTTTAATTCAACACTAATTTAGACCCCTATTTTGAAAATTCACGCTTTTCTCATTTCAGAGATATACAGGGTTCGATAAATAAATTAATTCCTCCCAATTCTGAATCAGCTTGGAACTTATGGAATGTGTGTTCTTAAAATCAAACACTTATTTCGTACCTTTTGTATACCGAGAGTTCCTGAGTGATGTAAGCTTGACTGCTACCAGAATATGATGAACATTAATTTGGTTCCCTATTTCGAAATTGCACGCTCTTGGTGATGGAGTATTAATCCAATATTTAGAAATAAATTCATTTCGTATAATTCCGAGCTTGTTTCTCAAAGTATAGAATACTCTAATCGTATTATTTCATATAGGTAAATACATAAAGGGTTAACTGTGTGTCAAAATTAAGCCACACTCATCGTTACACCTCCATATGTAGATTTATCTTATACTATGTGCAAGGGTCTGGGGCCCGAGGGGCCTGGTCCCCCCCTGAGATGCATGTAAACTTCTCTACCTGTATCTCAGTAGATACAGGTAGAATTTAAGCACATCTTCAATTTTTCATTCGAAATACACTACTGGAAAAAATTGAAGGATAAAAAAAAATTCCAAATTTTTCGGCAATTTTCAACATGCCGTAACTTTGAGAGGAATGGTCGTACAAGGAATTTAAAAAAAGGAAATTGTAGCTCCAAGTGTCTAGTTTTTGGATTAGAACTTCAAAAATTTTAAGTTTCAGTGGTTTTCGAGTAATAATAGAAAAATCAGCAACAAAAAAATTCTCAAAATTTACCACTTTTTTTTTCTTGTCTACGAGCGTGGAAATTTTATTTTTGCATAATCGTTATAACGATGGGATACTTTGTTAATTCAGCCTTAATTTATTTTTTTATCGACCTCAATACGTCCACTTCTCGCCGAGATATCGATCTTCAAATGGAAAAGGATCCATTTGTCTTTGATTATCGATTTTTCAGCAACCAATGATCGTACAGAAAATTGAAGGAGGTTTTCAAGACCTTAAATGAACTCCCATTAATGAACAACCATTGCTTATTCATAGAATTTTTTTTTCTTCATGTCGCATCAATATAAAAATTTAACAAAAAAAGGGCTTTTGGTGTTTTCTCGGAAAATCTACCGCTGGATCGAAAATGTTGAGGAAACCAATAATGTTAAGTGTGAGTTTCACAGTTCAATATGTTGGTAAAAACCTTACGAAGAGCCAACTCAATCTAGCGAACCGTTTTTTGTTTGACTCGATTGAATTTTTGAAAAAAAATAAGGATCACGTGTTTTGCTCTCAGACTCATAATCTTTAAAAAAGGCAAAAAAGAATTTTCTCGAACTTTTTCCACATTTTAATTGCAGATAGTACATAAATTTCAAAAAAAAATAAAATAAACTAACAAATAGAATTTCTATTAATTTAATAACGATCGATAATCAAAGAAAAATGGATCCTTTTCCATTTGAAGACCGATATCTCGACGAGAAGTGGAAGTATTGAGGTCAATAAAAAAATAAATTGAAGCTGAATTAACAAAGAATCCCATCATTATAACTATTATACAAAAATAAAATTTCCACACTCGTAGACAAGAAAAAAAAAGTGGTAAAATTTTGTTGCTGATTACTCGAAAACCACTGAAACTTAAAATTTTTGAAGTTCCTATCCAAAAACTAGACACTTGGAGCTACAATTTTCTTTTTTAAATTCCTTGTACGACCATTCCTCTCAAAGTTACGGCATGTTGAAAATTGCCGAAAAATTTGGAATTTTTTTTGATCCTTTAATTTTTTCCAGTAGTGTAGATCAATTGTATTCATGTATACAGTCAATTTTCAGAAGCTGATTGATTATTATGCTTTCTAGAAAAATCATAATGATTAACCTTCTGAAAATGAGACTAGGTACACATGAATATTTGCATCGGGCCCCCCCTGAACGGAAATTTTGGCTGCGCCACTGACTATGTGAATAATCAATAAATGTTGAAAAAGTATCTGCTATATTTCCGTTCCAAACGAGTTATTTTTAAAAATTCCATTGTAGCCCGTAAGTGCAGGCCAGATGTTGGTTTATTACTCATCCCTTACAAATCCAAAGTTTGTCACGTATCGTTATTCGATAGTTTTTGTTGTTGTTCGTTACCGCTCACCATTTTTTTTCCAATTCATAGTTTAAGAAGAGGGTTTGCTGAAATCAATCTTCAAATGTTATAATCATTCCTTATACAATTTACATCATATCCTTATACAGGGTTGGGATAAAGTTTGGCACCAAATTAATATCTTTAAAACGGAACGGACGATAATTTTGAAATTTGGCAGCTGAGTGTTATGAACTACAATGCATTTGATGAGCATATTCTCATTAATGAGATACTTCCGGTTTAACCGGAAATGACCAAAATTTTTTATTTAAATGGGACACCCTGTATATTTCTGCAGATTCTGAAAGAGCACTTGGTTTCGGATCGCCCGTTTCGTTTTAAAGATATTAATTTGGTGACAAACTTTATCCGAATCCTGTAGTTTCCAATAACATGAACCAATTCCTTGTATTGTAGGTACTGGAAGGAATTCGATATTGATAAGTGTTAAAAATGAAAAACATAAGAAATACTTGACACCTTGAATTAATAGCGAAATAATAAAATTCACATAGGCATGTACCAGGGTGGGCATATTTCGATGTTTTAGTACTACAACTTTTAAACCAGAGGATATAGACAAAATCTGATAACTTCTCGATCTCTTTTTCTGAGAAACTAAAAAGAGTGTTATTCATTTTTGGCTACCTTCTTATGTTTTCGAGTTACAAGCGAAAATTGGAAAAGTGTCGATATCGAAAAGAATTCATATCTCCGGTAATACTCATGACAGAGTTCTGAAATTAAAATATTATATTGGCACTTTTTTACGTAGAATCCAGTGGCGTGCTCGTCTTTTTTGTACCATTTCTAATTACGAAGCTATGACCCAAAGTTATGTTTTTTTAATAGGAATACTAGATTTTTGTGTCATTTTCTGAAAGTAAATTCTTTTCTGATTTCAAAAATATGTAACATTGTATGGTTTGTATCAATATGTATATAGAAAATCATCAAAAACCTATTTACATGCGAACATGCGAGTTTCGATATTTTCTATGGTTTCAACTGTTGATAAGCAAAGATAAATGGAGCTTCCTTTAACAAGAGCAATGATTTTTCTATCAATTTCCACGCTCGTAGACAAGAAAAAAAAGTGGTAAAATTTTGAGAGTTTTTTTGTTGCTGATTTTTCTATCATTACTCGAAAACCAATGAAACTTAAAATTTTTGAAGGTCTTATCCAAAAACTAGACACTTGCAGCTACAATTTCCTTTCTTTAAATTCCTTGTACGACCATTCCTCTCAAAGTTACGGCATGTTGAAAATGCCAAACATTTTGGAATTTTATTTTTGATCCTTGAATTTTTTCCAGTAGTGTATTTATGGTTGGTAAAGGAATTCTGGTGTACTATTATTTTATTCTTCTCTCAGACGCTCATTCGGTTTGGACGATGTTTAGTACCTATATTTACCTTCGATCATGGAAAATCAACTTATAAACTCCAGATTTCCGTTTTACGATAATAAAAAATTAATTTTTGACTGAAATTTCTCATTGGGATGATTGTCAGCTCGTTTCATCATTTCTATATTTCTCTACAAAAAAACTCCTCTAGGACCTACTTTTTTCTGATATTTCGAAAAATTCGTAATCTGTAACTATAATTTCTCGGTTTCTTTCTTATGATTTCAGCAATCAATACCTCAGTTTAATCGTTCTTCATTATTTCATTAAAATCTTACAATAACATTTCAATGCTATGCTGATAGCAAAAATTATCTATTCTTCATTATTTTCATTTGTGATTATTTGGAAATCGCTAGATCGCAGTGAAATATTTGGAAAAGTAATTCTTCTTAAATATTAAACTTCGACTCTGTATAATCTCATCGCGCAGAAGACCCAGGTAGATACAGGGTATCCCGTAATTAGACCGACAAACTTCTAGTGGACATTATAGATGACATTTCAGACAGATTTGACCCAAATCATATAATGCAAAATTGCTTCCTTAAGGAGCTAGTGCCCTTTGAAGATGACGTCCTGTCCACATCTTTTTGCCACATATTCGCAAAACGGAGTCACATAAAGTGCTGAAAATTTATACATTGGCTAATATGAAAAATACGCATCGATTAGATTGAGTGCATTTCTTTCATGTCAAGCACAATCGTATCATTTGGGGGGCGAAGGGTATTTTTAGTTGAAACTTTTTTAACTTTCATTATTTCGCGAGATGAACATTATATTCATTAACTCTGATGTTTTTTTCTTGAAAAAGATGCCTAAGCATTATCAAGTGAAAATAAATTCAAAACTAAAGTGTACATTGAGTAGGTACTTAGTGAAAAGAGAGAAAATTTCAATTCTATTTTTTTCAGAAATGGTGCATTATACAAGAGCATCTTTTTTCAAGAAAAAACATCAGAGTTTGTGAATGTGATGTAAATCTCGGGAAATAATGAAAGTTAAAAAAGTTTCAACTATAAAAAATACCCTTCGCCCCCCTCAAAATGATACGATTGTGCTTGACATGAAAGAAATGCACTCAATCTAATCGATGCGTATTTTTGATATTAGCCAATGTGTAAACTTTCAGCACTTTATGTGACTCAGTTTTGTGAATATGTGGCAAAAAGTGTGGACAGGACGTCATCTTCAAAGGGCACTAGCTCCGTAACGAAGCAATTTTGCATTATATGATTTGGGTCGAATCTGTCTAAAATATGATCTATAATGGCCACTAGAAGTTTGTCGTTCTAATTACCGGACAGCCTGTATATGGGACGGTAAAGGCATGCATCACCTGAATATTTTTCGAGTTCCTCAGGAAATATGTCATTCTAAATCTTATAAAAACACTCTTGTTAGAAGCTAGAAACTCTTCTCGGGTCTTTGGAGCATTTAATCGGATAGAAATCTGTCAAACTCAAAGGACTTTCTTCTACACGGATGCATGCACACAATGGATTATATCATATATTAAATCGTTAAGTGTATCACGAAGTAAAAACAAATGCAACACCATTGTCTTATGTTGTTTATAAAAACGACAAAAGGAAATACTTGGTCATTTGTTCTTACGTGCGCGTGGATAAAGTGAGTCAAGTGCTACAGCTCAAGTTATGTTCGGTTTTCTTCTGGTTATTCTGCTGATAGGTAGAAGTTTGAGCCAAAACGACGAAGTGAATTCTAAATTGACAATAAGTGATAAGTTAGGCTTCAACGTATCCGACAATCGACCAACAAATTCCAGTGTAATTCTATCGAACACTGATATTTTCCTGTCAACAACAGAATCTACGTCCTCATCGCCAAATGTTGACATAGTGAAAGGGATAGATATTGAAACAAATAACACCCTGTATAAGAAACCGAAGGGAAACGACGACTTCCGACCAAGTCCGCAAATCGCTTTCGAAAAAAAATATATTTCCGGTGAAACCAGCATACCCGGAGGCAAAAAACACCGTCATCTTGAGCGAAGAGGACCGATACAGAAACCCATGGGAGCGTCCCGACGACACCCCTTGGAACGTGAACTTGAAATTTCCAGAAACCAAAGTACCGACGTCCAGAGACAGACCGTACAAGTTCGAGGAATCCAAGAGCAGAACGTACGGTTTTTCCGGGAAAAACGACTACGATTTGGCAACGGCGCATAAAACGCCGATCAATTTGGGGGCCAAAATTCCGATTTCTTCTAGTGGTACAGGAGTTGGGGGATCTTGGGATTTGGCGGTTACTCTTATCCGAATATTCCGGGTTCAAAATATATTCCGAAGAAACCATCAGGGTATGAGTATGACCATGGGGGATCCTATATTGAAAAACCGCCAACGGTCGGTTTAGAACATTATGGAGGGCACGAGTCCTACCCGGTCAAGAAGAAGTATGATAACCCTTGGAAAAAAATTATAAAGATAATTGCCGCTTTTATACCCATTGGTCTATTGATTAGTGCTTTAACACCAACTATCATCACAGTCAGCCCGATGAATGCTACGTAAGTTGATAGGTTATTTCATAGTGCTACCAGCCAATTGGCTAAAGGGGTGATTCTACACTACTGGAAAAAATTAAAGGATAAAAAAAATTCCACATTTTTCGGCAATTTTCAACATGCCGTAACTTTGAGAGGAATCGTCGTACAAGGAATTTAAAAAAGGAAATTGTAGCTCCAAGTGTCTAGCTTTTGGATTATAACTTCAAAAATTTTAAGTTTCAGCGGTTTTTCAGTAATGATAGAAAAATCACCAACAAAAAAATTCTCAAAATTTTACCACTTTTTTTTCTTGTCTACGAGCGTGGAAATTTTATTTTTGCATAATCGTTACAATGGTGGGATACTTTGTTAATTCAGCTTCAATTTATTTTTTTATTAACCTCAATACGTTCCCTTTTCGCCGAGATATCGGTCTTCAAATGGAAAAGGATCCATTTGTCTTTGATTATTTATCGATTTCTCAGCAACCGTTATTAAATTAACAAAAATTTTATTTGTTAGTTTATTTTATTTTCTTTTTTGGAATGTATGTACTATCTGCAATTAAAATGTGGAAAAAGCTCGAGAAAATTCTTTTTGCCTTTTTAAAGATGATGAGCTCCTCAGAGAAAAAAACGTGATCCTTATTTTTTTTCAAAAATTCAATCGAGTCAAACAAAAAAACGGCTCGCTGGATTGAGTTGGCTCTTTGTAAGGTTTTCATCAACATAATTGTACTGTGAAAGTCACACTTAACATTATTGGTTTCCTTAATATTTTCGATCCAGCGGTAGATTTTCCAAGAAACCACCAGAAGACCTTTTTTTGTTAAATTTTTATATTGATGCGACATGAAGAAAAAAAAATTCTATGAATAAGCAATGGTTGTTCATTAATGGGAGTTCATTTAAGGTCTTGAAACCCTCCTTCAATTTTCTGTGCGATTGGTTGCTGAGAAATCGATAATCAAAAACAAATGGATCCTTTCCATTTGAAAACCGATATCTCGGCGAGAAGTGGACGTATTGAGGTCGATAAAAAAATAAATTAAGGCTGAATTAACAAAGTATCCCATCGTTATAACGATTATGCAAAAATAAAATTTCCACGCTCGTAGACAAGAAAAAAAAGTGGTAAAATTTTGAGAATTTTTTTGTTGCTGATTTTTCTATCATTACTCCAAAATTACTGAAACTTAAAATTTTTGAAGAACTAGACACTTGGATCTACAATTTCCTTTTTTTAAATTTTCTTGTACGACCATTCCTCTCAAAGTTACGGCATGTTGAAAATTGCCGAAAAATTTGGAATTTTTTTTGATCCTTTATTATTAATTTTTTCCAGTAGTGTATAAAAAATTAAGAAAAGCCCCAGAGCAGGTGCTTTTCACTGGTGGAGCAATAAGACGATAACCTCAAAATTTTGTACATAAGATTTAAGATTGTTACTGAATACATATTCCAATGTGTCCAGTTACTAATAGCTGTAAATATCTTACCAGTTTTCACTGTTGAACTATTCTATACATTTCCGCAGGATGTTGAGATCCAGAGATGACGATTCCCACAGTAACACCGTGAAGAAACTGATGTCTTCCCTGGGATATTTTAATCAAATAAATGATAAAGACTGTGAAAACAGACTCTTGTGCGAACTTCTCCTCAGTGCTTCATCTTCACAGAATGCCCAGCTTCACATTGAGAATTTTCTGGACAATTTTTCAGATTCGTAAGTATTATATTTATACCTACTGATGGACAAAATTAGCGCACCACCTAAAATTTCATCAAATTTTAACAATTGATATCTTCCCAATCTTCAGTCGGATTTTAACGTTTTTTTCTTTCAAATTGTAGCTCAGTTATTTTCGAATTTCCTCCATTAAAAAGAAGCCCATAAAATCTTCATGTTGTACAGGGCGTTTGAATAATGTCATGTTTTATAGTCAAATTTTAACGTCTTCTGTGGGCAATGCCAGGTTGCTGAGACATATTATGAAAACAAAAAAGCGTTATGGCCTATTATCTCTTGAGTATTTTGTTTTTTTAAAAAAACAATTTATCTTCATATTCATATTCAACATTTTATCAACTCTTGTATTTTATGCATTAGCCATGAATATCTTCGCAACCATTTGTCCGATTTGAATGTGTTTTTTTTTTAGTTTTAGCTCTTTTATTGACGAATATCATACTAGAATGAGATGTTCAAAAAAAGGAATGCTGTACAGGGCGTTTGAATTTTATTTTCGGGTTTTTTTCGGATTATTATTTTGCTTTTCAAAAAAGCAAAATACTCAGGAAACATCAGGCTACATCACTACTATACTATATGAAAAAAATCGAAAATTTAAACGCCCTGTACAGCATGATGCATTTCTTTTTTGAACATCTCAATGTAGTATGATATTCGTCAATAAAAGAGCTACAACTGAAAAAAAACACTCAAATCGGACAAATGGTTGCGAAGATATTCATGGCTAATGCATAAAATACAACAGTTGATAAAATGTTGAATATCTCTGGACAATTCCAAGATAAATTTTTAAAAAAACAAAATACTCAAGAGATACTAGGCTATAACTCTTTATTGTTTTTAAATGCCTCAGCAACCTGGCATTGTCCACAGAAGACGTTAAAATTTGACTATAAAACATGATATATTTTAACGCCCTGTACAACATTAAGATATTATTTTTGGACTTCTGTTTAATGGAGGAAATTCGACAATAACAGAGCTACAATTGGAAGAAAAAACATTGAAATCCAAACAATGATTGGGAAGATATCAATTGTTAAAATTTAACGAAATTTTAGGTGGTGCGCTAATTTTGTCCATCAGTACCTATATGTTTAATGATGATAAAAATCATTACAAATTTTTTTGCAGTAGGAAATACACGCCTGAACGAGAAGAAGAATTGAAGATGATATTCGACGCTGTTAAAAAACAAAGATGTGAAAATATAATATGCAAGGGTATAAGAGACAATACTTAAAAGCTCTTAAATGCATGAATTTACTATAAGATTATACTACTACAAATATGAAAAATTGTATCTGTGTGTTTGAAGATGAGTTATGGAGAAAATAGTAAAATTGACATAAAGATTTTCTACCTCAATTATTGAGTTTCTTTGAAGATAAATAAGTTTAAATGTAAACGATTTCATATCAGGGTATAACTAAAATTGAAAAAATTAACCAACACTTTTATAAAATGATGAAATTATTTATTGAAAAACTATCAACAAATTATGCACATCTTTTTTAACTATTTGATGCACATACACATATAAATAATATTTTTCACTCATTCAGGATGGTCTATTCCAATATACATTAAAAAAAACAATTTTTTGATATAAACTCATTATAAATACAGAGTGTAATTTTCTACACTTTTGGGGTACTAAAATAGTAAAATTTAATTAACTATTCAAAATAAAATATATGTACATCCCCAACAAACATGTTTAATTACGTTGAAAAAAATATTTTGACTAATTCACCTGAACGTAAGATTTAAATGAAATAAGTTATGTCATTTTAAACATCAGAAAGAATGATTTAGGTCAAAAGCTCATTTCAGATCAAGATCAATTTTAAATGTGAAATTTTTCGCTGTGCAATTATTTTTTATACAAAAATTATCTTTGACAATTAATTATGAGGCTTATTATGTGCAAAAAATTTAAACACACCAAAATACAGGGTGTAACTAAATAAGTGTAAAATATTAAGGAGATTATTCCTCATCGAAAAAAAGATAGGATCTTTCATATAAAGAAACTTCATTGGAGCATCCCTTGTTAAGATACAGCCCCTCAAAAGGAGTACATAAAATTTGTATAACAATTTTTTTCACAAGCACCAAAAAAGTTGCAATATTGAAATTAACCTGACGTTTCCTACTAGCAAAAAGACACTTATCCAGTTATTTTTTGGTTAACCCCATGGTTGTAAGGGTGGGAAACGCAACCCCTAAAGTTTATTTCCAATGTAACTTTTTGTCTTATTATTTGTTTACCATTTAAAAATTTATTTCCGATAGCCTGTTTCATTCTAAACAAAAAATGTCTCTTGAGTTTTTTGCCAAAATAAACCAGTTCGCAGTAAAAAATTATTTTACGAACAACTACAGAGATAGATCGTCATAAATGCGAAACTAATCTATCTAGTAGGACACTTTTAGCGATAGTGACAATTAAATTGGTATAACGCTCTCAGTTTATCTCTGTAGTTGTTCGTAAAATAATTTTTGCTGCGAACTGGTTTATTTTGGGCAAAAAACTCAAGAGACATTATTTGTTCAGAATGAAACAGGCTATCGGAAATACATTTTTAAATGGTAAACAAACAATAAGACAAAAAGTTACATTGGAAATAAACTTTAAGGGTTGTGTTTACCACCCTTACAACCATGGGGTGAACCAAATAAATAACTGGATAAGTGTCTTTTTGCTAGTAGGAAACATCAGGTTAATTTCAATATTGTAACTTTTTTGGTGCTTGTAAAAGAAATTGTCATACAAATTTTATGTACTCCCTTTGAGGGGCTGTATCTTAACAAGGGATGCTCCAATGAATTTTCTTTATATGACAGATCCTATCTTTTTTTCGATGAGGAATCACCTCCTTAAATATTTTACACTTATTTAGTTACACCCTGTATAAGACAAGATTTTGATATATTGAAAGAGCACATCTCACATTCCGAATTCAATATAAAATAACATACCCAAAAAGTTGGCTCATTTATTCAACCAACATTTTGTTACGACTGCAAGAGTTACACCTTTATAATAATAATTATGTTGCATAATTTTACAAAACCAAAAATAACATAATAACCTAACTTTACTTCACTTGAGCTTTTACATGTTGCAAGAACTCGTGATAAGAAAGTGCATTTTCAAATCTATCTTCAATAAGTCTCTCTAGGAACACACCACGGTTAGGGCTATTATCCTTTAAAATCTGTATAGTGGCACGAAAAGGTTTTTCCTCATTTAAATAGTTTACGAACGACACTAAACGCTGATTCGTCACATTTTGCAGTATCGGGACGTCGTACATTTGATCGTTCAAAGAATTGAAATTCTGGACTCCTAAACCTTCGTTTAAAAACACCTGCGATACACCGGAACAAACGTACAGTATCATGTGTTCACCTGTATCCATTAGATAGGCACCTACATTATCGATAAGTCTTGATGTCAGCTGCAAAAGTGGTGGAACATGTACAGGGTCTTCTTCCGAGTTCAAAATTATTTGTTGATCTTCTAAATTGTGAACTGGATACAAATTGGGATAGATGAATTGAATTAACATTGCTAATGGTAGTGTTTTCATATCGAACATGGATTTGACTCTGTCGTCCAGTCTGGTAGAGGTGCCCGTTCTGAACGCTTGGTGTTTAAGTAACGCTGAAATGTACAAAGGTAATAATTTCAAACAATTTGGTGCTAACAGTCCGTTTGGTGAAGATCCCAGATTTAAAGACAGTTTATAACTGGATAAAATATCTATGCAAACGTTTATGAACGCTTCTCTTGCATCCGAAAGACTAGATTCAATACTTCTATCAACTGCCATTTTAGCTAATAATCCTACTATACATTGTTGATCGGCAGAATGTACAACCTCGTGTAATGCCGACACTACAGGTAGACACAACGTATGTACCCGAATTCTTCTTTCTCCTTTGCTCGACGTATACAATAAAGCGGCTTGAAAGCAAACACTGTCCACATCCGATAAATTCTCATCGATAGAAACTTGCATGCCAAATCCCGAGTCGGGATTAACGTTAGGTAAAGACAATAAATCGGTGGAACGAACAAAGAAATTACCGTGGAACGTATGAATGGACATGCCTCTGGTACACTGATTCTCATAACCGCCTCGAATCCTATTTTCCTCACTAAATATCTTCTCAGACATCTTTCCAACTTATCGTTCAAAATAGGCCTCTGGTATTTGAACAGGGGAAAATGATGCATGCAACCCCCGCTAAATCTGCTTATTCCGCTTATGGTGGCAATGTCGATATATTGAGAGTTCGTTATGAACAAATCGACAGCTATTTGCTGACTGCTGCAGTCTAAAGCCAAACGTTTGTAAAAATCGTTGGCGGGTTTGAGATTGTGTACTTCGGAGGCCGCTCTTTGGTTTGGATCTTCCCTCGGTGTTAACGCACCAGGTCCTACGTTTGGTAGACTCGATTGGAACACGGTTACCCTTCCACCGGTTGCAGACATCATCCGATGGGCCGCTTGCAGGGCAGCACCGAGAGCTGAATTGTTGTCGTAACTGTTATTGTATCTGTTGGGAAGCTGACTGAGCAGGTCCTTATCAGCTCCGATTTATCCTTCAAATTAACCAATAAATATCCGGACACGGTAGGAATATATCATCTATGTCCAAGACCATCATTTCGTGAGGCTGGCTCAAACCGTCTGCAAACGAAAAGAAATGCAAACAAGAGTCATAAGCTATAAAACCAACTTGCGTCCTAGAATCTCCGGGTAAGTTAGATAATTCCTCCTGAAGAACACTACAGAATACGTTCAAATATCCACATTCGACAGCCATCCTTGAGACGTCCAACAAAAAGAGATAAACCGCAGGTTGCGGGGGCCTAAGCATATACTCGGCAGGTGCAATATACTCCAAAGTACTGGATTTAATTTCAGGCCTCCTGGTGGGATCTCCGTACGTTTTCGAAACCGGATCGAACTGAAATTCCTCCGGTAAATCGTTCACTCTGTAGCACAAGTTACATTTCCATCTTTTCGAGTCGACGAAACAAACAAATGGGTTTATGTAAGTCCTGCACGCTCTACATCTGACTATAACGTTGCACTGAATCACCGAAAGTTGATTGAGATCCTTGAAAGGATGTATCAATATCCCGAGGGGTAATCGGGACTTCTGAAGCAGACTTTGGCTTTCCGGTATTTTGGTCAGGGTAGATCTGAAGATGTCTCCGCTACAGTTGGCGGCGTTCAAAGTTTCGTTGCCCAAGGTCACTTTTGGGGGTACGATTTTACTGGAGGGTAATATGTTGACTGTTGGAGTAGATCGTAGTTTTCTTGGCCCCAGAGTTTGCTGAAACCCTGAGTGACTACGTTTTGGCTTTGATATTGATTGGTATTGTTTGAGCCATAGTTGTATTGTTGATTTTGCATCATGCCGCTTCGGAATTGTTGATTATACGGGGCATACTCGGGTGATTTGGAACCTGCTGGGCTGGTACTACGGGATATCTACTGGATTGAATATTCCTCGGATGGGACGGTGAGTAGTTTTGAGTAGTAGGTGGGTTAACGGGTGGTATCCTATTTTGTTCTCCGTTATAATTCGAAGGGTATCTTGCCGCTTGTTGGTTGCTTCCCGTCTGAAAACTTGGAATTTTTTGATGCATGGGAGGCATTCTCGGACCTCCTAACGTAGCTTGATTACTTTGAAAGTGGTTAGTCGTCGGGTTTACGTTGAAATTTGGTCTTATACTGCTACCGGACTTGAATTAACATTATTACTAGCTGGCACTAATGGCTGGATATTATTAGAAGTAGGCAACTTATTAGGGATTAAATTCATATTATTTACATTAGTTGTAGCGTACATACTATTGCCCATATTTTGTTGGAAATTATTTGACATCATTCCAGGCTTAGATGCTTGCATCTGCTGTAGGGGAACACCCTGTGTAGCTTGAGGTGTTTGAAAATGCTGACTGAGAGAAGCCATGGGTGGACGAGGTCCTTGGTTTTGCAACGGAGGATTAACAGTTGATTTAACATCGTTATTTTTTGAAAAATCACTCAAAAACGGATTATGCTGATTTGACCTTAAAGCATCACTATTGCTTTTATTATCGCTCTGATATAAATAATTACTAATGTTTCTGGGTTCCATTTGCACACCTCTATTATCTACATTATTAGTTTTAACGATGTTCGACTCTCTTCCAAACGAATCCACATTATCATTACTCGTTACTGGCTTTACAGATTGCTTATTTACAAATTCATCTTTGGACTGTTCAGACTTTGGGGGTTTATCATCGTTCAACGAAACTTCCAGAAAATTTTGCTGTATCGAATTATCCTGGCTGTTTTTTGTTGAAACAGGGGAAAAACTGCTTAAACCCGAACTGATATTTGGTTTAGGCAAACTTACAGTTTCATTCGGTGTTGAGAAAAATTGGGGCCTCAATTGATTTGATGTTTGATGGTGTACGTTCAATTGGGATAGTTTCTGAGTCACTGCGTTAATTGATGCACTGGGTGGTAGCTGAGACGCTGGTATTCTTGAAGGAGGCAACTGTGATGCTGGTATTATTGGTGTATGAGATGACGGAGAGGAACCTCTGGAAGAATTCTGAGGTGAAGTGATTCCATTGAAATACTGAGCTGCAGGATTCACAGCAGGGACATTGCCTCTCATTTGTTGTATTGGATTAAGATTCCCATTAAATGTATTTTCAGACATCCTGAACTTTTGACTTCAACTGGAAAGAATAAAAATTCAGTAAAACGAATATCAAATTAACTACGTAAATCGTGAAATTATGCAGCGATTTATATTTCAGTTTATCAGTCCATAAACGTCATTGAAACTTAATGAAAACACATATTGTAATAGAAATTTCAAGAAGGATCTTCATGTGAATAAAACCAGAATTTGTTAACTATATGATGAAAAATGTATTAAACTCTTTCTCCACTTAAATAATCTCCTAATTAATCATCAGTTCTAGAATGTTGTCTAATAATTGGTGGAATTTGATCCTTTTCAAACACTCATAGTGGAATTTCTTGTAAGAAATTAGAAACATGATGATAAATTATTTACCTGAGGAATAATTGTAAATTTTATCACGTATGTAGCATTACATATTCCATATTTTA
The DNA here is from genome assembly GCA_013421045.1 of Propylea japonica. Classification (NCBI taxonomy): domain Eukaryota; kingdom Metazoa; phylum Arthropoda; class Insecta; order Coleoptera; family Coccinellidae; genus Propylea; species Propylea japonica. The sequence continues at coordinate 98,219,692 of CM024241.1, forward strand.
ATATTATTAAATTTTTCTCTACACATTTATTTGTAATATCACCCACTGTCAATCTTACGTGGCTGCAATGCAAACGCCATCTGTCGAGTGTCAGTAATATAAAAACCACAGAAATGACTCCTATCACAGCCTTCTGTGCTCTAACTTAGAAGGCAGCGCTGCGTTGTGGGTGGCCGTTGATGAAAATTCTTCGGAGCAGTGAATTTTTATGTTCTGACTTATTTGACAGTATTTAATGTTCTGTGGTTGACAGTTGACACTTTTTCAGTTGTCAAATTATCTCGTTTCGATTTATAAATCAGAATTTGGGGTTACTCCTTCAACTTTGCCGATAATTTAATTTATAATTTAGCAACTCAAACATGACCAGGTCAGCTAACAAATTCATTTCTTGATGTATTGATTTCAACGATATGTTATCAATTTCAGAACCAACATAGAATTAGGAAATGTTACTCCTCACAACATCAAACAGCTCAAGCAATTGAATAGTGTTGTTTTTCCTGTTTCCTACAATGATAAGTTCTACAAGGATGTACTAGAAGCAGGGGAGCTTGCCAAATTAGCCTATTATAATGATATAGTTGTTGGAGCAGTATGTTGTAGAATTGACACATCAGAAAAAAGCCGTAGATTGTACATCATGACTTTGGGATGCCTATATCCATACAGAAGATTGGGAATAGGTACAATGATGGTACAACACGTTTTGAAATATGTAGAGCAGGATGGAAATTTTGATAGTATATTTCTGTAAGTTTTGTTTATTATATCCCATTTATACAGTGTGTTTGGTCACGAGTTAGCGATAATTTAAGGTCAACAAATATACCTAATATTATCGACAAAAACACCCAAACTTGGAAGTTTACCCCCTTAGTTTTGGAGTAGCCTCCATTTCAAATTTACTCTCTTATTTTCGTTGACCCTTCCAAATAATATCGATTTCTTTGGACATAAAGGTCCTACAGATGTGAAAAAAATGTTTTTTGAAAGATGATACTACCACCGTTCATTGAAGTATTACAATATAAGAACATTCAACTTGAAAACGCCATAAAAAAATTCTTCAAAAAAGTTCATAGTAAAAATAGGTACTGATTTTCTTAGTAAATCAGCAATAGTACAAAAACTAGCACATTGAAGTATAATTTTTTTTCAATGATTTAACACGCAAGGACACAAGCTACAATACAACACTCACATCATATCTGTAAGTTACATAATTTGAGAGTGATTGCTGCTTGAACATGATCACTACGCGAGCAAAAGACATGAGAGAGGTCGTTATGAAGGCAACTGCCTGTCTACAGAGCAGAGGCGGCCATTTTGAGCAATTTTTATGATTAATTTGTGTGTTTGATCAAGTACAGTACTGAGGTTTTTTTATTTTATCAATTTTGATAAGGGTCATGTTCGAACAGCAATAACTCTCAAATTAGGTAACTTACAGATGTGATGTGAGTGTTGTTTTGTAGCTAATATCCTTGTGTGTTAAATCATTGAAAGAAAATTATACTTCAATGTGCTAGTTCTTGTACTTTAGCGGATTTACTGAGAAAATCAGTACATATTTTCACTATGAACTTTTTTAAAGAATTTTTTTATGGCGTTTTCAAGTTGAATGTTCTTATATTGTAATACTTCAATGAATGTTGGTAGTATCATCTTTCAGAAACATTTTTTTCACATCTGTAGGACCTTTATGTCCAAAGAAATCGATATTATTTGGAAGGATCAACGAAAAGTATTTAAGTAAATTTAAAATAGGGGCTACTCCAAAACTAAGGGGGTAAACTTTCAAGTTTGGGTGTTTTGTTGATGATATTAGGTACATTTGATGACCTTAAATTATCGCTAACTCGTGACCAAACACACTGTATATGATATTCATTTTTTGCGTTTTTTTAGACATGTACAAGTCAACAATGAAGGAGCAATTGATTTTTATAAAAAGTTTGGTTTCGAAGTCGTAGAAACTAAAGAACATTATTATAAAAGAATCGAACCAGCTGATGCTCATGTGCTGCAGAAGACTTTGCGTAAGAATGGACACATCAACGGGGCCATTTGAAATATGGTTTTTGACTTGATGAGATTTTAATTTGTTATATTGATGAGTTTTGTTGAAGTATTTTCTAACTTTTGTAAAATAAAAATGAGATTAGAAGATACTAATTACCTTCATTAAACATAATGTTATCAAAACGCAAATTTCAATTCTTGTTTGAGAGAAAATATAGAACAAATACGCGAATAATATTTATAGTCTTGCATATAAAATGCAAGATATTGTTTGTTGAAATTAATAGAAATAATGCATCAATTTGTCTATTAAGTAAATTCTTCACAGCAATGTATTATTATTTAAAATCAATATTACACTATTTGATTAATAAATAATTTATTTTTTATGAACATATTCATAACATCACAAAGGTCTTATTCAGAGTTACATCAAATTTAGATAAAAAATGTCTATTCAACTTCCTCAGGTCTGACAGGATGTGTTAAAGGTATTATAGATTTCTGTTTGACATCCCTAGAGCAAGCTTTCCTCATATCTAAAAAAAAATTATGGATGAATCACTTATTTACAATATACAGGGTGCGGCAGCATAACTTCCTTTTTTTAAAACTTAATAAGACGCATTGTATGAATCCGAAAATTTGTATTCGTTTTTTATATTGTAGGCACATACATAAAGTTTTGTTTTATCCAGTTTTGAAGATAAAATCAGGTTAGTGACGTCCCCCATTCTCCATACACTGAGTAAACCGATTTCTGGCGTTTGTCATGACTCCAGCCAGTATAGCAGGCGTTATGTTGGCAATTTTTTCTTGGATGTTGTCCTTAAAATCTTGTAGGGTCCTTAGACGGTTCACATACACACGAGATTTCAAAAAAACTCCATAGAAAAAAGTCACAAGGGTTCAATTCGACAATTGCATCAAAGGCCTTTGCATTCGCCTAAAGTCACAGTGTAGGGTGCAATTTCCTCAAGTGGAATTATTGGTCCCTGGTACTTTGAGGAAAATGAAGTCACAGTGAATTCGGACTCAAGAGCATCGATGGCTGTTTTGAGGGAACACTTCCCAGAGCTCCTTATCTCAATTAGGGGTGATTTGGAGTGGCCGGCCTGCTCTCCTGATTTGACCCTTTGTGACTTTTTTCTATGCGGTTTTTTGAAATCTCGTGTTTATGTGAACCGTCCAAAGACCCTACAAGATTTGAAGAACAACATAAAGCCTGCTACACTGGCTGGAGCGTTTTAGTGTTTAAAAAAAAGGAAGTTATACTGCAAACATATTTCTTCAATCTTTTTCTGGATACAAAATTTAACTCACCGTATGCATCTTCATCAGGATCACCTGAATAATATTCCAATACTGTTCTGTACACTATATATCCTAAATTTGTGTACATATTTATAGCAACTTTATTGCTGACGCGAACAAATAAATCAACAAAATAACAGCGCTTTCTAAAATAATGCTTATTGTTAGTTATATTTCAATGTAAATATTTTTTAATCTGCACTCACTTTTCGGAAATATCTTCAAGAAAGTTTATCAGGGATGCTGCCAATCCTAACCGCCTAAAATCTGGGGAAACTGTTAGTGCAGTAACGTGTCCATGCCAGTTTTCCCCCAAGCCTTCAGCCTTGCCCATAACTTGAATGATTACATTGTACATATTATGTTGGTAAATTAGAATATGTGCACTTACTGTATCCCATTATTTCACCACTGGGTGATTCTGCAACCTGAAAGTACTCCGGCCAGTGAGCCAAGTATTGCATGTAGAAGGAAAGTCCATAAGTTTCCGTCAAAGGATCTAGATTACTGAAATATAATGATTTTATGGCACTGTCGATAAAAAGGTGAAATGAAAAAAGTACGTACACATTGTTGAACTTATACATATCATCGCAGCAAAAAGGTCTTAGAGTTGTCATCTTAGCGATTGTATTATTAATAAATTATTCTACTCGGATTTTGATTCTGATTCGAATTCAGGATTTTTAGGTGAAATTTTTGAGGTTAATTGGTTGAATTTAATTATCATAGACAATTGATCCTATTCTTTATTTTTTTATCATCTTTTTCTGGCCTCTAACAAGTGGAAATGTCTACATAATTCTATGACAAAATCACAGAAATGTGATTTCTTCTTCTCACGTTCTTGATCTTCTTCTTTGGTTCATGAACTGTCAAACTGACAGTTCTGAGGGGTTATCATTTGTCATAAATTGTTTTGATATGCGTATCTGAGTCAGTCTCTGTCTGAGTGTTTTTTAATTATTTCGTATTTTTCCAATAGTAAATTCGATGTTGGCTACCAAAATTTCGAATCTTCGTTAATTCTTCACGTCGTCTATAAAATATATCCCCGTTCAAGATGACAGAAATGAACAATAGTGATGATAATCAAGATGTAAACATACCAATTAATGAACAAGAAAATAATATGGAAATTTTAAAATCTTTGTGTAGCAACAATGCAGAATATTTCGCTAGTGATACCTCAGAGAACGGCCAGAGATTATATTTATCATTTTTAGCTATTCGAGACTATCTAGATTCACTTAAGCCCAAAGTCCAAAGGATACAGAATGTTATGCATAGGTTTGATTTTGACGAACATGTTCAAGGCAATGGATATAGGAGTTTTATATCAGTGGTTGAATGTGCCATCAAACATTCCTCTGAATTATGTGAAAAAGTACAAAGTAGAAGAAATAGTATGCTTTTTAGAAAATCTTCCTTGACCAAGTAAGTTAAAACTTGAATACATCAATAAAATTGAATTCAATTAGATCAATTATAGTAATAAATTAACATTAATGTTTCCCTCAATTTACAATTTTTCTTTTCAGGGATATAGAATCGTGTTCACAGTTATTAGCAAGTCTGGATACATGTTTAACTCATTTAGAAACTGTAATGTCTTGGAGCAAAGATGATAGTCTTTTTCCTTCTGAGGAGAGGTCACCTGATGAATTGATTTCTTATGCAGAAAGTATCAACCGTTATTGCTTTTATGGGCGAAATATAGGCTTTCAGGTATTGTCGAAAATATTTGTTATGTTAACAAAGGTGCATTTTTAATTTAAACTTCTTTTTTGATTCAATGAATATTTATTACAGTATTGCAATTCCCTCAAAAATATAATGAAGTTCATAGTATTGTCTATGGCAATATTTTCAGAAGCCTATTACGGCCAAGGTAAGACATCAAAATATACCAATACCTCAGTTTTATGATAACTTTCTTCTCAGGGTCAATCTTCTCAAAGGCAACCAATTCCTTCTTCAGTACAACAAAATTTCTAAGTGACCCAGAACTGATAGCAAAGAGAGTAGTTAATTTATCGACAAACGCCAATGTAGATTTTTGTAAGGCTTTTTGGTTTTTATCAGAAAGTGAGGTCATGAATCAAATACCTTCGTTTGTTTCGTCTAGTGTTGCTGTATCGAAAATTATTCATTTGCCTACAGAACCGTTAAGCATTAGCCATAACGGCAGACAGATAGAAGTGCCTATTCCGTCCTCTTTTATTGGTGAGTTATTTAACTAATCTTGAATGCAGGTAAGCATTATCATCAGGCCCTTATATGATCACTAACCTGCGTAACAATTGACAACATATCAACTGTTGATCTGTCAATTTGTAAGCCAGATTAGAGATCGAGTAAGTTTTTGAATAGGACTTCAATTTAGCCTAGAAACAATTGTAATCAATGAAAAATTATGAAAGTTCTTGGATAACAAACTTCGTCCCTACAGTTGACTGTACCGGGTTATTCACTATAATTTGACCCCCCCTTTAACTTTGTTACTAAAGGAGATACAAAAAAATGTTTCTTATAAAAGTTTCACGAAATCAACTGAGGTTTTTTGATATGAGTCCAGAAACTGAAATATTTACAGGGTGGCCAACATATTGATGGCAACTTCATTTTTTCAAATGGAAAACCCTGTATATTTTTCCATGTTTGGCTAGCTCTTTTTCCCCTGATTTCGAATATGTAACAAATGTTGGTCTATCTCTCTTATTCTGAGAACCACAGAGTTTCAAATTTTAAGAACCACCTGGCATGATCTGTAATCATCACTGAGATGCTCATTTTTGGAGTTATAATAACGTCAATGGGAAGATATACAGGGTGAACAACATTGAATACAACTATAGTCGAATTTTGGCGATGTAACTACAGCTTACCATAGTTACATAGTTGACAGTAAATACACGTATTTTCTGTCAAATCATCACGTGATAGTTAGATAGTTACATGTAACCACAGCTCGCCAAAATTCGACTTATATTTTTTCAAATGGGACACCTGATCCTGTATATTCTCCTTTTTTTGATAGGCTATTTCCTCCTGTTCTCGAATATAAATACGTATGTGGATGTGTCTCTTCAATTTTCAGAGTTTCAAAGTTTTGAAATGATAACACCGAATAAAGAAATATGTGAAATACCTACGAAATTTTTTATATCCAAACAATCTACTTTAAAGTATTATTTTAGAATGAATACTTAACAGTTTCTTAACCAATGAAAAATGATAAACTATGGTGTTATGGTAAGAATAACATCAACTGAAGAAATTGCTCAAATGACCACCTTCATTCAATACACATAGTTCATATCGATGTCTCAAGTTGTTCAGACTATTTTTGATAGCATTATTATGGCTCTGATTCAAGTCAGAAATTAAAGCTTCAAAATTTGTTTCTAAATATTATAATATAATCATTATTCTTTGTGCGTTGACGGGATTAGTTCCGATTTATGGGTTTAATATTGGTTGATTTAATATCATTAATATTATTCTCTGCTTTCATTGATTGTCATTACTGCTGAAGTAAATTTTTTTCCTTTAAGAACGGCTATAAAAACGTGTCCAACGGTGTTAAATCGCGACTATTTGGTGGCCATAAAATGGTTGCGCCATTACCAATCCAAAGATCAAATTGGCCACTTAAATATTCACGAACTTCCAAAATGCTATGCCAGATGGTTATTGAAATTTGAAACTCTGTGGTGCTCAGAGTAAGAAAGATAGACCAACATATGTTACATATTCGAAATCTGGGGAAAAAGAGCTAACCAAATATGGAAAATATACAGGGTGTTCCATTTGAAAAGATGAAGTTGCCATCAATGTGTTGGCCACCTTGTATATATTTCAGTTTCTCGACTGAAACGTCAGTTGATTTCGTGAAACTTTTATAAGAAACATTTTTTTGTATCTCCTTCAGTAACAAAGTTAAAGGGGGGTCAAATTATAGTGAAAAACCCGGTACACTTCCAAAAGGAGTGTTTTAGAACTTGAAAATCTTCAGTATAGGCCAATGATTTGGATAACAGAATTGAATAAATAATTGAATAGAATAAAGCCAATAGATCTGGGGATGTTCAATTTTTATTTATCGTTTTCATTATAAATAGACGCAGAAAATCTTTCGTCAAAACTTTTTTTTTTTTTTATAATAAAGTGAATTTCTTTGATTTCAGGTAAGAAATCAATTCAAGTCCGACTTATAAGTCATTCAGTTCATGAAGGCATGATGGGAGAATCTAAAAGTGGAGCAAAACCAGCAAGTCCAGGTCTTTTAATTCATTGCCATGGTGGAGGTTTTGTGGCACAGTCTTCCAAATCTCATGAGGTTTACTTGCGAGATTGGGCCAAATGTCTCAAAATACCTATTTTGTGTATTGATTATAGTTTGGCTCCAGAAGCTCCATATCCAAGAGCCTTGGAGGAGGTCACTTACGCCTATTGTTGGGCCTTGAAAAATCATGACTTACTTGGTAGCACAGGTAAATAATGATATTTTTCTGAAAATATACAGGGTGGCCGGACGATTGACGTCCAAAAGAAAAAAACAGGTCCCTCGTCTCATGGGGTATTCGAATCACCCCCATGTATGTTATGCGATTTTTCACGGTTTCCGAGTTATGAATTTTTTTATGAACTTTTGAGAATTTTCAACTTAACCATATTGAAAAAGATATTAAAAAAAAGTACAAGAGTTTTCTGATATATTTTTTTGTAAATAAATCGCCATGGAATGTACTTTTATACATAAAATAACCAGCATCGTAAATTCGATAAAAATTATAGAAATGTTGGTCTCAAGTGAAAAAGTTACGTATTTAGGATCATGATCTAAATTTTCAAATTTGAATTAAAAATGTAAACAGGCTACTTCATGGTTTCTCAGTAGGCTTAAAAACTGCGCTCAACACTCAGCTTTCAGAATCATTTATAAAAAATGGTACTCAATAGTCTACTTTTGCTAGTATTAGCCTTCAAAGTCAGCTAGTTGGAAAAAAATCAAAGAATTAGATTGCCATTTTAAGATTTTTCTGATCAAGTTATGATAGAAATTTGCTTCAGGAGAAAAGTTTTGGATAAGAAAAAGAAAAAGGTATGGCAATAAATCACACATCATGTAGATAAAAAAAATTATTTATAAAAATAACAATAAAAAAAATAAATGAAAAAATAAATTTTATGAAGGTGGAGAATGTGGTATTTATACATAAATTTCTTTTTATCTACATGATGTGTGATTTATTGCCATACCTTTTTCTTATCTAAAACGTTTCTTCTAATGCTAATTTTCAGCATTTTATATCATAACTTGATCAGGAAAATTTTAAAATGGCAAAAAATAATTCTTGAGTAAATGTCTAGTTCTTTGATTTTTTCCACCTCGCTGACTTTGAAGGATAATTCTAGCAAAAGTAGACTGTTGAGTACCATTTTTTATTAATGATTCTGAAAGCTGAGTGTTGAGCGCAGTTTTTAAGCCTACTGAGAAACCATGAAGTAGCCTGTTTACATTTTTAATTCGAATTTGAAAATTCAGATCATGATCCAAAATACGTAACTTTTCCACTTGAGACCAACATTTCTATAATTTTTATCAAATTCACGATGCTGGTTATTCTATGTATAAAAGTGCATCTCATTTACAATAAAAATGTATCAGAAAACTCTTGTCCTTTTTTTTATATCTTTTTTAATATGGTAAAGTTGAAAATTCTCAAAAGTTCATAAAAAAATTCATAACTCGGAAACCGTGAAAAATCGCATAACATACATGGGGGAGATTCGAATACCCCATGAGACGAGGTACCTGTTTTTTTCTTTTGGACGTCAATCGTCCGGCCACTCTGTATAAACTTGGTAAATATTTGAACTTTGGAAGCCCATATTTTCTGAATTAAGACAGACTACTACCTATTACTTATATTATTATTAATACACTGAAATCTGATCGATATCTGCTGGACCCAGTAAAGTTGAAATGTAGAATTTTCTCTTTGAAAATTTCGTGTCCTTGACTGTGCTTTTTACAGGGGAAAGAATTGTAGCAGCTGGCGACTCTGCAGGTGCAAACTTGTTGGTTGGGACATCGTTCAAATGCATCAATTTAGGAATTCCTCCCCCTTGTGGTTTATTTTTAGCGTATGTTCCAACTGTAGTCAATTTTGTAGCATCACCATCGAGATTATTATCAATGATGGATCCCCTACTACCCCTTGGATTCTTGTTGAGATGTCTCAAAGGTAAATTTCCAAACTTTCTGAAATTGAATGTTATTCTGTAAAATTACCACCCATATACAACAATTCCCCTATTTCATATTGTTACAGCTTACGCCGTGCCAGATCCATCGTTAATTCAGAACAAGGATTTCAGTTTCCAGGCAAACTCTGACACTGAAAGTTTTGAGGAAATTACCGAGTCTGATCTTCAAGAATTGCAAGCTCGAAAATCGCCGGTTTCAGATACTTCTGATACTCTCACTTACGGGTCTATTTGCTCAAATCTCAACGATGAAAATGAAAAGGAGGTTTATTTAACAGTTTCCGATATTGAAAAAAGCGAGAAACAAGTGTCTGATTTTCTGGAGAAATACGTTTTAGGTTTGTAGAGGGTGTTTCGAATTGCGCGATTTTTTCAGGAATAATAACAATATAGATGGTGCACTGAATTCGTCTTGGTATTTTGACATTGTATTATTTATTACTCAAATAACCGTGCAATTTGAAATATTGTATCCTGAAAATAGAACTTTTGCATTAATTTTTCAGAGTCAGATACAGATACTGAAGGTACGAAAGTAGCTCCGACAGAGCAAGAAAATTCGACATCGGTGCAAAGTGCCGAGTACTCAATTCACAACCGTGTTATCACATTTGTTTCGAGTTTAAAACATCGTATCGGTAATTTTATGGGAGCAACAGATGTTAAGGATGGAGATACCAGAGACCCTTCTGTATTATTTGATGGTCCAAGCAATTTTGATGATCATTTTAGCTTCACAGTGGAACCAGATCCGCTTTTGAGTCCCATTTTGGCCAGTGATGATCTTCTGAAGCAGTTACCCCCAGTTAAAATATTGGTAAACTATAGCTTAGCTTTGAATTTTTTTTTATATTTGTTTTGCTAGGGTTTTTGTGTCTTTAATTTTTAATATGGTTTGTTCACCTTATTTATGATTGTCCTATGAAGGCACTTATGATAGTCTTTTAAAAACACTTATTAAGTTTATTCTGGCAATAATAAACTGTTGGAAACTTAAGTGCTTCGAATTTCCAATGATATTTCAAATTACCAATGGTTAATAATAATAATAATAAACGCAATTTATTGACCCAAAGGCCAAATGGCCATCGACAGTATAGTCCTGCAGCCAGGCAAAATTATAATACATTGGAATATGTGATTTTACAAATGACTGTAAGATAAAATTTGAAATTTTCGAAGATACATATGGACAAAAAAAAACAATTAACTTGAATATGAAATATGGATTGATTAATTAATGGTCTCTCAGTTTACAGGAGTGGCCCTAAAATAAATAAATGGATTTTTAACCTATCTTGAAAATTTCAAGGCTGTAACAAAATATTTATTTCGACAGCAATTGAAACTGTATTTATTATTTTTTCAATGGATTTTACCACAAAAGTTCTTGTATTGGTTCTAGACGTGAGATTCAGGATAATAAATCCAATGGTTTATTTTGAGTTATTTTCCTGCAGGCTATGCATTTAATTGTTTGTAAATGAATGAGATTGATTATTTAAATTTGGAAAAATATGCAAAAGTTTTTTCTGTTGTAGACTGTTGAACTGGACCCTTGTTTGGATGATTGTGTGACATTTGCAAAGAAGTTGAAATCTTTGAATAATGATATCACCCTAGATGTTCTAAAAGGCCTACCACACGGTTTTCTCAATTTTTCAATGGTAATCCTCATTTTCTTTCATTCATAATGTTAAATGTTAATTTCTTAGGAACTGAAAAAGTCATATTTTTTTACATTATTTAATTATCCTTATCTTTTAGATTTCCAAGGAGGCCTATGAGGGTTCCAAGACATGTGTTGAAAGGATAAAGGAACTTTTCAATTTACCAAATACTGAGTAGGAGATATTTTAGAGATACCTCTAGTTCAGGGTCAGTTTGCCACATATTTGAATTCTTTTCTAGTTTTGATTATCAGAATATCAAATGTTCATGATGATAATTTAACAAACATACTCGCTTTATAGATAAAATAACAGTTAATACTCAGAATTTTGATGTGAATATTTGAAGAAAACGTTGAGAAACTTTTTCAAGTTGGACTACTTTCTGGAAATGAAATGACAGAGAATTGAACAGTATTGTATATTGAAAGAATATTTTTATATGGTGATAACATTCTCTATTCATTGAAGGAAAATAACATAAATTTGAATGAAAATATTGTATATTAAAGTTATGAAATGTCTGCATTATTAACTGCAAGGTTTTTGGTATTTCATATTGAATTCTGTTCATGAAAAAAATTTTCATACAAATATTTCAACTCAATTATCATATCTGCAAATATTTACCACACTATCAGATGTGGATGAATTCTGATAACCTTTCTATTTTGGAATGTTGATATTGCCTGATATAGTATTCAGTACCTTTGCAGTTCTTTTCATGACAAAATAATATATACAGTGTGATTGGTCATGACTATTGACAAAAAAACACCCATATTGGGGAGTTTACCCCTCAGTTTTGGAAAAGCTCCCTCTTTAAATTTACTTTTTTATTTTAGTTGACCCATCCTAATAATATCGATATCTTTGGATATAAAGTCCTACAGATGTGAAAAAAATGTTTTCATATTGTTATACTTCAATGAACGTGGTAGTATCATCTTTCAAAAAACATTTTTTTCACATCTGTAGGACCTTTATATCCAAAGAAATGGATATTATTCGGAAGGATCAACAAAAATAAAAAAGTAAATTTAAAATGGGGGCTACTACAAAACTAAAGGGGTAAACTTCCAAGTTTGGGTGTTTTTGTCGATAATATTAGATATATTTGATGACCTTAAATTATCGCTAAGTCATGACCAAACAACTGTATAATAATATATCTTCACAGCTTCAATTTTCAGAAAACATTTTTAGCGCCATTGGTAATATATTATAAACAATAATTGCTGGAATCGACTGGCTCAACAAAGAATAAGCTTTAAATAAATCGAACAGATGTCAATCTGTTAAATATTTTCCATACAGTGTTGCACTGATGTACCTAAAGGAAAAGTTTGCTGGTGATCTGTAAATATTTTCTTGCTTTAGAAATAGTGATTTCACAGAATTGACAGGCAGCTAAAAAAATTTCATTCCTCAAGCTTAACATTAGTTTGGTAAGAGCTCTTTATATTATTTTTTTTCACAAACCTACAGGATCACTAACTTATTACATAGTGGAGGGAAAAGATTTTTTTTTACTCGAGAATGAAAGTGAGACTTTGAATATGTAATATTTGATCTGTGGATTATTTCGAGTTTAGTATTCTAATGTATTTAGGCAGACTGTAAAGTCTGTTTGATTCCTTCATAATCAATTATTCTCGCGATTGTAATAATTATATTTGATAAACAAAACTCTTTGCTCTATCGATCTGCAGTTCTGCTAATTCTCTCTTCACTCTTATTTATGTTCAAGTTATACCCGTTAATCAAGGTTAGTGACAATGTAGATTTCCTGAAATTCCCTAAAAAACTAATACAAAAATGTTGGTGATATTTATAATTTATCTACATTTAAACTAAACCTATTCTAATTTTGACTGACTCGATTTTTCAAAATTTTCTCCTTTGCTAATTTCAATAAACCTTACATTCCTTTATCGATTTGGATTGGTTGATTGGTTTTGAAGAAATAATATTTGTATTATCGCCTTCGTAATATTAGGATCATTCTTAAAGAAAAAATGCTCTGGTAGTTTTTAGTTTTTCTGTTACTACACAAAATACATTAGTACAAGTATTATACTGTTCAAATTTACAGTAAGTTGGCCTAAAATGATATTCATCTTGATCAATATGTAATCATTATAATTATTTCAATACATATTGATCTCTTTTTTAATATACACTAGTCTTATTATAATTTTTCTTATATATCTTATGCAATAACAATGAAAGGTGTTGTGAGAAATTTAATGTGATATTTATCCTTTTATAATACTCAATTTTTTATTTAGTTGGTGGTAATTTTATTTGGTTTTGTTGATTATTTATTCATGGATATGTATTTATGGTTTTGATAATATACTGGTTTTTATCAAGTGTTTTTTGTTCTGATTGAAGTGATTGAATATAAACTTCTCCTATTGTTTTATTTCGGTTCCTGACGAAAACAAATCCCCTTTTTTGACCGAAGTTGCATTAATGACACAAAAATAATTTGTTTCGTCGTCTCCAAAATATATACATGCGTTAGTTTGATAAAAAAAATAATCATTCAAAACACAAAATCAACGAACTTATCGAAATCACAATAATATTCAGGATAAGAGGCCAAATTTCAGGGAAACTAGTGTATTCAAAATTACTAGCCAAATTGGTTGTGCGTAATTGCCACTAGAGTGCGCATCGCTTGCATGGAGTTCCCAAATATCTGGAGAATAAAATTTTATTCAAATAACTACGGGACGCATGAAGGGAACTTAAATATTCTTTGGAAGATTTCAATGGGCCTTTAGAATTTCCTTTTCGCGAGTTCTTATGGGAAAAACAGAAAGACCATCGTGAGAGGAAAATGATCACTGAACTTTCAAATAAAATTCAATGAACGAAAAATCGATTAATGTCAGTTGACACAAACAAACCGTAATAATTAAATATACAAAAATTATCCTTATTTCTATTTAAGAAGTATTAACTGGCGTGTTTTGAAACCGTATGAAAATTCTGGTAACATATCAAAAAATCTGTACCTTATAAAAATTTCAAATCTGATAACTTCGTTTTGGGGGGGATAATTTTAAATCGGACATTTTGCCTAGAACAAATGTCAGCACCACTTAACGTTTTTTGTATTATCTGCTATTTTTTTGTTTAGTTATTTTTTGTGTTCGTTTTGACGAAGTATTGAATTTTAATTTGGATATTTAAAATATAATAAGTGATTGAGGAGAAATATAATAAGGTAAGCTGAATTAATATTCAAGAACTTGGAATTTTTTGTAACAGATATTCCTAGGTGTTGATTGATGGAGAAATGATTCTCAACGGTTTAAGGATATGATCCACTGATTGATTCAGATCTGTAAAATCTCTTTTATAGCCATCAATTCAATTTTCGATCCAGAGTAATAATAATTTCCTTCAGAAATCTGTGAGTTTGCTATGTTAGCTTTAGTTTATTTGTTTTATTCCAAATTGTTTTCAAGTAAGATTCAAATCAATCTTTGAAGAAAATATAAATGTTGAATTATTACCATCCTCAAATTTCACTAGGAACATTATACATCTTCAATTTTGCCTTTTTTGGTGTAGAGTAGCAGTATTCATGTTGTTTTAATGATAATTCAGTATTTTCATCTGCACAAGTCAGTTTGTTAAACCCATATATGAATTGAAATGAATCATGGTATTGTCAGACTTATCTAATTTAGATAATATCAATCAAGGTATTGTATCTATATCAGTTAATTGCTTTGTTATTATGGAAAGGAATGGATAACATCACTATAGGTTGATATTTGGAATACTGTACACCGTTTGTGTTTCTCATAGGAAAAAGATGTCAAATGAATGTTTTTATTGTAGAATACAGCTGACTGTTGCAATCCTTTTAGTCTAAGAGCCTGTGAACCCCAGACCTTTGTTATTTATAAAAGCTGAAAACTTGTCTACGCATGCTCTCAACACAGGTTAGAACGATGGACCATTATGAAGTTTGGGTTACCCTGGCTTTGGCAGGTAAACGGTATTAAAAGGGTGTAAAATACTGATCTAATTTTGTCAAATTATAAAAATGTGATTTTTTGATATTACCTTCAGAATATCATTATAAATCATGTCATTAATTGCCAGACACTTACTATAGTGGCAACCCCTTGCCAGACACCCTTAATGTTCATTAAATTAAATGTAATTCTACTTACGTTATAGTATAAAAGCTGATTTTTGAGCGCTCGTTCTACTTAGACGAGTGCTATATCGTTTTGCCCAAATGTCTGTAATTTTCGAATTTTGAGCCGAAAATGGTCTCAAACGATAGGGTTCGACTCCCTGATGGAAAATATGAGGTCAAATCAAATTCTGTAGGGCCGGCCGGCCGTCCGTGAGCACGATAACTCTCGAACGGATTGTCCTAGAGACTTGAAATTTTCAGGGTGTGTTCAGCTCCCAAATAGCTCGGTTAAGTTCGTTAACCAGAAAAATCGTACAGGGTGTTCCATAAAAAGTGGCCATTCAAATTTTTGTTCCTCAATATTTCACAAAACGAGGGCAAACGGAATGAAATTTTGCAGCAACTTGCCAGATGCTCATAGTGAGCCTCTCGCAGAATTTTGTGGCCATAGTATCAACAGAACCATAGAAAATTCAATTAGAATATTGAAAAGAAGAATTTTTTTATTTCCATAACCAACTTTCCGATTCAAATGAAATTCATTTTGTAAGTTGAGACTGATAACTGAATGTTCATGCAAAATTTCAATAGGATCGCATCATCAGAATCATAGAAATTCCAATTGGAATATTAAAGAAAAGACTCTTTATATTTCCATAACAAGATATCCGAATCAAATGAAATTTATTTTTGGGAATTGAGATTTATATATTGAATGTTGTGCAAAATTTGAAGATCATCGCATCATCCGAACTATAGAAAATTCAATTTGAATATTGAAAAAAAAATATATTTTCATAACAAGATATCTGAATTGAGTGAAATTTATTCCTGGTATAAAGATTGATATACTGAATGTTCATGCCAAATTTCAAGAGGATCGCATCATCAGAACCATAAAATTTAATTATTTTAATTTTCAAGTGTGACCATAGAATTGAATTTTTTTAATTGTTTATATACAAAGTATCAATTTCAAGTCATAATATACAGAATTTTGAGATGATAGTCCTATTGCTCCACCAGAGAACGAGCGCTCAGAAGCTCCTGCTCAGGGCTTGCTTCCATTTTTATATATAATACCTGGGTCATAATTAGATAATTTTTCCTCATTAGCCAAACATTTTTGATAGTGCCAACCTTTTGCCAGACAAGTTTGTAGTTTAGCTGCAGGTGCGAGCGCGAGACAGTATTTATGAGTGGGTGCGAGTGAGACGGCATGATTATAATTACTTATGCAAATAGATTTTTTGGTACAGATTTATATAACTAATCATTTAAGTGAATCTCAAAAACATCTGAAGAAAAGACATTCGATGTTACAACTAAATAAAATTGTTGAAAATTTTAATGTATTAACATCTTAATTTAGTTGTAGCATCGAATGCCTTTTCTTCAGATGTTTTTGAGATTCACTAAAAAAATTAGTTATATAAATCTGTACGAAAAAAATCTATTTGCATAAGTCATTATAATAACGCCGTCTCACTCGCACCCACTATATATACTGTCTCTCGCTCGCACCTGCAGCTAAACTACAAGCTTGTCTGGCAAAGGGTTGGCACTATTAAAAATGTCTGCCTAATGAGGAAACATTATCTAATTATTACCCAAGTATTATATATAAAAATCAGCTTTCATACTATAACGTAAGTAGAATTACATTTAATTTAATGAACATTAAGGGGTTGCCACTATAGTAAGAGTCTGGCAATTAATGACGTGATTTTTAATGATATTCTGAAGGTAATATAAAAAAATCACCCTTTATAATTTGACGAAATTAGATCAGTATTTTACACCCCTTTAATTCCGTTTACCTGCCAAAGCCAGGGTAACCCAAACTTCATAATGGTCCATCGTTTTTACCTGTGTTGGAAGCATGCATACACAAGTTTTCAGCTTTTATAAAATAACGAAGGTCTGGGGTTCACAGGCTCTTCTATTTGTACAGTTATATCTTACAGTTACTTTCTGTTTAAGCAAAATGGAAGACGAAGAATACAAAAAACTGCCTATCGAAGATAGATGTGTTCATAAATTGTGGAAAGCCAGAGTAAACGGTTATGAAGAAGTCACTAAATTATTCAAACAAATCGATGATGAAAAGTCACCAGAATTCGGAAAGTACCTAGGATTAGTAAAGAAATTTGTGACCGATAGCAATGCGATGGGCCAAGAGAAAGGTTGGAAGCGACTCTTGCCTATGTCGAAAATTATGCAAACGCCGGAAAGACAGTATCTGAAGTTATGTCAGGTATTGTTACTAAATGTATGGCAGCCCCCAAAACGAAAACCAGGGAGCTGGCCCTTCAAATAACGCTGATGTATATCGAAATTGAAAAACAAGAAATGGTGTTAGAAGAATTGATAAAAGGCATGGATCTGAAGAATCCCAAAATTGTATCAGCGTGTTTGTTGCTTCAACAACAGCTCTTAGAGAATTTGGAATCAAAATTATTAGTCCAAAACCTTTGGTTAAGAAACTACCTGTTCTGTTTTCTGACAGAGATAAGACAGTAAGAGATGAAGCAAGACAATTAGCAATAGAAATGTATAGATGGATGGGTCCCGCTCTAAGGTAAACATTTTGTTATTCCCCAATAAATGAAAGATATTTCCTAGAATTTAAATAGGTGAATATGATTATATTGATTTATTTTTTAGACCGCAGCTCTCTACACTTCAAGCTCTACAGATTTCTGAATTGGAAGCAGAATTTGCTAAAATAGAAGGACAAAAAGCTCAACCTACAAGGTATATCAAATCTCAGCAACAGAAACAAGCCAAAATTATTGCTGAGGCTGAAGCTGCAGAAGGTGAATATTAATCTTAATTCAATTATTCACAGTTTTTGGAAAATTCTTTCTCAAATGATCTTAAAAAAATAAATGGTTAATTTTCTATTGAAAACTGAGATAACTAATTGAACTTTAGTGTCCAGCAGATATCGATCAAATTTTTTTTTGTGTTATTGTATTTGTTTAGGTCACCTGAAATTGACAGGTGACAGTCTGTCTTAGTTCAGAAAATATGGGGTTCCAAAAATGTGCCATCTTCATGTCATTTTTCCACTATATAAATACAGTTTGTAAGTTATTTTGGTTATAATCCTGTTGCATTTTTTTTTACAGGAGGTTGTGAAGAAGAAGATGAGGAAGAAGACGTTCCACAAATAGATTCTTATGATCTGGCCGATCCGGTAGATATACTGTCCAAGCTCCCAAAGATTTTTATGATAAACTGGAAGCAAAAAAATGGCAAGAAAGAAAAGAATCCTTGGAGCTCCTAGAGAACCTCTTGAAAACCCCTAAATTGGAAAATGGGGAATATGGAGATGTTGTTAGGGCACTTAAAAAGGTATTTCTTTCATTTTTATTCACACTTCCGTCAACTTTTTGTAAAAAGTTTTTTTCTTAATGTTTTTAATTTTATTTCAGGTAGTTCAAAAAGATAGCAATGTCATATGTGTTGCTTTAGCTGGCAAATGTTTTGCCTTGTTAGCTTCCGGGTTGAAGAGGAGGTTCCAAACTTATGCTGGAGCAGTTGTTCCCGCTTTATTAGAGAAATTCAAGGAAAAGAAACAAAACGTAGTAACAGCAAACAGGGAAGCCATAGATGCCATCTATTTAACGGTAATTCAAATTCTCTCAATTTTTTTCAATAAGCCCGTTCGGCATTGACCTCCGCAAGCAGACGGATTTTTTAGTCACTTGACCACAGATCGTACAGATTCATCTGTAATATCTGGGAATAACGAACGGTACAGAGCATCTGCCACAGAACATATACTGCTCTGTTCTACTATTATAGATTATGAGATTTCAAAGATCACTATTTTGGGAAATATGCTCATCTTTTAACGATATTTTCAATCTTTTTGTAGCTCTACCGAAAAATCACAATTAAATAATTAGGTGCAAAGGCACTGAATGCAAAAGAAAAGAGAAATGCAATATCCCCTTCTGGTCGATCAATACGGCAATAGTTGTACTGAAAGATCCTAATTAATAACACGAAAAAGAAACGAAAAAGCAATTTCCCCTCCTGCCCATTCATAACTACGATAGCTATATCGTAAAATTTTAATGAATTACTTAAGTTTTTAATTAATAAATGAAAACAGAAGAATAAAAGTGTTAGAATTTTTCAATCTATTGGTTGTCAGATCAGGAAACTCAACATAAAACAACAAAATATATAAAAAAACATAAAACTCTATGAATAAAATTGCTTCACTCCGTCGAAATAGACCGAGCGAAAAGATCGACGTCCGATTGCTCAGATTTTTATGCCGAACGGTCCAGATGTGTACTCCCCTCAATCCGGATGTAATAAACGAACGGTTTAGATCGATCCGACAAGTCCGATGTCGATGCCGAACGCCGCTAATATAACACTGGTAAAATGATGAAATTTTCCAGACTTCCTTAGAAGCCATTGTAGAAGACGTACTAGAAGCGTTCAACAACAAAAATCCAAACGTTAAATCGGAAACGGCCCTGTTTTTAGCCAGGGCGCTTTGTAAAACTCAACCGCAATCGTTAAACAAGAAACTATTGAAAGCGATAACGGGAGCGCTTGAGAAATGCGTGAACGAATCAGATCCGACAGTCAGGGACGCCTCGTACGAGGCGTTGGGTACGTTGATGAAACTTGTCGGCGAAAAGGCGATAGGTCCTTTCCTCGGAGAGTTGGAAAGAGACAACTTGAAGATGGCAAAGATCAAGGAGTTCTGCGATAAGGCCGTTATTACGGTCAAGACGGCTGCTCCGAAGAAAGAAAAAGCGGCACCTGTTGCGGCTGTTAAGCCTAAGGGTAGAAGCGAACAGGCCAAACCGGCTGCGGCTGGTAAAACTGTCAAAAAGACTGCTTCAGGTATGTTATTTGTCCTAGTCCAAGAGCCCGTGAACTTGTCTACGCATGCTCCCAATACAGGTAAGAAGTAAGAACGATGGACCATTATGAAGTTTGGATTACCCTGGCTTTGGCAGGTAAACGGTATTAAAGGGGTGTAAAATACTGATCTAATTTCGTCAAATTATAAAGTGTGATTTTTTGATATTACCTTCAGAATATCATTAAAAATCACGTCATTAATTGCCAGACACTTACTATAGTGGCAACCCCTTGCCAGACACCCTTAATGTTCATTAAATTATATGTAATTCTACTTACGTTATAGTATTAAAGCTGATTTTTATATATAATACTTGGGTCATAGTTAGATAATGTTTCCTCATTAGCCAGACATTTTTGATAGTGCCAACCCTTTGCCAGACAAGTTTGTAAATTAGCTGCAGGTGCGAGCGCGAGACAGTATTTATGAGTGGGTGCGAGTGAGGCGGCATGATTATAATGACTTATGCAAATGAATTTTTTGGTACAGATTTAAATAACTAATCATTTAAGTGAATCTCAAAAACATCTGAAGAAAAGATATTCGATTGTTAATAGAATAAATTAAAATTTTTAACGATTTTATTTAGTAGCATCGAATGTCTTTTCTTCAGATGTTTTTGAGATTCACTTAAATGATTAGTTATATAAATCTGTACGAAAAAATGTATTTGCATAAGTCATTATAATCATGCCGTCTCACTCGCACCCACTCATAAATACTGTATCGCGCTCGCACCTGCAGCTAATCTACAAGCTTGTCTGGCAAAGGGTTGGCACTATTAAAAATGTCTGGCTAATGAGGAAACATTATCTTATTATTGCCCAAGTATTATATATAAAAATCAGCTTGTATACTATAACGTAAGTAGAATTACCTATAATAAGGGTGTCTGGCAAGGGGTTGCCACTATATTAAGTGTCTGGCAAGGGGTTGCCACTATATTAAGTGTCTGGCAATTAATGACTTGATTTTTAATGATATTCTGAAGGTAATATCAAAAAATCACACTTTATAATTCGACGAATTTAGATCAGTCTTTACACCCCTTTAATACCCTTACCTGCCAAAGCCAGGGTAACCCAAACTTCATAATGGTCCATCGTTCTTACCTGTGTTGAGAGCATGCGTACACAAGTTTTCAGCTTTTATGAAATAACGAAGGTCTGGGGTTCACGGGCTCTTGCTCTATTCATATTATTGACGTATTATACTTTTTGCGTGCTTGTTTCTATGGGTTAAGTTCTGACAGATATACAAATTGGATTAATCATTTTCCCAATACAAACAAGCGCACAAACGTTTCTGACTTCACGTCTGTTCTTTTTAATTTTTTTTGCATTGATATATTTTCGAAATGTTTCAAGGAACTGAAGCCGCTAAGAAGAAGCAGCAAATATCTTCTGGTTCAGCAACAATTGTTAAAAATAAAGGTGCCAAAGGTTCTAAAGTTACAAAACCTATAGAAGAGAATTAAGTGACGACGAGGTTGAAGCATTGATTGCTGATAAAATTAGTGCCAATATTGTGGGTGATATATCTAGTACTAATTGGAAAGCCAGGTAATTTTTTTTTTTAATCTACATCAGTTACATTGAGCTGACTTCATCTAGTTGCAAATTCAAATAGTTACTTTCAATTCTTAAAGAAAATTTTCTTATTATCATTAGTTTCCTCAATTCATAAAAATATTCGAGGTATAATCCGTCAGGAATATCTTTAAAAATATACTGATAGACAAAATTAGCGCACCACCTAAAATTTCGTTAAATTTCAACAATTGATATCTTCCCAATCTTCAGTCGGATTTCAATGTATTTCTCTCAGTTGTAGCTCTGTTATTGTCGAATTTCTCCATTAAACATAAGTCCAAAAAATTACATCTTTATGTTGTACAGGGCGTTTAAATAACGTCAAGTTTATAGTCAAATTTTAAAGTCCTCTGTGTGCAATGTCAGGTTGCTGAGGCTTATAAAAACAATAAAGCGTTGTAGCCTAGTATCTCTTGAGTATTTTGTTTTTTAAAAACCATCGGTAAACAACACCCTCTTCCAATCGTTTAGCTCCCAATTCAAATGCTCTGGAGCAAATTTCAACCTGGCTTGCTTGTGGGCTGCTGTCAAAAAAGGGTATTGTCCACAGAAGACGTTGAACTGTAATGAAAAAAACCCGAAAATTTAAACGCCCTGTACAGCATGATGCATTTTTTTTGGGGCATCTTATTTTAGTATGATATTTGCCAATAAAAGAGCTACAACTAAAAAAAAACATTCAAATCGGACAAAGGGTCGCGGAGATATTCATGGCTAATGCATAAAATACAAGAGTTGATAAAATGTTGAGTATCTCTGGACGATTTCAAGATAAATCGGTTTTGAAAAAAAAATAAAATACTCAAGAGATACTAGGCTACAACGTTTTATTGTTTTTATAAGCCTCAGCAACCTGACATTGCACACAGAGGACGTTAAAATTTGACTATAAAAACATGACGTTATTTAAACGCCCCGTACAACATGAAGATTTTATTTTTTGGACTTCTGTTTGATGGAGGAAATTCGGCAATAACTGAGCTACAGTTGATAGAAAAAACATTGAAATCCGACTAAAGATTGGGAAGACATTAATTGTTAATATTCAACGAAATTTTAGGTGGTGCGCTAATTTTGTCCATAAGTATATATTTACTGGGATCTTTGGAAATCACTTTATTTATCTTGTTTGTAAATGTTGGGTTATTTTAATGTATCTATATATTATTAATTTTTGCATTCAAATAAAGTTTCAAATTAATATACATGTTACAAGAATAAATGAATAAATTCTATTTTTTGATCGATAATTCTTTTCAGACTTGCAGCGGTAGAACAGCTTCAGTCAGAACTTCAAACTCAAGAGGCAAAAGACTTACCTTGCCAAGCCCTAGTCAAGTTTCTTTCGCGTAAACCTGGTCTGAAAGATACCAATTTTCAAGTGTTGAAGGCCAAACTAGATCTTATCAAATATCTAGCGGAAAATTGTACGTTCAGCGTCACAACGGCAGATTGTTGCGTGAACGATCTGGCGGAGAAGTTCGGCGATGCTAAAAACGGCAACAGCGCGGCGGCCGCCATTTCAAGCATAGCGGAAGCGGCGGGTTTTCCGCACGTCGCCGCCGCTGTGCTCGATTTTGCCGTGTCACAGAAAAGCCCTAAGGTTACATCTGAAGCGTTTCTCTGGTTGTCTAACGCGATATTAGAATTCGGATTTGCGTAAGTCTCAGATCAGTATAAAGCTTTATAGCACATTATACGAGTTCTGGTTATGAATAACGAGACTGGATTAAAAAAGGGTTTCTTTTTAAAAATTACTAGCTTACTCAACAGACGTTGTTCTGTATACACAAAATTTCATTCAATTCGATCCAGCCGTTTAGTTGCAGAATAGAAGAAAACCTAGATAACGACTACAACGCCATCTGTTGATCTGATTTGTGATCATAAACATACGGGCATCAGGAAATCCAAAATACATTCATACATCATAGGTTTAAAATTTGTAAAATATGGCATAAGTAACAAATTGTTGTATAATATGTTAGTTCATAAGTTTTTTCTGATTTTCGATTCGATCGATGTAACTTCACTTTTTGTCTAAATGTCAAAATCATTATAACCTATAAATATGTATTCTATGACTGCTTGATTGGTCGTGGGAAAAAGGAAATCCTTTTATTTTTTTCTGAACAATTTTTTTGGAAATATTTTGTTGTTTAAACCTTGCCCTAGCAATTATGAACACAACAAAATAAGAATTATCCAATTTGGTGCAGCAAAAGTTTCAAATTAATATACATGTTACAAGAATGAATGAATAAATTCTATTTTTTGATCGATAATTCTAAAGACGAATGATCCCCTGCAATATGCTCATAACAGTGATAGGCCGACTTCAACCCTCACTGAAGCGCTTACACCACTCAAAAACGTGCATGTAATGCAGAATTGTGTTTTCAATTGGACGAGAAATTTGAGGTTGATATGTTGCTCCTGCTTTTTGTCACGCATAGTTTTCGGCACGAGAAAAAACATAGTCGTTTCAAACCGCTACTGCACAAATGCTATGAATGTTTTGTTACCAACGTATCACTCGTTTTTCTACGCCCTAGGCGTGCAGTCTCGTTATTAGCAACTAGACCGCGTACACACACGGTGATGGGCAAATTCACGTCCTTACTGATTTCAGGAATCTGAATACAAAAGCCCTAGTCGACAATTCGAAGAAGGCTTTAGCCTCGGCAAATCCTGCGGTTCGACAAGCAGCGATATCTCTCTTAGGGACGATGTACCTACATATAGGACCTTCGTTGATAATGTGTTTTGAAAATGAAAAAGCCAGTTTGAGAGAACAAATCCAAGCGGAATTCGATAAACATGACGGGGAGCAGGCTCCTGCTCCAACAAGAGGTTAGTTGAGACTACATTCATATTTTATACACGACGTTCTACAGTTTTTTTCAAAAAAATGGGACTATTGTCTCTAGGATAGGTATAAAACTGAAAAATAATAGGGGATTATTCATTGAAAATAATTTGTCCATATTGAAGAAAATTATACAAATTTTTAACGATTTTGCTTAAACTACTGGCAACACTGTAATGAAATTTTACCTTGAATATTGGAATCTTATATTAAAATGAATCAACTTAAACATTTCAACATTTTTAGCTTCAACATCATAGTATGCAAGAAAATAGGTTCTATTATACACTACTGGAAAAAATTAAAGGATTTGCAATTTTCAACATGCCGTAACTTTAAGAGGAATGGTCGTACAAGGAATCTAAAAAAAGGAAATTGTAGCTCCAAGTGTTTAGTTTTTGGATTAGAACTTTCAGTTTCAGTGGTTTTCGAGTAATGATAGAAAAATCAGCAACAAAAAAATTATCAAAATTTTACCACTTTTTTTTCTTGTCTACGAGCGTGGAAATTTTATTTTTGCATAATCGTTATAATGATAGGATACTTTGTTAATTCAGCTCCAATTTCTTTTTTCATTGACCTCAATACGTCCACTTCTCGCCAAGATATCGGTCTTCAAATGGAAAAACAGGGGTGGCAATACTCGTTATTAAATTATTAAAAATTTTATTTGTTAGTTTATTTTATTTTTCTTTTTTTGGAATTTATGTACTATCTGCAATTAAAATGTGGAAAAAGCTCGAGAAAATTCTTTTTTGTCTTTTTTAAATATTATGAGCTTCTGGGAGCAAAAAACGTGATCCTTATTTTTTTCAAAAATTCAATCGAGTCAAACAAAAAAAAACGGCTCGCTGGATTGAGTTGACTCTTCGTAAGGTTTTTATCGACATATTGAACTGTGAAAGTCACACTTAACATTATTGGTTTCCTCAACATTTTCGATCCAGCGGTAGATTTTCCAAGAAACCACCAAACGCACTTTTTTTGTTAAAATTTATATTGATGCGACATGAAGAAAAAAAATTTCAATGAATAAGCAATGGTTGTTCATTAATGGGAGTTTATTTAAGGTGTTGAAACCCTCCTTCAATTTCTGTGCGATCATTGGTTGCTGAGAAATCGATAATCAAAGACAAATGGACCCTTTTCCATTTGAAGACCGATATCTCGGCGAGAAGTGGACGTATAGAGGTCAATAAAAAAATAAATTAAAGCTGAATTAACAAAGTATCCCATCATTATAACGATTAAGCAAAAATAAAATTTCCACACTAGTAGACAAGAAAAAAAAAAAGTGGTAAAAATTTGAGAATTTTTTTGTTGCTGATTTTTCTATCATTACTCGAAAACCACTGAAACTTGAAATTTTTGAAGTTCTTATCCATGAACTAGACACTTGGAGCTACAATTTCCTTTTTTTAAATTTCTTGTACGACCATTCCTCTCAAAGTTACGGCATGTTGAAAATTACCAAAAAATTTGGAATTTTCTTTTGATCCTTTAATTTTTTCCAGTAGTGTATTTATTGAAATTTGGTGTTTTTCAGGAGTAACAAAGTCGGAAAGTGTGGCCACTTTAGATAACCTCGAAGATGTAGATGAAGCGGAGGAGACACCCGCAGTAAACATACAAGATATCCTTCCTAGGATTGACATAAGTTCACAAATCACAGAAAGTTTAATCAACGAAATATCTGATAAAAACTGGAAGGTTAGAAATGAAGCTCTGACCAAGGTCAGTGCCATCATACAAGAAGCCAAATTGATAAAACCGAACATTGGAAATTTACCCCAAGCTCTGTCGGAAAGACTGGGAGATAGTAATACTAAAATAGCTCAATTATCGACTAATTTGTGTGAAGCATTAGCGAAGGCTATGGGGCCCCCTATCAAACAGCATGTTAGGACCTTATTACCAGGCATTTTACAAGGTATGATGACCGTTTATTCTTCTGCAACAATGTAAACTTTTTATACAGGGTGGTTGGACGATTGATGTTCAAAAGAAAAAACTGGTACCTCGTCTCATGGGGTATTTGAATCACCCCATGTATGTTATGCGATTTTTCACGGTTTCCGAGTTATGAATTTTTTATGAACTTTTGAGAATTTTCAACTTGACCATATTAAAAAAGATATTAAAAAAAAGTACAAGAGTTTTCTGATATATTTTTTTTGTAGATAAATCGCCATAAAATGTTGGTCTCAAGTGAAAAAGTTACGTATTTTGGATCATGATCTAAATTTTCAAATTTAAATTAAAAATGTAAACAGGCTACTTCATGGTTTCTTAGTGGGCTCAAAAACTGCGCTCAACACTCAGCTTTCAGAATCATTAATAAAAATGGTACTCAACAGTCTACTTTTGCGAGAATTAGCCTTCGAAGTCAGCGAGGTGGAAAAAATCGAAAAGCTAGACGTTAACTCAAAAATTATTTTTTGCCATTTTAAGATTTTTCTGATCAAGTTATGATAGAAAATGCTGAAATTTGCTTTAGGATAAAAGTTTTGGATAAGAAAAAGGAAAGGGTATGGCAATAAATCACACATCATGTAGATAAAAAAATTTATTTATTAAAATAACAATAAAAAAAATAAATGAAAAAATAAATTTTGCGAAGGTGTAGAATGCGTATTGAGGCTGGAGGTGGCCTTTTTGAAAGCCTATTGTAAATTTTATACATAAATTTCTTTTATCTACATTTATTGCCATACCTTTTTCTTATCTTAAACGTTTCTTCTAATGCTAATTTTCATTAATTTTCAGCATTTTATATCATAACTTGATCAGGAAAATCTTAAAATGGCAAAAAATAATTCTTTAGTAAACGTCTAGTTCTTTGATTTTTTCCACCTCGCTGACTTTGAAGGCTAATTCTAGCAAAAGTAGACTGCCTAGTACCATTTTTTATTAATGATTCTGAAAGCTGAGTGTTGAGCGCAGTTTTTAAGCCTACTGAGAAACCATGAAGTAGCCTGTTGACATTTTTAATTTGAATTTGAAAATTTAGATCATGATCCAAAATACGTAACTTTTTCACTTGAGACCAACATTTCTATAATTTTTATCAAATTTACGATGCTGGTTATTTTATGTATAAAAGTACATTCCATGGCGATTTATTTACAAAAAAATATACTTATCAGAAAACTCTTGTACTTTTTTTTTAATATCTTTTTTAATATGGTAAAGTTGAAAATTCTCAAAAGTTCATAAAAAAATTCATAACTCGGAAACCGTGAAAAATCGCATAATATACATGGGTGTGATTCGAATACCCCATGAGACGAGGTACCAGTTTTTTCTTTTGGACGTCAATCTTCCTGTGAACCAGCAGATATAGATCAGATTTGGTTGTCATTGTAATAATTGAGGCTTCCTGAACAACACTAGTGAAACCAACAGATGGCGGTCTAATCAATATCTGCTGGACCCCAAAATTCAAATGTTTACCTACTATTGAAATCTTAGGACTTTTATGTTTTTTGTGGAATTAATTTTTTTTTATTTGTTCTTTTTTTAGGTCTTGGAGATAACAAAGCATGGATGAGAACAGCAGCTTTGGATGCGATGAATGCATTCGCAGACCAAGGAGGTTATAAGGAATTTTTCGAGGGAGAAATGATTGGAGATGCCCTCAAAACCGGTTCTCCAGTTCTTCGTTCTGAACTGTGGGCCTGGCTAGCAGAAAAAATGCCTAAAAGTATGTAAGGCTTTATGAGATCACAATGACTGACTGTCCCTTAACATGAATTAATTCCTGTTTTTTTTTATAGTACCAGTGAAGACTATACCTAAGGAGGAATTGACGATTTGTATGCCACACCTGTATAATAATTTGGAAGATCGAAACGCAGATGTTAGAAAAAATGCGCAGGAAGCGATTTTAGGTTTTATGATCCATACAAGCTATGAATCCATGTTGAAACAAACTGAAAAATTGAAGGTAAAGCTCTATTTGAAACTGTCAGGAAGAAGTCACATAGTAATACACTATTTTGACACAGAAAGATCAAACCGTTCTCTGCTTTTTAATCTTATCACCTAGAAATAAACTATACAGTGTGTTTGGTCATAACCTTAGGTTGGATTAGCCCCCATTTTAAATTTACTTTTTTATTTTCGTTGACCCTTCCAAATAATATCGATTTCTTTGGACATAAAAGTCCTACAGATGTGAAAAAAATGTTTTTTGAAAGATGATACTACTACCTTTCATTGAAGTATAACAATATAAGAACATACAACTTGAAAACGCCATAAAAAAATTCTTTAAAAAAGCTCATAGTAAAAATATGTACTGATTTTCTTAGTAAATCGGCAATAGTACAAGAACTAGCATATTGAAGTATAATTTTTTTTCAATGATTTAACACGCAAGGACACAAGCTACAAAACAACACATCATATCTGTAAGTTACATAATTTGAGAGTTATTGCTGTTCGAACATGATCACTACGCGAGGAAAAGACACAAGACAGGTCGTCATGAAGGCCACTGCCTGTCTACAGAGCAGAAGCGGACATTTTGAGCAATTTTTATGATTCATTTGTTTATTTGATCATTGAAAATTATCGAAAGTACAGTATTAAGTTTTTTTTTATTTTATCAATTTTCATAATTTTCATGTTCGAACAGCAATAACTCTCAAATAATGTAACTCACAGAAATGATGTGAGTGTTGTTTTGTAGCTTGTGTCCTTGCGTGTTAAATCATTGAAATAAAATTATACTTTAATGTGCTAGTTCTTGTACTATTGCGGATTTACTAAGAAAATCAGTACATATTTTTACTATGAACTTTTTTGAAGAATTTTTTATGGCGTTTTCAAGTTGAATATTTTTATATAGTTATACTTCAATGAAAAGCGGGAGTATCATCTTTCAAAAACATTTTTTTAACATCTGTAGGACCTTTATGTCCAAAGAAATCTATATTATTTGGAAGGGTCAACGCAAATAAAAAAGTAAATTTAAAATGGGGGCTACTCTAAAACTAAAGGGGTAAACATCCAAGTTTGGGTGTTTTTGTCAATAATATTAGGTATATTTAATGACCTTAAATTATCGCTAAGTCATGACAAAACACACTGTATAGTAATACACTATTTTGACACAGAAAGATCAAACCGTTCTCTGCTTCTTTTATCTTATCACCTAGAAATAAACAATATATTTGTAGCCTGGATCGAAAAATGTCATTGTGGCTCTTCTGGAAAAAGTCAGACCAAATTTACCGATTAAAGCTCTACCCAAAAATCCTCCACCAGAAAAAGAAGTTAAGAGTGTGAAGGGAACAAAACCTGTAGCAAACGCGAAAAATGCAGTTAAACCAAAGGTGTGTATGTAAACATAAAACTGAATTGCTTATTTTTTCATTGAATTGGTATTGCAGAGCGCAAACGCAGCTCGACAGTCAACGGTACCTAGTCGTAAGAAGGAAGAAGACATTGATACCTCGCCTTTGTTAGTTGTGAATAATATGAAACATCAAAGGACTATTGACGAATCGAAATTAAAGGTACTTAAGTGGAATTTTACAACGCCAAGGGAAGAATTTGTTGATCTACTCAAGGAACAGATGATGAATGCAAATGTCAATAGAAATTTGATTGCTAACATGTTCCATTCTGACTTCAGGTGAGTACAACTTAATATCGGACTGCTCTATATCTATTTATTTCAACAGGATCTATAAAAAGCATGTGTCATATTCACTGCAATTAAAAAGGTTTAATCTTGTTATACTAATAATAGTTATTCAATAAACTAGGTTATTAAAGACAGCGACTAATGGTCAAGATATTTTAATGCGTGAGGGGAGCGAACGCTTTAATAGTTCGAGACCATTAGTCGCTCGATTAATGACCAAGTTTATTACAAGATTTTTCCGACGATCTCGATATGAATTGTGTATGAATTCTTGATTGAAATATATTTTCATTTTGCACAAGACATATAGTCCGTTCACGAAAGTTTGAGCGCGTAGTAGTCGTTTGTTTATTTATCTGAAGTTGGCACTATTTGGTGTCATAACGTGAAATAAAGTCAACGTTGCCGAATGTACCCGGCCTCGCCTGACGAGCTTGCGAGTTATCAGAGAACTCTATGCAATATTGACAACATTGCGTATCAATCTGACAAGAAAATAAACAACACAACCTAAAATTTTAATATACACAGTGGAATATGCCAAATTTCCATGGCCAACCAAAGACTCAATCTTTCGTGAACGGACTATACATTTATCATAATGAAATTTCTATGTATCTATGTTCCATCAGTAGAGTTTTGACATTTCTTGTAGTGCTTCGGAATACTTTGTGAACGGTTGTCATGAGGATTGCACATTAAAATATAGCATAAATTGAGCATTAAAATGGGTCATTAATGATCAATTTCTTACACATTGAAATCACCTTTTATTTCGAGTTCGGCGGAAAATAGATTTAATAGCATACGATAAATCGATAATTTTTTAATATGCAGTTTCATAGATGAGCCACCTAGCCCATAGAGATTTGATATCCTGACATGCCAAAATTTGATGTATGAAAGGATTTAATATATAGTCCATTCGCAAAACTTTGAGCTGTTGGTTGGCCATGACAATTTGGCATATTTCACTGTGTATATTGAAATTTTAGGTTATTTTGTTTATTTACTTGCACGATTGATATGCAATGTTGTCAATATTGCATAGAGTTGTCTGATAACTCGCAAGCTCGTCGGACGAGGCCGGGTACATTCGGAAACTTTGACTATATTCATCTTTATGACAGCATACGAAATGTAGCGGCGATAAAATAAAGTTTTCCGCATCAGGTTTAAATTCGGCAACAACTCAGTTCAAACATTCTCACTTATTGAAAATATGTTGAAGCAAATGCTTGCTATTTAAAATATCCAAAAATAAGAGACTTTTCAACATTTTTTGACTTTCAGATATCATCTAAAAGCAATAGAATCACTTACTGATGATCTGGCAGAAAATGGTTTAGCCCTAATATCTAACCTAGATCTGATACTCAAGTGGCTAACTTTGAGATTTTTCGATACGAATCCTTCTGTATTACTGAAGGGTTTAGATTATCTGAATTTGGTGTTCGAGATGCTTATAGATAAGCGCTATAGATTACAAGAAAACGAAGCATCATCTTTCATACCATATTTGATTGTAAAGGTAATTATTTGAATTATTTCTGAGCAATGCGAGGCCTAATCTTGTTTGTATTTGAAATTTATCATTTGAATAGAAGATGGGATAAATGTTTGAATATTGGAGTCCAGCAGAGATCATCGACCAGATTTTAGTGTCATTCCATTCATTTAGGCCTCCTGAACAATATTAGGTGGCGGTCTTAGTTCAGAAAATATGGTCTCCCAAAGATCCGAAAATGTCCCATCTTCGAGTCATCTTTTCCACTATAAAAACAAAATTCCTGCTTCAATATAGTGTATAAATTACCATTCAACTCTCACCTTACGAATCGATTACTTTCATTTCTAGTATATTAAATAATCAATGCAAAAATATCACAAATTCAAGGAAAAGCAGGCTGTTCTTCATGGTACGTGTGGCATCACTGCTCCGACCTTTCCCGGGTGACAAATCAAATGATGGCGGGAATTACGGAACGGTATCGTTTCATATTCGCGCGAAAAAATTTGCGACGGTGCCAAACTTACCATTCAGTAAGGCGGGTTTTCTCTCGAATTTGTGTATATGTGGTACCTCTAGAATTTCGATGTTTTTGCATTTATTTTTGAATATACCTAAAATGAAACTAATCGAATCGCTATGTGCATGTTCGAAGGCTTAATTAAACCAGTGATTCTGTGTGCTTATAGTGGGAGAAGTGACTGAAGATAGTTTATCTAACCTAACTAAATTTTAGATAGGCGATCCAAAAGATGCCGTACGAAACAGTGTTAAGGCACTGTTTAGGCAAATCGCGTATGTATATCCAGTCAGCAAATTGTTCACTTGCATCATGGAAGGTTTGAAGTCCAAAAATGCTCGACAACGAGCTGAATGCTTAGACGTTATGGGATCAATGATAGAACTTGACGGTAAATTATATGAAAATAACCAGATCTCGCTATCGATTAATAATGTCTACATTACATTACAGGAATAACAATATGCGTGCCTTCACCGGCTGCATGTCTGAAAGAAGTGGCTAAACAAATTTCTGATCGTGACAATTCTGTCAGAAACGCAGCCTTGAATTGCGTCGTCCAAGCCTACTTGATCGTTGGGGAGAAAATATACAAAATGGTGGGAAATGTGAGTAGAAAAATGTTGTTACAATTACTAAAAAGTAATGTTATTAGTTGACTCTGTTGAAGGTCTTGATGCCGGTGTTCAATTATTCCCGATCGCTTATTTTAATTTGGTTCTGTCAGTTTCGCAGTACCTGTTGTAACTTTTAAAGAAAATGTGTTGGAATTATCATATTTTCATGGTTGGGTTTAGATTCATCCAGTTGTCATAGTCATTTCCAATTTATTAATTTTTTGAACGCTTGTTCTGCTGAACAAGTGCTCTTTGTTTTTCACAAATGTCTGTAACTTTAGAATTTGGCCATTTGACTTGGTCAATAAATAAATATATTATTATTATTAGAATTTGGAGACTCAAGTGGTCTCACATAATAACTCAGGATAGATTCCGTTTCTAAATGACGCAGTTAAATTTGTTTTTAGCAGAATTGTACAGATTGTTCCTTTAAATATGGGCCATTCAACATTTTTGTTCCTCGGTATTTCAGAGAGAAAAAACTGAATTTTGCAGTAAAATGTTCAATACCAGTTCAATAGTTTAGACCGCCATATAGAAAAGTATGTAATATCGAAAAAAAGTTATAATATTCTCATGAAAAAACTTTTGATTGAAATGAAAGCATTTTAATTAGCTAAGTGAATTGATTTAAATATTCAAAAGGATTGTGAAATCAGAATAATAATTTTCAGTTATCTACTTTTTACATATTTAATTCTTTGAACGATTTTAAGAATATAATTCAGATCTTTAGATTTTGCATTCATATGTTTAGTATCAATATCTTGTCCTATACAAAATTTTGAGTTAATGACCTTATTGTTCCCTCAATGAATGAGGCCTCAAAAGCAAGTGCTCAGGGCTTCTCCTAAATTTTTCAGAATTTTATCAAATGGTGCAGAAAAAGCGTACTTTACTTACCAAGTCTATCAAAATAGTCAAAGATGAAATTGATAATAGAAATTTTGTAGAAATAAGTAGCAAACTACACCATTTCCAAGTGTATTTCAGAAATCGTCAATTGTATTTTAGAAAGCGTCAATTGTATTTCAAAAAGCGTAAATTGTATATCAGATTAGTCAACTGTATTTCAGAAAGCGTCAATTGCATTTCAGATTAATCAATTGTATCTCCGAAATAATCAATTGTTTTTCGAAAATGGTATATCGAAATTCAAATTATAGGTACACATATTTACATATAGCAGAAATATTCATTTTAAATACGGTTTATTCTCCTCAGTCTCGAGATCACGCTGAAATCGAGATAACTGTGATATTTGGAAATTAAATAAATACACTTGGAAATGGTGTAGAGCTTTATTTCATTTCACTTATTTTTTATTGTTTGATGATTACATTTTTTTTTCAATAGCGCAATTATATTCTTCTTTTTTCTCCTTAACAGCGTTGATTTCTTCATTCCGATGTTAAACCATTTTACTTACCTAGGATTACGTCGATTAAATCATTTCTAACAATTCAGAATTATCAAAATGGCCGGTGCGAATGCATGTTCTGACGAACTGTACCGATATTTATCCAAAAACAGCAATAAAGATGAAAATACTTGCAAAAATTGTAAATTCACAGTCGTTGAACGTGTTGCGTGTCTTAAATGTAGTGATGTTTTTCACCATAAATTTTTGAAACGAAATGAATGCGAGGAAACGTGTCGTGAAAAGTTGAAAATTCTCGAAATGAGAATCGATTATTTGGAGGAACTGTTTGTGAAATGCAAAGTAAAAATGTAGTTTTATTCCGTAACAACGAACTTTTATTAGAAATGACTCGTAACAGAGAAAGCGAAGAATCAAAGGTAAATATTCAAATATAAACAATCGAAAAAACGCTATCGAAGATTTGAAAAACGAAACATGTTTTTGATCGCTGCATCTGCGCTCAATCTTCGGACATTCGAACTACTACTTACAGGCAGAAATTATTAACCTTATATTTTTATTTACAAAACAATGTAAACAGAATCATTGAACATTCCATGTAATTTAGCAAATTTACTATAAAACTACAAAAATAGTCCCGAACATTTTTTTTCAAACGCTCGTTCATTGGTGGAGAAATAAAGCTATTGAAAAATTTCGGCACGATCAGAATTATATTATGGAAATTATTAAAAAAAAATTAAAGATGTAAAAAATCGGCAAATAAAAATATCATTATTTAATGGTTCTGATTTCACAATCCTTTTGAAAATTTGCATGATCATTCACTTCGTCAATTTACATCGATTTCATAACAGTTTTTTCATGAGAACATTAAAAAAAATTCGATAATACGATGAACTTTTCTATGGCTATATTAACACAATTCCCGCAAATTATCAGGAACTGCTGGGAATTAGTATTGAAAAATTTCATAATTTGATATAATTTACATTTGGGAATAAAAAAAATTAAACAATATGGTTCTGATAATGCGATCCTCTAATTCATGAACATTCAGTTTAATAATCTTCAACCTCAAAATAAATTTCACTCGAATCGGAATTCTTTTGTTGAGATATGAGGAATTTTCTTTTCAATATTTAAATCCAATTTTGAATGGTTACAAAATTTCTTATGAGGCTACTTATGAGTATCTTGCATATGGCCGCAAAATCTCATCTGTATAGTAAAAATCATCACTTCCAAACAAATTATTTCTACTGGGTACAGGTTTTTATTTGTAGTATTTCCGAAGCACGAAATATCTCTTCTATGCAGTATTTCAAGATAATCAATTCATTAAGTTTAAGAAAATTTGCAAGTAGATTACTACAAAAACCTTTCGTTAACTAAAACTAAGATACAGCAATGTTAAAATAAATATATTTTACTAGATCTCTGATAAAGATCTGTCAATGTTGGAAGAACGAATTAAAAGAGCCAAAAAGAATCCAGTAAAATCGCCAGTAAAGAGTGAAACAACACAACAATTTTCATCCCCACCCAAAACAATGAATCAAGTGAATCCCATCAGTGATACCAACAATACTTACCACAGAGAAGCTTACAGCAATGGCAATGAACAGGAAGAAGATGATGAAGAAGAATTGAATTTACCACCTGTTACGTAAGTTGGTATTATTGATTTTTTTTTCAAATGTGTAACCCGCTTAAGTTACTTTAAATATTTATTTGGCATATTTTTTTCGTATAGTTTATAAGTTGCCTCATTATGGGTACATATCAACAGTTCACTTTTTTCTCTTACTATATTAAGTTCCTTTTGAGAATTTTGGTATTATTCATTGGAAGTTTTATCATCTGGTATTATAACTTGCATCATTTCTTTTATTCAATATGTTTT
This sequence comes from Propylea japonica, assembly GCA_013421045.1. Taxonomy (NCBI): domain Eukaryota; kingdom Metazoa; phylum Arthropoda; class Insecta; order Coleoptera; family Coccinellidae; genus Propylea; species Propylea japonica. Next base: position 98,256,099 of record CM024241.1, read on the forward strand.
ATTGTCATATCCTGAACTTCCTGCAACCCTCACCATAGGTCTCTATCTCTTAACATCCACTACCAGTATCTCCTGTTTCTGTGTTAATATCCTTTTAAGTGTTTTTTTAACAATGTTTCAAATCTCAACAATTCATATTTACCATGATATTTTAGACTACCACCTCAAGTTGCTTCGAAACCCAAGAGATAGAAGGACCATTTAAGCTCGATATACAATTCATGAAAGAACAAGATGAAATTAAGTTACAAGAACCAAAAGTTGAACTGGAAGATATGGATTTAAGTTTCCTCAAAGACGAAGTGAAAACAGTTGATGTTGGAGAAAAATCTGCCAAGTATGTACACAATATGTAGAAAATATTATAGCGTTTTCTTTTGGGAAAACTGGTGCGCACCAGAATTGCCCCAGTGCGATCTGAGTGCAATTTGTTATGAGCATTTCATTGTTCTTAGTACCAATAGAACAAAAAATATTGCACTGGTTCAATTCTGGTGCGCACCAGTTTTCCCAAAAAAAACGCTATTATTGATGGTAGTTGTTATTTTTGTTTAGACGGTATTTTTATCGGGAATACCGATTTACGTGGAATATTATTTTATTAGACATCATGTCTTATTCAAAAACATTGGTGTTCATCCAAAAATAAGTAAACAATTCAATAGGGGCGTTCGGCATCGACATCGGAGGTGTGAACCGTTCGTTTATTACATCCGGATTGAGGGGCGTACACATCTGGAGCGTTCGTCATAAAAATCTGAGCAATCGGACGTCGATCTTTTCGCTCGGTCTATTTTGACGCATCAAAGTGATTTTATACAAAGAGTTTTATGTTTTTTATATATTTTTTTGTTTCATGTTGAGTTTCTTGATCCAACAACCGATAGATTGAAAAATTGTAACACTTTTTTTTTCTGTTTTCATTTATTCATTAAAAACTTAATTAATTCATTAAAATGTTTCGATATAGCTATCGTATTTATGGATGGGCTGGAGGGGATATTCCTTTTTCGTTTCTTTTTCGTGTTATTAATTAATTAATTAGGATCTTTCGGTACAACTATCGCCGTGTTGATCGATCAGAAGGGGATATTGCATTCCTCTTTTCTTTTGCATTCAGTGCCTTTGCAACTAATTATTTAATTGAGATTTTACTGAAGAGTTACGAAAAGAGTGAAAGTATCGTTAAAAGATGAGCATATTTCCCAAAATAGTGATCTTTGAAATCTCATAATGTATAAAAGTAGAACAGAGCAGTATATTCTGTGGCAGATGCTCTGTACCGTTCGTTTATTCCCAGATATTACAGATGAATCTGTACGATCTGTGATCACGTGACTAAAAAATCCGTCTGCTCGCGGAGGTCAATGCCGAACGGGCTTAATATATCATCCGATAATACTCTCGATCACCCGTATCCACGAGTACTCACTCGTGGATATTTAAAGATTTCTGTAAGCTATAGATCCCTCAAAGAGGTCCAGAATTGCTATTTTCCTGTAAGCTTATGAGAAGTTACAGATTGGCTTACAGATGAAAGCAGCATAATACCACCATTAAACTCGTTTCTGTATTTTCAGGGTTATGCCACTGTCACCGCCTATGCCAATTACTTCCGATTATCAAGTAATATCTAATTTGAATTCTTCTTTACCAAAAGAAGTTGAAATTCTGAATCAGATGGCCTCACCTGATATGGTTACGTCGTTAGAGGTGAGTTTCATTCTGATTCTAGAAGTTTTATTAATTTTGTACTTGATCAATGTTTTTCAAAAAAGTAAATGATGATTGCATAAATATTTCTTTGACTTGAGTATACATATTGCATAGAATCATTGGTAATACTTTTGTGTTTGTATTGTAGGCAATCGAACAAATGCATAAATTCTTGCTTTCACCCAGCAGTACGTCGATGGTTGACCACGAGGACCGTTTCATGAATGCTGCCATTAAACAATTGGAATATTTAAGTACGAGAAGTTTAGATAGCTCCCCACTTGTACTAAAGACTTATAGAAGTCTATTATCTGTGATAAACCAGGTAATTTTTGTTTTTTTTTTCATCTTGTTAAAAAACAGGACAAAACATGTAAATTTTAAACTTCATATGGTTGACACCTATTTCCGTTACAGTTTTATGTGAATAAAAATCTTGGGAAAAATATTTCTATAAGCGTTCTGAAGAATATCATTAATGCGTTCATACAGCTCTTAGTACAAGGAAAACTGGAAGGTTGTGCAGATGGAGACACATACATTAGGGTTATTAATCTACACTGTTGTAAAATCATAGAAAGATCTGATCACACGAGGATATTCTGGTGAGTTTATGTCATGACCTGTGCTCCGTTTTGGATCCGCTATTGTTTATTTTATTCATTAATCACACAATTAATCTCTTTTTCAGCGCGTTGATCCAACTATCACAAGACTGTCTTCGAACAGACGCCTCTCCAAGACAAACAGAACTAGTAATGAAATGCTTATGGAGGATAATTAAACTTATGCCTCAGTGGGGTAGCGATATACATTACGATCAAGTATTAGCCGATGTACTACAGTTCTTCAGAGAATTCCCTCCGTCATGGTGGAAGACGAGATCTTCTGATACTCTTTTCAGAACCATTAAAACTGTTGTCCATTCCAGTGTGAAAATGAGAGGTCAAGCAATCTTACAGGATTTGGAGAAAGTGCAGGATTACAAGAACTCAGATGTGGAGACTTATATATTGAAACAACTGAAGGTAACTAATAGTTTTTCATAAATTTTTAAGTAGTCCATACTAATATTATAAATGCGAAACTAACTCTGTCTGTTACTCTTTCACGCCTAAACGGCTGAACGGATTTTGATGAAATTTGGTATGGTCATAGATGATAACCTAGAAATGGTCATAGGCTATAAATAATCACGCCATCGTTCTTAGAGGGTAGGCAGAAGGCAGATAACTAAATTGAGTTAGTGATTTTTAGTCGTTTTGTTGGGACTTTTGCTCTTTCGCGTCTAAACGGCTGAACAGATTTTGATGAAATTTAGTAAGGTGATAGATGGTTACCTAGAAACGGATATAAGATCAAAATGATCACGTCATCGTACTTAGGGGGTAGGAAGTAGGCAGAAAACTGAATTGAGTTAGTGATTTTTTTATGGTTTTTGCTGGGAGTTTTGCTCTATCATGCCTAAACGGCTGAATGGATTTTGATGAAATTTAGTTAGGTGGATAGTAACCTAGAAAAAAATATGGGCTATTAATATTCATGCTATCGTACTTAAGGCGTAGGCAGTAGGCAGGAAACTAATTAAGTTAGTGGTTTTTAATCGTTTGGTTTAAAAGTTTACCTCATTCACGCCTTAAAGTCTGAACGGATTTTTATAAGACTTGGTTAATATAAAGATAGGATCCTAGGCACGGACACAGGCTACTTTTTACGGCGGGAAAATACCTCATTCTCGCGGAAATCTATCGTGATCGTGTCAAGAAGCGCATGACGCCATAGATACTGAAATGATTTTGATGTTTTTTTTTAACTGAGTGTTACTAAGACTTCAAGTTAGTAATTGATCACTTTTCTAACTTAGAGGGTGGGTAGGCGCCATAATTTAGGGAATTTATGATAAAATTGTGATGCAACTGTCTTTATTTAACAGTTTTACTCGGATCAAAACTTAGCGACATTCCATCACACTACTTAACTTATAGGGTAGGAAGGTACCAAAATTCAGACTATTCAGACGTATGATTTAAGTGAATATTTTCGAAGATATTACCGTGGGAAGCCGGGGCGTGTCGATAGTTTGGAATAATTTTTACTGTATTATCTCTTTTTATGATTTATTAAAATTATAATCATACAATTCTACAGGCTTTAAATTTGGACGATGGGGAATTTCAAACTCCTGTTCAAACAATAAAACCAGAGTCTAGTCCAGCCAAAAGAAGTAACCTTTCGAAAACGGTTCAGAATCAGTTAACTGAAATATTTCAAAAAATTGGAACCAAAGACGAAACTAAAGAAGGACTGAATTTACTTTATGATTTTATACAAGAACATCCTGAGGCTGACATCGAACCATTCTTGAAAAAATGCAGTACATTTTTTCAGGGTTATATAAAAAATGCCTTGAAGGATATCAAAGAAGATAGGGAATCATCTCGAAACACAATAGGTATGCCCAGGAAGAATTTTATGTAGTGTATTTTTCATGATAATATGTAGTTTCTAATCATTATTTTGTCTTTTTTTTGTTTTAACTATCTTCTTGTTGATTCTAATGCTTTGAATTACATTTGAATGAATTGTTTTTTAGTCACTTAATTGTGTATAAATTGATGAGAAAACCTTTTCATTTGAAGATTTCGTGTTTGATATATTTCAAAAAAAAATAATTTTTTCTAATCATTATTTTTGTCCTTTTTTGTTTTGATTATCTTCTTGTTGATTGTAATGCTTTAAATTACATTTGAATGAATTGTTTTTTAGTCACTTAATTGTGTATAAATTGATGAGAAAAACTTTTCATTTGAAGCTTTCGTGTTTGAGATATTTAAAAAATAGAATTTTTTCTAATCATTATTTTCGTCTTTTTTTGTTTTGATTATCTTTTTTTGATTCTAATGTTCCAAATTACATTTGAATTAATTGTTTTTTAGTCACTTAATTGTGTATAATATGAGCAAAAAAACTTTTCATTTGAAGCTTTCGTGTTTGAGATATTTCAAAAAAAGAATTTTTTCTAATCATTATTTTTGTCCTTTTTTGTTTTGATTATCTTCTTGTTGATTCTAATGCTTCAAATTACATTTGAATTAATTGTATTTTAGTCACTTAATTGTGTATAATTTGAGCAGAAAAACTTTTCATTTGAAGCTTTTGTGTTTGAGATATTTAAAAAAAAGAATTTTTTCTAATCATTATTTTTGTCCTTTTTTTTTGATTATCTTCTTGTTGATTGTAATGCTTTAAATTACATTTGAATGGATTGTTTTTTTTTTCAGCAAGCAAAGTGGTAGAGAAAGTGCAAGCAAGCATATTGCCACCACCAGCTTCTGAGGAACCAGGAGTTAAAGGAACTGATTATTGGTTAGATAGACTTAATAAATTTGGGAGAGTGTACGAAGGATCAAGCAAAGTGAATGAATAAAATTTTAACACGTTTTTGTAGATATCGTATTAGAACATTACTAGGTTTTAATGTCTACGATTAAAGTTTTAACGCAATGAATTTGAAATGTTTGTAAATAGTAATGATTCAGATTTTGTCTAGTATATTACTCACTTAATTGGTACTTAGCCAAAAATCTGTTTTCAAATTTTGTTACTTGCTGATTAACTTTTTGTATTGTTATTTTATTGATTGATATTGTCACTGATTCTTCTATTATCACATATTTCTATTCAGTATTTATATCTCCAAGTTTAGTGTTCAGGAGAATTAATATTTTATAGTTAACATCTGATATTAAACCATAATTAATCAAATGAATGTCTCTCATTATTGTAGGCTATAAGTATCCTAGCAACTTACATTTGGAAGACGTTTCGCTCATTTAATGAAAACTGACTATTTAATTCGTAAAATTGATTATGTTGAAAATCTAAACATCCCACACAATTTGAACAAAGGATTAATGAACATAAGATAAACTGCGACTTCGACCTGTTACGGCATGTTACGAGTTGTTACGTCATGTTACGACTTTTTACGGAATGTTACGAGATATTAGGGCATGTTACGAGATGTCACGGTATGTTACGAACTGTTACGGGATGTAACGGCATGTTACGATATGTAAAGGGATGTTATGGTATGTTACGACTTTTTACGGTATGTTACGTCATGTTACGACTTTTTACGGTATGTTACGATTTGTTACGTCATGTTACGACTTTTTACGGTATGTTACGATTTGTTATGTCATTTTACGAGATGTTACGACTTTTTACGGTATATCGATTGAAATATATTCTGGGAGGATTCTGCATTTCTTAGAAACTTTATAGGTTTTCACTCCCAGTCTCTGAAACATAAATAATTAAAAAATGTTTGATTAAGGTGAAGTGCTCCTGCGAAAATCTTTGCACTTATTTGTCAGGAGCAAATTGGTCTTGAAAAAAATTGTTGCCTAACAGTAAAACTGAAAAATGAAACAAATTAAAAGGATATTGTAACGTTTCGGTGGCTATATCAGACACCTTCTTCAGACAAACTCTAAAATTCTTCAGAATTGTGTATTTTCTCATTTGTAATCTGATTGACATTGATAGTTGTCATGCTACGGGATGTTACGACCTGTTACGGGATGATACGATATGTTACGACTTTTTACGGTATGTTACGAGATGTTATGGCATGTAACGAGATGTTACGGCATTGAAACTACATGTTTTAATCTTTCTGGCTAACCTGAATCAATTTCAAGCGGATAACCAATAATAACTGCGGTTATAAAAATACAAAATTCGATTTGCATATGTAAATTATTATGCTTCAAGTTTTACTCCATGCATCCCAAAATATTAATGTTTGAAACATTGATTTAATGTAACGATGAACATATGTTTTTCAGAATGTTCCGCTTGACAAAAAAAAAAGTTTTTCTGTTCTGACAGAAATTATTCGAAGTCAAAATCTTACCGAAAAATATACAGGAGGACACTATCCAATAGATTTAAATTAACATGTTTTGATATCACTGTGGTATTTGGCTACATCTCACACGCCACAGTGAAGTTTGCTATTAATAAAACGTTTTTTGGGAACTTAAACACAAATTCATAATTTTTTCTAATAGTCGAGAGCTATTACAACATATCAATATTTTGAACAGTAAGAAAAGCATTGCAAGGTATTGACAAAAACCAGTGAAGGCTTTCGAAGACTATATTTTTTCTTCAAATCAACGATACGTCATTACTAACTATGTAACTGCAATGCAACTATTTCATTTTATAGGTATAATCAATAAATAATATATACATTTAATTATGAAACATTTTGGTGAATATTGCCGTATGGCCAGTGAATATATCCATTGATTGAAGTTCCAAATCAAATGAATACTTTCAAATTTTCAGGCAAATATGAACCAAATCATTCGAAATATCGCAGTTCCTTTAGTTAAATCAGTAATATTTGGTAAATTTTAAATGCATATCTCCTTTGAGAAATAACCAGTTTTACTCCCAAGGATAAATTTGACATAAAAAAATTGGAAAAAAGTCTTGTAATTCACAGTTGGCAAGTTGTTTATCAGTATGACTAAATTACCTAAAACAGTAAACAATATTCCACATATAGAATACAATTCCTACAAGATGAGACATAACGAAGTGGTCCCATTTTATCCTAGTGAATCATTTAAGTTTAATTATATTCAACCAGAAATTTCGCATTAATTTCATAGCACAGTTGACCTAGAAGAAAATATTTTATTCTTTAATAAAGATTATCATTGATTTTTTTATACAGGGTGCGGCAGCATAACTTACTTTTTTTAAAACTTAATAAAACGCATGTATGTATGAATCCGAAAATTTTATTCGTTTTGTATAATATAGGCACATACATAAAGTTTTGTTTTACCCAGTTTTGAAGATAAAATCAGGTAGGTGACGTCCCCCATTCTCCATACACTGAGTAAACCGATTTCTGGCGTTTTTCATGACTCCAACCAGTATAGAAGGCGTTATGTTGGCAATTTTTTCCTGGATGTTGTTCTTCAAATCTTGTAGGGTCCTTGGACGGTTCACATAAACACGAGATTTCAAAAAATCCCATAGAAAAAGTCAAATCGACAATTGCATCAAAGGCCTTTGCATTCACCAAAAGTCACACTGTGGTGTGCAATTTCCTCAAGTGGAATTATTGGTCCTTGGTTCTTTGAGGAAGATGAAGTCACTGTGACAGTGAATTCGGACCGTTATGTAAACATGTTACAGGAATTTTTTTTCCACATCCAAGAAGAAATTGCCAACATAACGCCTGCTATACTGGCTGGAGTCATGACAAACGCCAGAAATCGGCTTACTCAGTGTATGGAGAATGGGGGACGTCACCTACCTGATTTTATCTTCAAAACTGGGTAAAACAAAACTTTATGTATGTGCCTATATTATAAAAAACGAATAAAAATTTTCTGATTCATACAATGCGTTTTATTAAGTTTTAAAAAAAGGAAGTTATGCTGCCGCACCCTGTATGATTAAACACTATTAGTTAATGGCTAATGCTCAGTTGCAGGAACGTCCATTAAAATTTAAAGGTCCATTAAACCCTTAATCCTCCATTAGTTCCTTGTAATAATGGAGGATTAAGAGTTTAATGGACCTTTAAATTTTAATGGACGTTCTTGCAACTGACACTTTCTCAAATTTAAATGGAAAAAATTTAATCGTTCAAATACCTCAAGCGAAAAATTCACATTTGCTTGACATATCATATTCTAGTTCCTCATTTTTGTACATATCAATCATCTTTTGAATGTCATGAGATAACATTTCCAATTGCTTATCATGTTTTATCTTGAGCTTCTCTTTCTCTTTAGCCTGCTTTATAGCAAATGTTTTGTGTTCGTCCAAGAAACGTTTATCATTAGTTTGTTGTTTTTCTTTCAATCTACGTTCTTTGTCTTTCTTCGTTTTCAGAGTTTTATCATTAGCAACCTGTGAAAAGAATTGATATATTTTCTGAAAATTCGCTATGATTATTTTTTAACCTCTTTCGCAGTCTCTACTGAAATTTTAGCTTGACGACTGTTCATTTCTTTCTTCTCCCTGTCGTGTTTGGCCTCCAGTGTTTTCATTTGACCTACTTGTAGTAGTTCCATGTGTTTTCTCAGCACGTCCCGTTGATCGTTAAGTTGAGTTCTCAAAAATTCCCACTCTTGTTTTCTGTGCCTTTCCATTAAACTACTCCATTCAATTGTTTGTTCTGTTACAAGTTTCCTAACAGCAGGATCATTTACTAGATCATTTTTGCTGGAAAATAAATACAACAATAACCAAAACCCACATTTGTACTGAATTAAGTTCTCACTTTTTGCCTTTGATCAGTTTATCGATTGCACTACATTGTGTTTTTTGAACAGCCAGTTTCTCCTTAGTTTGTTTCTTCTTCATGGTATCGTACTCTTTTTGCTGTTTCTTGGTTGTTTTCTGGAATGCTTTATCTTGTTTTATCGTTTCAATTGTAATGGCCTCAAAAACCAATGGCTCTGAAAACGAGAACTTTATGCAAAGAATTGAGAGGATCGCATTTTCCCACCTTCTTTTTTCTCTTCTTTCACTTCTTTTTTTGCGGAATCTTTACTGTCAGTCACCTGTAACAAAAATCTCATTGATAAACACATACTAAATGATAACAAAACAGATTCTGCAGATTTCTATGACGTCACCTCAATTCCCATAGAAGACATCTGTTCATTCTGTTTTTTTTGTGCTCCCATGAAACCTCGAGGATCACTTAACGCTGCCATGAAGTCTTCAAAACCATCGGGAACATAAATTTTTAATTCAATGTTACAGAAGAGCATAGGCAAAGACATTGGGAAGTTTGCTTCAGTTCTCAATGATATGTGACGATAACCTGCTTGTAAACCGTCCAAAGGCAAAATACGCTGGCCTAATAACCTTCCTGAAAAAATGACATTTATTTTTGAACTAGCCACTACAGGGAATTAAAAAAAATATTTTTAAATACTTTGTTTTAGGAATACCAACCACTTTCATCATAAACACCAAACCTCAATACAGCCAAATCTGGTAAAACAATTTTCCTGAACAGAAATGGGTCCTCTTTGTACACTGGATTCAAACCATTAGCCGGTACCATTCTTGTTTTGAATTCTTTTCTTATTGTATCAGTTGGTAAACCATACATATCTACCTCAACATAAGTTCCAACTTTCTTATCTGATAAGAATTGACCAGCGATTACCTGTCAGGTGAAGAACCAAATTACAAAGTGTCCGATCATCCAACATGAATAGAAATGACAATTATGTGAATACTGAACTAGAAATTGGACTTGACCTCAATTTAATGCAATAAAACAGTGCGAAATAACGAAGTTAGTGAGGTTAATTTTGGCAATTCCTACAGTTTAGTAAGATATTCAGGTAGTTAGTTACTGATATGTTAGGAAACAGTAATTCATCGGAATAAAATGGAAAATTTTTTTGAAAAGTTATAATACCATCGTTGACATCAATGAGATAATAGTTGTTTTTCTCTACCTGCACTGAACATTGGGCAGCTATCACACCATCGACTGGACATTCAGCAAACGGATCAAAAGTACGATCGTGTCGTCTCATGAAATCTGGTTTTAAGAGATAACCACAATTGCCATTATATTCGAATTTTCCTTGGTTTAACTGCATGGGAAGATCAGAGGTTTGGAAGTTCAGAGAGACCATTTGGCACCCAGCGTTCCAGAACACCTAAATTTATCACAATGAAATATTAACACTATTGAAAATTAGGCATAATAATTATTAATTTATTGAATTATTAATATTCCTACCTGTGGCATATAATTCGAAGAATTAGCTCTAGCGCCGCTTGGGTAAATTCTCGACATTTGCCTTTTATTATAATTAACAAATTCGATTGCCTGAGTTCTCAAGTAATTCAATCCAGTAGGCTCAGAGAAGCTGGACATGTTGTGATGAATATTTTTTTCTGTAATAACAAAATTATATGGACATTGGGTATTTAATTTTTGTTAATTGATGTACTAAATAAGTGTAAAATCTTTAAGGAGGTGATTCCTCATCGAAAAAAAGATAGGATCTTTCATATAAAGAAACTTCATTGGAGCATCCCTTGTTAAGATACAGCCCCTCAATGGGAGTACATAAAATTTGGATAACAATTTTTTTCACAAGCACCAAAAAAGTTGCAATATTGAAATTAACCTGATGTTTCCTACTAGCAAAAAGACACTTATCCAGTTATTTATTTGGTTTACCCCATGGTCATAAGGGTGGAGAACGCAACCCCTTAAGTTTATTTCCAATGTAACTTTTTGTCTTATTATTTGTTTACCATTTAAAAATTTATTTCCGATAGACTGTTTCATTCTAAACAAAAAATGTCTCTTGAGTTTTTTGCCCAAAATAGACCAGTTCACAGTAAAAAATTATTTTACGAACAACTACAGAGATAGATCGTCATAAATGCAAAACTAATTTATCTAGTAGGTACTAACTACAGAAAAATAATAAATCTAGTTCGCATTTATGACGATCTATCTCTGTAGTTGTTCGTAAAATAATTTTTTACTGCGAACTGGTTTATTTTGGGTAAAAAACTCAAGAGACATTTTTTGTTTAGAATGAAACAGTCTATCGGAAATAAATTTTTAAATGGTAAACAAATAATAAGACAAAAAGTTACATTGGAAATAAACTTTAGGGGTTGCGTTTCCCACTCTTACAACCATGGGGTAAACCAAATAAATAACTGGACAAGTGTCTTTTTGCTAGTAGGAAACGTCAAGTTAATTTCAATATTGTAACTGTTTTGGTGCTTGTGAAAAAAATTGTTATACAAATTTTATGTACTCCCTTTTAGGAGCTGTACCTTAAAAAGGGATGCTCCAATGAAGTTTCTTTATATGAAAAATCCTATCTTTTTTTCGATGAGGAATCACCTCCTTAAATATTTTACACTTATTTAGTTACACCATGTATTATAATGATATAATGAAGATTAAAGTAAATGAACCTTCGGCTACATCGAATCCAGAAAATTTAACGGGTTGAGCATAGTTGATCATTGAGCTGAGCCAGGGATGGACATTTGTAGTAGAACCGGTGTACTGTATAGGAGGAGCAGCATCCCCATCTGGCAATGGTACACCGTCAGGCGCTGGAGTCTATACATGTAAAAATAATGTCAAAATATATTTTCAACACCTCGAAAAATTTACTTTTTCTTTGAGAAACCAGCACTTCTTGGCCTAATCCGGGAGGTAGGTACTTACCGGACTAGGTCGGGAAGTAAGTATGATTTTCATAAACGCAGTTGATGCAACGAAATAACGGCTCACGACAGTTCATATGAAATTAGTTGGCAAAAGTTTTCACGTTTTTTATCGCAATTCGTAATAAAATATGGAAAACAACAGCGTTAGTGTTGCTTTACGGTTGCCGAAAAAAAATGTACAGGGTGGGAATATTTCGATGTTTTAGCACTACAACTTTTAAACCAGACGAGATAGACAAAATCTAATACCCACTTCTCGATCTCTTTTTGTGAGAAACTAACAAGAGTGTTATTCATTTTTAGCTACCTTCTTTTGTTTTCGAGTTACAAGCGAAAATTGGAAAAGTGTCCATATCGAAAAAAATTCATATCTTTACTAATACTGAAGCTCTGAAATTGAAACATTATGCGGGCACTTTTTTACGTAGAATCCAGCGGCTGGTCTTTTTTGTACCATTTCTAATTACGAAGATATCACCCAAAGTTATGTTTTTTTGAATGAGAATACTAGATTTTTGTGTCATTTTCTGAAAGCTTAATTTTTTCTGATTTCAAAAATATATAACATCGTATGGTTTGTATCAATATGAATATAGAAAATGATTAAAAATCTATTTTCATCTGAGTTTCAATATTTTCTATGGTGTCAAGTGTTGATGAGCACAGAAAAATGGAGCTTCCCATAAGAAGAGCAGTCTCCTTCCGTCAATCTCATTATTTCTATGCTTTCAACTAATTTCTACAAAATTCGAACATGGATGTATTTCATAAAGTCTTATATCTTGAAATGGATTTGGAAATAACGAAAAGATCCACATGATCCTCTGTTTAAATCGATATATGTACTTAGTTTCAATGAGGTGGATGCAGGAGAATATTATTATTGCTCTTCAGAATAAATAAGCACAAGTGCCAGTCTATTTCAAATTGCATATGAAATAACGCATATAGATATGATTAAAGTTATCAATTCAATTAGAATTGAAACGAAAGAAAAATATTTTCCAATACCTAATAGTGATTACAATAATAGGTCAGTAGGTAATAAGTAATAACTTAGAATGTGGATCAAGCTTCACAGCAGTCCATCATTCTTCGATCTTTGAGAAATTGAGTAAAGAGCATAAAAATTGAAAGACTACTGTAGAGAGATTAAGGTAATCATTTTTCTGTGCTCGTCAACATTTGAAACCATAGAAAATATTAAGACTTAGATAAAACTACAGTGACTTTATACAAGACAGTGACGACACGCAGCCGAAATCCGCCATTAAGAGGCTAATGTCAGAATATTGGAGGTTAAAATTCGAAGTTTCTATGGTGCATATATATACTAACCAAAGATTATAGAGTACATCTTTGATACTAACCATAGACAATTCTCATTTTCTCTATGATACTAACCTAACAATTTATAATTTCTATGGTTCTGTGCACAGAACACTAATTCTGCTGTTCTGTTCTGTGTTTCCAAAAGAACACAAACACAATTAGCCTCTTAATGGCGGAATTCACTACGTGACATCCAACTACCAATAGAAATTAAGACATGAGCGTGTCGCCACTGTCTTGTATAAAGTCACTGTAGATAAAACTAGGTTTTGACCGTTTTAAATACTCATATTGATACAAACCACACAATGTTATATATTTTTGAAATCAGAAAAAATTGAGCTTTCAGAAAATGAGACGACAATCTAGTGTTCCCATTTAAAAAAACATAACTTTGGGTAGTAGCTTCGTAAATAGAAATGGTGCAAAAAGGCGAGAACGCCACTGGATTCTACGTAAAGGAGTGACACTATAATGTTTTAATTTCAGAGCTCTATCATCAATATTAGCGGAGAAATCAAATTTTTTCGATATCGACACTTTTCCAATTTTCGCTTATAACTCTAAAACAAAAGAAGGTAGGAAAAAATGAATACTACTCTTGTTAGTTTCTCAGAAAAATAGATCGAGAAGTGCGTATCAAATTTTGTCTATCTCCTTTGGTTTAAAAGTTGTAGTGCTAGAACATCGAAATATGCCCAGCCTGTACATAACACGCCCGAATTTTCCGGATTTGTTACTAAATTACTATTTCAGACAAAACCAGTGCAACAAACTGGAACAACTAATAGCCAATTTTGTTGCACGGAATGGCCACCAGGGTGCGTATCGCTTTTATGGAGTTCCCAATACATCAAAATATTATGAATTTAATCTTTTCACGGTCATTTCGAAAATGATTGTTTTCTTCTAATCCCAGTAGAACAAAACTGTTACATCTATATTCTTTACAGACCTCAGCAGAAATGTCAGGTAGCAATGCTGCTCTATCCGATGAAGCGGCACTCGCGTCTTCTTTTTCTTCATCCTCAATAACGAATTGTCCTTGTCTGAACAATTCCAACTCTTGCTTTTCTACTTCCGGTTTCAATCTACAGGAATAAACATATTTTGGTACTAGTTCAAAGAAGAAAAAAATATGCAAATCTCATTTATACTTTGGGAAATAAAAACTAATTAAGTACCTTTTGTTTTTTATAAGAATCTTTCTTTTGAGAGCCGATGGTGGTGGTAAAGGAGCACCTGGTTCCAATGGATAATCCTCCAACGGTTCTTTCAGCAAAAAATCACCTGAAAGCAATGAATTTCAAGTTTTATGAAGGCAACTTACCAATATTTCAGGTTAATTAATCGAAATTAATTATGAGGTAAGTCAATAATAGGCTACCTGCAGTTCTGACAGTTGTCTATGGTCCAGGCGGATTGGAGGACCAACATTAACCTATAATGAACTGATTATTGCAATCTGAGTGAGATTTATCGAGGAATTTTGTGGTTTTTCGATACTTAGAACTTATTATTCATTAAATTATACTAATAAATATAATTTCACCTTAATTCTCTTGAAAAGCAGATCAAAATATCTGTTAAATATGCAGTATTTCTGTGTTATAGTGGGCTGTGACACCAAAGAAGGAACTAAAAACTTACGAATTTTAGTTTTTTCAGGTGAATAAAAATATGGAATTTAAATTACAATAATGAGGAATATTACTGATACGAATTTATGCAGTTGTTTTGGTATTTTCATTTCAGTACTGTATAATTGTTAGATGAAATCGACTTACTCATGTTGAAAGTGAGTAAATAATGGACTCTTATTGGATATGAAAAGAAAATCATCCTTTTTGACGCTTCTTATGAAGACTTTGAGTCCTGAAGTATAAAACATGAAAAATGTAATGAAGAGAAATCAGGAATGAAGACATCGGATAAAGCAAATACTTTGAAGTAGGTACTTACCTTGGACAAAGGTCTAAGGTACTTACCGTAATGCTATCAATTTTAGGACTCAAAGTCTTCTTAACGAGACTTAGAAACGGAATATTTCCAAAAGTTGGCGATGTTGTTACAAACTTTACATACATTAAATATTCAACGTTCCAAACCAATTACAATCGTTGTCTCACGTTCAATATGAATAAGTCAAATTCAACTTCGCAATTATAAAGTTCTGAAATTAAAGTACCAAAACTACTGCATAAATTCGTGTCAGTTATATTCTTCATTGATGTAATCCTATTTATTCAATATAAAACATGAACGTAGGTACTTACTTGCTTCATCCGATGTCTCATTCCTAATTTCCTTTCATTAAAATTGTCATGTTTTATTTTTTAAAGCTCAAAGTCTTCATAAGAAGCCTTAAAGAAATGTTTTCTTTTCAAATCCAATAACAGTCTAATATTTTCTCACTTTCAACATGAAATATCGAGTTCATCTAAACAATTATACAGTATTGAAATGAAAATGCAAAAACTACTGCATAAAATCGTATCAGTGATATTCTTTATTGTTGCAATTTAAATTCCATATTTTAATTCACCTGAAAAAAATAAAATTTGTAGAATATTTAGTTCCTTTCTTGCTGTCACAGCCCACTAGAATACAAAAGGATGGCATATTTAACAGATATTTTGAATATTTTATCTGCATTTGACGAGAATTTAGGTGAAATTATATTCATTAGTCTAATTTAATATGAATAAATGTTCAAAGTGCCGAAAAACCACAAAATTTCTCAATAAATCGCACTCAGATTGCAATAATCAGTTCATTATAGGTTAATGTTGGTCCTACGGTCACGTCCAGCTGTCAGAACTGCTCGTAAACTATATCTTCTCGAATGTGCTTCATAAACTCACCCAAAATTTCATCGCAATATTTGGCAAGTTTGTACTGTTGAGTTTTACAGCAATGATTCTCAAATGAAAGTATAACCGGATAATCCGATGTAACAAATGCGGTATCCCGTATGGCATAAATAACATCTTTGAATAGGATATCTGTGCACATTGCCCTCCCGTGTGTTATGATCGGTTCTTCATCTGCACCATTACCTAAAAAACGATTTTATTCAGTTAAAAATATTAATAAGTTTTGTTAACTGTTACCGTCCCAGCAATCCAACTCGACACATCTGCAACCGGCCAACAATACTTGACGATACATTTCTACAGAAGATTTACCCCCAAACTGTCTGCCGCTCAAATAGGTATTGTGACTAGAATTTATGTAATACGCACAAAGAGGTTGATCCATGTCCATATAGGTGACTAGTCGGTCTAAAAATACTGGAGCATTCTCGTCTGACATGAGATATCTGAAAATATAAGTCACCTATTGAAAGGATCCATAATGTTACGAACAATTTCAAGATACCTGATGAATCCATCTTTCGACAATTTATTCTCTTTGACGATGTCTTCGATTTGTTCGTAAGTTGCGATGATTTCAGCTGCTCGCTTTTCATCATACAAGGGGTATAAAATTTCATTCAAACGCGGATCTCTTTGTTTTTCGTTCAAGAAGTTTATCAATTGATCCAAATTCATTGTGTCCCCTTTACCTTCGGTTCTACAATTTACAAATATAAGTACCAATATGAGAAAAATGAAGTCTATTAATGTTGAACGTCATTTAACATTTAACGAAGAATTAGCACTTACATCGTTTGAAATAGCTCTTCAATGTCGTTCCTAGGACAGATTTTATGATATAATGCATAAAACTTTTCGAAAACAAAATCCTCTGGTTCCATAACCTCATTTTTACCACTTGGTAAACCTAATTCCGATAAGCACTGATACACCAGTTTTTCAGTTTTTCCCGAAGCAAAAGTTCTAGCGACAACCTTGACAGGGACTTTACCTTTTGCATCAACCAGAAAAGTGAGTCTCATCCAGCTAAAAACAATGCCTTCTTTTTATTTATGAAATAATTTGATGAAAAATGTTAATTAAGAGATGAATTTAAAAATATCTAACGTTGTTCTTGAAATCAGATAACTAGTTTATTCTAAATAGGTATAATGGTTGAACAAATTAAAATTAAAAACTAAACGGACATCATAGACACTAAAAATCCAAAAGCTTCAAGAAAGAAATTAGTTAATCATCAGGAAAAAAAAACAACCTGTACACAAAAACAGCAGCATAAAAAATATCTTAATCAAGGGTGCTCACAATAATGAAAAAATATTGCTTTTCATCAGCAATGAGTTCGAGCCTGAAAAGTAGGTTTTTTCAACAAAAGATTTTGAATTGTGACAAAATGTTTCATATGTTGTTTAAATTCCTTCCCATAATTATTATCTACAATGTTAGTAAATTAATACTTTTATATTGTATAGTTTTGAGTTACAAAAGTTTATTAAACATGTATGAACAAAAAGTAGTCTCCACCACATGTTATTTCTATTGGGATGGTAAGATAGATTAGAAAGATGTAATAATACAAGAAATTTAGGCACTATATGTGCTCTCTGTTTTCGTAACAATCACCTTAAATTTGTCTGTTACCTGTTTGAATTTATTTTTTTCTACTGTTCCAGCGAATTTCATTAATCTAACTGCATACTTATGTTGAAATTATCCATTCACATTTATAAAATTGTCCTTCATGATAATTTGACACATTCCACTGTGTACAACAAAATGTGAATAGATGTTAAGTTGTAATTTTCTTGTCGAAATCAATAATTTATTCTGACTTTAACCCTACACTTAGAGCATATCAATACTTTTAATTTTTATGATAACCAAAATATTATTCTTGCTGATACATAATAAAATATAAATAATATAGAAATCGTTAAATCATACATAGGGAGGAATGTATCAAACTTCAATTGGCAGCTGTGTTAATTTATAAATGCGAATAAAGTATGACAACTTTTGAGTTGAAATAATAAACTCTCAACAAACTCAACAGCTTATAGAATTTTGTTTTAAAAATCTGTCTGTGTGTGTCAGCAGCAAGAAAAACAAAAGAGCGACTCACTGTTTCATCAACGCAGTTCTTGGGCATATATTAGCCATTTTGTTGTTGTGAGTTATGCTCCTCAAGGCAGCTTGCCACTCCTATTATGTACCATGCCCATGCAAAGAGAAAGAAACATGCATATTGTTGTATTTTTGCTATAATTGTGTTTTTCAACTGGGAAAATTTATTTCACTAAGAATTGAATTGATGAAAACCAACAAGACCAGTGATGAAACATTCAGGACAATATACAGTTAAATGAATATCAGTCAAATAAATATGTTTTAATCCGAAACTATACCTTGATCAATTTAAGCTAGGTTTAATAAAACTGTGAATACTTTGATTGATGTGATTTTATCTCAAATTTTAGATTATTTTTGTTACGAATCATCATTATATTATAACCCTAAGTTCTTGATACAATGAGCCAATCAGGATTTTCATTTTCTACAAGGTTATAATAATTGAAAATTTGTTTCACCCGAATGGCGAATTATATTTTCCAAATAATTCTGGTTCCATTTCTATAGTTTTGAGAATCGCAAAGAAATACAGGCTGTCCCATTACTCGACGTCAACCCGGAACCGGGTGAAAAGGCAAGTAATGCTGGTTGTCAGATAAATATAAAAAAATCTAAGTTGCATGATTTTAAAATAATGCGCATTTAAAAAAACACGCAAAATTCCACACCCTGTGACAGTCTTTTTGCTCCTGTTTCCACAAATATCAACTTTTTCCAACTTTTTTCTTTGCTGTGTAACCTTGAATAATGCTTGTCTAAACTGTAATCAAAATTTTGATACCAGCTGATCTAGGTTTCATAAAAATAGGGCTTACTTCTCAGAAAAAAAATTCGAAATAAACAATTGCCTAGTTTCAACTGACTGTATTGAAAAAAAATGTACTACGTAGGTTTGGCATGTTTTTTCAAAAGTTGGCGCATTTAGTGAGGATTCCAGAATGGTATAATACTTGTTTAATTGTACCTGCCGTAGTTCAAATTTATTTTCGATTGCCTTTGAATACACTTTTTCTCAAACTGCTTCCCAGTAATAGAGTCCAATGGATTCAAATCCGGTGAACGGGCCGGCCACGAGATTGGACCAGAAATTCCGATCCATCTACCCGGAAAAAATGTTATCAGAAAAAAAAAAATTCCAGAGAAAATAATTTTTCCAGAAAAAATTTTTCTGGAGAAATTTCTCTGAAAATTTTTTTTTCTGGTAACATTTTTTCCCGGAAGATGGATCGGACGTTCTGGTCCAATCTCGTGGCCGGCCCGTTCACCGGACTTGAATCCATTGGACTTTATTACTGGGAAGCAGTTAACGAAAAAGTGTATTCAAAGGCAATCGAAAATAAATTTGAACTACGGCAGCTACAATTAAACAAGTATTATACAGCGCCAACTTTTGAAAAAAACATGCCAAACCTACGTAGTACATTTTTTTTCAATACAGTCAGTTGAAACTAGGCAATTGTTTATTTCGATTTTTTTTTCTGAGAAGTAAGTCCTATTTTCATGAAACCTAGAGCAGCTGGTATCAAAATTTTGATTGCAGTTTAGAAAAGCATTATTCAAGGTTACACAGCAAAGAAAAAAGTTGGAAAAAGTTGATATTTGTGGCAACAGGAGCGAAAAGGCTGTCACAGGGTGTGGAATTTTGCGTGTTTTTTTAAATGCGCATTATTTTAAAATCATGCAACTTAGATTTTTTTTATATTTTTCTGACAACCAGCATTACTTGCCTTTTCACCCGGTTCCGGGTTGATGTCTAGTAATGGGACACCCTGTATGTATAATATTTCAATTGAAGTTAAATAAATCTATTAGCTACTATAATAATTAACTACAAGATGTCAATTCAATTCTTAAACATCATCAACTGATATTGATGTCATGCAATAAAGAGGTTTTTATACAGATTCAACAAATGTTCTACTCTAAAAACATTCAAAATTATCGGATTTCATCGGGATTCATGGGGAAAACTTACTGTTTTTTCAAACAAGTCATTGGACAGAGGTTATTGGCTTTGACATTATGTGTTATTATCCGCAAACCATCCAGCCAAACCTTTAAACACGCTCATTTTAACATATCCATATTTGAAAAACTTATTACTTAAATAATAGGACAAACTTTGATGCTTACGAAAAGGAATATCTTGATTTTTTTCAATCTTATGTAGATGAAAAACTATAAGGTTGTATTCGAATTCAAAATGAAACTTAATGTTTAACATATTTTTTTAAAGATGGAGTCTTTATGTATGATTATGAGATTGAGTTCTAGATTCCTAATAATTAGTGCTGTAAATCTAAATGAATATGATATAGGTATATAAATACTGATGGACAAAATTAGCGCACCACCTAAAATTTCGTTAAATTTTAACAATTGATATCTTCCCAATCTTTAGTCGGATTTCAATGTTTTTTCTTTCAATTGTAGCTCTGTTATTGTCGAATTTCCTCCATTAAACAGAAGTCCAAAAAATAAAATCTTCATGTTGTACAGGGCGTTTAAATAATATCATGTTTTATAGTCAAATTTCAACGTCTTCTGTGGGCAATGTCAGGTTGCTGAGGCATACAAAAACGATGCGTTGTAGCTTAGTATCTCTTGAGTATTTTGTTTTTTTAAAAAACAATTTATCTTGGAATCTTTCATAGATATTCAACATTTTATCAACTCTTGTATTTTATGCATTAGCCTTGAATATCTTCGCAACCATTTGTCCGATTTGAATGAAATGCAAGATGTTATAAAAATGTGAATATCTCTGGACAGTTACAAGTTAAAATGCTTTTTAAAAAAGCAAAATACTCAGGAAACATCAGGCTACATCACTGTATAGTTTTTCAAAGCCTCAGGTATCTTGTATTGCCCACAGAAGGCGTTAAACTGTAATGAAAAAAACCCGAAATTTTGAACGCCCTGTACAGCATGATGCATTTCTCTTTTTGAACATCTGATTGTAGTATGATTTTCGCCATTAAAAGAGCTACAACTAAAAAAACATTCATATCGGACAAATGGTTGCGAAGATACTCATGGCTAATGCATAAAATACAAGAGTTGATAAAATGTTGAATATCTCTGGATGATTCCAAGATAAATTGGTTTTTTAAAAAACAAAATACTCAAGAGATACTAGGCTACAACGCTTTATTGTTTTTATTTGCCTCAGCAACCTGGCATTGCCTACAGAAGACGTTAAAATTTGACTATAAAACATGACATTATTTAAACGCCCTGTACAACATGAAGATTGAAAAAACATTGAAATCCCACTAAAGATTGGGAAGATATCAATTGTTAAAATTGAACGAAATTTAAGGTCGTGCGCTAATTTTGTCCATCAATATATTAAATATTATGTTATGTGGGAAAAATTACAAAAAAACTTTTTCTTTGATATGAAGAATTTAAATTATTACTATTAATGAATACTATGCCACCTGTAAACAATCTTTGTTAAAATCTTCTAAGCGAGAAGAAACACTCTGTAATAATGATAATGATATAATCATCAAGTACTATATCGTACATGAAATAATTATAATAGAATCTTGAATCGAAACATAACAAAACCTTACCTTAGCAGTTTCAGCGTTAGGACAAATTAAATGTTGGTAGCTGATATTAATATAGTCTACCCCGCTGCAGATAGTGAGGGACTTTTCCTCTACATCATTGCCGTGTTTACTCAGAATCGAATTGAGCAGTTTTGGAGAATCTTTAGGTAAGCCTCCCGCTCGAATGTCACTCACTTGACAAAGTTCGATTACATCTCCTTCCTGCAAATATTACATTTCAAATCAAGGAAGAATTTTTGGGTAAAACAGATAAGATTTTGGAGTCACGTAAATATACATACAATCAATAATCGCAAACTAAAAGGGACTATCTTTCCAAATATAGAAGTGATATAAGAGGCCTCTAAGTAAAAATCCATACTAATATTATAAATGCGAAAGTAACTCTGTCTGTTACTCTTTCACGCCTAAACGGCTGAACGGATTTTGATGAAATTTGGTATGGTGATAGATGATAACCTAGAAATGGTCATAGGCTATAAATAATCACGCCATCGTTCTTAGGGGGTAGGCAGTAGGCAGATAACTAAATTGAGTTAGTGATTTTTAGTCGTTTTTGTTGGGACTTTTGCTCTTTCACGTCTAAACGGCTGAACAGATTTTGATGAAATTTAGTAAGGTAATAGATGGTTACCTAAAAACGGATATAAGATCAAAATTATCACATCATTGTACTTAGGGGTAGGAATTAGGCAGAAAACTGAATTGAGTTAGTGATTTTTTATGGTTTTTGCTGGGAGTTTTGCTCTATCATGCCTAAACGGTTGAACGGATTTTGATGAAATTTAGTTAGGTGATAGATAGTGAGCTAGAAAAGGATATGGGCTATTAATATTCATGCTATCGTACTTAAGGCGTAGGCAGTAGGCAGAAAACAAATTAAGTTAGTGATTTTTAATCGTTTGTTTTAATTTTAAAAGTTTACCTCATTCTAGCCTTAAGGTCTGAACGGATTTTTATAAGAATTGGTCAATATAATGATAGTATTCTAGGCACGGACACAGGCTACTTTTTACGGCAGGAAAATACATCATTCCCGCGGAAATCTATCGTGATCGTGTCAAGAAGCGCATGACGCCATAGATACTGAAATGATTTTGATGTTTTTTTTTAACTGAGTGTTAATAAGACTTCAAGTTAGTATTTGATCACTTTTCTAACTCAGAGGGTCGGTAGGCGCCATAATTTAGTACTTCCTACGCAGACGATGTTGCTGATGTCAGACTGTCTAACATCGGGGGTTGGTAGGTAGGTAGTTAGTAGTATTCTAAACCGATTTACATTATTTACTTTTTATATTGTCTAAAGAAACATTCGGAGCTATCCATTATGTAGCTTAGGTTGCTTTTGGACAAATTTTAATGTGAAGTTGAGGACTGGAACATGCTAGTGGGACATTGTTGCAGGGGGACTTACAGCCAGGAGGAAACAAAAAAACTTATGCGGACGAAGTCGCGGGTAAAAACTAGTATCATAATATAATGGACATTTTTGGACTTACCCTTCCCTCGCTTTTCCAATAAATGAAAATCCATACTGATCAACTTTGAAGAGTGCTTTCTGTTCTAATTCAGTATTATCTTTTTCCTCAGTCCATCTATCAAAGACACAACCAGTGAGAAGGCATTCAGGTACAGGAATATGCCAATCAAATTCAAATTTTTTCGTCATTGTTGCCTGGAACTATGAATTATTTTCTTAATAAGATAGGTATTTCATCTCATATGAATGGCTAGCAGTTTTAAGATAAACAAATCCGGGTTTGAAGTAACCTCCTTTTAATGATTCGCGAATGTACATATTGTTTATTTGATTAAATTCTGAACTGAAACATAAAAACATCAATTCCGGATCAAAACAATAATTAATTAACTTCACCATCTGACGTTTCGCATTAACATGACGTAACCTGAAAATCGATGAGCATAGATAAAAAAAAACATTCGCGGATCTACCGGAACCGGCAGACTTTTCGATCGAAAATCGGGGTCTAATGAATTTCACCAAAACATTCTTTAATTTATACCTTAGAACATAAATAGATATATATATGTTCTAAGATTTATACTTCTTCTATGATTTGCTCCACTAAATAGTTATCATCATATAGCGTTTTCTTTTGGGAAAACTGGTGCGCAGCAGAATTGCCCCAGTGCAATTTTTCGTGTTCTATTGGTACAAAGAACAATGAAATGCTCATAGAAATTTGCACTCAGATCGCACTGGGGCAATTCTGGTGCGCACCAGTTTTCCCAAAAGAAAACGCTAATAGATAAAATATACTGATAGTTATTTATTATACAAGGGAAAAAAGTATCAGATTTTAGCTCGATAATAAGTAGGTATCAAAAGCGTAATACTTACTGTTTAACAGGAAAAATAAAATATTTCCTGGTCATTCATTCATCTAAAAGCATAAACCTGCTGAAACTCACTTGAAAGACTACAGATCTGATTAGCCAGGTGACATCAAATAACGAAAATTATGTTAAAGTGAATCCTTTTAGCTCTTACGCTAATTCGATTTACGGAAATCAATAATCTATTTCGAATATTGGATGTATATTGCGGACTGTGTTTGCAATATCGTAATTAGAATGAGTTTCCTTAGCATGAAATCAGTTTTCCTTATGAATAATTATCTATATGAGCATACCTATATTATTGATAACGGTTACATAGGTACTATCTTGGTAACAAGAAAATGTACTACAATATGTGCAGAAGGATTAAAATTAATTGATTTTGTCATCACAATTCTTCAAAATGCAGTCTATTCATCGGCCCACAAAAATGTCAATGAAATAATTACCTAAAAGTTAATTCTGCTCTGAAGCAGTATGCATAACAAATTCGAAAACACATAGAAATTAGATAGCTAATGCGATGGAAATATTCTACAACTCAAAACGACCCAATCGTAATTAATAAACACCATAAATGATTGATATGAGAGTTAAAGTATATTTATAAAAAACATAGTAAATTTTGGGAACAATAAAAACATATATTGTTCCAACTGATACTTTTTTGGCGGCCAACAAACGTTATCTAGGAATCCATTGAGTGGAGATAATATTTTTGCAATTTCTTGTAAAAAGGCATTTCATTTACATGTATTGTTCAATCATCCTCTTTCATATTACCGTTATAAGAACATACATTTCAAATCTTTTTGGATAAGTCCACTAATAAAAAATTTGAAAGAGTCTTCTTGTGTTAAGTTTACGATACTTATATACTATATAGCCTCATTATAATATTATAATAGAGCCTTAAGTCGAATTTTGGCGAGCTGTGGTTACATGTAACTATCTAACTATTGGTTTCGTGCACGTTTGACAACTGACAGCACATCGGAGGTATAACAACCCCACTTTTCCTATGTAAATCATAGCAAAACAACGAGAGATTTTGGGGTAGAACTGTACCTTATGGCCAGTGGGCAACCATAGAAGCTCATTTTCTGTCGACGACAGAAATCGCAGAAATGCCGAGAATAAAGATAATCAGCTGATAAGTCAAAATATTATCATTCACCAGGACTCGAACCCATGAGCATACACAACATATCAAACGGTGCGGGCCAATAAGGAAACAGCACTGTGTCCCACATGTTTCTACTCTACGTCGACGGTCGAACGACGTGTTGCATTATAAGCCGTCGCGTCGTAACGTAACCCGCATCGCATTCGATAATGACAGTGTTTTGTGGTGACAGCGACGGGATTGACAGCAATCAAATCCAAAACATCGTACATCTTAAAAATAATGCAAACGATATTTCCGTTTTCCGAAGAATTATTTTATGCGAACAAGCATAAAAAGAAAAATCTTTGGTTTTATTGTGGAAAGTGGAATGGAATTTTTTTCATTCATTTTTTCCGGAGGAAACCGTCATATTTAGAAGTTTACACTAATCGAGACAGTTCAGTGACAATGCTTTGCTTTACATGATTGGGGGCTTCGATTGAGATCGTACAGCTCATAAGAAGGCCAAAATTAATAGATTGGAGGCAACAAAGTATTGAAAAAAAAAATTAATTTAGTATTCTGTTAATCCTTAGTTTCGCCCTAATTTGGTTCGTATGTTTATTTTTTTCAGTATTTGTATTCAATCAAGTAATAGGAACATCTTTCCAGAGTTGGACGATCAATCTGAAATTATCACAATAACCACCCTCAAGTCAGTAAAAAATTCTAGATCTATTTTATGTACCCACCAATATTGTGCTACAGCTACACTTAAAATTTAATCGAAATTGAACAAGTATTACGAAAGTGATCAATAAAAGTAAAAGCTATTGAATCTGATAAATCACTTCAGTAGTCTCAATTGAGGCCCTTAACCATAACCCAAAATTGTTCTGAAGCTATCCTAATTAGTGTAAACTTTTTAAAAAATGTAACGGTCTCCTCTGGAATCCCAGTTTTATTATCGAATTAACTTAATCTTGTAGTATACAGATTTGTTTATATTCTATGCACATAGGTATCTTGAATGATTCGTGTAACGTCTTAAACTTGCAAAATGTGGATAATTTTATTTACAAATGATTAACAGTATATTATACAGGGTCTCTATAAATGATTGTAACAGAGCAGTTGGCTTTGAATTATTTATATAACTTTGTTACGCAGGTTAGGGTGTCAATTATATGACTGGCCAACGGCGGTGCTACAATCATTTATAAGGTATGTAATCACTCAGAAATTTCTACAGAAAATCCACCAGCATTTGATCTATTTGTAGTGTATATGAAGATTAATTGTAAGTGTGGCAGTCAATATAAATATTGTCACAAAAAATAAAGCTACACCTGCTTTTATTCAAAACAGATATTTTATTTTATTTTTTATTATCTGCTTATAAATTTGATTTTCAATACTTACTTTTCATGTAGCTGCATTTATCATCTCATAGGGATTAATAATCACAGCAGGTGAATTAAATTTCACATTATTTTTTGAAACACAACTAATTTGTTTTGAAGTAGGTAATAATTAAAAATATATTTCAGATTTAAACATTTACTTTTCTAACTTTAATTAAGTGCAATACATAATACAATGCAAAAAAATACTGAGGTTAATGCAAAAACTGAAATTTTTGTCCAAGGCCTCTGGAATTCAAACACTTCTTGCTCTTAGAACACATGCTTTGTTCATTGATAAACTGGAAACATATCACCTATGAGTAGGTCAACCTAAAATAATAACAGGCAGTGTTTCAAAAGAAACTGAAGATTGAAGAAGAAAAAAATTAAGCTGTTCATCAATATCTGAAATTATTAAAATGAGCAACATGCATACTTTACACCATACAAAGAAAACATACCATAATTCCATAGACATCCTTTTGACTTCAAAAGTACAGCCTGTAGAACTGAATTACATTTTTTTTGGAAAATATGACTGTTTGTCAATTTTTCTTTTCCTGGTTGGAGTATTGGAACACTGTAAGTCATAAGCATCATCAATTATTTTAGCAATTTTTCGACCAACACTCTCTTCCAATAGGTCAAGTTTCAGATGAGCTTGTTCTTTCACCACCTAAAATCAAATTTGAAAAAACCGTATGCATGAATATTCCCAAAGACTTACACCATATGCTTTAGTAGCATCAATCGGAGCATTTGAAATTTGATTGGATTCCCTTATAATACTCTGAACATCCATCTCAAATTCAGTCCTACTTGTTGATGGTTGGCATATGTATAGGTTATTGCTCTCGTCGTCGTCGTCATCATCATTCGGTCTTCTTAAAATAGTACTGCTTCTCTTTAATACCAAAGCAACTGCATGGATATGTTTGCACATGACAGCCTTTACAGTGTATTCTGCACAATCACATTTAAATATGTGGATGCATATCTTACACTTATCACAGTATAAGGATCTGCAATCCATTTCACATAAGGCATCATACGAGACGATATGAAATTTATCACTATTATATTCTGATTGAACTCTAAAATCCCCAGTTTCTAAGCAAACTACTTTTGCTGTCAGTCCCTTTTCTGCTCTCGAGTGGGCTTCTCTATTAGTTCTGGCCTGGTAGGAATTGGCAGAAGGTCTTTCAGTTTCAATGATATTTTTCCATAGTTTATCATTTACCAATTCCTCTAGCGTATCCAGTAATTTCTCCACCCTAAAATGCATTTTTTAGAAAAGAATTATTTATTCTTCAAATCTATACCTTATGTTCTGTTTCCCCCTCATTTTATTGTATTTTAATACTTTATTTAAGCTTTCAATAGCCATATTCGTATTAATCCCTGCATTTATTCTGTAGCAGTGTGCCCACATCATGATCCTTTCTTCACTTTGAAAATAATATCTGAAAAAAATTAATGAAAATCTTAAATTATACTTTTCACATGTAGATACACTCACTGCTTTAAATATTTAAGAAATGCATATTCCTGCTCTTTTTCTAAATGCTCCAAATATTCCTCTTTCATCTTGTGGAATGTCGGTACGTTTGTCTCCTTCAAAATCATTCTCATTCTCCTTTTCATTTCTGTTTTATTTTCCATCTTCTTCAATTTGTTTCTCCCCTGAATATTCCAGTTTTTTATAACATGCCAAGAACAGAGAAGTCTTCTTGGTTTTTTTTCTGTTACCATTGCCTGTAAAATTTTAAAGAATTATAAATCCACAATTTAGATGAATGTTCTCTATTACCTGACACCATGCATTGTAATATTTTATATCATCGTCAGTCATAATATAATCTGCTTCCACTGGCTCTCCGATTTTAGCTTTCAGTGCATTGAAAAAAATAGTTTGGATTGTTTGATCCAGCCTATTTGATAAGAAGAATGCAACAGGGAACCCAATTTTGTTTTCATCTATGGTCAGATCAAAATGTTTGGAATTTGTGCCGTGGGTTCCGTCAACACATATAATTTTTTTGAATTCTTTGAGCTTTCTCTCCATATCACTATTCATATAGCCTAGGGCAAAATCTTCTTTCTGCAATCCAGGGTAGGTTTCTCCTAATAAAATGAAAATTTGAAAGAAAAGATGATTAAAAATGAATGTACAGTTTTGAATTATATACATACCAATTTGCTTAAACAAAAAAACATAGTTTTTTCCTTGACTGTTCCACTCTTGAACTTTCAAAGCAGTAGCTACCATGTCGTTATCGTGCCTCCTTTTCTCTATATTGAATTTTTTTATGATATAAGCAAAATCAGCCCTTTTAAGTATATTAATTCTTTCTAGCTTATCATTTGTTATTTTTCTTGAATCTTCCAAAATCCTCTCTTTTGAGACTCCTTCTATCAATTTAGTGGCAATCATCTTCTGCGCGTCTTTCGTCAAACGTTTAGAACGAAGTAGATCGTCATGACCAACATGCGTCTCCACAAATTTAACGTCCACAGCTGAAATATACAGGTTCAGATATTCTCATCGGAAACATACGATATTCAATGTGATAGAGAGGGTATATATCATATACTCAGGTATATACCTGATTAAATACAATGGAAACCTACCCTTATGAGTTATCTTAACTCGAATTCTCGAAGGACAATAGCCAGACATTTTAATACTTCCACCAGTATTAATGCTTCGTTGGGTACACTTGCTAGTAAATCCTGCGAATAAAACAAAAAGCTGATACATGACCTCTGGTGAATTGAGTGTATTATGCTGAATAACAAATAGGTACACACCTGAATAATTACTACGATTGCATTCATAATAAACCATCAGTCCTTCAGATGATTTCCTATGAGCGTGTTTGATATAATCCACATTTCTGTTATCAAGTGATCTCCAAGTCTCAAATTCTTTCTCATTTTTGAACGTTAAAAATGAAGTTTTGATATCTAGAGAATGAATCTGCTGTAAATGATTGATTAGCATATCATGTTTTTCGTAACCAACTTTGTTTTCTTCAGGGCAAATTGGACATTTTATTAGCCTGTTCCTTTTAGAGGGAAGAGGTTCTTCATTGTGCATATCTCTCAAATGACGATTTTTGGCCGAAACACTTGAGAATTCCTTTTCACAAATTGGACAAGTCAATTTTTCGCTGGAAATGTATAATGTTAATACCAGGCTGATATATTTCTACAATAATAATAATACCTAATATTCATTGACAAAACAAAATATTACTATCTAATCTAAACACTCACCTTCCTCCTTCCATGTTCTTCAATTTATTTCTTGAAACTTTGCGAATACAAAACAAATAGCTAACTCCGCTAACTGAAAATTTTTCAGCAAACGTCTAACTGACTGTGATCACAACACAATTGACATTGAAAGAAAGAAAAAAACCGTTTCGTTGAGGAATACGATCATAGTCATAGACAAATTTATCTTTCACAGTGTTTTTTGGCCTTCGCTAAATTATAACACACCAAAATTGTAAATTTTTTTTTAGCTCCATCAAATGCCTATAATTCCATATTTTGTAGAAACTGCGATAAAAAAAATGCATTTTCCCTATATTAAATTCATTAGGAACTGCTGAAACGAAAATCGTAACCTTTTTTCCTCATTTTAAAATAGTACGTAACACTGTAACGCTACATCTTAAATGTAACACAAATGTTACAATCGTAACACCTGAAACATCACTGCTGTCAAAGAGAGAAAGATATATTTCTCTCTCTCGTTGAGCGTTGACGCACGGTATGCGCATGCATCTGAGTCCGCTGTTTCCTTATTGGTCCGCACCGTTTGATATGTTGTGTATGCTCGAACCCATGACCACCGGCTCTACGGCAACAGACTTAGCGCACTAGGCTACAGATGTTGATACAAATAGTTGAGTATTTTACGTGAATTATTAACTCGGAGGAAATATTGAACATTTAAAAATTCGTATCTTCCGAACGGTTCTGTTGACTGAAATGAAACAAACGCCAATCGATTTGTTTTTTTGAAGAGAATCTACAAAAAAAATCATCAAGAAGATTCGTTGATTGCCAAACTTTCATGTTTGCAGTTCGGAGGAAATATATTGAACATTTAAAAATTCATATCTTCCGAACGGTTCTGTTGACTGAAATGAAACAAACACCAATTGATTTGTTTTCTTGAAAAGAATCTACAAAAAAATCATCAACAAGATTCGTTGATTGCCAAACTTTCATGTTTGCAGTTCGGAGGAAATATTGAACATTTAAATATTCATATCTTCCGAACGGTTCTGTTGACTGAAATGAAACAAACGCCAATCGATTTGTTTTCTTGAAGATAATCTACAAAAAAATCATCAACAAGATTCGTTGATTGCCAAACTTTCATGTTTGCAGTTCGGAGGAAATATATTGAACATTTAAAAATTCATATCTTCCGAACGGTTCTGTTGACTGAAATGAAACAAACACCAATTGATTTGTTTTCTTGAAAAGAATCTACAAAAAAATCATCAACAAGATTCGTTGATTGCCAAACTTTCATGTTTGCAGTTCGGAGGAAATATTGAACATTTAAAAATTCATATCTTCCGAACGGTTCTGTTGACTGAAATGAAACAAACGCCAATCGATTTGTTTTCTTGAAGATAATCTACAAAAAAATCATCAACAAGATTCGTTGATTGCCAAACTTTCATGTTTGCAGTTCGGAGGAAATATTGAACATTTAAAAATTCATATCTTCCGAACGGTTCTGTTGACTGAAATGAAACAAACGCCAATCGATTTGTTTTCTTGAAGAGAATCTACAAAAAAATCATCAACAAGATTCGTTGATTGCCAAACTTTCATGTTTGCAGTTCGGAGGAAATATTGAACATTTAAAAATTCATATCTTCCGAACAATTCTGTTGACTGAAATGAAACAAACGCCAATCGATTTGTTTTCTTGAAGAGAATCTACAAAAAAATCATCAACAAGATTCGTTGATTGCCAAACTTTCATGTTTGCAGTTCGGAGGAAATATTGAACATTTAAAAATTCATATCTTCCGAACAATTCTGTTGACTGAAATGAAACAAACGCCAATCGATTTGTTTTCTTGAAGAGAATCTACAAAAAAATCATCAACAAGATTCGTTGATTGCCAAACTTTCATGTTTGCAGTTCGGAGGAAATATTGAACATTTAAAAATTCATATCTTCCGAACGGTTCTGTTGACTGAAATGAAACAAACGCCAATCGATTTGTTTTGTTGAAGAGAATCTACAAAAAAATCATCAACAAGATTCGTTGATTGCCAAACTTTCATGTTTGCAGTTCGGAGGAAATATTGAACATTTAAAAATTCATATCTTCCGAACGGTTCTGTTGACTGAAATGAAACAAACGCCAATCGATTTGTTTTCTTGAAAAGAATCTACAAATATTCAATAATTCTGATGTGGTTCATTAAGGTTTCTTATATAATCTTCAAGTATGTACGTATATCAGAAGGACTTCAAAGTATACTACCAGACATGTGATTATTCAAAGACCCCCGATCGGAAATTTAGTCATTCAAAGTGACATTATAGTAATTAACTGTACTGTACTGTCAGTATACATTAACTTTATGTGCTTTTCTCAGGGACAAGCGGGTTATCTTTTTGTACGAATATATGCTTTCATTCAAATTTTGATACTAAGATGGTCTCAAATTTTTTGATTCAATTTCAAAACAACTCTTTATACCTTTACCTCAAATTTATACTTCCTTGAATGTGTCATATTTTTTTGATAAGTAAGAGAGATTGGTGAGGAAAACAATTACAAAAATTATTGAAATAAATTTATTTTCATGAAAGAGATTATTGGAACACATTTTGAGGGCACTGAAAGAATAATTAAAACTGGATTACAAAACCATATCTATATATAGCAAACATTAATAATATCACTTATTATTCATTAAAATGTATCAATTTGGTATACATACTTGTGTCGAATATTGTATCGACAGTGATTTTATTTTTGTGATGTATTCTTAAATTAAAATGTACCTTGTGCAGCATTTGATCAAAAATATGCTCATCTGAGTTATAAATAATATTATAAAATTACTGGAACATGAATTGCTGACTTACATAACTAGCTTAAGATCTAGACAAACTTTCGATACTATTCAAGCATGTTTATAAATTGCGATTACACCTGTAGAAGTTTTCAAATGTATCATCAACTTGGTATTTGGTAAAATTTAGTATAGCGTAGACTATTTGCCTTTGTCTTTTTTCCAAATGCGGCTAAGTTTTTCTAAACAATTTGGGATTTCAATATTAGCAAGTTCCAAATTGGTCTCAGAACCGAAAATACATCAAACCTAAGTTTTTCTAAACAATTTGGGATTTCAATATTAGCAAGTTCCAAATAGGTCTCAGAACCGAAAATACATCAAACCACATATATCACGGATTCTTTACAGCTGTTGCCGTTTCTCCGTCCCCAACTTCCATCTTTTCATGTCGTGACATGTATCCTCCTCCAGATCTCTGGCTGACACTGCCTCTTCCACATCGTCCGTCCAACTCCTCCGTGGTCTTCCCCTCTTCCTTCGTTCTGGTGATACCCATTCTATAATCTTTCAGGGCCATCTGTCATCTAGCATTCTCTTTACATGTCCAAACCAAATCAATTGCCTTCATTCAATCTCTTCCGCTATTGACCGTTCCATATCCATTTCTGCTCTTATAGTTTCATTTCTAACTTTTTCTAATCTTGATCGTCTACAGCTTCCTCTAAGGAAATCCATTTTGGTTGCCATATTCTTTCTCTAATTTATCTGCGATACATCCCACACTTCCGCTCCATACAGTGCTACACTTTGCACTATACTTTTGTATATATGTTTCTTGGTACTCTAGTTATATTTTTGTCCCACAGCAGAGAATTAAGTGTGCGTGTAACGGTTCTTCCTTTATTGATTCTTTCCTGTATCTCGTCCTTACTGTCCCCAGATACTTGCACTTTTCTACTCCCTTTATCATGTCATTGTCCAATTTCAGATTTTTGATTTCTTCGTCGCCCACTATGAGATAGCGCATTTTGACATGTTCAGGGTCAATCCCGCCAGCTCATATTCCTCCTTTAGTTTTTGGACCATATACGCAAGGTAGTCTTCGTCTTCGGCTACTACAATCGATTATTATGAAAATACTGTACAATTATAACTATATAACAACCTTGTCGATGAAAGATCCGGCTCAAACTTCTCTTCAGAAATAGATACTACTGCAATCCTCTTCTCAGCTAATATTATTTTTGATTTTCCTTGGTCAGCGTGCTTTCTTCTTCAAGCGAGATATATAGAAAAACCCAGATAAATCCAAAATATTAATAAATTGGAGTAAACACTATAAAGAATTTAAAACTTACGCCAATGTTTGACATATCAGCTGATTTTCATTAACCTCACCTTTTCTGCGATTTCTGTCGTCGACAGAAAATGAGCTTCTATGGTTGCCCACTGGCCATAAGGTACAGTGCAGCCAAATTGTTTAATAAGTTTAGATCATATTCATCGAGGACGATATGTAGAAAAATATCAGTTTTGGGCATTCACCCTTATCTATTGCAGAAGATTTATCTATCTAATGTGTCGTACAGGGGGGTGAAACGCTAGAAGTAAAATCTACAACACGGACATACGTCTCCCCATTTATTTTGGGGGCGGAGCCAAGCACTCCAAGCAGTGACGTATGTCTGAGCTAAATCCAAGTTATGTCAAATTTAAATGGGATGGGATGTCAGCTGCCATTTTTATTGTTTGTGTGTTGTTTTGTTTGAGTCGAAGAAGGAAGTGAAAAAGTTATAATAATTGTTTAAATATAGCCAATATGAAAGTATTTGTGAGGACATTGAAGTTGTATTTTGTGTTTCTTTGATAAGCAATAAGGTTTTAGTAATCATTCTCTTTTTGGATGTATCTTTGCCTTCCGAATGAATCAGTGTTATTGTGTACTGTGTAGTGACTACCTATAGTGACTTAACTTGACTTTTTTAATACAAGTGTTGATGTTCTATATGTATTATATGAACAAATGCTTCAAAATTTGTCAACGATTGCTCGGAAGTTTTTCAACTGTACTCGAATTGTAAGACCTGTGGTTGATCATGAATGTTTGTTAGTTCAAAACATTCAATAGTAATGTACTGTACAATTGAGCCTAATAAAATAATTATTTTTATAATGTATATTTTCTTTCAAATCTGCCTTTTTATTCCGAAACAATAGGAAAAGCAAGTAAAATAAATAAATAATATATATTATCTTCTTTCTCTCTCTTTCTGGAACACAGAGCATTGTCAAAATTCGGGACGAAACCATAGAACCTCTCTCTCACAAAAAGCGACCACCCCTCAGAATCCAATCGCCCCATTTATTTTTGACGTTTCAAATGTCACGCGTGTTGTAGGGGTTTAGAGCATACACTAAAACGCACAAAATTTTCGGACACGATCGATGATTCGGGTATATTCGTGAATCGGCTACTCCGAGTTCTGTAGAAACTGCAACTGAGAGATCATCATCTGTTTACATTTTCGTCAGCGTCAGATGTCAACTTGACATTTGAAAACATTTCGGTTTTTACTTATTTTAAACGTTATTTAGAGCTTGGAATTATGGTATTCTCAATTAAAACTCAAGTACGAGGAGATTAGTGTACGCATTTGCGTTAGATGGAATTATTTCGTTCTCGATGATGATATGAAAATCGGCAATGATGACTTTGCTACTTGAAGGTAACTTCATCCCTAATTTTCATTATTGAGAATCTCTTCGAGTATTGATATTATTTCAGGTTTCATCTTTTCCAGCAAACCAGGAAAATGTGCCATCAATAGACTGAGTAATGGCTCTCAAAAGGAAACGAACATGCACATAAATAAATTGATAGTTTTCTATCTGTCTACACAACAAAGACTTCCTTCAGCATCTATAATCACAATTGTTTCAATTTTATCTTGCATTTTTTAGTTAGTTATTAAAAAAATTAAGATCAAGCGAAGTTACTCTATTACAGATCTACTAACAAAAAATATTATGCCATGAATTAAGATCTATATTTCCTCCTGCTTTATGAAGATTTCATCAATAACTACTAGTTTTGTTCTATATCAGTTAACCTTGTTTTATTTTCTATTTATTTCAGTGAATTCCTTCAGCATATGTACAATAGTACCTTTGATCGTAAACACATTGTACTTGCCAACATTAATATTTTCAACAATTGAGGACACTGAAAGATTATACCAATATTACAATTGAATTATATATAAATCAACATTGACTAATCAAAGCATGGTACCCAATTTAAGTTGCATGTAAAACGCAGATTCTGAATCAGGTTTATAGAATTCACACGTTTCTGAAACAATCATGCTCAACTTGTTTGTTGTAGGTTAAAATAAAGATATTGTTCTCGACTTCGATCTACTTTCCGAAAAGAATATCAAAATATCTAGTACCTGTTCATCAAGATCCCAGGCCAAAATCAATATGAACAATTGATTCCGAATATTCCTGTTCATTTTTCAGGACAAGAAAGTGATACTATTCTTTCTTTTTAAATGAATATTAGATAGTGGTTCAAATAATGTTTTTTCGTTTTCATACATCAGTTTTCTCATTCATTCATTTCAATTACGCCCCATAGAAATTGTATGCAGTAACACTTTCAATCGTAATCAGCAATCGTTCACTTATCCTATGAAAATAAAACTTAAGGTGCTTTATTCACATTCATACTTTCCAGTCATCTGAAGATACAAACAAAGTGCTGACATTATACCCAATGCAGTAAAAATAAACTACAAACAAATCCATCGTTACAACTTATTCATTTATATCTTGTAAGATCAGCACATGATTAGATATCACAAATTAAGTAGCTACTCTTTATTCTGGACAATGTACAAATCAAGTTAATTCAATATCCACCATATTATTCTTTTACACATACTGAAGAAAAACTAAACATAGCAAATGCCGAGTCGAATGACTATACACCGAAGTTCTTCAGCCCTCATCGAACTATTTTATCTATTTGTGAATCATCTAGATGTAGGTCCATCAATTAAATTTTGTCTTGATACATGGATTTCTCTCATTCTTTATTGGCAATTGGAATAAAAGAATACATTTATCAAACCAATTTGATGGCTGAAACAAGTTCCAAAGTACACTATTTCATTATTTTGAATTTGTATTGATGGCGATTTTTTCCTGACATACTGGACAAATAAGATAAAATCTGAAAATGAAATCAAAACTTGAAAAAATAATCAATAATTGATATTAGGGATAAAGTTACCTTCCAACAGCAAAGTCGTTTTTGGCCATTTTCAATATATTCATACCATAATTGAAAGCGATATGATTCGAACTACGACAAATGGGTACAACAATCTCCTCTTACTTGAGTTTTAATTGGAAATCCCATAATTTAAAGCAACAAATGTAAAATAATCGAAAACCAATGTTTCCAAATCTCAATCTGATATCTGACGAAAATGTAAACAGATTCAGTCTGTCAAAATCCGCTCCTTTCAAGGTAGTCTGGGCGTACTGCAACATATCAGCTTCGGGTCCGAAAGTTTTGTGCGTTTTAGTGTATGCTGGGGTTTAGTAGGCAGATAGCACTTCTTATATTTTATGTTCTGTGGTGTCGTATTCCGATGATAAAATGTATCCTGATATTATTGTGAATTAAATCAAGAAGACAAAGAGATTAGCCAGTTTCAAGATTCATATTTGGACAAGGAGGAAATATAGAACACTATAGGATGTATTTCCAATTCACCCGTTAGAGAAAGGAGATGAAGAGTACTTGTTAATGGACAAAATTGTTGTGATAACTTGAGTTTTTATAAATATATGTCCTGAAATCATATCACTGGATTGAAACTCTTCTGGATGTTCTTTAATTTGCAGTATATCTTTTGTTTTTTATATGAGACAAGTAAAACGTAACTGCTATCTCCGCTTTTCACTATTTTATAGAATTTAGCATAAGCATACTTACTTCTAACTCTATTTAATTTAAAAATTTTTACAATTACTTATTAGATTAAGTTTTTATTTATACAAGAGACTATAATTTGTTGGTTTGTATTGAATGATGAATGCTTCACTTTCGACAAAATATTTATTTATTTTTTTAATTTGTATTTAATAGCAATCGTTTTCTACGTTGTGAATAATTGAAATTTAGTTGTTAATATTGATAAAATCCTTCATTTTTTCAATAAAATCATCATGGAATTCATGGGCTTTCATTTCAATAAACAAATATGATAATTTTTGTTCTTTCCATTTATTAAAGAATAAATATTATAAATATCATATGATTCACTGCAGCAGCATTCTATGTTTCCACTGATTAACTGATAATATCAGGATACATTTTATTTCTGAAAAGAGCCAAGTTAGATGGATAAATATCTTCCTTCTACAGTTGACAAGGGTAAATACACAAAACTGATATTTTTCTACATATCGTCCTCGATGTATATGATCTGAACTTATTAAACAATTTTATAGGTCCATTTTAACGATTTTTCAGTCCAAAGAAGTAATAAATCAACTGAAACACTTGAGAAAAACCAAAATCTCTCGTTGTTTTGCTATGATTTACATAGGAAAAGTGGGGTTGTTATACCTCCGATGTGCTGTCAGTTGTCAAACGTGCACGAAACCAATCACGTTATGATTTGACAGAAAATACGTGCATTAACTGTCAACTGTAACTATGGTAAGCTGTAGTTACATCGCCAAAATTCGACTTTAATTATAATAATAAGACCATTGAAGTGCATTGAACTGTGGTTTTGTGTTTGTGCATACTGCATAGGTTAGGAAAATCTGTGGTTTTGACCCCGGTTCCTGAAATCCGGACGCCAAAACAAAATTTTATTTTAGCAGTTTAGAATTAGAATTGAAAATCTTTTTGTGTTTTGATTTGGATATAATGGAAGAGGTTCAGAGACATTCAGTTCATACTC
The DNA here is from genome assembly GCA_013421045.1 of Propylea japonica. Classification (NCBI taxonomy): domain Eukaryota; kingdom Metazoa; phylum Arthropoda; class Insecta; order Coleoptera; family Coccinellidae; genus Propylea; species Propylea japonica. Next base: position 98,294,945 of record CM024241.1, read on the forward strand.
TGGTATTCAGATCTCTTAAAAGATCGCATGATATGTTTCTATTCAATCAAGCATACTTACCTCCAGAAGATGAAACTGCCGAGACGATATATCGAACAACCAAAGCTCGTGATTTGTATGGCGAAGTATTTGATGATGTGAAAAAAATGAAAGCTATGAAAAATTTACGTGATGAAGAAGCTGGACCCGACCCACCACCGCCTGGCACCAACCAAACTGAAAGTAACAGTACCCCAACTGAAAGTGCTGTTGTCCCTTATACAGATAATTCTTTGATGCGTAATAATCAAAATTCGAATCAAAACCAATTAATGACCTTAATCAAGAAGACCCCAACAATGCCTAAGCCAAAGTGGCATGCACCATGGAAACTTTATAGAATTATTTCAGGTCACTTGGGTTGGGTTCGCTGCGCTGCAGTAGAGCCGGGCAACGAATGGTTCGCAACAGGAGCAGCAGACAGAATAATTAAGATCTGGGATTTGGCCACAGGACAACTCAAAGTATCGTTAACTGGTCATGTGAGTACCGTTAGAGGGTTAGCTGTGAGTGCCCGCCATCCATATCTTTTCAGTTGTGGCGAAGATCGTCAAGTGAAATGTTGGGATCTCGAATATAACAAAGTGATAAGACACTATCACGGCCATCTTTCCGCAGTGTATTCCTTATCGTTACATCCAACAATTGATGTATTATTAACAGCTGGAAGGGATTCAACAGCCAGGGTTTGGGATATGAGAACAAAAGCAAATGTGCACACCCTCACAGGACATACCCATACAGTTGCAAGTGTGATTACCCAAGCAACTGAACCTCAAGTTGTCACAGGATCTCACGATACCACAATAAGGTTATGGGACTTAGCAGCTGGAAAATCTATTTGTACCTTGACGAATCACAAAAAAAGTGTGAGAGATGTGGTTTTCCACCCGACGTTAAATATGTTTGCGTCTGGTTCGCCGGATAACATCAAACAGTGGAAATGTCCAGAGGGAAAATTCATTCAAAATTTGACAGGCCATAATGCCATTGTTAACTGTTTGGCGGTAAATCCAGATGGCGTTCTAGTTTCAGGAGGTGATAATGGTACTCTTCACTTTTGGGACTGGAGAACGGGATATAATTTCCAACGAATGCAAGTACCGGTGCAGCCAGGTTCAATGGACAGTGAAGCTGGAATATTTTCGATGACGTTTGATCAATCAGGGTCGAGGTTAATCACAACAGAAGCTGACAAAACAATAAAAATCTATAAAGAAGATGATACAGCAACAGAAGAGACTCATCCAATCAACTGGAAACCAGATATTCTCAAAAGACGGAAATTTTAGGATTTACTTTTTTCTATTTCATGTTCATTTTTATTATAAGATTTGTACATATATTTTCATAAATTATCAATTAGTAAGATGTGTTGTTTCTATTGAAAGAATAAATACTACTTTCATTCTAGCATTGTTTAAGGAGAAAAACAATGATTCTAGTCTGGCGTTGGGCTACACTAACCTTAATAGAAAACTGTGAATGAAAGGTGTGTTTATTATTAACGAAGGAATTGATGTAAAACTGGTTTGAATGAATTCTGGTGTAAATCAAAGATTATATAGTATAAAGATAGGAAACGACACGACTACAGTGTATGAGCGCCATCTCTGGGTCAAATGTGAACTAATGTCACTATAGAATGGTTAAAATTCTGGTTCTATGATTATAAGTTTCGAAATCAATATACATGGGAAATGTCATTGATATAAAAAAGTGCCAATCAATTCGTTTGCACAAATATTATTTCACTTCGAACGGCTTTTGCCGTTAGTGTCGTCTCGAAAAAAGTGAAAAAAAGATGAGTTAGTACCCTTCAGTAATGCAGATTACGAACGAGATAGTGAAACTGGATGATCAACTGGTGTTTTATGGATGTATGCAAGTGAAGCTATATCTTGGCTTGATCAACGTCAAACATCTGTTGCTATTTCCACGATAGAGGCAGAAATAGTGGCTGATAGTGAAGCTGCACGGAAAATGAAATGGTTAAAGTGACTATTCAGGAAAAGTTTTCCGTCAATTCAAACAGTGATGGTGGACAACGAAGCTGCAGTTGAACTGAGCCAGAAACTGGTATTCCACAGACGCACTAAGTATATTCATATTCAATCCTTGTATAAATCTTACAATAATACCCTAATATTTCTGTAATATCTTCTATAAATGCATAATAAAAATATTACACATGAAATACTGAATTTTATTGAAAATTATGGATTTAAAATATAAAAATGAAACATCCTGAAGGGAATACGAATTTCGCATAAATTCTTATTACAGTTTTCTTTAAATAATTTCTAATCAAAATTATAGATTCTATATAAAAATTGATCTTCAGTGCCATCTCTGGGTCAAATGTGAACTAAAAAATGTAGTCGTTTTTTAGTACTACGAATGCAGGGCCGTTTCCTATCTTTCTATACTCTATAATCTATGGTGTAAATTAATTAAAATCTCGATTTTTATTGTCTATTTATATAACTCTACTGCTAAGACCTAAAAAAAGATTTTCAATGAAATGCTTCTCTGTGAATTAACCTAATTAATTCTAATCTATGAATTTTTGACGTTTGGTCTGGTTATATAACTCTACCGCTAAGACCTAAAAAAAGATTTTCAATGAAATGCATCTCTGTGAATTAACCTAATTAATTCTAATCTATGAATTTTTGACGTTTGGTTTTGCATTTTCACTCCGTTTCGTTCTTATAAATTTTATAGTTATGGCAACTTCTAAAACTACAAATACATACAACAGACAAAATTGGGAAGATGCTGTGAGTTTTACCCTCATTTATATAATTTTCAAAATGCTTTATTGTTTAATTATTTTAGGATTTCCCAATTTTATGTCAAACATGTTTGGGCGACAATCCATATATTAGAATGGTAAGTTTTGGAACAAGCTTCAGTATTTTCTATTGAACTGTTTTCTGATGAGATTCTTATTTCCAGACGAAAGAGAAACATGGGAAGGAATGTAAAATTTGCTCTAGGCCTTTTACAGTATTCAGATGGTGTCCAGGAGCTCGAATGCGTTTCAAGAAAACTGAGGTGTGTCAAACATGTAGTAAATTGAAGAATGTTTGTCAAACTTGCCTTTTGGATCTCGAATATGGGCTACCAATTCAGGTAAAACTATCTATTTTCAATTGGAAAAGTGAATAATTATATATTTTTTTGAGCGAATTCCAGAGTTGTTTTCATTAATGTTTCAGGTCAGAGATGCTGCGCTCAAAATACAGGATAACTTACCAAAAAGTGATGTAAATAAAGAATATTACATTCAAAATATGGAGAGACAGGTAAAAATATTGAAAACGCATCAATATTCAATGAAACTTAATTGTTTTGTGTTATATTTCAGTTGAACAGGTCAGATTCTGGATCATTGGCAAATAACAGTAAATTAAACGAGCCAAATGATCTCCTTATGCGGCTAGCACGAACAGCTCCTTATTATAAGAGAAATAGACCTCATGTTTGTTCATTTTGGGTCAAGGGTGAATGTAGAAGAGGAGAAGAATGTCCATACAGACATGAAAAGCCTACCGATCCCGATGATCCATTGGCAGATCAGAATATTAAAGATCGTTATTACGGAACTAATGACCCAGTTGCAGATAAATTGCTAAAAAGAGCTGCAGCTATGCCTGCATTACCACCACCTGATGATAAGACAATAACCACATTGTATATTGGCAATCTCGGTAATTTGACTGAGCAAGACATAAGGTAAGTTACTTTGTAAATAATTTGAATAGAAATGAAAGAATTCTACCAAATTATTCATATTGCTATATACAGGGTGTCCCAAAACTCGACGTCAACCCGGAACCGGGTGAAAAGGCAAGTAATGCTGGTTGTCAAAAAAATATAAAAAAAATCTAAGTTGCATGATTTAAAAATAATAGGCATTTAAAAAAACATGCAAAATTCCACACCTTGTGACAGTCTTTTCACTCCTGTTGCCACAAATATCAATTTTTTCCAACTTTTTTTTTTGCTGTGTAACCCTGAATAATGCTTGTCTAAACTGTAATCAAAATTTGGATACCAGCTGCTCTAGGTTTCATAAGAATCGGGGTAACTTTTCAGAGAAAAACAATCAGAATAAACAATTGCCTAGTATCAACCGACTGTATTGAAAAAAAAATGTACTACGCAGGTTTGGCATGTTTTGTCAAAAGTTGGCGCATTTAGTAAGGATTCCAAAATGGTATAATACTTGGTAAATTGTAGCTGCCGTAGTTCAAATTCGCTTTCGATTGCCTGTGAATACACTTTTTCTTTAACTGCTTTCCAGTGAAAAAAGTCCAATGGATTCAAGTCTGGTGAACGGGCCGGCCACTGGATTGGACCGGAACGTTCGATCCATCTTCCGGGAAAACATGTTTCCAGAGAAAATTTTTTCCAGAAAAAATTTTTCAAATTTCTCTGGAAATTTTTTTTTCAAAGCCAATCGAAAGTGAATTTGAACTACGACAGCTACAATTTACCAAGTATTATGCCATTTTGGAATCCTTACTAAATGCGCTAACTTTTGACAAAACATGCCAAACTTGCGTAGTACATTTTTTTTTCAATATAGTCAGTTGAAACTAGGCAATTGTTTATTCTGAATTTTTTTTCTGAAAAGTTAGCCCTATTTTTATGAAACCTAGAGCAGCTGGTATCAGAATTTTGATTACAAATTAGACGAGCATTATTCAGGGTTACACAGCAAAAAAAAAGTTGGAAAAAGTTGATATTTTTGGCAACAGGAGTGAAAAGACTGTCACAAGGTGTGGAAATTTGCATGTTTTTTTAAATGCCTATTATTTGTAAACCATGCAACTTAGATTTTTTTTTATATTTTTTTGACAACCAGCATTACTAGCATTTTCACCCGGTTCCAGGTTGACGTCGAGTTTTGGGACACCCTGTATATTCAGAACGTCACTGTTTGAAGGTTTGTTCCAACAGCTGACTTTTGTACGGTAATTTGACGGTCACGAAACTGTTAGTAATCGATCTTATGCGCATGTCTAAACTTTGACCGTACAAGAACCGTCCAAACAGTACTTGCTCCAGACCAGGGATCGAAATGACGATCACAAAACCGTTCCACTCACGGTCCCGAAGCAGGATGGAACAAAAACGAAACCGTTCTCAAACGATACATTTTCAGTTGGAACACATTTATATCTATTGCGCAGATTCCTGACGATCATTGTACGGTCAATTCTTGAGTTGGAACAAACCTTGAATACATTGTTAATATAGTGTTCTTCGATAATTTTTGGAAAGATGCATATTTTATTATTTTGGTAATTTTGCAGGGATCATTTCTATCAATACGGTGAAATACGAACTGTAAGCATAGTACCGAAACAACAGTGTGCCTTTGTACAGTACACAACTCGTCAAGCAGCAGAGACCGCAGCAGAAAAAACGTTCAACAAATTAATATTAGGCGGTCGAAGGCTCACAATAAAATGGGGTAGATCTCAAGGACGTATCGGACCGTTGATGGGAATTCAAAATATGGAAGTTTACGAACCTGTTCCGGGTTTACCGGGTGCTTTGCCAGATCTTGGAAACAACTTTTTCAATCTGGAACCGGGCCATATCCCGTTGCCAAACATCCCTCCGCCGCCTTCCCTTATGATGCCCCAGTTATTTGGGCCCCCGCCGTTGCCGCAGTTCTTCTTCAATCCTCCACAGTTGCCCCCTTTTGTGCCTAATCCTGCTGTTGCATCTGGTAGTGCAAGTTCGATTCCAAAAGGTGATAATGCAAATGTTAAAGCGACTGTTCATTACCCGAGTCAGGATCCGAGTAGGTTGGGGGCGACACAGGTGACTACTGATAGGCAGGAGTAGAAAGCTTTTTTTTAAGATAAGGACTATCATATATTTGGAGAAAGTATGATGTAATATTGTAAGTATTGATTACCAGAAAATATTGAAGATGTAGTTTTCTTGTAAAATAAATCATTTGAAGAATAAAGTTGGTAATTTTCTTCTTCTTCTTCTATCCTTTACTATGTGCTAGGTCAATTTCAACAATGTATGAAACAGAAATCTATACTAATATTATAAAGAGGAAAGATTTGTGTTTGATACGAGTAAACTCATAAGCTACTAGACCGATTTCAAGAATTCTATCGCCCTTAGAATGCTACACTATCCCTGAGTAACATAGGCAATACTTTTCACCCGAGAAAATTAAGGAAACCTACTATAACTTCAATGATAATAAATATGAGTACCAAAATCAGCTATTTTCAGGTGCGCTGCAAAAACCGTAAGACGTACATGGAAACAATGTATGACGAAAAGGTACCTCTTTAATAGTTCTACAAAAAAGTCAGCGATAGCATATATCTATCTTTCAAGGTTTACTTAGTATCACCTTTTGCAGGTATCCAAATGTTTCTCAAAATTATGCATTATTTGGGAGTATTTTTTTATGAATACGCTATTGACCCTTATCCTATTAAACACGTCGTTCATACCCCGTATTTAATTCAGAACGAAATTGCCTTTTAAATCATTCAATTATGATGAATACATCAAAAGATATGGCAGGTTGAAGATGAAATCGCACCAAAATGCGTCTCCGAGGTAGGCACTAGGCGGGTAGGAGAAGGTACCGAAGGGATGTATGAATGTATTTTGGAATGCCGATGCCCGTATGTTTATGATCACAAATCAGATCAACAGATGGCACTGTAGTCGTTATCTAGGTTATTCATCTATTCTGCAACTAAACGACTTGAATGAATTTTTGTGTATGCAGAACAACGTTTGTTGGGTCCGCTAGTACCTAATAAATTAGGAAAGGCTATGTTTTAAGCGCTAGCACTAATAATTTTGTGTAACTTTTGCATAAATAAAAATGATGAATAAACAAAGGGAATATTATTTTTGGTTGATTGAATTTCAATCTTAAGAGGACAAGATAATAAAATAAATACCAAATGGCAATGACATTTATTCATGGAACAAATCAATAAATAGCAAAATTATAAATTATTCATTAAAGCTACAAGAACCACATAAAAAGCTGCTTTTCTTCACAATAGTGCAATATTCCAAAATGGTTGAACTAACTGTAAGTGTATATTTTCATTGATTTTAGTGTTATAAGAGATAATAATAAAAACTGCAAATCCTGGTAATTTTGTTGATTTGAATATAAGATATAATTGACAAGTTTTTAGCCTTTAACTTGCACTACGCACATGCTTAAATTTGCACCGGTTGCCTGAGTATTGAAGCACATAATATCTACTTTAAAAACTTGCTCAGATCGATTCATTTTTTTGTCACTCATAATCGTCAAAGTGATAAAAATAAAAATGTTTTATAGGTAACGAGTATTTCAGTTATTTACAAATGTGAAATAATATTTTTAACAACTTATAACTATTCGCATTCTTCATTAGTTTTATCAGTGTCTGTTACAGTGATTTCCATTGTAGACTGGTCAGCCTTAGTTTCCGAGACTGTCTTCAGCACTCCATCCACAAGAGAACCAGCAAATTGTCGAAGATCAGATACAGGATGATTATTTACCTGTTGAGAATTATCTTTTTTCTTTGCACTTACAGGCAAAGGAAGCGATGAAGGTCTCGTTTGTCTTTGAAATGGAAAATTTTTTGCTGCCTCGCCCTTGAAAAACAATGAAAATTAATTCAAGACACAGTTTAGTTTTTAAATAATATGTGAACATTCACATAATAATTCCATGCGTTTTATTTCAGGTATATTAGAAAATTAATGTAAAAACACCGGAATTATAAAATGAACCCATTTAACCACAAATTCGAGGTAAATGGCGGTGATCTTGAAGTTAAGTTTGGCACCACCGCATATTCATTCCGCAGAATTACACATGAAATGATGGCGGGACCAACAAGAAGACATCGTTAACTGAAGCAAGAGCCTGGCCGATCGAATATGCGGTGGTGCCAAACTTACCTATAAGTCGGATCGCTTTTCCTTGAATTTGTGGTTCTAGAATGTCGATGTTTTTTCATAAATAATTAATGAATATACCTGAAATAAAATGCAACTGAGCGTTATGTAAACGTTCAACGATAATTTATAAACAAAATAGGAGCAGTAATTCACTGTTTTAATGGTCTTAAAGTACAAGTGTACGATATGAATGGCATTAGGAAGAATTTTTATAAGACAGAATGCCTACCTGAGGTGTATGAACAGCAACAATTTCAGTTTGTGTTGCAATTCCATTTTCTCTGTCATTGAGTGGTCTTCCAAGTCCAGCAGCTTGACTGAACAAAGTCATAACCTTGACTATTTCCTCCATAGATGCTTGCAATTGATGAATCTTAAAATAAACAGTTAAAATTTATTATTATGTACGTATGTTAAAATATTGAAAGGGTTAGTTTCATTCTTTTTACCTGATTTTGAAGAACTGTGCAAGTTTGAGCAAGATGTTTTATTATTTCCCCATTTTCTTCATTCCTTAAATCTGTCATTGTAAAATTTTTCGGTACATTGTCAGGTTGAATGGCTGAAACTTTTTTCCAAAGTGCACTTATGGCTTCTGTTTGTAACATTTGAATTTTTCTTTCGCTCTCTAGAGCTGCTTTGGTGTTTTCCATATCACTTGCTAATTTCCTAAAAGGAAAATATACATTTCAAAAACTACGGGGAATTCTCCAAGACTAAACCACAACATTCTATTTCATAATATATTAATTCAAAAAGATAAGAGAAAAAAAGAAACAATTTTTTCTCATCATCTGATGACTTAAAACTGATGACGTTTTTATTTTGACCAATGGTGGAAATAGAGGAGATGTCTTTAATGCATTTTTTCTGTTCCTCTATTGCTATTTTAAATATTTATAATGAACTAGCTTTTACCCGCGACTTCGTCCGCATAAGTTTTTTTGTTTTCTCCTGGCTGTAAGTCCCCCTGCAACAATGTCCCACTATCGTGTTCCAGTCCTCAACTTCACATCAAAATTTGTTCAAAAGCAACCTAAGCTACATAATGGATAGCTCCGAATGTTTCCTTAGTAAATATAAAAAGTAAATAATGTAAATCGGTTTAGATGCCAACCCCCGATGTTAGACAGTGTGACATCCGCAACATCGTCTGCGTAGGAAGTACTAAATTATGGCGCCTACCGATTCTCTAAGTTAGAAAAGTGATCAAATACTAACTTGAAGTCTTAGTAACAATCAGTTAAAAAAAAAACATCAAAATCATTTTAGTAGCTATGGCGTCATGCGCTTCTTGACACGATCACGCTAGATTTACGCGGGAATGAGGTATTTTCCCGCCGTAAAAAGTAGCCTGTGTCCTTGCCTAGGATCCTATCTTTATATTAACCAAGTCTTATAAAAATCCGTTCAGACGTTAAGGCGTAAATGAGGTAAACTTTTAAAACAAACGATTAAAAATCACTAACTTAATTAGTTTTCTGCCTACTGCCTACGCCTTAAGTACGATAGCATGAATATTAATAGCCCATATCTTTTTCTTGGTTACTATCTATTACCTTACTAAATTTCATCTAAATCCGTTCAGCCGTTTAGGCATGATAGAGCAAAACTCCCAAGAAAACCATAAAAAAAATCACTAACTCAATTCAGTTTTCTGCCTACTTCTTACCCCCTAAGTACGATGACGTGATCATTTTGATCTTATACCTTTTTTTAGTTAACCATCTATTACCTTACTAAATCTCATCAAAATCTGTTCAGCCGTTTAGACGTGAAAGAGCAAAAGTCCCAACAAAAACGACAAAAAATCACTAACTCAATTTAGTTATCTGCCTACTGCCTACCCCCTAAGAACGATGGCATGATTATTTATAGCCTATGACCATTTCTAGGTTATCATCTATCACCATACCAAATTTCATCAAAATCCGTTCAGCCGTTTAGGCGTCAAAGAGTAACAGACAGACAGAGTTACTTTCGCATTTGTAATATTATTATGGATTGAAATGACCAACTTACTGAATATACTGATTAGCCCTCTGGTTCTGAAGATCTCTAAATATCTGCTGTACTTCTTTGTTCTTATTGCGCGTATAATATCCTCTCCAAATTTTCTGTATACAAACCGCGGCCTGTTCGACTTTATCTTCCATGCTACTGTTGCTACCCATTTCAGCATCCTTCAGCTGCCTTCTTTCCTCTGCCTTCAACTGAATCGTCTGTAATTTGGAGTCGCAAACAGAATCATCGTCACTACTAACCGACTTTCTAAGGATCGAGGTTGGCTGTTTTTTAGGTGTAGATTCAGGTTTACTGATGACGGAAAAATAAACATTTTGATTTATTTTATTGTGCTGCACCAATATAGACCAAGCAATAGAGCTATCGAAAGGTCGATTTCGTGACAAAAATACTACCTGAAATCTGACTGTGCAGTGCAGTCATGCAAAAGGTAGTTTCTACATGTTTTTCATGATAAATTCCACTCCTGAATCGTCTTAGGTTTTTTTTGAGAAGCACAAAATAGCCAAAAAAAATCTAAAATTTTGCTTTTTCGCTTATGAAACATGAATTATTGATCTGATCGAAAAGTTGTTTGGGCACTTTTTGTAGAGAATTCAAAAACAAAAAAAATGAGAGGTGACACGTCTCAAGTGGATAATTAGTTTCCGAGAAAAGTCCAAAAAACTGGAAAAAAACATCAATTTTTCTAAAATTAATAACTTGGTCAATTTCTGAGATGAAGCGTAGTTGCTCTGAATTTAAGTAGTTATTAAGATATACTTTATTGGTGCACAATTACAAAGCTGTCGGATAAATAGTTTTTTCACAATCGCAGTTTTCCGAATTCGACGTACTTTTTTCAAGAAGGTCGTGATATTCGGCTATTTGTCGGATTTGAATTTTACAAAAAGCATTTTAAAGAAGAAATAAAATTCTTCAAATCGTTCATTCTCTCGATACCGACCGATAATGTTTAGTGGGTGAGAAACGGCGTCAAACAGGAGCAAAAAGGCTCGAATGCATCAAACTAGTCGCGGAGTGGGAGTCGCCCGCTACGCGACGCGCGAAAGATACAAGGTATAGAGTTTTCCCCTCGCGTACCAGGCGACTCCCACTCCGCGACTAGTTTGATGCATTCGAGCCTTTTTGCTCCTGTTTGACGCCGTTTCTCACCCACTAAACATTATCGGTCGGTATCGAGAGACTATACGATTTGAAGAATTTTATTTCTTCTTTAAAATGCTTTTTGTAAAATTCAAATCCGACAAATAGCCGAGTATCATGACCTTCTTGAAAACAGTACGTCGAATTCGGAAAACTGCGATTGTGCGAAAACTATTTATCCGACAGCTTTGTACTTGTGCACCAATAAAGTATATGTTAATAACTACTTAAATTCAGAGCAACTACGCTTCATCTCAGAAATTGACCAAGTTATGAATTTTCGAAAAATTGATGTTTTTTTCCAGTTTTTTGGACTTTTCTCGGAAATTAATTATCCGCTTGAGACGTGTCATCTCTCATTTTTTTTGTTTTTGAATTCTCTACAAAAAGTGCCCTAACAACTTTTAGATCAGATCAATACTTCACGTTTTATAAGCGAAAAAGCAGAATTTTGGATTTTTTTGGCTATTTTTCGCTTCTCAAAAAAAACCTAAGACGATTCAGGAGTGGAATTTATCATGAAAAACATGTAGAAACTACCTATTGCATGACTGCACAGTCAGATTTCAGGTAGTATTTTTGTCACGTAAAAAACCTCTATTGCTTGGCCTAATATGAGAACAATTCGAAATACATGAATAGAATTAAACTTGTTTAATGATAAAAGACTTGAACAACCAATTTCCTTCCACTGACCAAAAGAAACTGAATGTGATCGAAATTAAATGTTTTAAAAGCTTTCGGAAAATTTTAGTTAGTTTTATTTCAAGTATATTCAATAATTATCGCAAAAACCTCGAAATTCTTAAGCAATCATATAACTACAAAGTCGAGGGAAAGCGCGGCGATCTTGAAGTTAAAATTGGCACCACCGCAAATTCATTACGCAAAGTGACACATTACTTAATGGCGGGATCAACAAAAAGGCATCGTAAACTGAAGCAAAAGCCTGGCCGATCGAATATGCGGTGGTGCCAAACTTAACTTCGAGATCACCGCGTTTTCCCTCGAGTTTGAAATTATATGATGAATTTCGATGTTTTTACATTAATTAACGAATATACCTAAAATAAATTCACGCAAATAACTGTTATGTAAATATTCAAAAATGATTTTTAACAAAATAGGAGTAGTAGTAATTCAATCTATTTATAGTGGAAAAGTAAGATTATCTTTCAATGATATGATTCTGACGTAATCCAGCACAAATAAGTTCTAAATACCCAGTTTCACGGATCTATAATTGCGTTAATTTTGAAAAATTAAATCCGAAACCCATCGATCGATTTTGCCTTTTCACAAACCCATATGAACATATGGATGTTTAAAGTATCCCGTAAAAATTTCCAAAACTACTTGACCGATTTGGCTTGTTGAGGAACACGAATACCAAACTAAGCGTGTTGATTATAAACCATAAAAAATGAAAATAACAAAACTCACTTCGAACTGGTATTGGCTGCAGCAGTTTTGTGTCTTGCAGGTGTCGGTGAAGCGCATTTTTTGTAGCTGGAATTAACAGATGAGTTCAGTCGAGTAGATGCGGGAGTCCTCAAGTTCTTTGGTGATCCGGTCGAATTCTTTGGCTTGGCATTAACTGGCGTTCGAGTATTCTTTGGTGAAGAGGTCGCAACAGCGTTGGTCATTTTGGTTAGAGAGGCCGGTCTGTAATCTGGACTCATGAGAGATTCGGGTACCGGAACCATCTTGGAAAGGGCCTGTAGAGGGCTGTTTACTGGTTCTGAATCTTGATTTGATGGGAATATAAATGTTATTGGAAATTACTAGAGATTTAACACACATTTTAATACACTGCGCGAAAAAATTAATGCACATTATGGAAATCTCAAATTTATCCTACAACTGAAGCTGTTCTCAATGATGATTATTTTTATCAGAATTATGCATGCATATGGTATCCACTTTTAACACTGTTTTTTTCCAGCAGGAATAAGTAAAGATGAGATTATCAGATTTTGAATGTATTGGCTCCATTCAGAAATCAGTTGTTATCGATCAATTCTAGTGATCAATAGTTTTTCTTTCGTTTGATTTTCTACACTCGATCGCTATGCAACGCGAAACACGCAATTTGACCCAAGAGGAATGTGCCCAAGCGGTAGTTTTGCGAGAAGAAGGGTGGACATACACAAGAAATGCAGAAAGGTTTGGAGTTTCCCATACAAGTGTGTCCAGAATGTTGCAGCGATTCAGGGAGACAGCTATGAATGTCTGAAGACCAGGACAGGGTAAACCACAGGTAACAACTGCCATTCAAGAACGTTACTTGAGATTTTCTTTGTTGAGACAACGGTTTGCAACCGCTCGCCTCCTTCGAAATCAGCTTGAGCAAACTCATGGGGTGCAAATTAGCCCTCAGGCAATAAGAAATCGCCTCAGAGAATATGATTTAAGGCCTCGTGTCGCGGCAAGAGGCCCAGCTCTTACCCCAGCCCATCGAAGGGCGCGTTTGGATTTTGCGAGAGAGCATATCTATTGGAAAGAGGCTGATTGGGAAAGAGTTCTCTTCACAGATGAGTCTAGATTCTGCCTCTACCATTGTGATCGACGTTCCCTTGTATACAAACGTCCACATGAAAGATATGCTCAGTGCAATTTCCTGAATACTACTGGTTTCAGGGGAGGATCGATTATGGTATAGGGTGGAATATCTTTGACTGCTCGCACAGACCTAGTGGTCGTTGATAATGGAGCTATGAATGCTGATAGGTATATAAGGAACATTCTTGAAGAGCATGTAGTGCCATTTGCCCCATTTCATTTTTATGGACGATAATGCCAGACCCCATCGTGCGCAAATCGTTCAGGATTACCTTGAAGAGGTTGAAGTCCAGATCTCAATCCGATTGAGCAGGTTTGGGACAACCTCAATAGAAGGCTGGTAAGTTCAGAACATCATCCAGCTACTCTTAATGACTCAGGAATCCAACTCAGAAAAATCTGGGAAGGATTAGATCAGAATATTTTAAGATCACTCATTTTGAGAATGAACCATTGTTGCCCAGCTGTAATTAACGCAAGGGGTGGAAATACCAAGTTTTAAATCACTTATAAGCATTCCAGTATTTTGAAAATTGTTTATTTCTCTTCTTTCACATAAGATTCGGTGAAATTCTGAATTTTTCTTCCATTTAATGTATCTTGTTTCGTTCAAAACCTTCCCGAGACAACATAAAAAATAAGTTATAGTCAATGTAGATTTAACTTTCATTAAAATTGAGATTTTCAGAATGTGCGTTAATTTTTTTGCGCGTTGTATAAAGAGATAATATACTTGTCCTTTTTTTCAAATAGCGAATAGTAAGTCATGATAAATAAATAAAAAAAAACTGAGTAGAATACCTAAACATTTATCCAATACCATACTTTGCGACATTGTATCAGTGGTTGTGTGCTTATCAGAACTAAACGATTGAGAAAATAAACTCGGATCCATGCTGTGCGACATAATGGAAAAACTGGATTCGCTGACACTATTCGAGTTATAATAACTTGACGACATCCTATCTGGTGATTTCGAATACCTAGAAGCTGAAAAAAAATCATTTTTACAAAAACAATCTGTTCTTAATTCAACGAATTATACAAAATATTTGAAAACAACTTACATGGTGGCTTTATATGATTCTTTGAATTGTTCAGTTTTTTCCTCGTCATTGGAGAAGGGTTTGGGCTTTCACCTGAAATGAAAACATTCAAAGATGGCAAAACAACAACGAACATAAAAACAATTTTAATAAATTATTGTTATTATTATAACTAAGGTCGTTATGGTTTACCCATATGAAATGTTCTTATGCGTCCAGCTCTGTACACTTGCATACCACGTGTTCAGCTGTTTATGCATCTGATCCACAAAGTTTGCAAATCTCTCTGTTGACTTTCCCATACGGTTCAAATGATGTTTCTACTGACAGTACCCCGTCAGCAGTCCCACCATCACCCGAAGCTCAGCTGCCGACAGCTTCATAAGCTTTCTAGTACAAGTATGTGAAATCATCACGAATTTTTTGAACTCAGTAAGTCCGGGTCTGTTTCTCCAGAGCCCACAGGAAGGCTCACCTCCATCAGGTGTAAACCTTGATGTTTTTTTGGAAGTTAAACGGCTTTCTCATTTCCCTCAACACCACAATCTCCTGGCACCCTTAGTAGAGTCACTTTATTGCCTCTTGCCAGTTGATTTATGGTGTTAATGCACTCCAAGGTCAGCAGAGACCCTTGGCAGTGCGCCCCCTTGAGGCTTATTTCATGACACTCCTGAACGCATTAATAGATAGGCATATCTCCGTTTGTCAAATTGGTAGTTCACTTACTAGAGCTTCAGAGAACCTTCGCGCGGTGCCTTCCGGTCGAACTGAGGCCTAGTTGGTCATTGTTCACCCGCATTGTTTTATAGAGACTCAGCTCCGCAGACACAAAGAAAGAAATGTCGAGGAGTGGCCCCTCTGACCATAGGAATAGTAGGTGTTGGATTTCCTAGGTGTGTTGACCTTAACTCAGTTAGGTTCTTCTTCTTCTTCTTCTCTGTGCGGTGCCTTACCGGCCGAACTGAGGCCTAGTGGCCCATTGTTCACCCGCATCGTTCTATAGAGACTTAGCTCCTCAGACACGAAGACAGAAATGTCGCGAGCCTGCCAGGAGTGGTCCCTCTCACCATAGGAATAGAAGGTGTTGGATTTCCTAGGTGTGTTGACCTTAATTCAGTAAGGTTTCCACAGTTAAACAAAATATGCTCAACCGTTTCATCAGTACTCCTGCACCACCGGCATAGGGAGCAGCTCGTTAATCCCATTCTCTTCAAATGCTTGTTAAACAGGTGACCAGTCAATGCACCAGTCACCAGACCGAGTTGTTTCCTCCCCAGCAACAGAAGCCTATTGACCTCAGATCGCGAGGACGGTCTCTCAATGAGAATCCTCGACCACCTTAGGCCCACCCCTGCGCTCCATTCCGAGGAAAATTCCCTGTTCAGCCAGTTCCTGAAGAAACTTCTAACAGATGTGCGACAGATTGGCAGCGAAGGCTCCGGACCAACAAATGCTAGTCCGGCTCCCCGCCTAGCCAGCTCATCTGCCTTGACATTACCAGGTATATCCGCATGAGCCGGACACCAGATTACTTTCAAAAAGTTATCAGAGCCCAGCCCACGCAGAGCTTTCGTGCATTCTTCTACCAAAAGAGAATCAACTCTAACATCGGATAGAGATTTCAGAGTTCCCTGGCTGTCGCAACATATATAAATGTGCTGGTCAGAGTATCCCCTGCGAATATTTTCTAGTGCGCATGCAAGAACCGCAAATAGCTCAGCCTGCACAATGGAACAGTCCTTCCCCAGAGGGATAGCCTGATTGAAGTGAGGACCCACGATTCCGGCCCCAGACCCTGTTGCTGTGACAGAGCCATCAGTGAACCAGGTGGGACATTCTGGACTAAGAAGCCTGTTTGATGAAGACCATAGGTCTCTGTCAGGAACAATTACCCTGTAGGGTTCGTCGAAGTAGAACTTAGTGCCCGCGCGGTCACCTCTTTGGAGAAGGGGAGCGTGAGTAACTCAGTTAGGTTACAACAGTTGAACAAAATATGCTCAACCGATTCTTCAGTGCTCCTGCACCACCGGCCTGAGGAGCAGCTCGTCAATCCCATTCTCTTCAAATGTTCGTTAAACAGGTGACCAGTCAATGCACCAGTCACCAGACCGAGTTGTTTCCTCTCCAGCAACAGAAGTCTATTGACCTCAGGTCGCGAGGACAGAGATCCTCAGTTTCAGATATATTACTGATAGTATTTTTTGTAAAATTTGAATGGTAAAATAAACGAAAATGAAAGAAAAAAACATATAACATGTCCACATTGAATAGAAAATTACATAATTTAAGATTACCATTTGATTCCTGATCACGTAGCTGCCTTTGATGCTGTTGAGCTTTGCTTAATATAAGACGTAGTTTTCTATCTTCTTCAGTCTCTAAAGCTTCACCACTCAACGGACAAACACTAGCAAGATACTGAATGAGTTCGCTGTGGTCTCCTATTCGAAAATGTCTACCTCTGCCCTGAGAATACAGCCATTCGGCCCTCAAACTAAAATAACAAACAGATTTGTAAAGGTTGAAGCATATTGGACAAAATGTATTTCAAAGTTTCTATACATAGTGGCTCACGGTTTCCTGTGAAGTTTCTATATAAAAGTTCTTGTTATGCACTTAATTGTTAGTTCAAACTCCAGAAAAAATTATTTAAATCTATTTTATGTAGCTTCAGTAGAGGATATGGTATAAATGAAGAATAAAATAGATAGCCTTAAGACCTTTAAGATATAGTTCTTTATTACCACAGTCCCCTACAGAAGAGTTAGATAAACATTACCTTTCAATAGCATCAACAACATAGCCATCAATAACTGTAACATTCATAAGCCAATTTATTACGAAAGGTCGATAATCGAAACCGCTAATTTAGTTATTAAGGAAAATATATAATTTAAATACAATTTATACTGAAGGAAACTGTACAATTTTTAAGCAAATATTTGACAGTTTTGTCTTCAGATTAAACGAAATTGTCTACAAAGCATTACTTTTGAATTCAGTGAGTGATCTGCATCATTCAATTTTTCGATATTGTCGTTCAAGATTAAAATTCGAAAATTACAGATATTTGGCAAGTAAACTGATGGACAAAAATAGCGCACCATCTAAAATTTCTTTAAATTTTAACAATTGATATCTTCCCAATCTTTAGTCGGATTTTAACGTTTTTTTTCTTTCAATTGTAGCTCTGTTATTGTCTAATTTCCTCCATTAAACAGAAGTCCAAAAATGGAATCTTCATGTTGTACAGGGCGTTTACATAATGTCATGTTTTATAGTCAAATTTTAACGTCTTCTGTGGGCAGTGCCAGGTTGCTGAGGCATATAAAAACAATAAAGCGTTGTAGCATAGTATCTCTTGAGTGTTTTGTTTTTTTAAAAACCAATTTATCTTGGAATCGTCCAGAGATATTCAACATTTTATCAATTGTTGTATTTTATGCATTAGCCATGAATATCTTCGCAACCATTTGTCTGATTTGAATGTTTTTTTTATTTGTAGCTCTTTTATTGGCGTATATATGTTCAAAAAGAGGAATGCATCATGCTGTACAGGGCGTTTAAAATTTCGGGTTTTTTCATTACAGTTTATCGCCTTCTGTAGGCAATACCAGATTTCTGAGGCTGATGTAGCCTGATGTTTCCTGAGTATTTTGTATTTTTAAAAAGCATTTTAACTTGTACCCCTCCAGAGATATTCACATTTTTATAACATCTTGCATTTCATTCAAATCGGACAAATGGTTGCGAAGATATTCATGGCTAATGCATAAAATACTAGAGTTGATAAGGTTGAATATCTCTAGACGATTTCAAGATAAATTGGTTTTTAAAAAAACAAAATACTCAAGAGATACAAGGCTACATCGCTTTATTGTTTTTATATGCCTCAGCAACCTGGCATTGCCCACAGAAGACGTTAAAATTTGACTATAAAACATGACATTATTTAAACGCCCTGTACAACATGAAGATTTTATTTTTTGGACTTCTGTTTAATGGAGGAAATTCGACAATAACAGGGCTACAATTGAAAAAAAAAATATTGAAATCCGACTAAAGATTGGGAAGATATCGATTGATGAAATTTAACGAAATTTTAGGTGGTACGCTAATTTTGTCCATCAGTATATAATAGCACACCATTCCTGGGAACAAGCTTGTGAAAATATCCTCACCAAAAACTAACAATTCATGATTTTTTATTCAAATTTTTGTAGAAAGGCAAGAATAATCCATAACCAAATGGTTTTTACATTACCTAAATAGTAAAAACAATTGATAATAAAATTGAATAATAGCACATAACAATGCAATCTCCAGTGAAGTCAAGCCCTACCTTATTTTATTATGTACAGCGAAAAGATAATAAGCGTATGAAATAATGGATGAAATATTTTTTTTAAAGTCTTATAATCTGATTTATTTATAATTGATCAATATATTGAGTAAAAACTTGAAAGTTTTTCAAGAGTCTAATTTTTGAATGTAATTTATGTGAAGATTATAAATTTAAAAAAATATCTGAAGGTTTGGTATAGATATACACTACTGGAAAAAATTAAAGGATCAAAAAAAAATTCCAAATTTTTCGGCAATTTTCAACATGCCGTAACTTTGAGAGGAATGGTCGTACAAGAAATTTAAAAAAAGGAAATTGTAGCTCCAAGTGTCTAGTTTTCATATTACTACTTCAAAAATTTTAAGTTTTAATGGTTTTCGAGTAATGATAGAAAAATCAGCAACAAAAAAATTCTCAAAATTTTACAACTTTTGTTTTTCTTGTCTACGAGCGTGGAAATTTTATTTTTGCATAATCGTTATAATAATGGGATACTTTGTTAATTCAGCTATAATTTATTTTTTTATTGACCTCAATACGTCCACTTCTCGCCGAGATATCGGTCTTCAAATGGAAAAACAGGGGTGGCAATACCCGTTATTAAATTATTAAAAATTTTATTTGATAGTTTATTTTATTTTTCTTTTTTTGAAATTTATGTACTATCTGCAATTAAAATGTGGAAAAAGCTCGAGAAAATTCTTTTTTGCCTTTTTTAAATATTATGAGCTTCTGAGAGCAAAAAACGTGATCCTTATTTCTTTCAAAAATTCAATCAAGTCAAACAAAAAAACGGCTCGCTGGATTGAGTTGGCTCTTCGTAAGGTTTTTATCAACATATTGAACTGTGAAAGTCACACTTAACATTATTGGTTTCCTCAACATTTTCAATCCAGCAGTAGATTTTCCAAGAAACCACCAAAAGCCCTTTTTTTGTTAAATTTTTATATTGATGCGACATGAAGAAACAAAATTTCTATGAATAAGCAATGGTTGTTCATTAATGGGAGTTCATTTAAGGTCTTGAATCCCTCCTTCAATTTTCTGTGCGATCATTGGTTGCTGAGAAATCGATAATCAAAGACAAATGGATCCTTTTCCATTTGAAGACCGATATCTCGGCGAGAAGTGGACGTATTGAGGTCAATAAAAAAATAAATTAAAGCTGAATTAACAAAGTATCCCATCATTATAACGATTATGTAAAAATAAAATTTCCACGCTCGTAGACAAGAAAAAAAAGTGGTAAAATTTTGAGAATTTTTTTGTTGCTGATTTTTCTATCATTACTCAAAAACCACTGAAACTTAAAATTTTTGAAGTTCTAATCCAAAAACTAGACACTTGGAGCTACAATTTCTTCTTTTTAAATTTCTTGTACGACCATTCCTCTCAAAGTTACGGCATGTTGAAAATTGCCGAAAAATTTGGAATTTTTTTTTGATCCTTTAATTTTTTCCAGTAGTGTAGATGATAATGTCTTGCCAAAAACCAATAAATATTCCCTGTTTAGAAAAGGATACATGTTTTTACCACTCATATTAACACAAGGATTGTTAGCAATCGAGATGCTTGTTAAGTTAGTTAGATGCACCAACTGGGATATTTCATTCAGATCACTAATATTATTGTTAGCAAGAGTTAGATTCGTCAAGCTTACAGGTAAAAACCTATCACACTGCACCAAATGATTTATCTTGTTGTTATGTAGGTAAAGTTCCTGAAATTTCAATCGAAAATAATCCAATTGATATAATGAATTACAAAGCTACTTACTTTCAAACTCTTCAGAAACGACATATCGTTTATGTGAATAATACTGTTTTCCGATAGGTCTATATATTCCAAATTTACATTGGTGTTCAGATGTTCAATTGTCTGAAATATTTCAAAACACAATTCAAAGTTCAGTATTTAATATTCTAGTCTAAGAGCCCGTGAACCCCAGACCTTCGTTATTTTATAAAAGCTGAAAACTTGTCTACGCATGCTCCCAATACAAGTAAGAACGATGGACCATTATGAAGTTTGGGTTACCCTGGCTTTGACACGTAAACGGTATTAAAGGGGTGTAAAATACTGATCTAATTTCGTCAAATAATAAAGTGTGATTTTTTGATATTATCTTCAGAATATCATCAAAAATCACGTCATTAATTGCCAGACACTCAATATCATGGCAACCCCTTGACAGACACCCTTAATGTTCATTAAATTATATGTATTTCTACTAATGTTATAGTATAAAAGCTGATTTTTATATATAATACTTGGGTCATAATTAAATGTTTCCTCATTAGCCAGACATTTTTGATAGTGCCAACCCTTTGCCAGAAAAGCTAGTTTAGCTGCAGGTGCGAGCGCGAGACAGTATATATTATGAGTGGGTGCGAGTGAGACGGCATGATTATAATGACTTATCTCATTTCATTTAAGTGAATCTCAAAAACATCTGAAGAAAAGACATTCGATGCTACATCTAAATAAAATTGTTGAAAATTTTAAATTATTCTATTAACAATTTAATTTAGTTGTAGCATCGAATGTCTTTTCTTCAGATGTTTCTGAGATTCACTTAAATGATTAAATCTGTACCAAAAAAATTTATTTGCATAAGTCATTATAATCATGCCGTCTCACTCGCACCCACTCATAAATACTGTCTCGCGCTCGCACCTGCAGCTAAACTACAAGCTTGTCTGGCAAAGGGTTGGCACTATCAAAAATGTCTGGCTAATGAGGAAACATTATCTAATTATTACCCAAGTATTATATATAAAAATCAGCTTTTATACTATAACGTAAGTAGAATTACATATAATTTAATGAACATTAAGGGTGTCTGGCAAGGGGTTGCCACTATAGTAAGTGTCTGGCAATTTATGACGTGATTTTTAATGATATTTTGAAGATAATATCAAAAAATCACACTTTATAAATTGACGAAATTAGATCAGTATTTTACACCCCTTCAATACAGTTTACCTGCCAAAGCCAGGGTAACCCAAACTTCATAATGATCCATTGTTCTTACCTGTGTTGGGAGCATGCGTAGACAAGTTTTCAGCTTTTATAAAATGACAAAGGTCTGGGGTTCACGGGCTCTTGCTCTATTCGCTTTCCATACTTAGAAATAAACATTATGAGTAGAACTTTATAATTCAGGTAAATAATTTTACAAAAACGTTCTTACCTTGATATTATTTCCTGCTAAACAGAGCCATTTCAAATTGACAAGTTCTTTCAAGCCTTCAATAGTGAGTATGCCATTATGAGCTAGATTCAATGTATGTAAGGAGTGTAGTCTGCAGACTCCGTACATTCGAAGTAGTTGGTTTCGTACAATTGATAGCTGAAATTGATATCGATAAGAACTCGTGTGAAATTGATTTTCGTATCAACCACCTTTTGTAGTTTAATAAAAGAATCGATGTTATCCAACCTTTGCAATTCATTGTCGTCAAGTATTAAATTTGTTACGTTCTGAGTTTCTTCTAAGGGCAATTTACTCAACTTCTTCAATTTCTTATTGGACAAATTCAGAATCTCGGATGCTTCCTCTATAACAATAATTGGTCTCAATCAAATGAAGAGATAATCAATTAAGTAATAAATAATTATCAAGATTTATTATAATATAATCACCCATTTGATTAAGACCATTTACATGATCTTCAATGTTTGAAATATTAATTTTCACGCAATTTTTTCAAATCCCTTAAATTTATCTAAATTTAGCATGTATTTTCTAATTTATTTTTATTTGAAATTAGTGCCTTGATTTTTTGACTTCGGGTTTTTGACAGCATTGTCGTTCTGTGACATTTCGACTTTTTTGCTGATTGACAGAATATTACCAACTGTTGTGAAAGAAGAATGATAGTTCAAGGTTTTTCATTGTGCTCTTGAAGAAAGAAATTATTGATTAATTTTGACACGTTTGGTACAAAAATTGATATTTATTCTCAATTTCATAAAGGAATGTCATTAATTACGATATTTTCTTCATTTTATCAATTTTCAACAAAATAATATCTCTATTTTGATTTCACGCATTTGAAACCTTTTGGTTGGTATACGTGATATCCTGATAATAATGATGGAGCTTATTTGGGAAAATGAAAAACTCATTTTATCCTGAATATGATGAAATTTCGAAAGTTATAGGTGGATTCTGAGTGATATAATCTGATTAATAGTGTTTGGTTCGGTATTGACGATTCGAAAGTGCATTCGCTTTTTATATTCATTCGAAAGTGAAAATTGCAGACATCAGCTGAGAGCAATTAAACCAAAGGCTTCTGAAAATCGCTTTATTTATCATTTATTTGAAAATTATCTTTAAGGTGGCATTAAATCATTCAAGCTGGATAAACTACCAGAATACATCCGCGACAGCGTGGACTGGTTATTAGGGTGAGTAAAAAGATTAAATAATCCATAAGATACTAGATTGATCTAGTAACTGTTTTCTTAGTGGGATTCATCTCAGGAGAAATTTCCCTTAATGAACAACATTTAGGAGGATGTAATAGATCGTTAATTGAATTGAAGGTTAGGTACATAAAAGTGGGGTAAACTTAATTTATTTCACTACAAAATTAAGAATCTTGGTACTTAATAGGCTTCTCACAACAATGTTGCAGTGTGATTGATCTTGTTAAAGACTTAGTTGAACTTGAACTTGTTATTGGTCATTTAATAGTATTATGTGGTTGAGTAGAGCTGTAGGTCGACTCAAAAATGACCACCCTGTTAGAGTTTTGTCTATTGAACCTGAACAAACCATTTCGTGCTTTTGTCGGTATAGTATTTCCACATTCTATCTACCATTGGGTCAGTCTATTTTTTTGTGATTTTCAGGAAAGCCAGACGCAAAGAGAAAGAAGGAAATGATTCTTCTAGTACTGAAACTAAATTATATCTAGAAACTGCAGTGCTTGAGCGCAAACTACCTGATATGGATTTGAAGTTGTTAGTCGATTTACCCCCAGGCTTAGATTATAATGAATGGCTGGCTTCTCACAGTAAGTAAATTTTACAAATTCAATTCTGGTCTCATAATATCTATATCATTGATTATTATTCATGAGGTGTGAAATTTGAATAACTATGAACTAGTATTATTTGATTGGTTATATAACTTCATGAGTAGATGGAAAATTTCAAAGAAAAAAATGGTTTTGTGATGACATGTTGATTCAATATCAATAAATTAATTAATAGTTTGAATGACTATGATGTAAAAAAAGACATTTTATTCATTCATTGTAATATCTCTATTATCCAAATATAAAGTTAAAGTGGGATATTTGCACCTGCATAATACTAAAATTAATAATAATTAGTAAATTACTATTGATATTCTTCCTGAATAAAATAATAAAAAATAGCTCCCTATTATTTAATCCATATTGATTTAAGAAATTAATGTTTTTCATAATTTCTTTGTTTGATATGAATTTCTTTCTACATTAAGTAAAAATTTTCAATCTAATATATGTTGTGTAACATCGAAAAAAAAGTTTTACTTAATTTTCCAGTCAGTTATTGAATTCTTGGAAGTTCATTTCATTTTCTGCTCAGAATCTTGGGAAATTTTCATAACACAGCATACAGGGTGTTCTGATTTGTTTCCGACAAACTGAAATGGGTGATAGACCACATCATTTTAAGCAAAAAAGTTCATATAAACTTGGCTCCGGAAACGCTTCGTTTCCGAGATACAGGGTGTTAAAGTTGAAAAAATAATTCGCGTTTTCTTTAATATGTTTTGACTGCTTCGAAATCCTTTCATGAAATTTCGTATACAGGATTCTTTTGGGACGATAAATTCAAATTTGTAATCGATTCAGTTGTATTTTCTAGAGGGCGCCACCGGCAACCATTTCAACCCATGTAAACCGTTGCAACTTCTTTGTGCTACCCTGTACACCGTTTTGGACTTAAAAAATCGATTCTCTCATCCTTTTTACTTAAAAAAGGTATACTTCATCGAAGTCGCTAGGAGCAATCGTTTCAGAGAAAAATGCATTTAAAGCTAAAGAGTCCCAAAACTTCCGAAAATTATTCCCATTCAAATATTTAATCTAAATTCATTTTGAAAATTTCTAAGGCAAAATGCATGCGGATTTTCTATTGCCCACTAATAAGTAGAAGTGGTATGCTATGTAATTGTTGTTTTTACGTGGAATCAGTCGAAAGATATTGAAAAAACGGGAATTAGTTTTTCAACTTTAACACCCTGTATCTCGGAAACGAAGCATTTCCGGACCCATATTCATAGGAACTTTTTTGCTCAAAATGATGTGATCTATCACCCATTTCAGTTTTTCGGAAACAACACCCTGTATATTTTTATTTTATGATCTCCAATGTGCTACATTTTGAGTAATTTTGAAATATAGGATTTTTGGAACAAAAAATTGTCTGGTTTAATCATTTATTTATTTAGATACAAGAGATACAAACAGGTTAAAAACGCACTACATATTGAAAAAAAAAACAAAATTACATAAATTATTAGAACTTCCCATACAATATTGGAACAAAATCATAAAATTTAACACCTTCATTGTACAATAACAAAAAAAACATTGAATAACTGCATAAAAAATGTTGTGTTTTAAAACTTTGATAGAAAAGTTATTATCTTGTGAGCAATAGTTCTCAATTCAAAAGTTTACCTTTGTTTGTTATCAACAAGCATAATTATTTCTGAATGAACTTCCAAGTTGAGTTCATTTCCCATTGTAACATTCTTAATCATTGTTTACCCATATCTTTGTTCATTTGAATAACATTAAGAAGAAAGGAGTTTTTGATTATTTAATTACTGGATTTCATATCTCACAATTTAATCTTGTAAACAAGTGATTAATTTTATATTACCTATTTACAAGTTATCAAATAAAAAATAGTTGAAGAATAGTTACTTCTTCCTAGGCAAAATGAATATTAAATAAGATAATAATAATAATATTATCAAGAAAAAATTTATATTTCAAAGAAGGTTCACAGCAATGTATTGATTTTTGATCAATAGAAAAGTTCCTCAAGTGTGTCAGACTGTTTAAAAAACAAAGAAAATCATTTCAAATCAACATTTATTCGATAGCTTAAAACTCAATGAAGATGATGATAATAATAATAAAGTAATTTCCGGTGATTTTTAAGCAGTTGGCCATACTTATGGTACTTCCCTATTACCTAAAATTGAGGTTAGGCAGTTTCTCAGAATAAATTGTTGAATTTGATCGAAATAATGAATAATTTTTTCAGCAATGGCTCTATTCGACAATGTTAATTTAGTATATGGAACTGTTAGTGAATTTTGTACTCAATCTGGATGCCCTGATATGACAGGCCCTGGTCAAAGGTGATTTGTT
Organism: Propylea japonica; assembly: GCA_013421045.1. NCBI lineage: Eukaryota > Metazoa > Arthropoda > Insecta > Coleoptera > Coccinellidae > Propylea > Propylea japonica. The sequence goes on from CM024241.1 coordinate 98,321,467, forward strand.
TTACTTCTTGTAAATTTCACAATTTAATTTGCAAATTTTTATAATTTTTCTAGAACTTATTTGTGGTTTGATGAAAAGGGTAAGAAAACTAAGGTCGCAGCTCCTCAGTACATTGATTATGTGATGACATTTATTCAGAAGACTATAAGTGATGAAAGTATTTTTCCTACAAAATATGGTAAGTTTCTTGTATTTGATTTGTTTTGTGAGGGTTGTGTTAAGAAATTAAAGCTGTAATTTCTATATCGATAAAACAGGAGCTATGGTTACCGTCAAAATGCGATATCTTTCAAACGGCTGCACCAAATTAGATAATTCTTTTTTTGTTGTGTTCATAATTGCTAGGGCAAGGTTTATACAACAAAATGATTAAAAAAAATTGCTCAGAAAAAAATAAAAGGATTTCCTTTTCTTACGACCAATCAAGCAATCATAGAATACATATTTATAGGTTATAATGATTTTGACATTTGGACAAAAAGCGAAGTTACATCGAGTGAATCGAAAATTTAAAATTTTAATCAGAAATAACGTATGAACTAACATATTATACAACAATTTCTTACGTATGTCATATTTTACAAATTTTAAACCTATGATGTATGAATGTATTTCGGATTGCCTGATGCCCGTATGTTTATGATCACAAATCAGATCAACAGATGGCGCTGTAGTCGTTATCTAGGTTATTCATCTATTCTGCAACTAAAACGGCTGGATCGAATTGAATAAATTTTTGGGTATGCAGAACAACGTCTGTTGGGTCCGCTAGTTGTAAATAATAATGAGCCCGTTCGGCATTAACCTCCGCGAGCAGACGGATTTTTTAGTCACGTGACCACAGATCGTACAGATTCATCTGTAATACTGGGAATAAACGAACGGTACAGAGCATCTGCCACAGAACATACTGCTCTGTTCTACTTTCATAGATTATGAGATTTCAAAGATCACTATTTTGGGAAATATGCTTATCTTTTAACGATACTTTCACCCTTTTAGTAGCTCTTCCGTAAAATCTCAATTAAATAATTAGGTGCAAAGGCACTGAATGCAAAGGAAACAAGGAATGCAATATCCCCTTCTGGTCGATCAATACGGCGATAGTTGTAACGAAAGATCCTAATTGAATAATTAATTACACGAAAAAGTAACGAGAAAGGAAAATCCCCTGTTGCCCATTCATAACTACGATAGCTATATCGAAAAATTTCAATGAATAAATTAAGTTTTTAATGAATAAATGAAAACAGAAGAATAAAAGTGTTAGAATTTTTCAATCTATCGGTTGTCAGATCAGGAAACTCAAAATAAAACAAAAAAATATATAAAAACATAAAACTCTATGAATAAAATCGCTTTGCTCCGTCGAAATAGACCGAGCGAAAAGATCGACGTTCGCTTGCTCAGATTTTTAGTATGAACGCACCAGATGTGTACTCCCCTCAATCCGGATGTAATAAACGAAAGGTTCAGATCGATCCGATGTCGATGCCGAACGCCCCTAGTGTTTCACAGAGACAAACATTCAACCATACCCATTCGGATAAATTGAATTATAAAAAACCTTCACTGTTTTTTTTTTTTTTAATTTCAGCATACGAATTTCCCTCATCCTTTGAGTCAATAGTAAGAAAGATAGTACGTTTATTGTTCCATGAAAATTGATAAAATAAAATGAAACTCGGTACTGTACTTTCGATAATTTTCAATGATCAAACAAACAAATTAATCAAAAAATTGCTCAAAATGGCAGCCTCTGCTCTGTAGACAGGCAGTGGCCTTCATGACGACCTGTCTTGTGTCTTTTCCTCGCGTATTGATCATGTTCGAACAGCAATAACTCTCAAATTATGTAACTTACAGATATGATGTGAGTGTTGTTTTGTAGCTAATGTCCTTGCGCGTTATATCAATGAAAGAAAATTATACTTCAATGTGCTAGTTCTTGTACTATTGCGGATTTACTGAGAAAATCAGTACATATTTTCACTATGAGCTTTTTCAATGAATTTTTTTATGACGTTTTCAAGTTGAATGTTTTTATATTGTTATATTTCAATGAAAGGCGGTAGTATAATCTTTCAAAAAACATTTTTTCACAACTGTAGGACCTTTATGTCCAAAGAAATCGATATCATTTGGAAGGGTCAACTTAAATAAAAAAGTAAATATAAAATGGGGGCTACTCCAAAACTAAGGGGATTAACTTCCAAGTTTACTACATCTCATCTGCGAATCTCCCTAGTGATGCAATGATCAAGAAAGTAATCACTGAGAAAAACTTCATGACATTGCTAAGTAAAAGAGATGATTGGAAACGGGAATACACCGACTATAATCTCAAAGAAAATACCGTAAAATGGTATACAGATGGTTCCAAAACCTCTACAGGAGCAGGCGCCGGGATATACGGGCCAAGCACCAAGTGTGCACTGCTGCTAGGCTCCTTTATGAGCGTCTTTCAAGCGGAAATATTAGCTATTGAAAGATGTCTAGATATAAATCTAGAAAGAAACTATCAGAAGTGTGATATAGGATATGGCCATACACTCAGATAGTCAAGCTGCTATTAAAGCACTGAGCTCCTACGTCATCGACTCTAAAATGATCTGGGAGTGCCGAAACAAACTCAACGAGGTAGGCAAGAAAAATAAGGTCTTTTTAATCTGGGTTCCTAGCCACTCGGGAATCAAAGGAAACGAAGAGGCCAATACACTTGCCAAAGAGGGTGCACAAATGTCACTCATTGGCCCAGAACCCTTCTGTGGCATATCTAAATGTAGAAGGAGTTTCTGGAGAAGGAGAAAGCCGAGAGGGAAAACCCCGGCGGAATCTCCCAAGGATGGATCATTCCACTGAGTTCCTTCGGAACTTCGAGACAGCGGGATCCAAAAAATATCTGGATCTTGGTAAGAAGCAATTGCACCTCCTCACTGGCTTCCTCACAGGACGTTGTCGCCTCAGGAAGCACCTGTTGAGGATGGGATTGTCGGACACTGACGAGTGTGGGTTCTGTGGGGAGGAGGAAGAAACCCCCATTCACCTAGTCACGGAATGCTTTGGCATTGCGAGCCTGAGGAGGAAATGCCTTAGACAAGAAACTTGCAAGAGTGAGGAACTAGCCTCGTTGAAGCCTTCACAGTTACTAGATTTCATTAGATCTCTGGAACTGGAAGGCGAGCTGTGAAGGCTTGGCCAGAACAGCTCTGTAAGGGGGCACAATAGACCTTAAGGTCGCAGTGGACTGTAACCCCTCTGTAAACTATCAACTTCCAAGTTTGGGTGTTTTTGTCGATAATATTAAATATATTTCATGATCTTGAATTATCGCTAAGTCATGACCAAACACACTGTATATGGGTTTTGTGAGGGTCGTGTCAAGCAATTACAGCTGTAAGTGTAAATAATAATACAGTGTTTCACAAAGACAAACAATCAACAATTGAATTATAAAAATCCTACACTTATAAAAACACTGTTTTTTTTTTCAATTTCAGCGAACGAATTTCCCTCATCCTTCGAGTCAATAGTAAGAAAGATAGTACGTTTATTGTTCCACGTGGTCGCCCATTTGTATGCGGTTCACTTCAAAGAGGTTGTAATGTTAGGTCTGCACGCTCATCTCAATCTCACGTTCGCCCATTTGATGGCACTGCATCATAGATTCTCTCTGATCGAGGCTAAAGAAACCGAGGTGCTGAAAGATCTCGAGGTGGCTCTTAAACTCACAGACGAGGTGAACAGCGAAGCTGCGAATAATAACGAGAAAGGAAATGACAAAGATGCTCCTCTGGCTGGTGATGTGAGCAGTAGTACAGACTCCAAAACACATTCTAACGATGATAATGTAATGTGTAAGTTGATTTACTAATTTTTTTTTCTTATCTACAGTTTCTGTTGCTGCTCGTCTGTTCCTAGGTGAACAGCGTGCTATTATTTTACCCAAATGTCTGTATTTTTCGAATTTTGGGTCGTGAGTGGTCTCATAGACCAAGCAATAGAGCTATCGAAAGGTCGATTTCGTGACAAAAATACTACCTGAAATCTGACTGTGCAGTCATGCAATAGGTAGTTTCTACATGTTTTTCATGATAAATTCCACTCCTGAATCGTCTTAGGTTTTTTTTTGAGAAGCGAAAAACGACCAAAAAAAATCCAAAATTTTGCTTTTTCGCTTATAAAACGTGAAGTATTGATCTGATCGAAAAGTTGTTAGGGCACTTTTTGTAGAGAATTCAAAAACAAAAAAATGAGAGATAACACGTCTCAAGCGGATAATTAGTTTCCGAGAAAAGTTCAAAAAACTGGAAAAAAACATCAATTTTTCGAAAATTCATAACTTGGTCAATTTCGGAGATGAAGCGTAGTTGCTCTGAATTTGAGTAGTTATTAACATATACTTTATTGGTGCACAATTACAAAGCTGTCGGATAAATAGTTTTTGCACAATCGCAGTTTTCCGAATTCGACGTACTTTTTTCAAAAAGGTCGTGATACTCGGCTACTTGTCGGATTTGAATTTTACAAAAAGCATTTTAAAGAAGAAATAAAATTCTTCAAATCGTTTATTCTCTCGATACCAGCCGATAATGTTTAGTGGGTGAAAAACGGCGTCAAACAGGAGCAAAAAGGCTAGAATGCATCAAACTAGTCGCGGAGTGGGAGTCGCCCGCTACGCGACGCGCGAAAGATACAAGGTAAACAGTTTTCCCCTCGCGTAGCGGCCGACTCCCACTCCGCGACTAGTTTGATGCATTCGAGCCTTTTTGCTCCTGTTTGACGCCGTTTTTCACCCACTAAACATTATCGATCGGTATCGAGAGAATAAACGATTTGAAGAATTTTATTTCTTCTTTAAATTGCTTTTTGTAAAATTCAAATCCGACAAGTAGCCGAGTATCACGACCTTCTTGAAAAAAGTACGTCGAATTCGTAAAACTGCGATTGTGAAAAAACTATTTATCCGACAGCTTTGTAATTGTGCACCAATAAAGTATATGTTAATAACTACTTAAATTCAGAGCAACTACGCTTCATCTCAGAAATTGAATAAGTTATGAATTTTCGAAAAATTGATGTTTTTTTCCAGTTTTTTGGACTTTTCTCGGAAACTAATTATCCGCTTGAGACGTGTTACCTCTCATTTTTTTGTTTTTGAATTCTCTACAAAAAGCGCCCTAACAACTTTTCGATCAGATCAATACTTCACGTTTTATAAGCGAAAAAGCAAAATTTTGGATTTTTTTGACTATTTTTCGCTTCTCAAAAAAAACCTAAGACGATTCAGGAGTGGAATTTATCATGAAAAACATGTAGAAACTACCTTTTGCATGACTGCACAGTCAGATTTCAGGTAGTATTTTTGTCACGAAATCGACCTTCCGATAGCTCTATTGCTTGGTATATTCTTGAATTTAGCATTGTGTATTGTTGAACAATTTAGAAAAATACACTTAAAAAATAGAGAAACTTAATGAATAATTAATTTTAGCACTTGTGAATGTTGCAGGTCGTGACAATAAATAGTAACTCGAACTGGAGGACCTTTTGATAAAATGTGATCGAGATGATGGTTCAGTAGAATCATTTCTGTGAACCTTTTAGTAGCACATGTGATTTTGAAATATAGACTTTTATCTCTTTATTTAGCGCTACTGTTTTATTTATTGTTTTATTTACATTTTAATTTTTTTTATATTACAGATTTATTGCTGAAAAACAATAAATTTCTGATGTATTTGTAATTGTTTTGTTAGATCGGCTTATGCTGCAGGTACATTGCATTGCAATCTATAATATTCTATAAAATGTAGCCCACACAAGTAATGCGGAATATTTTATAAATCACATTCACTTTCATTATTATAGCCGTAGATGAAAAACTAGGTTGGAATTCATTTTCTGAACTTTAGTCGAGAAATAGCAGTTGATTTTGTATAACTAGAGGTTTATATCCAAATAATAAACAATTCGATCATACTTTTATCATCCCATTTTTCTCTAAAATATATATATTTCGAATACTTGCACCTAGATTTCGGAAAATTTCTCCAAATCAAATTTTTTGTTGAACAGTAGAGTTGTATAAATTGAAAAATATTCTTCCTATTATGCAACTGCTTTGTTTCGAATCCACGCACCCAAAATAAAAAAAAATATTTTAAAAATTGATAAAATTTCTTTATATTTGAAAGTATAACTGCTGGATTGAGTCGAGTTTGTGCATTCTCAAGATGTATTTATTTTATTAGGGCAAAAGTGATATTTCAGACTGGCTGTTGGTTCCTAATAATCTGAAAAAGTGAACGTTTTGTAGACTGCAAGTTTTATTAGAGCAAGAGCCCGTGAACCCCAGACCTTCGTTATTTTATAAAAGCTGAAAACTTGTGTATGCATGCTCCCAACACAGGTAAAAACGATGGACCATTATGAAGTTTGGGTTACCCTGGCTTTGGCAGGTAAAGGGTATTAAAGGGGTGTAAAATACTGATCTAATTTCGTCAAATAATAAAGTGTGATTTTTTGATATTACCTTCAGAATATCATTAAAAATCACGTCATTAATTGCCAGACACTTACTATAGTGGCAACCCCTTGCCAGACACCCTTAATGTTCATTAAATTATATGTAATTCTACTTACGTTATAGTATAAAAGCTGATTTTTATATATAATACTTGGGTAATAATTAGATGATGTTTGCTCATTAGCCAGAAATTTTTGATAGTGCCAACCCTTTGCCAGACAAGCTTGTAGTTTAGCTGCAGGTGCGAGCACGAGACAGTATATATGAGTGGATGTGAGTGAGACGGCATGATTATATTGACTTATGCAAATACATTTTTTGGTACAGATTTATATAACTAATCATTTAAGTGAATCTCAAAAACATCTGAAGAAAAGACATTCGATGCTACAACTAAATAAAATTGTTGAAAATTTTAATTTATTCTAATAACATCTTAATTTAGTTGTAGCATCGAATTTATTTGCATAAGTCATTATAATCATGGCGTCTCACTCGCCCCCACTCATATATACTGTCTCGCGCTCGTACTTGCAGCTAAACTACAAGCTTGTCGGGCAAAGGGTTGGCACTATCAAAAATGTCTGGCTAATGAAGAAACATTATCTAATTATTACCCAAGTATTATATATAAAAATCAGCTTTTATACTATAACGTAAGTAGAATTACATATAATTTAATGAACATTAAGGGTGTCTGGCAAGGGGTTGCCACTATAGTAAGTGTCTGGCAATTAATGACGTGATTTTTAATGATATTCTGAAGATAATATCAAAAAATCACACTTTATTATTTAACGAAATGAGATCAGTATTTTACACCCCTTTAATACCCTTTACCTGTCAAAGCCAGGATAACCCAAACTTCATAATGGTCCATCGTTCTTACCTGTGTTGAGAGCATGCGTAGACAAATTTTCAGCTTTTATAAAATAACGAAGGTCTGGGGTTCACGGGCTCTTAGACTATATGTTTATCAACTGAAAATGGTTGTAAAAGTAGCAAGACTTATCAGCTGTATCTGAATTTTTTTTGTGTTATCACAAGCAGGTGTCAAGCAGCTTTTTTGTTTTCTTTTTAAGAATCAATTGAAGTCAGGACTTAAGTTGTACAAAAAAACACAGGATGTTGTACAAACTATGTGGCAATCTTAAGCTTAATTCTCAACCATGTATCTTATAAGAAAACTAATCAAGCTTATGTTAATAGCTATCATCTGCAGCTTGTGGAACACACAATACAGGGTGTTTCAGAAAAAAGATGGTCCGGTCTCTAGGGTAGACAAAGGACTAAAAATAATTGGGGTTTGCACAGTAAAAAATTTTCATAACGTCAATCGTATTCAAGTTATAGGGCGTTAAAGAAAAAAAATTATAAGCCGTAATATGGATGGCGTTACGAAATCTTTTTACTGAGCAAACCCCAATTATTTTCCAAATTTCTACCTATTCACTTTTTTGAAGCACCCAGTATATCCATGTGAAACTCCGAAAAACAATGTTTTTGTTTGTTACTGTGGGTGGGCTAATAATTATTCAGGTTTTTGAAAAATATGCTGTGAACAAACTAAGTAAGAAGTACTTAAGAATAGGGACTGATGAGGGATGTTGAAATAAAGTGAAGGAATTGGAAATAAATATTCACTTTATATTTCAGATTTTGTAATAACAAAAGCGGTGAAACTTACACTTCCAAATTTGAGTTTCAATTGTTAGATTAAGCAAATTAATTGTAGTGTTAATTTCAATTTTTTCCAGTAGCATATTTTATTTTCGTTGTTTAAAATATATCCATTTGTTGTACTCATGATTTGCAATATAGCTTCAATGAGCATCAACAGATTCAATAAGCCTTTGTTCCAGTTGTAATTGTGATAATTTTTTTTCCAACGATATAAATGTTGATCATTTACAATTTTCAGAAATCTTCATAAAATTGCTTTATCCATTAGTCAAATGACTTGATTGGATGTTGTAAATTTCAAATTGTTTCATTGTCCCAGTAAACTTCTTCATATTTACTTGTAAATGAGTGTATATTTTCAAATTTGATATTTCTTTCGCTGAAAATATCTGCTTTTGTTCAGAAAAATTTGATCGTGATTATGAATTTACATAAAAACATTGCCTGAAAAATTTTGAATCCAATTTTTTCAACATATTTTTATAGTAATCTGAAATTATACAAAATCCATCCAAAAATAAAAAAAATTGCAATTTGTTCAGGATCCATATTTAGGTTGGAAAACTGCTGATATGTGTAGATTTATGGATATAGTTGAATGATTCGTCCTTTTAATCAATTATTTTGTCTTATCATTGTATATAGAATAGATTTAATGTAACGATATATTTTTGGCACTCGCAAATAACATTAGACTCCCTTCAATTATACAACAGTAATTAATACAGAATCACCAAAAAGGAATATTAATTATTAGATTTACATGTTTAAGGAACAGGTTAATGGTTTATATTGAATTATCGACCATTGCTTTTCTTCCTAGATAGAACCTATTTCGGATATGGTAAATATCATTTTGCCATACTTAGAATGACTTAAATGCAAAAAAAGTATTTTATCCCATATAACATGGTTATGCTTATTATATATCAAGTTTTTCCAAATATGGTTCTTGATATGCACACCAGTTATGCAAAAATAAGAAAAACACATTTGTATGTTGCTTTATGGAGGAATATTATTTTTAAAGTGAATGTACAGTGTTATTGTTCTCACTACTGATTGTAAATATGTATTTGAAGAAAGTTTTAGTTTGTTATTTACTAAATTCTGTAAACAGCTATTAGACAATAGCATTTGTTGATGAGGATAAATAATCAATTCTAACGTTTAACTTGGTTTTATTTTACATTACAAATAATCCCTGCTTTCAATGGTTATTGAAAATTTGGTTTCTTGTGTAAGACTACTGCTCTTTCTGAAATATTTTCAAAGCTGTGGTCTTGGCAGTTATTTGAAATTTAATACGGGACACCCTGTTTATTATAGTATTTTCAGATTACTTGTAGCTTCCCAAATATTTTTGTTACGTGTTACGGAAATTTTCACGGTTAATTTAGGACAACTTTTTGCACCAAGTGTGCACTGCTGCTAGGCTCCTTTATGAGCGTCTTTCAAGCGGAAATCTTAGCTATTGAAAGATGTCTAGATATAAATCTAGAAAGAAACTATCAGAAGTGTGATATAGCCATACACTCAGATAGTCAAGCTGCTATTAAAGCACTGAGCTCCTACGTCATCGACTCTAAAATGATCTGGGAGTGCCGGAACAAACTCGACGAGGTAGGCAAGAAAAATAAGGTCTTTTTAATCTGGGTTCCTAGCCACTCGGGAATCAAAGGAAACGAAGAGGCCAATACACTTGCCAAAGAGGGTGCACAAATGTCACTCATTGGCCCAGAACCCTCCTGTGGCATATCTAAATGTACCTATTAGAAGGAGTTTCTAGAGAATGAGAAAGCCGAGAGGGAAAAACTGCGGAATCTCCCAGGGATGGATCATTCCACTGAGTTCCTTCGGAACTTCGAGACAGCGGGATCCAAAAAATATCTGGATCTTGGTAAGAAGCAATTACACCTCCTCACTGGCTTTCTTACAGGACGTTGTCGCCTCAGGAAGCACCTGTTGAGGATGGGTTTATCGGATACTGACGAGTGTAGGTTCTGTGGGGAGGAGGAAGAAACCCCCATTCACCTAGTCACGGAATGCCTTGGCATTGCGTGCCTGAGGAAGGAATGCCTTGGACGAGAAACTAGCCTCGTGAAGCCTTCACAGTTATTAGATTTCATTAGACCTCTGGAACTGGAAGGCGAGCTATAAAATAAAACTAACATTTTTTCACAACTTTTATTTTTTTATCAATATTCTTTCTTGCGATACAAAATTATAGTATTATTACTTATATAAGTATAAAATTGATATTCTATAGTAAGCATTTTCTAAAATGGTCAACACTTTACATTTCCCTGAAATAAAAACTAAATATTATGTATTCGAGCATGATCACAGGGCTTAGAATTCTTTACATCAACTAATCTACAAGATCTAAATAAAATCGATATTTCCCTAATGAAGTAACCAAAACCTTCAGAAATTGGATCACAAATATCTCTTAAAGATGTAGACACGTTATAACAACATATTAACGGGGGTTGTATCACTGCATTAAACACCGTAGCTAGACAAGGTTTGAAAAAATAATCCGAGGTTATCTGCAGAAGTCCAATAGTCAGAGGACGTACAATTCCATGTAGAAGAAACCTAAAATTCGATTCACAATGTTAAAAAACCTAGGAATGGTTAGTCTACGTGTCATTTTGAAATGAGCACCATATTTTTAAACTTAATTTCATATTCCATGATAATAAAATCATCTTGACAGCTCAACAACAATCCCAATTATACAAAACATTACTGAAATCAAGTTTTTTCAAGTCGTCTGGTTTAATGAAGAATGCACCAACCCCCATATCACCCCACATAATGTCTCCATCACTATCAAGTTGAAATAACAATTCATGATCCTTCCATTCATTAGAGCTGGTTCTTGGGTCAGTTTGAGTAAAACAAGGATAACCTCCTATTCTGTGTCCGTTAGATGGATAGAGTCTACTATATTCATCAAACATATCATAATTGTCTCCGAGTTCTGAAATATCGTCGAATCGATAATCATTCGAAGACATATACTGTTTTTCAAGACGAAATTCCATAGATAATGGCTTATTGTGCTCCAGGGGTCCAATTGGAAAATTTAATTTTGGCAGAGTTTCATGAAGTTTCGATTCATCAGTTTCAACATCTTTAAAGTATAATACTCGATGTTCGTTACTTTCCAGACCCATAAGGTCATCCTCTGCATCAATATAAAACTGAAGTATTCCTGTCTCTGGATAACCTTCAATATGGGGCACTTCGTTAAAATTTATTTGCGCTAGAAATAACAGGGGTTCTTCGTTTGAATTCAGAGGATATGATTCAGTAAGAGGCAGATATGGCTCTCCTCCTACTTTGCTTTGCCATTTACTCGGCTTTGACTCCGGTTTTAATTTAATCAGTATTGTGTCTTTCACGGTGCCTTTGAGTGCTTCTGCATATTGAAAAGGTGGATCCGATGACAAACTTAGTTTGTCTATGGGTGGATCAGGAGAACTCATCTTACTTTCACAAATGTTATTAAGATTAGTTGATTAACAAGAACTTATGTACAAGACCAGTTGATAAGCAATCATACAAATGATTCATAGATAATTTATCAATAAAAATTATTAAATTATTTGTTGTATGTCTGATGAAAAATTCGCAAAAAAATTCAAAACTATGACTCATTCATTGAACAAAACAAAATCTATGTTTTTTTCATCACTCTGATCATAGAAAAATACTGTATATTTCTATGACTCTTGATTGTAATCAGATTAATAAAGAATATAGATACGCTTCAAGCGCGATATCAATGGAATGAATTTAAGGATATGCGAAGCTAATGTTTGTTTTGAAATTTCCCAGTTCATTATCACTGTAAGACATGTAGAATCACGAAAACTGGCCCAAAAATCTTGAGAATCATAGATCCCTTCTTCATTTTTGCCTCTGTTTACATCTGCAGTGCTTATCTATGTGCTTTATTGATCTGAGATTCTGTGGAAAATTACAGGCATCCCAACAGACAGCTATGAGCTAACCTATAATAACTCCTAAGTGGTTTCTAAATTCTAATGTTATACAGGGTGTCCGGGGAATAACTGTACATACTCTTACCAGAGATAGAGTTGCACTAGCTGACTACCGATTGACTATAAAAAATTGATTTCTGGATTTCCCTAGAAAACTACAGGGTGTTTTTCCAACTTCGTGGAAATACTTAGACCATCATAAAATCCAAATTTATTGACGGATATTATTGAAACTTGGGGGGTTATTGGCACATGCTAAGGTCGAATCAGAAATACATCAATTATTTCATTATTCCAGGGCCGGACTCATTAATCTTCATTTAAAGTGTTCAGGGTAAAAAATACACTTTTTATTTCGAATTACGAATAATTGATTCACTTTTTAGAAAGAAGCTAAATTATGCATTAATTTGTGGTATCGCTTAAAATTGTCACATCAACAATTATTTTTTTATGATTTTTTGAATTTGGAAAAAGTTCGAAAAATTGAATTTATTTGCCTGAACAGGACTTATTCACCTTGTGGAGGTCGAAAATAAATAATAAATTTTCTTTAAAGACTCACTGAAAGTGAGAAAGACAATAATAATTTGTTGATATACTGGGTGGCCACCCTAGACGCGGATCTCATTGCGATGAAGTGAATAACGGTATATTGCGAAAAAACAATTATTTGCGACATGTATAGGGTATACATAAGCATATTTCAAAATTATTCGTATATATACCGGGTGTTCATTGGAAGAAGTGTCACTTTGATCTATATCTTTGTTGTCGAACACCCAGTATACATACGAAAATTTTGAAATATGCTAATGTATACCCTATACATGTCGCAAATAATTGTTTTTTCGCAATATACCGTTATTCACTTCATCGCAATGAGATCCGCGTCTAGGGTGGCCACCCAGTATATCAACAAATTATTATTGTCTTTCTCACTTTCAGTGAGTCTTTAAAGAAAATTTATTATTTATTTTCGACCTCCACAAAGTGAATAAGTCCTGTTCAGGCAAATAAATTCAATTTTTCGAACTTTTTCCAAATTCAAAAAATCATAAAAAAATAATTGTTGATGTGACAATTTTAAGCGATACCACATATTAATGCATAATTTAGCTTCTTTCTAAAAAGTGAATCAATTATTCGTAATTCGAAATAAAAAGTGTATTTTTTACCCTGAACACTTTAAATGAAGATTAATGAGTCCGGCCCTGGAATAATGAAATAATTGATGTATTTCTGATTCGACCTTAGCATGTGTCAATAACCCCCCAAGTTTCAATAATATCCGTCAATAAGTTTGGATTTTATGATGGTCTAAGTATTTCCACGAAGTTGGAAAAACACCCTGTAGTTTTCTAGGGAAATCCAGAAATCAATTTTTTATAGTCAATCCGTAGTCAGCTTGTGCAACTCTATCTCTGGTAAGAGTATGTACAGTTATTCCCCGGACACCTGTATAATATAAAAATTGTTGAAATGAATTCACCTGAATAACTGCAGTATAAAGGATGTAATAAAGGACGTTCCAATGTGAACAGTACCAAATATTTCTCCCCAAAATTTGATATTCAGTTCTTCCGATTGATCAGCAACAATTTCTGTCCTTATTAGGGGAGGGTTATCGGTGGTTCTCAAGTATCTGTAAATACGAAATGAAAATTACAACACTCAAACAACTAAAAAGAAAATACTAACGAAGCGTTTCCATGGTCAAAATAATAAACGTCTACTCTTGCCGGAATTCCACAACGACAACCTTTGATCTTATGATGAATAGCTTCATTACATCTATTTTTTCGGTAACATTCTTCAAAGGTTTTTTCGTCTTCAAAATGATTCTTGGCTAGCTGGTTTTTGTGGTCTTTGGCTTCTTTAGACTGACGCTTAGATTCGCATACGTGAGGCTTCGTGTTTACACCAATCGTAGCACATTTTGGTTTTGGCAATTCATCAATCAAATTGAATACCAACTTCTGAAAAAAGTTAATAGAATGGTGCAGGGTGTTCCCAAAAATATGGAAATTTTCAATCCGTACTAATATTATAAATGCGAAAGTAACTCTGTCTGTCTGTTACTCTTTCACGCCTAAACGGCTGAACGGATTTTGATGAAATTTGGTATGGTGATAGATGATAACTAGAAATGGTCATAGGCTATAAATAATCACGCCATCGTTCTTAGGCAGTAGGCAGTAGGGTATAACTAAATTGAGTTTGTGATTTTTTGTCGTTTTGTTGGGACTTTTGCTCTTTCACGTCTAAACGGCTGAACAGATTTTGATGAAATTTAATAGGGTAATAGATGGTTACATAAAAACGGATATAAGATCAAAATGATCACGTCATCGTACTTAGGGAGTAGGAAGTAGGCAGAAAACTGAATTGAGTTAGTGATTTTTTTATGGTTTTGCTGGGAGTTCTGCTCTATCATGCCTAAACGGCTGAACGGATTTTGATGAAATTTAGTTAGGTGTTAGATAGTAACCTAGAAAAGGATACGGACTATTAATATTCATGCTATCGTACTTAAGGCGTAGGAAGTAGGCAGAAAACTAATTAAGTTAGTAATTTTTAATCGTTTGTTTTAAAAGTTTACCTCATTCACGCCTTAACGTCTGAACGGATTTTTATAAGTCTTGGTTTAATATAAAGATAGGATCCTAGGCACGGACACACGCTACTTTTTACGGCGGGAAAATACCTCATTCCCGCGGAAATCTAGCGTGATCGTGTCAAGAAGCGCATGACGCCATAGCTACTGAAATGATTTTGATGTTTTTTTTAAACTGAGTGTTACTAAGACTTCAAGTTAGTATTTGATCACTTTTCTAACTTAGAGAGTCGGTAGGCGCCTTATTTTGATGTGAAGTTGAGGACTGGAACACGATAGTGGGACATTGTTGCAGGGGGACTTACAGGCCTTACAGCCGGGAGAAAACAAAAAAACTTAGGTGGAGGAAGTCGCGGGTAAAAGCTAGTAATAAATAATCATGAAACTTGATATTTACCCTTGGAGGGCTATGATCATCCTCCGCTTGTGTAACACACATTTTATAGAATTCAGGAGGTTCTTTCTCCTTTTCATTTTCCTTATTCAAAAAAGGTGCTCGATTTTTGAACCATTTTGTGATGGAGTGTCTGTCCAATCTTGATTCTCGCCTATTTTCCTGAGGTACTATAGAGAAAAAAGTTCTTGTATCTGTTTAATGCATAACAATTTTGCCAAGAAACTTCGTTAACTATACTGATGGACAAAATTAGCGCACCACCTGATATTTTGTTAAATTTTAACAATTGATATCTTCCTAATCTTTGGTCGGATTTTAACGTTTTTTTCTTTCAATTGTAGCTCTGTTATAGTCGAATTTCCTCCATTAAACAGAAGTCCAAAAATAAAATGTTTATGTTGTACAGGGCGTTTAAATAATGTCATGTTTTATAGTCGAATTTTAAAGTCTTCTGTGGGCAATGCCAGATTGCTGAGGTATATAAAAACAATAAAGCGTTGTAGCCTAGTGTCTCTTGAGTAATTTGTTTTTCTTTAAACCAATTTATCTTGAAATCGTCCGAAATATTCAACATTTTATAAACTCTTGTTTTTTATGCATTAGCCATGAATATCTTCGCAACCATTTGTCCGATTTGAATGTTTTTTTTTATTGTAGCTCTTTTATTGGCGAATATCATACTACAATGAGATGTTCAAAAAAAAGAAATGCATCATGCTGTACAGGGCGTTTAAATTTTCGGGTTTTTTCATTACACTTTAACGCCTTCTCTGGGCAATACCAGATATATGACGTTTCTAAAAAACTATACAGTGATTTTGCCTGATGTTTCCTGAGTATTTTGCTTTTTTAAAAGCAATTTAACTTGTACCATTCCAAAGATATTCACATTTTTATAACATCTTGCATTTTTCTGTTTTTCTTAATTTGTTTTCGTTTATTTTTCTGTTGAAAGTTAATTCTTATTTATTTTTCTTTAGAGGTTGCCTCTGTAGACATAAGCCTGGTTCTCAGAGCCGGCGACAATCCCCACTTCTCCTATTTTCTCCCTCGCTGCCGCAGAAATACAAGAGTTGATAAAAAGTTGAATATCTCTGGACGACTTCAAGATAAATTGGTTTTCAAAAAACCAAAATACTCAAGAGATACTAGGCTACAACGCTTTATTGTTTTTGTATGCCTCAGCAACCTGGCATTGCCCACAGAAGGTGTTAAAATTTGACTATAAAACATGACATTATTTAAACGCCCTGTACAACATGAAGATTTTATTTTTTTGGATTTCTGTTTAATAGAGGGAATTTGACAATAACAGAGCTACAATTGAAAGAAAAAAACATTGAAATCCGACTAAAGATTGGGAAGATATCGATTGTCAAAATTCAACGAAATTTTAGGTGGTGCGCTAATTTTGTCTATCAGTATAGTTTCTTGTTTGGTTAAATTATGAAAATTCAGTATTTCAAAATATTATTTTCGTTTAAAAAAACATTCTTACCTGGATTTCTCTGCAGAGTGATGAAGTTCTCATTGAGACAATGGCATTTATTTATTATCCTTTCTTCCGTGGATTTTTCCTCAAGGAATATATCTTTAGGACACATGATAATAGGAGTTTCCTCTCGAGTACTTGCAGTATTTTCTACGTCTACTTCTGATTGAGATTCATCAGTGGCAGGACTTAATTTTTTTTTATACAACTCCTTCAGTTCCACTTGTGCTGGCTTGCATTCTACAGCATTGTACTGAAATTACCCTGGTTTTTCAATGGCTATGATAATTGTTGAAAAAACGGAGCACACATATAGTGCTTATATTCTTGTTTTTGTAAAAAAAAGGATTTTTAAAATACAGGGTGTTCCTAAATTGAACGTACAAACGAAAAGGTGAGATTCCTTAAGTGAGTTTACGAAAAAAGTCCCATAAACATGGAGTCGCAAACGTTTCGTTTTCTAGATACAGAGTGTTGAAGTTTGAATTTTTTTCAAGTTTTTTTCTCATGGTATCTACACTTCACAAGATATTCAACTGAAATTTGGCGTAGATATTACATTTGGGAGTTCTCACCACGTGACATGGCAATTCGATAGAAGATCTACAGGGTGATATTTTTTCTGGAACACTGCCATCTGTTCTTCTGCAGACCTTTTTTTTGGTGAGCAACTGTTAATTTGAAAAAATGTAAAAAGAAGCTTTGTTCTTATACTAAACTTTTCGGTCTCTTGTAGTTTTGTTGTATAGATATCTATAAACGATAGACTGGCACTGAATTCATTCACCACATATTACAAACTGGCTTCCTATCATAGTTACGAGAATTTCAAGAGAATCGTTCAACATTTTTTTTCTCGAAATTGTTGGTAGATACGACAAAACTACAAGAGACCGAAAAGTTTAGTATAAAAACAAAGCTTCTTTTTACATTTTTTCAAATTAACAGTTGCTCACCAAAAAAAAGTTCTGCAGAAGAACAGGTGGCAGTCTTCCAGAAAAAATATCACCTTGTAGATCTTCTATCGAAATTGCCATGTCACGTGGTGAGAACTCTCAAATAAAAATATCTATGCCAAATTTCAGCTGAATATCTTGTGAAGTGTAGATACTATGAGAAAAAAACTTTAAAGAATTCAAACTTCAACACTCTGTATCTCGAAAACGAAACGTTCGCGACCCCATGTTTATGGGACTTTTTTTTCTTAAATTCACTTAAGGAATCTCCCCTTTTCGTTTGTACGTTCAATTTAAGAACACCCTGTATAATTGCAGACACAAGAAGCCAAAAAATTCCTACCGTTGCATTAGGTTTAAATTGATGTCCAAAATCCAAACTTCCTTCTATTTCTGAAATTTTCTCGGTGAAGCTGTGAGGTGTGTCTGGTCCCATCGTGTTTATAGCTGCCCTCAGTTCTTGTCGAAGAGAATTTGTTGCTTCGGAGTCTATATTGATAGAATAGAATCAATCGGATTTGAACTGATACAATATTAAATCTCGTGGCAAAATTAAATATTCATTCATCTATTTCATAAGTTGATACGATTTCTGGAAAATATATTGTAAAAAAAAGTTATATTTACCTGTAACCAAAGGTTCCACATCGTTGTCTGTCGAATAGCTTTCAGGATAATTCGTTTTAGCTTTCTGTTTTTTAGGTGACATTTTCTTTATGAGACACTATATTTGTATCAGTATAAATTGTTATACATATTTAAATAAATATAAAATATATAAATGTTCCTTTAACTAAGGAATATTTTTTTAATTGTGACAAGTTTCATTCATTACTTTCTGTTATGAAATGTCATTTTGAATTTTCATCAAAATTATTATGATGTCACGTCTTATTAACAAACTTATCTACGAAAATTTAAGTTCAAAAAAAATATAATCTTTAAAAGAATAGTTTTTATAATAACTTTGAATGGTACCACACGACGTAAATCATTGAATTACCTATAAAAATCAAGAGCCATTGTAACTGGGATATTATAACATAAAACAAAAATATTTGTCACTTAATATATATGCTTTTATCTCCTTTTACAGCAAATGAAAGTTTGCATTCAACACCAAACTTATTAAATTAAAATCACAGTAAAAAATATCGGCAATTGAATATTACTTTCCCATATTTTATCCCCAGGCTTGTGTTTTACAGTAATGTAGTACCAATTTTCCTTCTGTAGCATAACAGTCATATAAATTTTTCAATGTTTGATCAGGTGCAGGAGCAAATGTTTGATTCACATAGAGAAACTGAAAGAGTCGAAGTTAAAAACGAAAAAAATTCAGGACAAATCTAAATTTTAATACCAATTTTTCCTGAGGTTCTAATTTTATATACTTCGACACGAACCATAATATCCAATTTATAGGTTTTGATGAATCAACACACCATTTTTGCTTCTTCATTATAGGGGCGTTTGCTATAGGTTTCAAGAATATATCAACTGAAAAATAATCCAGGTTATCGGTGAATGTCTAGAGGTTCATACAACATTACTTTTATGAATTTTTTTCTTTTCTTCTGAATCGTTCTCCGCTAAAGACAGGGACTGGACACCAGTTTCAGTATCTTGTACGTCTTCATTTTTTGTGTTCGTGTCCATATTTTCTGAATAATGTATCAGTTTCAACTATTAATATATTATTTCTACTTTGAAATGAGTTTACAAAACAAATCGGTTTACAACCATAGAAAGAGAATACAAGATAACCTTATCTGACTTTGACCTTTGACATTTGACACTCGTAAACACAGAACATAGAAGAAAGTTATTTATGGATATTTTTCTATGGTAGACTCTTCTGGCTTAGCCCATCGACAGAAGTTTATGAAGACAAAGAGCAATTTCTATGTACCTACAACTGTGACTCAGATCTTCTTTCTACTTCTTGTATGTTCTGTGTTCTTCCAAACACAGATAAAAAACTTCTTCATCTATGCTTCTATTCTATCCACCGAATTTTATGCATGTATCTGTAGTCTGTACTTAACTTAGATCATAGACAAACTAGTTTATCTATGACTTAGGTTCTGTGCTTCTATCATTCATTTTTTTTAGTTTTCGAGTTCGAGAGCAGAGCTTGACCCATGCTTGTATTTATCTCAGTTAAAGTGGTAAAAAGAATAGTACTCATGTTATCCAGAACAAAATGTGAAAAGAGCAGGTAGGTACCTAGACCTAGCCCCTGAAAATCATTGCCATTGAAATATAATATACCAGACTAAAGGAAAACTTTATTTCACTTCAAAAGATATACACATTCATCGATTTTATCGAATATTAACCAGCCCTCTTTTCTTTTGCCAATGTGAAGTTCATTTCCAAACAAGAATTTCCAGAATCATGTGTGCTTTCCAATTTCACGTCTACAGTTCCTGCTGCCATTCCCAATTGATTCTTGTACTTTGAAAGATTCAATTTGTTTTCAGGGTTACTGCAAATTTTTTCCTGCGGAGAAAATACATTTTCATAATATTATGATAATATTATCAATAGTGATAAATTTTATATTTATCTATTTTGTATGGACTCACAGCTTTCACAGGACACTGCGGTGGAACCGAAAATGTTTTCATTGCACTCAATATTGTGGGGTCCTTTATATTCTTGACTGCCTCGCAAACATCTAATTCACCTTCTATAGGAGGCATAGGAGCTTTGTTTATTGTATATTTCACCTGAAAGTGAAATAATTAAAAAAATTATTTCCGTCGATCTCAAAAAAGCTTGAAATTGATCAATAACGACCCATTTTATGGTCAATTGTTTTTTACACCAAAAAATAATTCCGTTTTTGTTTTATTGAATACTAGCAGACCCAACAGACGTTGTTCCGTATACACAAAAATTCATTCAATTCGATCCAGCCGTTTAGTTGCAGAATAGATGAATAACCTAGATAACGACTACAGCGCCATCTGTTGATCTGATTTGTGATCATAAACATACGGGCATCAGGCAATCCAAAATACATTCATACATCTCTCACACTTCGGTACCTTCTCCTACCCGCCTAGTGCCTACCTCGGAGACGCATTTTGGTGCGATTTCATCTTCAACCTGCCATATCTTTTGATGTATTCATCATAATTGAATGATGTAAAAGGCAATTTCGTTCTATATTAAATACTGGGTATGAAGGACGTATTTAATTGGATAAAGATCAATAGCGTATTCATAAAAAAATACTCCCAAATAATGCATAATTTTGAGAAACATTCTGATACCTTTAAAAGGTGATACCGAGTAAACCTTGAAAGATAGATAGATGCAATCGCGGACTTTTTTGTAGAACTATTGAAGAGGTAAATTTCCGTCATACATTGTTTCCATGTACGTCTTACGGTTTTTACAGCGCACCTGAAAATAGCTGATTTTGGTACTCGTAATTATTATCATTGAAGTTATAGTAGGTTTCCTTAATTTTCTCGGGTGAAAAGTATAGCCTATGTTACTAAGGGATAGGTAGCATTCTGAGGGTGAAAGAATTATTGAAATCGGTCTACTAGCTTATGAGTTAACTCGTATCAACGCCACAAACCCACAAACATACAAATCTTTCCTCTTTATAATAGTATAGATTTAAGTTCACGCTTTCAAGCGGCCCACCTATTATCATTGTTTAAGGACAATGCTATTATTATAAGCCTTTTAACGCTTACCTTATGCGATGCAAAATCTTTGGTGATGTCCACACAACCTGTCATCGCAAGATTGCAGTCTTTATCCAAAGTGACCGAGCTGTCACCGGAGAAAGCCATCACTCCTCCGTCCATACAATTTTTCACATGGTTCAGTTTGATCGAGTATCCATTCTGCAGAAAAAAATATAAAATTTTTCGGAAATATCGGAAAAATAATAACAAAGGACCCCACACATTTGTATGAGAATTGGCTCCCGGTGGATTTGGCTGAAAATTTGATATGATGTTCTACTAACCCTTCTGATCAAATGTCTCCACAGTCACGAAGCTCAAAAATGCATACTTCTAGGAGTTTCTAATTATGTAACTCACAGAAATTATGTTGGTATCGTTTTGTAGCTAATATCCTTGCGTGTAAGCTCATTGAAAAAAATTATACTTCAATGTACTAGTTCTTGTACTATTTCGTATTTACTAAGAGAATCAATAAATCTTTTTTAGTAACATTTTTTTAAAGATTTTTTATATGACATTTCTAAGTTAAATGTTTTCATATTATTCCACTTTAATAAAAGGTGGTAGAATCATCTTTCAAAAAACATATTTTTGACATCTGTAGGACCTTTATGTCCAACGAAATCGATATTATTTGGAAGGGATACTGAAATCAAAAAGTAGGTACCTAAATTTAAAATGGGGGCCACCCCAAAACTGAGAGGGTAAACTCCGCAATATGGGTGTTTTTGTCTATAAAATTAGGTATAAGTATTCGATACCCTTAAATTATCGCTAAGTCATGACCAACACACTGTATATTCCTACTGTAAAATCGAATATGTACGTGAATATACCTATACTGCTTTTAAATAGTTAGTCTTTAAGGGTACAGGGTGCGGCAGCATAACTTCCTTTTTTTAAAACTTAATAAAACGCATTGTATGAATCAGAAAATTTTTATTCGTTTTTTATAATATAGGCACATACATAAAGTTTTGTTTTACCCAGTTTGAAGATAAAATCAGGTAGGTGACGTCCCCCATTCTCCATACACTGAGTAAGCCGATTTCTGGCGTTTGTCATGACTCCAGCCAGTATAGCAGGCGTTATGTTGGCAATTTCTTCCTGGATGTTGTTCTTCAAATCTTGTAGGGCCCTTGGATGGTTCACATAGACACGAGATTTCGAAAAACCCCATAGAAAAAAGTCACAAAGGGTCAAATCGACAATTGCATCAAATGCCTTCGCATTCACCTAAAGATTGGCCGGCCCGCTCTCCCGATTTGTGCCTTTTTTCTATCGAGTTTTTCGAAATCTCGTGTTTATGTAAACCGTCCAAGAATCCTACAAGATTTGAAACACAACATCCAAGAAGAAATTGCCAACATAACGCCTGTTATACTGGCTGGAGTCATGACAAACGCCAGAAATCGGTTTACTCAGTGTATGGAGAATGGGGGACGTCCCTACCTGATTTTATCTTCAAAACTGTGTAAAAAAAAACTTTATGTATGTGTCTATATTATTAAAACTTTTCTGATTCATACAATGCGTTTTATTAAGTTTTAAAAAAAAGTTATGCTGCCGCACCCTGTATTTTCCTCTCATATCAACGAATAGAAAAAATACTCACACAAGCTTCTGTACCCCTAAATCCACATATAAACAGTACTAAACAGAAACCGATAGTTAAATATATTTTCATTTTGACTGTATGTACAAGCACTATACAGCAAAAGTGATGAACAACTGAACGAGTGCAGGATGTTGACGAGTTTTCATATGAAAATGGAGCGTCTTAAATAATTTTTAGATGGAAATAGAAATTAATGCTTCATAATTCATTACACATTTAACCTTCAATTTTGAAATAATTCGAAAATAATTACATTTCATTGTTTGAGATCTGCATCGATAATGTATAGAATAATTTTTTGCCGGTATCAGATTGAATTTTCATTTGATCGGCTTCAGTTGATGGGTCACAACCATCGACTAAATAAAGTCCATCCATATGATTTCGAGAAAAATAAAATTTGTGGGAGTTACGCTAATACTATCACCATAGAAAAAGTCTATAGTAAAATCGAAAAAGTTTTACCTAATATTTCTATGTAAAAACTTTCGATAGAAATATAATTGAGTTTGAGGATGTAAATTGGCGAAGTTAATGATCATTTAAATTTTCAGTGGGATTGTGAAATCAGAACCGTACAATTTCGATTATTTCAGTTATCGATTTTTAACCAATTTCATTTTCTGATTAACTATATCAGAATATAATTCCGATCGTGCCGAGATTAAGTATTTATATATTTTCCTTCGACCCAAAAATAAAAGGTGATTATAATGTGTACGAAATTGAACATTATCTAATGAATCGTGTTAATGCTAAATTTATGGAATTTAAATGTGCAATTTCCATGGACAACCGAACACAAAGCATTCAAAAGCAATAGAGTAACGTCAAAACTCTACTGGAACATAAAAAGAATAGTTATTTAATCAACTAGGTTATTAAAGACAGCGACTAATGGTCAAGATATTTAATAGTTCGAGACCATTAGTCGCTAGATTAATAACCGAGTTGATTTTTCCGACGATCTCAATATGAATTCTGTATAAATACTTGATTAGAAAACATTCACATTTTGCACAAGACATTCATTTGACAAATATAAAATTTTATGTTTCCATGTTCCAGTAGAGTTTTGACATTTCTCGTAGTGCTTCTGAATACTTTGTGTACGGTTGCCATGAGGATTGCACATTAAAATGGATGAAAAATTGAGCATTAAAATGGGTCATTAATGCTCAATTTCGTACACATTAAAATCCAAAAAAGAAATTTATATTAAGTCAAATGTCTTGTGCTAAATGAGAATGTATTTCAATCAAGAATTCATACACAATTCATATTGAGATAGTCGGAAAAATCTTGTAATCAACTAATCAACTCGGTTATTAATCGAGCGACTAATGGTCTTCAACAATCTTGACCATTAGTCGCTGTCTTTAATGACCTAGTTGATCAAATAACTATTTCTAATCAATTTCAAATCCTATACAAAATTTTAGGAAGGTAATAGCCTTATTACTCCATCGATGAACGAGCGCTCGAAAGCACCTGCTCAGGACATATTTTAAATTGATTTTGTGTATTGAATTCATCTAGTTTGGACATAAGCAAAAATAAATGACTTAAAACATAATAAGACAGGAAACGAATAAAAATTGATTTGAACAAAGGATTTGTGTGAAATATTTTTAATGTCACTATTGTTGATTGTTATATTTGTTGAACATCCGGACCTGGTAGCTAACGTTTTCATAAATCGTTGCCTTTATAGATTATATTCAATATTTATTTATAGGTAGGTATACCTACTATCATTCAGTTTGAAAATATTAAAATTATTTTTAAACTCAATGCTACCGTTGTTTAAGGAGAACCTTAAATCCTTAAACAATGATGCTACTAGTTAATAACCAGCCAATTTTAATTTTTTGGAATGGACGCATTTTGGAAAAAATAAATTGAGATTATTAATCAGAATTTGAAATTTTTAAATATATCCTACTAGTGATTATTGTAAAATGACTGAAAACAAAACAAAATTTCATAAGAAGCTTTTTATGCATAGATACATACCTATATGTTACATGTGACCGCAAAACTGATTTCGATTGGTTTGGTTTTTAGAAATTGAAATTTCTGATAGTTTTTCGGAGTTCAATACCGTTGTAGAAAATCTATATTAATAAAACAGGATCTATGGTTACCGTCAAAATGCAATATATTTGAAACGGCTGCACCAAATTGGATAATTCTTATTTTGTTGTGTTCATAATTGCTAGGGCAAGGTTTATGCAATAAAATATTTACAAAAAATTGTTCAGAAAAATATAAAAGGCTTTCGTTTTTCTTACGACCAATCAAGCAATCATAGAATACATATTTATAGGTTATAATGATTTGACATTTGGACAAAAAGTGAAGTTACATCGAGTGAATCGAAAATTTAAAAGTTTAATCAGAAATAACGTATGAACTGACATATTATACAACAATTTTTACTTATGCCATATTTTACAAATTTTTAAACTATGATGTATGAATGTATTTTGGATTGCCTGATACCCGTATGTTTATGATCATAAATCAGATCAACAGATGGCGCTATAGTCGTTATCTAGATTATTCGTCTATTCTGCCACTAAACGGCTGGATCGAAATGAATGATTTTTGTGTATGCAGAACAACGTCTGATGGGTCCGCTAGAAATAGATC
This sequence comes from Propylea japonica, assembly GCA_013421045.1. Classification (NCBI taxonomy): domain Eukaryota; kingdom Metazoa; phylum Arthropoda; class Insecta; order Coleoptera; family Coccinellidae; genus Propylea; species Propylea japonica. The sequence goes on from CM024241.1 coordinate 98,347,146, forward strand.
AGAACAATATCAGGTCATTTCTTTTTCAGTAGCGAACAAGCACGAAAAACTCTCTTGTTCCTAAGTGCATAAAAATTCGAGAGATATCTAATATATCTCACTGCATCAATCTTCAACCTGGTTAAACAACAATGAAGGAAATAATTAAAAAAATTTGTATATATTTCTACTTATTATTTACACTGGCCTAGTCAGCTTTGTATATAAAATCAAATAATTCACAGAAAATATGAATCTCAGCAGTAAATGCATCATACCTTATCAAAATACAGGCACATTTCGAAGTGAATTACATGTATAAAGTAATATCAGTCAAATTTAAATCACAGATACAAAATTATCTACAAATTAGCTTGCAATTCCTCTTTAACACTATTCGTAAATTCTTGTGCGTTCATTCTGAGCTTCTGATCTTCCTTCAGCAGATTATTTTCCTCTAATGGAACCCCTGACGATGATTCTGGTTTATTCGATTCTTCGGGATAAGTTTCTTGATATGTGGGTGGTGGCTGGCATGATATCACAGTATTCGAAGTTGATTCTGGCAGTGATTCTTCGGAAGAACATTTTATTTCTTTCAATTCCTGAAATTTTAACACAATTATTCACCCGAATTTCCATTTATTATATGCAACTAGCGACCCGCTTCGCACGGTGATTCGATCCAAGTAAAACTGTTAAATAAATACAGTTGCATCAAAATTTTATCATAAATTCCCTAAATTATGGCGCCTACCAACCCTCTAAGTTAGAAAAGTGATCAAATACTAACTTGAAGTCTTAGTAACACTGTTAAAAAAAAACATCAAAATCATTTCAGTAGCTATGGCGTCATGCGCTTCTTGACACGATCACGCTAGATTTCCGCGGGAATGAGGTATTTTCCCGCCGTAAAAAGCAGCCTGTGTCCGTGCCTAGGATCCAATCTTTATATTAACCAAGTCTTATGAAAATCCGTTCAGACGTTAAGGCGTGAATGAGGTAAACTTTTAACCAAACGATTAAAAATCTCCAACTTGATTAGTTTTCTGCCTACTGCCTACGCTTAAGTACGATAGCATGAATATTAATAGCCCATATCCTTCCTAGGTTACTATCTATCACCTAACTAAAATTTCATCAAAATCCGTTTAGCCGTTTAGGCATGATAGAGCAAAACTCCCAGCAAAAACCAAAAAAAATCACTAACTCAATTCAGTTTTCTGCCTACTTCCAACCCCCTGAGTACGATGACTTGATCATTTTGATCTTATATCCGTTTTTAGGTAACAATCTATTACCTTACTGAATTTCATCAAAATCTGTTCAGCCGTTTAGACGTGAAAGAGCAAAAGTCCCAACAAAAACGACTAAAATCCCTAACTCAATTTAGTTATCTGCCTACTGCCTACCCCCTAAGAACGATGGCGTGATTATTTATAGCCTACATTGAACTCAATAAACACATGGAACGGCCTCGCGATCCGGATGAGTGAGGCCGACTGAGATAGAATGTCAGAGTGAGATGATGATCCCACAATGGTGGGGGTCTCCATCGTAATCTTGCGCGATTCAAAAGCGGGAGTATCCTCCGATTTCAAATGGAGAGTTCTACAAGTAGTAGAAAGAGATAATGATACCTCAATTGCCCCCTCTCTCTCCCACCTTTTGGACACACGTTTAGTCGATTCTATCTGCTGCATCGCGAGGCCGTTCCATGTGTTTATTGAGTTCAATGATAGCCTATGACCATTTCTAGGTTATCATCTATCACCATACCAAATTTCATCAAAATACGTTCAGCCGTTTAGGCGTGAAAGAGTAACAGACAGACAGAGTTACTTTCGCATTTATAATATTAGTATGGATGTCGAGAAATGTTTCCTCTCCGAGATACGGGGTGTTAAAATTATAGAGGAAAAAATGTTTTTTATTAATAACTTTCACACTGCTTGAAATATATTTATGAAATTTGAGACATGGGTTTTGAGCGTCAAGGAGCACCAGTGGCGTCCGAACTGCAGCGAAACTGAATATTTCAGATGAAAAAATGATACGCCACTGGTTTTGTCAACAATAAAAATTATTATTTAAATCCTTATTTAATTTGGAGCAAATACCGTCTCTTGACTTTTTGCTGTACGAGGCACCGTTTACGGTTAAAAAAAATAAAACACATTTTTATGCATGAAGAAATCTCCAAAATTTGATAAGGTAAGTCCATAATAAAAATAAGACTATTTTTGTGAACGAAATATTGGCCATTTCTTCATGCATGAGAATGTGTTTTATTTTTTTAACCTAAAACGGTGCCAAGTACAGTAAAAAATCAAGAGATCGAATTTGCTGCAAATTAAATAAAGATTTCAATAGTAATTTTCATTGTCGGGAAAACCAGTGGCGTATCATTTTTTCGACTGAAAATATTCAGTTTCGCTGCAGTTCGGACGCCACTGGTAGAATAGAAAAATAATATTATGCAAAAAGTGCTCCTTGACGCCCAAAACCTATGTCTCAAATTTCATAAAAATATATCAAGCAGTGTGAAAGTTATTATTAAAAACATTTTTTTTCTATAACTTCAACACCCAGTATCTCGGAGAGGAAACATTTCTCGATATATGTTTATATGACAAATTAGGGCTTATTTTTGATGTAGAATACGTGGTTAAATTTCTTGGATACGATCTGGACCACCCTGTAGAGAACGAGAACTATTTTAACAGATTTCTACTCACGTTTTTCTGATCTTCATCAGTCTCCGGGCAGCATAACCAAGATCCACAAGATTCTTGACAAGCCATAAGGCACTTAATAACATTTGTGGAAGTTATGGCATCTAATTTTTGAGACTGCTGAAAAAACTCCGGCTGTATGGTTACTTGGGTGATGCCGTTCAATGTGAAATGCTTTTTTAGGTCATCTTTGATCCTCTTATACACCTAGAAACAAACATGATTAAGAAAAAAATGATTCAATCCATTTATGGATCAGAAAATCTGCCAGTTAAGCTCAAAATGGTCTGAAAATATTCAGTAGATACTCAAAAGTTTTTGTCAAATGTTATTTCGTTCGGTCATTTGTAAACACCGAACTTCCGAATAATAATATCTAAAGCCTTCAAATTTTCAGGTTTAGTTGGAAAGAAGTTCAAAAACCTTAACATTCCGATGAATTATTCAAAGAACTCAATCGTAAAAATAGGTAAGTACTAAGTACCTACTTACTTCTAAGTTATACATAATATTATACAGGGTGTAACTTAATAAGTGTAAAATATTTAAGGAGGTGATTCCTCATCGAAAAAAAGATAGGATCTCTCATATAAAGAAACTTCATTGGAGCATCCCTTGTTAAGATACAGCCCCTCAAAGGGAGTACATCATTTGTATAACAATTTTATTCACAACCACCAAAAAAGTTACAATATTGAAATTAACTTGACGTTTAATATTAGCAAAAAGACACTTATCCAGTTATTTATTTGGTTTACCCCATGGTTGTAAAGGTAGGAACGCAACCCCTTAAGTTTATTTCCAATGTAACTTTTTGTCTTATTATTTGTTTACCATTTGAAAATTTATTTCCGATAGCCTGTTTCATTCTAAACAAAAAATGTCTCCTGAGTTTTTTTGCCCAAAATAAACCAGTTCGCAGTAAAAAAATTTTTACGAACTACTGACAGCGTTATAACCCATTTAATTGTCACTATCGCTAAAAGTGTCCTACTAGATAGATTAGTTTCGCATTTATGACGATCTATCTCTGTAGTTGTTCCTAAAATAATTTTTTTGTTTTTACTGCGAACTGGTTTATTTTGGGTAAAAGAATCAAGAGACATTTTTTTGTAGAATGAAACAGGCTATCGGAAATAAATTTTTAAATGGTAACAAATAATAAGACAAAAAGTTACATTGGAAATAAACATTAGGGGTTGCGTTTCCCACCCTTACAACCATGGGTAAACCAAATAAATAACTGGATAAGTGGCTTTTGCTAGTAGGAAACGTCAGGTTAATTTCAATATTGTAACTTTTTTGGTGCATGCGAAAAAATTGTTATGCAAATTTTATGTACTCCCTTTGAGGGGCTGTATCTTAACAAGGGTTGCTCCAATGAAGTTTCTTTATATGAAAGATCCTATCTTTTTTTCGATGAGGAATCACCTCCTTAAATATTTCACACTTATTTAGTTACACCCTGTATATATTTGAAATTGGATATCAAACATCCTGATTGAAAAAACATTTCTAGTGCTATTCTCATTTTTTCATTTTTAGACCAATTTGAAAAGTTTTAATTTATTTAATAATTATTTCAATTATTAAGAAAAGCTCACCTCTGGACATTGAAAAATAATATGTACCGTCGAGATCACTTTATTGGTGGTCAATTGCCAAACATGAAAATCGTGAACATTAACAATGTCTGGAAATTGTTTCAATAGATCTATTTTCAGGGAATCGATATCAATCGATCCAGGCATTGTTTGTAGTAAGATGAAACAACTTTCTTTCACTGAAATAAAACAATAAAACATTATGAAGTAAATCAGTAATTCAAAAATCAATGAGAAGATGAGAAAGGAAATACTTTTTGTAACAAAGTTGGAAACATTTAATAAAATAGGTGGGAATTTAAAAAACTGTGAGGTGTGATTCCTTTTATCTTAGATAAGGAAATTTCAAAACTATACTCACTATAGGGAAAACTCATTTGCATTAAACTCACTGCGTGAATTACTGCTATAGCTGGATCCACATATTTCACGTAGAATGGATCGGCAAAATATACTAGTATAGCAGAAATAATCACTAAAATGGAACCTGCAAAATGAGCGAAGAAGATTAATCTACAACAAATAATATAAAGTGGGAATTCAATTTTTCCGTTAAGTAATTGATTTTCTACGTGGTGTATATAAATAAGTTCAAGAAATAAAACTCGAAATGTATGGGAAGCTTTAGCGGACTGATTACGTAAAGTGAGGGTGGTCCAAATTTAGAGCGTGCTAAGACGTTGGTAAAACCATTGTATAAGAATTATACAATAGTAAAACTGGGAAAGTTTTTCTATCAAAGCTGTAAAACGATAAACGGGTTGAGAACTTAGATCCTCGACGTTGGGTTGATATTCTTGTAATAGGAATGTTGACTACTTTTTGGAATTCATTTTATTTTGAAGATAAACCCCATACCAACACGAAAAAATTACTTTTTTCTTAAAAATATGGCAATTATTGCCAATAAAATGAGTAAATGAAAATACAATTCAAAATTCCCGCAGAAATGCTCAATTTTGTCACGTTATGATGATTACGTCATTATCCAGTAAACATACTTTGACTTCTGTCAAAGCGAACTGATTTTGCCCGATCCCTTGTGGAAAAGTTCAATCTAAGCCTTCAAAATGAATAGGTCGGTCTATAAATGCTGAATGAGGTGTTTCTTTTATTTGTAATAATAAATATGAGTTAAAAGTTTGCTACTTACAAAGACGATTTCACGTTTTTAAGCTCCGCTGCACAAAAATCCTTGTTTTCAGCAAAGAAACTTGCGACCATAAGGGAATCTTTCTTCGGTAAATACATAAGTTACTACTATTACCCTTGATAAATCCTATCTCCATTATAAAGAAAATTGTAGATTATCGTTTTTGTAACGAACTATAGCGATTCTGTTCTCTTTCAGCTTTCAACTTCGTATGTTCGAATCATAGATATGATATATTATATATTTACTATGGTTCAAGTCATAGAACCGTGGGTTTCAAAATAGTTTATATTGAAGTAAGTCGATGGTTTATGTCAAAATGAACTGAAAATTGCAGAGAAATGATGACATTTCAATAATCAAGGTGATTGGAGTTTTGTGGAACCCGGCCTATGAATGTATTTTGTTGATCTGAGCACCGAACATTCGAATTTCCAATGACAATACCTGATAGTGACGTTAATTACCTCTGATTGGCGTTCGCAGTCACGTGATAGTTGATAATAAATAACATAATTTAAATCAGCTTTATTTAATTCAACGAGAATAATAAGATCACTAAAATGGTTTTTTAGGGTTGCAAAAACTCCCTTCTATGAGGAAAACCTCAATTTATATGAATTCGTAACATGAGTCAACATCCCTGAGAAAGAAAAATTACCAGATCTGATAATTCTTAGAATTCACCCCGTGTCTGCTAATGATGACGCTTTTTCACACGGCGATTCACATTAGTATTAGTACAAGACGTTCCTACCACCGAACTTAAGTCGTTGTGAGAGTGGACCAATGATATCAGTTTAGGTAGAGATTTATAAAATAAAGACTATGGAAAATCGGTTTCGGAAAATATAAGATTCCACTAATTCTGCTACGAAAAAAATGTTTCTGTACTAACCCAAGGTATCCCTGAACATTTCCCTGAAATTTTGTCTCTTATTCCTCAACTCCGAGGAAAAAGTTTTCGTCCTGGACAACCTGCGTTCTCCTTGTCTCACGTTTTCCATAGGTGGAACCTTATTCAAGACCACTTCTCCACTTTCAGTGACGTACAAAAATGAACCTTGATGAAATGTATATCCTCCAATCAGAATGAAGCACAAAATATTGAGCAGGCATGATGCTGCGCCCATACAGAACACAGATATCGGATTGTGCATTTCGTGCAAATGATCTATGTGCACCAAAGTCTGTATGGCCTCGACGATCACTGAAAAGCATAGTGATGCACAGAAAACGCAGCATATAAGCATAGATATCACGTCGATCCTTGCCCAACCGAAGGTGTTTTTCAGTTTATGTTCTGTAGCTTCTAATTTTGAATCTTCACGTGTCTTCTCTTTGTTTGTGTTTGTACGACTTGGTGATAAACTTTTTTTTGGATTCGTGGAGTCCTGTGAATCTTTGGATTGGAACTGAAAATAAAGAATAATAGGTTTTTCACTATAATTTGACCCCCCTTTAACTTTGTTCCTAAGAGAGATACGGAAAATTGTTTCATACAAAAATTTCATGAAATCGACTGAGGTTTTATAATATGAATTCACATAATGGAATATATACAGGGTGGCCAACATATTGATGGCAACTTCATTTTTTCAAATGGAAGACCTTGTATATTTTTTCCATGTTTGGCTAGCTTTTTTTCCCCTGATTTCGAATATGTAACATATGTTGGTCTATTCTTTTATTCTGAGAACCACACCGTTTCTAATTTTGAGAACCACCTGCCAAGATCTGTAATCATTTTACAAGTGGCAGAGTGCGTTTACTGAAAATGCTCATTTTGAAGTTATGATAACGTCGATGGGAAGATATACAGGGTGAACAACATTGAATGCAACTATATTTTTTCGAATGGTACACCCTGTCCTGTATATTCTTCCTTTTTTTGATAGGCTATTTCCTCCTGATCTCGAATATAAATGCGTATGTGGATGTGTCTCTTCAATTTTCAGAGTTTCAAAGTTTTGAAATGATGACACCAAATAAAAAATATGTCAAATATCTACGAAATTCTTTATATCCAAACAATCTACTTAAAAGTATTATTTTAGAATGAATACTTATCAATTACTTAACCAACGAAAAATGATAAAATATGGTAGTATGGTAAGAATATAACATCAACTAAAGAATGGCTCGAAATGACCACCTTCATTCAATACACATAGTTCATATCGTTGTCTCAAGTTGTTTAGACTATTTTTGATAGCATTATTATGGCTCTCATTCAAGTCAAAAATTAAAGCTTCAAAATTTGTTTCAAACCATTACAAAATTATCATTATTTGTGCGTTGACGGGATTAGTTCCGAATTATGGGTTTAATATTGGATGATTTTATATCATTAATTTATTCTCCGCTTTCATTGATTATCATTATTGCTGAAGTAATTTTTTCCTTCAGCAACGGCTATAAAAACGTGTCTAACTGTGTTAAATCGGGACTATTTGGTGGCCATAAAATGGGTGCGCCATTACCAATCCAAAGATCAAATTGGCCACTTAAATATTCACGAACTTCTAAAACGCTATGCCAGATGGTTCTTGAAATTTTAAATTCTGTGGTGCTCAGAATAAAAAAGAAAGACCAACATATGTTACATATTCGAAATTAGGGGAAAAAGAGCTAAACAAATATGGAAAAATATACAGGGTGTTCCATCTAAAAAAATGAAGTTGCCATCAATATGTTGGTCACCCTGTATATATTTCAGTTTCTGGACTCATATCGAAAAACCTCAGTTGATTTAGTGAAACTTTTATACGAAACATTTTTTGTATCTCCTTTAGTAACAAAGTTAAAGGGGGGTCAAATTATAGTGAAAAACCCGGTACGTGATAGGTTTTTTTGGTGAGGTAATAACAAAAGAAGCAGAAAAGAAATACGTTTAGAACTCACCTTAATAGTGACAATGTAGCCAATCAAAGCGAGAACATTGCATAACATTTGATAAGAATTCATCAAAAGTGTCAACGCGTGTGTGATATGACTTACAACTAGCTGTATAATCAGGAATAATATCGTCAATACGAAAACGATATAAAGCTGAAGAGGTTGATGTTTTCGAAACCATTCTTTGACAGTCATATTAATTTTTGAATCTGAAACAAATAATATAATATGATAATTCAGTAACTATCGAAGAGCCCCTGAACTCCAAATAGGTATGTGAAGAACTGAATACAGCTTAAAATACTTTTTTCTCCCGATAAAAGAATTTGAATTTAAAATTCCAATGATAAAAACTTCTCTGATATACTTGTTACTACAGGGTGCGGCAGCATAACTTCCTTTTTTTAAAACTCAATTAAACGCATTGTATGAATCAGAAAATTTTTATTCGTTTTTATAATATAGGCACGGCACATACATGAAGTTTTGTTTTACCCAGTTTTGAAGATAAAATCAGGTAGGTGACGTCCCCCATTCTCCATACACTGAGTAAACCGATTTCTGGCGTTTGTCATGACTCCAGCCAGTATACCAGGCGTTATGTTGGCAATTTCTTCTTGGATGTTCTTCATCTTGTAGGGTCCTTGGACGGTTCACATAAATACGAGATTACAAAAAATACCATAGAAATAGTCACAAGGGTCACAAACCGACAATTGCATCAAGGGCCTTTGCATTCATCTAAAGTCACAGTGTGGTGTGCAATTTCCTCAAGTGGAATTATTGGTCCCTGGTTCTTTGAGGAAAATGAAGTCACAGTGACAGTGAATTCGGACCGGTATGTAAACATGTTACAGGATTTTTTTCCCACATCCAAGAAGAAATTGCCAACATAACGCCTGCTATACTGGCTGGAGTCATGACAAACGCCAGAAATCGGTTCACTCAGTGTATGGAGAATGGGGGACGTCACCTACCTGATTTTATCTTCAAAACTGGGTAAAACAAAACTTTATGTATGTGCCTATATTATAAAAAACGAATAAAAATTTTCTGATTCATACAATGCGTTTTATTAAGTTTTAAAAAAAGAAGTTATGCTGCCGCACCCTGTACAAAAACACTGAGTGCACTCATTATTGATACCTATATGTTACGGGGAAGTTCAATATTGACCGAAAAATTCACACAATCAATAATTAAGTATTTTGGAGAAATAAAAACCATTCAGTATAATTGGTAATTTGATTTATCGTCATTTAATTTCATCATTCAATTTTTTTCATTCTTTTATCTCCACTAAAAATGATTTCATGATTTTTAATCCGTCAAGTACCTATAGGAAATAATCAGGCAATCAATTTTTTCGACTGAAGTTATCAGATTAAGGAAACTAGTTAGATAGGTGATGAATTATTATGAATCATTTTCGATTAACTTAGATTATCGGTCATTCACACAATAAATTGTCGACATATCAAATGACGTGTTCCGTCTTTCGCGAACTGGAATTGATCATTTCTTTTGTGTGTTTGATACGAGTCTACTCATAAGCTACTAGACAGTTTTCAATAATTCTTTCACCCTTAGAATACTACACTATTCCTGAGTAACATAGGCTATAATTTTCACCCGAGAAAATCAAGGAAACCTACTATAACTTCGATGATAAAAATATGAGTATCAAAATCAGCCATGATCAGCTATTTTCAGGTGCGCTGCAAAAACCGTAAGACGTACATGGAAACAATGTATCACGGAAATGTACCTCTTCAAAATTTCTACAAAAAAGTCCGCGATAGCATATATCTATCTTTCAAGGTTTACTCGGTATTACCTTTTAAAGGTATCCGAATGTTCCTCAAAATTATGCAATATTTGGGAGTATTTTCTTATGAATACGCTATTGATCCTTATCCAATTAAATACGTCGTTCATACCCAGTATTTAATTTAGAACGAAATTGCCTTGTACATCATTCAATAATGATGAATACATCAGAAGATATGGCAGGTTGAAGATGAAATCGCACCAAAATGCGTCTCCGAGGTAGGCACTAGGCGGGTAGGAGAAGGTACCGAAGTGTGAGGGATGTATGAATGTATTTTGGATTGCCTGATGCCCGTATGTTTACGATCACAAATCAGATCAACAGATGGCACTGTAGTCGTTATTTAGGTTATTCATCTACTCTGCAACTAAACGGCTGGATCGAATTGAATGAATTTTTGTGTACTCAGAACAACGTCTGTTGGGTCTGCTAGTTAGATAATGAATCACACCATAAATTGCCGACATAACACGTCATGACGTGTTCCATCATTCGCGAACTGGAATGGATCATTTCTTTTGTTGCCCAGTTTATGTAATTTTCTCTGCATGGGATTGAACAAACAAGAACTGTATTAGTATGCCGAAATCAATCGATGAGGTTGTGTCGATTACCGATTATATTATTAACGAAAATTCTCGCTTTCTAGTTTCTACTTAAATTTATTATACTTAATTGTTATACGCGATAATTGGTCGTTAACTCTCGTCTAAAGACATTTTTTCTGCTTTTGAGTGTATCTCGTCGTTGGACCGCAAGAAAAATCCGGGGCTTAGTGATATGGCCTGATAGTACCATCAGTGGTGGAGAGGAAAGTCGGAAAATAGGTGAGTTCAATCCCCATCTATTATACAATTCACGAATACCTAACTTTTCCATTTGAACACACTTTTTAGTGTGGATAACAAAATTTTCATGATTTTATCGATTTCTCGTAATATACAGGGTGTCCCGTAATTAGACCGACAAACTTCTAGTGGACATTATAGATCGTATTTTAGACAGATTCGACCCAAATCATATAATGCAAAATTGCTTCGTTAAGGAGCTAGTGCCCTTTGAAGATGACGTCCTGTCCACACTTTTTGCCACATATTCGCAAAACGGAGTCACATAAAGTGCTGAAAGTTTACACAATGGCTAATATTAAAAATACGCATCGATTAGATTGAGTGCATTTCTTTCATGTCAAGCACGATCGTATCATTTGGATGGGGGGCGAAGGGTATTTTTAGTTGAAACTTTTTTAACTTTCATTATTTCGCGAGATTTACATCATAGTCATAAACTCTGATATTTTTCTCGAAAAAAGATGCTCTTGTATAATAACGCCCAGATGCACCATTTCTGAAAAAAATAGATTTGAAATTTTCTCTCTTTTCACTAAGTACTCAATGTTCACTTTTGTTTTGAATTTATTTTCACTTGATAATGGCCAGGTTGAAGATATAAATCAATTCTATCAAACAAAGATCATCTTCTCTCGCCAAAAATTTTGATATCAATTATTTGCATTCATGTTGAATCGATCTCTAAAGTTGGTAGGAATTGAGCTTATTTCGCCCCCCCAAATGATACGATTGTGCTTAACATGAAAGAAATGCACTCAATCTAATCGATGCGTATTTTTGATATTAGCCAATGTGTAAACTTTCAGCACTTTATGTGACTCCGTTTTGCGAATATGTGGCAAAAAGTGTGGACAGGACGTCATCTTCAAAGGGCACTAGCTCCTTAACGAAGCAATTTTGCATTATATGATTTGGGTCGAATCTGTCTAAAATATGATCTATAATGTCCACTAGAAGTTTGTCGGTCTAATTACGGGACACCCTGTATAATTATTAGTCAAGAAAAATTTTTACCATTATTCTGAGCTTTCGTTAAATTTTCCATTTTTTCGAATAATTAAGAATTTTTGAATTCGATTGAGCTGAAATTCTACAGTAAAATGTTCAACACCAATTTAAATGAGTTCCAAATGAAGTTGTCAATTTTGTTTAAGAATATTACCTTCTATTTCCTCGGTATTAATTTTCACATGTTGGTAAAAGAAAATCAGGAAACTTCACTTTTAAAACGATAATCAGAAGGTAGCTTTACTGGTATCAACGAACTACCGGGTTTCTCTTCGATGTTTTAGGTTGTGATTTGATTATTGGATTGAATCGAGTTTGAATAACCGGAAACATTGCATTAAACCAATTGATGGAATTGGATTATTACGTCTACCTAACAGCCACTAAACGTTTATCAAAAAATGCCTGATGCTGTCTCTAATCGAGCCCAATTTCGCAGTTCAGGATTATTTCATGATAAACCTGACTTAAACTTAGAAAATCGGTTTCTCTGTACCTATGTAGAAATGGCCTGTATTTATATTTTGGATTGGATTGACAAATAATGTTTGGAAAAAATTTAGAAAAGCCCTCGACAAATTTCAAAAGTGAAAATTAGTTATGATGAACAACATTTCTCCCAATATTTAATGTCTGTGGAGTAATTTTCACTATGCACTTGACTTTTCACAATGTATTTTTCATTTATGAATGCGTTTCGTGCAACTTAATTCATTTGAAAAGCTAATTTTTTTTTATCTATACGATGTGTGATTTATTGCCATACCATTTTCTTTTTTTATCCAAAACTTTCTCCTAAAGCAAATTTTCAGCATTTTCTATCATAACTTGATCAGAAAAATTTTAAAATGGCAAAAATTAATTCTTGAGTAAATGTCTAGTTCTTTGATTTTTTCCACCTCGCTGACTTTGAAGGCTAATTCTAGCAGAAGTAGACTGTTGAGTACCATTTTTTATTAATGATTCTGAAAGCTGAGCGTTGAGCGCAGTTTTTAAGCCTACTGAGAAACCATGAAGTAGCCTGTTTACATTTTTAATTCAAATTTGAAAATTTAGATGACGATCCAAAATACGTAACTTTTTCACTTGAGACCAACATTTCTATAATTTTATCAAATTTACGATGCTGGTTATTTTATGTATAAAAGTACATTTCATGGCGATTTATTTACAAAAAAGTATATCAGAAAACTCTTGTACTTTTTTTATATTTTTTTAATATGGCCAAGTTGAAAATTCCCAAAAGTTCATAAAAAAATCATAACTCGGAAACCGTGAAAAATCGCATAACATACATGAGGGTGATTCGAATACCCCATGAGACGAGGGAACTGTTTTTTTCTTTTGGACGTCAATCGTCCGGCCATCCTGTATAGTTATTGAAAATTAATAACGATACATATCGAATCTCTTGACTTCCTAAATCAATTTTTCCTCACTTAATTATTAGCACTCACCTCAAACAGTAAAAATAAAAATAGAATGATAAAATAAAACTTCAGAACATCTCCCCACGCACCACAAATATCTAACAAGAAGAGACCTTAACAAGAGTGATGACAATAATTTCACCTTTCACGACAACGAACAATGAACAACAGGACAGTATAGATTCTTTTGCCGAGGTTTTGTTTATTCAATTTACATTATCGTGTTGCAGTCTATCGAAAATGAGGTTGTACTCAAACCATTTTATCTTACTAAACAAATATAAGTTAATCTAGGTAAGATAAAGAAATGAAATTCGTAAATCGAAAAACAATTATCTATGTAATCCACCTTATCTCTGTGCTTCCTCAAATATTCATTTCAATAAAATTCGGTGGTAGGTACTTGATGTTTTTATTATTTTCAAGGTTGTAATAGTTTTGTAATTGCGTATCTTTTCAGTAGGTATTGATGAATAACTTACCCTAGATAATATTCCACTTAACTAACATAATGTGATAGTCAATAGATAACAAATTCTTACCCACCTTTTTCGTATTAACTTTTTGTTTTTCATTTATGCGCGTTTCTTTTATGTTAAATTATTCAGTTATTATTCGAATTTTAAGTTCATCATGAACGTTCATTCACATTTTCAAAAATAAGTTCATTAACAAATTGAGTAAAGCAAACTTGAAATTAAATATTAATTTTTTTGATGATATTTGCTATAGGCCCGTGTAAAATTTATGCGGATGTCACCAATAAAATATGAAAGAACTTAGCCTGTCAGAATTTAGTATCGTTGAAGGCTGATAATAACGCACAAAAGATCCTGACCCCAACTCAATAACTTTCTTATTTACCAAATCCTCAGAACGAACAGATAAGTGCCAAGTAACATGTGTTTACGGCGGGCCTGAAATAGAAATAGATTCGATGAAAACGCGCGCTTATAAATGAGAAATTTTAACCCAATCGAAAATATACAAAAAATTGAATTACTGTATTATATATTACTGAAGAACTATTGAACCGATTATGTTCATTTACGAAGATATTCAAGCTTTGAAAATTTCAAGGTTTTAGCTTTCACCTTTCGAAATTTTATTATTTTCAATATCATTTTCATCTCTGGAAGGGTACAAGTTAAATTGCTTTTTTAAAAAGCAAAATACTCAGGAAACATCATGCTACAGCACTGTATAGTTTTTATAAGCCTCAAGTATCTGGTATTGCCCACAGAAGGCGTTAAACTGTAATGAAAAAAACCCGAAAATTTAAACGCCCTGTACAGCATGATATATTTCTTTTTTTGAACATCTCATTGTAGTATGATATTCGCCAATAAAATAGCTAAAACTAAAAAAAAAACATTCAAATCGGATAAATGGTTGCGAAGATATTCATGGCTAATGCATAAAATATAAGAGTTGATAAAATGTTGAATATCTCTGGACGGTTTCAAGATAAATTGGTTTTTTAAAAAACAAAATACTCAAGAGATACTATGCTACAACGCTTTATTGTTTTTATATGCCTCAGCAACCTGACATTGCCCACAGAAGACGTTAAAGTTTGACTATAAAACATGACATTATTTAAACGCCCTGTACAACATGAGTATTTTATTTTTTGGACTTCTGTTAAATGGAGGACATTCGACAATAACTGAGCTACAATTGAAAGAAAAAAACGTTGAAATCCGACTTAAGTTCGGGAAGATATCAATTGTTAAAATTTAACGAAATTTTAGGTGGTGCGCTAATTTTGTCCATCAGTATATATAAAAATACTCACTCTCTGATCTAACAAATATAAGTTCCGCACTGTTGAGACACTGTCAGGAACGCTCGGTAGCAGGGAGAATCTCAAAAAAAATAGCGAAACAAACAGATTCGCAACTGACTGGACGCCCACAATTTGGAACTACTTACAGTCTGATCGTTGACCTCAAAATTCAATATTTAGAGTCTCTCGAAAACGGATAGCCGCATTTTATCATTGTTTTGTATTTATGCGTCTCTTAACTTATCTCTAACATCATCAGGAATCCATTGTAGAAATCCAGAATGATTTACGATGCTCCCTGACTGACCAATCTTTTTGGAGCCGAGGTTTTTGTCCTTCGTAGCGAAAAGGCATTAATACTGCTTCGAAACATTACCAGGAATTGGCCGACGAAGCTAAAAATATACAGGGTGAGCTGATCGAACAGCCCAGCCGAATATAGGTATTTTCGCAATGAAGAATTATTCCGGAAAACACAAAAAGATCATTCACTTCGCCTTTTTACACCCTCAAACACAATTCCATTTCAATCAAAAGGTTTTTCATGGGATTATTAGAACTTTTCTCGATATAACGAAAGACTTTTCTACAGGGTGTCCCGGAAAATGTGGGAAATCTCTCGGATTCAGATAGAACATAATGAAGATGACAAGTTCCCATAATTTTTTTTCCTAGCGGCCCTCCCTACGAAGATACGACCTCCTAAATGACGCCACTGGAAATCCATTTTAGTAGAATAAGTTTCAAACTACTCGATATAATTTGATGAAAATTTGATATGATTAATAGTATTAAGGACCTCTTAAATCACCGCACTCAAATTTCAATTAGCGGACTGGGTTGTACATTTTAATGCTTACATTTTTAACACCCTGTATGATAAGGTGCTAAAAAAACAAATTTGGATACCTTGAACATTGAGCTAAAGAAAAGGTACTCTTGTTCAGTGTCGATAAAATGAACCGTTTTCGAAAAAAAAAAATATGAAAGAAGAAAGTAATCGAAATTAATTCCACTAAATGAATTTCCAGTGGCGTCATTTAGGAGGTCGTATCTTCGTAGGGAGGGCCTCTAGGAAAAAAAAATATGAGAACTTGTCATCTTATTTTTTTATTTTTTTCTGAATCATTCACAGGAATGGATAATTTAGAGAAAAAAATAAATTTTATGGGGCTCGGATTATTTTTTTGAAGCTTCGCATGAAAAGAATTTCCACCCCTTGAATAAATTCCACTCGAATAGGATATTTTGTTGTGAAAATATAAGATTTTTTTCAAAATTTTCTGTATATAAGTATCTACATACATATCAGCCGAAAAATAAGTATTAGAAATGAAAATACTAATAATAAAATTTGTTTTGTCATAAGATCTTTTCAGGAAATATACCCAGTATAATTTTTGAGTTAATTGTAGAACAAGACCAATTTCGTTATCGATTGAAATATATTCTTGAAGGATTCTGCATTTCTAAAGAACTTCATAGGTTTTCACTCCCAGTCTCTGAAACAGAAATAATTTAAAAAAATTAATTAAGATGAAGTGCTCATGCGAAAATCTTTGTACTTGTTTGTCAGGAGCAAATTGGTCTTGAAAAAATTGTTGACTAAAAAACTAAAAAAGGAAATAAATGAAAAGGAAAATGTAACGTTTCGGTGTCTATATCAGACACCTTTTTCAGACAAACTTTTCAATGTCAGTTAGACTGCAAATGAAAAAACACATAATTCTGAAGATTTTACAAGTTCGTCTGAAGAAGGTTTCTGATATAGAAACAGAAACGTTACATTATCCTTTTCATTTATTTCCTTTTTTAGTTTTACTGTTAGGCAACAATTTTTTCAGAACCAATTTGCTCCCGACAAATAAGTGCAAAGATTTTCGCAGGAGCACTTCATTTTAATTAAATTTTTTTTAATTATTTTTATTTCAGAGACTGGAAGTGAAAACCTATAAAGTTTTTTAGAAATGCCAATTTCGTTGTTTTCAAAAATAAAATATCATTCGCAAAATTTGTACTAATGAAAGGCGAAATATTTAGAAATATTAGGAAATAGGCTAATTCAATTTACTCACAGAAACCAACGATCCATTTCAACATGAAAGGTATATTTTGCATAACCTGATTCAACGAATATATCATACAGAATAGAAAAATGAACATTCTTAAACATTCAAATGAAATAATGGACGTAAAATGAGAATTAAAATTCGTTTAATGGCCTGCAATAAATCCGCGAAACGGAAAGGACCATTTTCGTACAATATATTCGATTTAGAAAACCCATAAAAAAATTCCATGTCCATAAAAATCTTTTGATTTCCAATCAAAGTTTTGCTGAAAACTACAGTAAGTTTTTTCAGATGTATCCAAACCAAAGCTAAGAAAAAAAAATTTTGAAACATATCATAATTTGTCTTGGAAAATTCGAAATAGTTGTAAACAGTTACCTTATTGCAAAACATTTTATGCTACCTACTGAACAAACCAATTTCATGAGATTGTTCAAAAAGAAAACTTGAAAATTTACAATTATTTCATTCCCTCGGTTATTTATCTTGCTTCTGATCGGAATAAAGTGTATATAAATACCATAAATAATTTTAAATTACACTCAATGGCGTGAAGAAATTTTCAACCTCAACTGTCTCCAATTAACACAATGAAATTTCGTAATGAATTCATTTTTAAATTTCAATGCTTCAGAGTGTCTAGAAAAGAACAAATCAAGGAGACCTTCGCCTAATTTTAGTAAGGGGCTGCTGTTTCGCATATGTAATTAACGTAAAATTTCAGTTAGTGCATACTAAGTGGTATGAGAAAAATTAAAGCACGTAGTATCCATTATTTACCTACTATATCTCTCTAATAAGGTTAGGTTATTGATTGATCATGATTTCAAAGAGAGTTAGTTTGAAAATAGTAGGTAGTAGCACAAAAGACCTCATGGGTCGCAGTGCAGAAAGGTCACCGTGTCAATAGATCACAATCTAATCTGATAGTCATTCCATTCCACTTTTAACTGTTGGAAATACGGTGGAACTTCCCTATAACGAAAGTGTTAAATCCGCGAAAAAAATTCGTTATAAAGAAATTTCGTTATACACAAAATTTGTTTCTATAGTAGGCAATGTCGCGGTCGACTTCACTGATAAATTTAAGTTTATCATTCAAACTTAAGCACTTCCTTTTGAGCATTTTCGTACAACTTTCACACTAGCGTAATGGTTAGATTGAAACGAAACAGCCAGGGGTGTATTTAAAACTGTTTCAGAAGAATCTATCTGCCCTCCGTAATGATTTAGTTTAAGGTCGGGATTTATTACGTACGTCCGGAAAAATTTCGGAAAAACCCACCCTTATACCTTCTTACCAATACCCATTCAAAGAGTGATGTTCTTTGAATATTTCGTTATAGAGAGAATTTACTTCGTTTTAGAGGGTATTTTCAACATGGAATTTGGATTCAAGGTGCAATGTCTTGTACGAAATTCGTTATACAGAGAAATTCGTTATACAGACGTTCGTTATAGGGAAGTTCCACTGTACTTAATTTCACCATTATAAAGAAGTTAAGAATCTCATAAATCGAAAAACCAACTCGGAATGATTTCCATCTTTTACCTATAATGTTCTACCATGGGATTCATGCGAAAATGCGTTAATATCCTTTCGTCAACTACGTCACTGACATAATTATATCAATATAAAGCATATATTACACGCACTCATAAATAAACTCATTGAAATAATTACTAGTCAACAGGCAAATAGGAGAAAGCAATTTTCTAAAACAAATATGAATATTATGAGTCTTCGAATCACTGACCGTACCATATGAGGATTTTCCCTATAAATACACCTTTAAGAACAATTTAAATTGATAATAATACATAATTATCAATGTTTTTCTTCTGAAACATAAAACTTCCTGAATAGTAACTTCGCCCGAGGAATCGAATGGACCCATCAGATTTTGAGCTCAAAAGACCTTAGATATACAGGGTGTTTCTGAATTGATGCAAAAAATTTAAGGGGATGATTCCTCAGAATATTTTATGAAAGAAAGTTCCCATAAATTTAGTTCCGGAAATGCATTACATATTTCCAAGATACAGGGTGTTGAAGTTTTACTTAAAAAGTGGTACTCCACTGAGATTTTTTCAACTTACAATTATTTTTGAATATGTAATTCGTTCAATTTATGACGAAAAATCTCTCAGGCGTTTTTTTCGTGTGGGGCTCCGTATTTATGTAAAAACAGAAAACATTTTGACGTAGTATTTCTACTACTTATTGTGTTAAAGTAACGACAAGTACGCGTTAAGCTGTTTAATTTTATTGAATAAAAACGAAAACCGATAATAACATTTAATCGTAGTACCTACAAGTACATCCTCTGATTTATAATTCCTCAAACTTTACATAATTTTTCGGATTCACTTCATTAATCCCATGATTTTCTATTCTAGGTCTATTATTGACCTTATATTTACCGTATTCAAGGCTTTTTTAAGAAACATTTTCGACATTGTAGTTACATTTTAACCAGCTATTATTCACGTACATATGTGTTAATTGAATTGCCGAAAAACGATTTCACAAGAATTACGTATAAATTAAGTATTGAGATTCTAATCTTGTAGAGCTTCCCAATGTCTTATCTTACAGGGAAAAAATATCTTTATAACTGTTCACGTAAAGTGAAAACAGTTAGGAAAACATAAACAGGAAATGAAGATTTCGAAATTTTCAAACAATGCACGGATAATGATCAACGACCATTATTTTATTGTTATGGTTTACCTCTGAATGGTGACATTATGGGAATGAAAATTTGTTAGAAGATGGAAAAAGTTATTAAAGGTTTTCGATGCAGACTTATACAGGGTGTTTCCTGAATATGCGACAAAAATTCAGGGGATTGTTCCTTGGACTATTCTAAGAATATTTTGTCCTTTGATGATTTTTGAAAAACCTCTTTGTTTCGAAGATAAGTACAGGGGAAACAAAATTTCAGATAATAACATTTTATTATGAAAATTTACATGAAAATTCAACTTAACCTACAAAAACTGTTGAAAATGACCACTTCTAGCCAAAAAAACGAATTCAAGTGAAAACCGTGTTTAATCTGTATTCCTTTACCATCTGAACTTATCAATTTTAAGTCAAAAAACTGGCCGTTTTTAGTAATTGGAATTTTGTTAAACAAATTTAAAAATAAATTGTACCTACTTAGTAAACACAGTGCGGTACGCATTTTTATTTAAACTATTATTAATTTTAAAAATATGAAAAATGTTGTTCGCCCTGTATCTTCGAAACAAAGAGGTTTTTCAAAAATCATCAAAGGACAAAACATGCTTAAAATAGTCCAAGGAACAACCCCCTGAATTTTTGCCGCATGTTTAGGAAACACCCTGTATAGATGCCTATATAAAATATTTATACATAATATTCATAAAACCAGTAGCCATCAAATGATCTAGATCCATGAAATTCATCTGAAATGTTTATCTTCATACTTTCATCATTGAAATATCGGTCACTAATTGAATGTAAGTGAGTTTAATAACCAACTAATGATCAGGTATGAATAAGCCATCACGCCCAGAGGCGTACTTGTCTTCTTCTGGTAGATATTAAATCGCCAATTCCACTGAAATACTTTCTTTAACGATCGAAATTGCTTAAACATTTCGTAACAGTATAAATAACGGATTTTTTATTAGTAACTTTGTCCATCATTTTATGTACTTCATTTCGAGAAAAATATTTTTTACTAACAATTTTCCATTATTCATAACATTTGTTTTCAAGGATCATTTTTGCTCATTACATTTATTGAAGCTTCAATAATTATACAAAAAAGGCATAAGTGACATAAGTAAATTCAAACCTATTTGGAATCTAATAACTTAAATGCAACATGTAGTACAATAGTTACAATAAAATTATATCGAATGCGATTATTTCATAACTCTATTCACTCCTATATAGAATATACAGGGTGGCCGGACGATTGACGTCCAAAAGAAAAAAACAGGTCCCTCGTCTCATGGGGTATTCGAATCACCCCCATGTATGTTATCCGATTTTTCACGGTTTCCGAGTTATGATTTTTTTTATGAACTTTTGAGAATTTTCAACTTGGCCATATTAAAAAAGATATTAAAAAAAAAGTACAAGAGTTTTCTGATATTTTTTTTTGTAAATGAATCGCCATGAAATGTATACTTTTATACATAAAATAACCAGTATCGTAAATTTGATAAAAATTATAGAAATGTTGGTCACAAGTGAAAAAGTTACGTATTTTGGATCATGATCTAAATTTTCAAATTTAAATGAAAAATGTAAACAGGCTACTTCATGGTTTCTCAGTAGGCTTAAAAACTGCGCTCAACACTCAGCTTTCAGAATCATTAATAAAAAATGGTACTCAACGGTCTACTTTTGCTAGAATTAGCCTTCAAAGTCAGCGAGGTGGAAAAAATCAAAGAACTAGACGTTTACTCAAAAATTATTTTTTACCATTTCAAGATTTTCCTGATCAAGTTATGATATAAAATTCTGGTTATTTTATGTATAAAAGACATTTAAAAAATATATCAGAAAACTCTTGTACTTTTTTTAATATCTTTTTTAATATGGTCAAGTTGAAAATTCTGAAAAGTTCATAAAAAAATTCATAACTCGGAAACCGTGAGAATTCGCATAACATACCTACATGGGGGTGATTCGAATACCCCATGAGACGAGGGATCTGTTTTTTTCTTTTGGACGTCAATCGTCCGGCCACCCTGTATAAAATATGTAGGATTTAAACCTGAAAGTTCCTCAGAAAATCTAAAATGATCTACTTTCGAAAGCTTTTATTTTTACGAGTGGTCTTATAGAATTTGACTATCCATTTATCTGCGGTTATAGGTACATGAAAAGATATTTCATTTTCTGCTTATGTTGCAATTCAAAGGTTCTAGATAGGTATGCCGTTATCGTATAAACAGAGTCTATATGGTTTGGTGCTTTTTTATTTTCTTACATGAAAACGGCACCCCACATGAAAAAAAAGAAGAGAATTTTTGTCACAAATTCAACGAATAGTTAATGTTGATTGTGAGTTTGAAATATCTTAGCGTCGAACCACTGTTTTTAGTCAGTTTTTAAGTAAAACTTCAACACCCTGATGTGTCTTGGAAAAATGCATTTATGGGAAGTTTTTTTCATAAAATGATCTTAAATCTATCAATTCAGATCCAGTAAATAATACATCTTTTTCTCTGCTTCTCCTGTATTTTTGTGTTTTTCTTTCACACCTTAGGTACGTCTAAATTTTCGTATTAGATAAGCAATGATTCAATCGAAATTTTCATGTTAAAATCCAGTAAATAATAGGTACATCTTTTTCTCTGCATTTCTGAGTTTTCTTTCAAATTTGCATTTGAAATTTTGTATCAGAGAAGCAACCATTCAATAGAAATTTTCTTGTGAAGATTATAGCGCATAAAAGGACCTAGCCCAAGATTTAAACTTTTCGTACTATATTCCCGACAGTCTTTAAAATATTCTCAATTTTCTTCTCACTGAACTTACCGGTTTTCAAAAACATTTTCTCGGGTAAATTATCAACTAATTAACACCAAAAACTAAAAACAATTCACTTCACTCACTGAACACCACGTCCAAAAAACATAACAAGTAGGCCCTATCCAAAATTTCCACAGTTTGTTAAAAATTAAATAACCCAAATAGACAAAAAATATGTCCGCATGTCCGATCGAATTTGTTATCTTAAAAAAATCATTTTAACGTCGGGGTTTACGCATAATGAGTCAGTCAACTCAAACTGAAGAATGGTTAAAACCGAATAAAGTTTATTATCGCAGAAATTATAAGTGAAGTAAGGTATTCGAACATTTCTACGAGGTGTGACGAATAATGAATGAACGTTACGTAAACAAATAATCGAGTAGAATAGAATTCAAGATTATTGTTGGTAATTTGGATATGGATAGAGTCAAAACTAGTGGGTGAAAGAATTAGAAATGGAACTGATGAAGAGAAGGAGGAGAATTCGATATAATATTTAAAAAGGTAGCTGCTTGGAATAAGTAGGTCGATGATGGCTCTCCCACTTCACGGCAATAAAAAATATGTACAGGGTGGCTTGAATTCGTGATCCCTGATTCCTGAACTACAACTTTTTAACCCTATAAGATAGAGAAAAATTAATGGCACATTGCGATCATATTTCTTAGAGAAACTCATTTTGCCGTGTAAACTGTAATCAAAATTTTGATACCAGCTGCTCTAGGTTTCATAAAAATAGGGCTCACTTCTCGGAAAAAAAATTCGAAATAAACAATTGCCTAGTTTCAACTGACTGTATTGAAAAAAAAAATGTACTACGCAAGTTTGGCATGTTTTGTCAAAAGTTGGCGCATTTAGTAAGGATTCCAAAATGGTATAATACTTGTTAAATGGTAGCTGCTGTACTTCAAATTTATTTTCGATTGCCTTTGAATACACTTTTTTTTAAACTGCTTCCCAGTAAAAAGTCCAATGGATTCAAGTCCGGTGAACGGGCCGGCCACGAGATTGGACCAGAACGTCCGATCCATCTTCCTTGAAAAAATTTCCCTATTTTTACGAAATCTAGAGCAGCTGGTATCAACATTTTGATTACAGTTTAGACAAGCAATATTCAAGGTTACACAGCAAAAAAAAAGTTGGAAAAAGTTGATATTTGTGGCAACAACAAGGAGCGAAAAGACTGTCACAGACTGTGGAATTTTGCGTGTTTTTTTATATGGCCATTATTTTAAAATCATGCAACTTAGATTTTTTTTAATATTTTTCTGACAACCAGCATTTCTTGCCTTTTCACCCGGTTCCGGGTTGACGTCGAGTTTTGGGACACCCTGTATTTAGTACTTATCAATCTCGAGTCCCATACAAAATTTTGGGGTGTTAGCCATTGTTCCACTAAAGAACGAGCGCATGTTCAGGGCTCTTCTAAATTTTTTATTAATTTATGTAGATATAGGTTCTGTGTTGAAAATACGTTATGGACAACCTCCGTACATATGTCGCATCAGAGTTTGAACATGAGCATTTATCCAATAATTGTCGAGACCCAACGATGCAGGACCACTTTCTATCATAAAAAGTAGCTCATAGTGAGATAAGATATCATCATCTCTGTACAACATTTTCCGAATAACATTTCCTCTGATGGCGGTACGCGTCCACTTCCGGTTCTACTCCCACGAAGTTTTCGCTACTAACCCATTTGTTAATTCATCGGAACCAGGACTATAACAACACTGTTTATGAAACGTAAAAGAGGTTTGATATCGTACAAATTCCAATCTTTTCATGATTTTTTCACACGGTAATATCCGAATTCTAGAATTTTTAAAATGGGATAAAGATACATTATTCATTCAGCATACTGAATTTAGCTGTACAGCTTAGTACAAGTACTTATTATATTATTCGTCGTAGAATTTTTCTTATTTTCGAACGATCTCGAGCATAGACAAATGGTTAGATTATCTATGAACTCCAGTCTCATGACTCTACGATCCATAGAATTTGTGTTATTAGTTCAATGCTACGATCTCAATTACAAGCAATTCTATGTCTGTTATGT
This sequence comes from Propylea japonica, assembly GCA_013421045.1. Lineage (NCBI taxonomy): Eukaryota > Metazoa > Arthropoda > Insecta > Coleoptera > Coccinellidae > Propylea > Propylea japonica. The sequence goes on from CM024241.1 coordinate 98,372,085, forward strand.
CCTGGGTCTCCTCTCCAGACTTCTACCATTACTACTTTAAGGAAAACAATGGTTCTACCATTGTTTAAGGAGAAACAATCCTTAAACAATGGTTCTACAGTTCATACTGTTCGCAGTTCTAGGCACAGAACCACAGAACATAAATATACAGAACGGATGAAATAAATATCGGTTCTAGGTATAGATCACAGAACATAAATAAACTCACATTGAACTTATGATGGTTTTATTAATTCTATGTAAACTCACGTATTCAGTGTTCCTAACCAGAGAATACAAATAAAATATATACTGTATTCGTTTTGCGGTATTTCGAGCTCCTGAGCTGTACCAGTGCTTGTGCCCAGCCAATGGGAAGCCGTAATTCGAGCTTTTGAGTTACTCAGGAAGACGAAATATCTCAAAACGAATAGGCTATAAATCTTTGAATATTTTTATTCTGTGTTCTCGGTCCTACCCTACGTTCACAGAACTTCAGAACTGTAAGTTCTGTGCACGATACACTACACTCTGTGTTTGTGTTTATTATATGTTCTGTGGTTTGTGCATCGTGGTTCTGTGCTCTTGGTTTTTCTGTTCTGTGTTCTAACCTATACATTTTGTAGTTTTTGTTTTCTTTCCAAATGTTACGTAAATCTGGAAAACAAGTTAATATTTTCAAAATAATTATTGGCATAGCTCTAGTTGGCCATACCTCCGTTTACTTTTTGAGACCGTACTTTAAATCCACACATGAGCTACCAAAAGATAGTAAACAGAACTATATAACAGAAGGTAGATAACCGCAGTTGAATAAAGAATATATTATTATGAGAATAAGAAGGCCAAGAGGACTCAGCGGATTTGAACTTGGACTAGTTACTGTAATCGGTGTACTCGGAGGTTTATATATTTGGAAACCACCTCTTGAACATTTGAAAAAAACTGGAGAAATAGAAAAAAGGAAAGAATCTTCGTGAGCTTGACGATGCCGAACTACAAAGGCAACCCACTTCTATTAGTTTCCTCTGTTCTATTATTTTCTTCAGCATTTTTTCTAGGATATAAACATTACTACAAGCCATATGCTATAAAAAGACATTATATGAAACAGGAGGAATTGATGAGTCCACTTATAGAGAGTAGAAAGAATGTTACGAGAAACGACGAATAAATAAGTTTGAGCTTTTCTAAAGATAAAATTCGTTTTATTTTTCTTCGTAGTTGTTCATTTCAAAACAGTTGTTATTCTGTGGCTGGAAAAGGCATCAATCTACAATCCATTAAAAAATGTTTGTATTTTATGGGGTTTTCTGTTTAAATAAACAGTTGTTATAAATATGAATTCAATTTTTAATCTACTGATTGAAAAATTATTAGCTCAGATTATTATTTTTCTTTTTTCAGTGCAAATATTTCAATTTTTTCATCGGAATAGGAGAAGATTACAGAATGGGATTCACAATAGGAGAAGTATAATATCATTGTTTCAGGATTCTTTAAACAATCATAATATATTATTATTTTTGTTCTCCTTAAACAATAATCATTTTTCCTCGAACTAAACCACCCAAACCCAGTGGACATATTGCAATTAATTAGGCGTTGCCTTGTTAAAACAATGTTCATGCATAAAAAGGTCCTAATGGCCCCTAATATGTGTAGTTGATGATCAATAGTTCAAAATATTAATATATGTATCAAGTCTGCAAAATGGGGGTTTTTTGGACGAATAGATAAAATTCTAGGAACTCCATTTATTTTCATCCACAAGTTTTAAATTTAAATTAAAAAAGTTTATTTATCTATGTTTTAACCTAAATGTTGCGAGGAGACCATAGAAGAGAACAAAATCATGGAGGTAACAAAATAATGTAAATCAGGGTTATTATCATAGACATAGGACACTCTTCCTTAGTCTAAGGTTATTATTTTATTTCAAATTATGATGAAAGTGAATACATAAATTACATTAAATATATTTTCTCTGAAATGATACTACTATACACTGTTATATGAACATATATTGGAAATGTGTATCGACTGTTATGTTACGGTTGGTCACAATGAAAAACACCGAACATTATTGGTTGGTTGTGAAACCCACGAGAGACGTTTTTGGGTTTGGGTTAGGATTTTTTCACCGATAAATAACAGATTTATCTGTGGACGTGGACATTTTGTTCGATATGGCTTCGAAAACGCCCATAAGTATATTGCAGGAATATGTGGTTTCAAAAGGGAAACCATCTCCTGTTTACCAGTTTGAAAGTATTGGAAACCAATTAAATCCCTTATTTCGTTGCACGGTTTCCGCTTTATCAATTGTAGCATCTGAAACAGCGAGAAATAAAAAAGAAGCCAAACAAAAGGCTGCTGCAAAACTGCTTGAGGACATTCGCTATTCGAACAACATTTCAGGAAATTCAGTTACGTACGAGACAGTGAGTACAGGGAGTATAATAACGGATGAAGAAACTAAGATTCCAATAGAAATAGAAAAACCAACGTATTATACAGAGGGCACAAATTATGTAGGATATTTGAACGAATATGCCTCAAAAAATAGACCTATCAGTCCTATCAGTTATGAAGATTCACAAATAACCCCTGATCACTTTGAAATATCTTGTATATTTGGTACCATGAAAACTGTCGGGCGTGGCAGAACTAAAAAGAATGCCAAACAAATGGCAGCTTGTGAAATGTGGCATCAGTAAATATTTTCATCTGGCTGTTATTATATTTGAATAATGTGATATTTTTCAGGTTGAGAGAGACGAAGTATAAACCTGAAGCATGTGAAACTCCTAAGAAAAATGAATTCTTAGATACATCAAGTTCAATTGCAATCAGTAAATACAAAGAATTAACAACATCAAGCAAAGGAGTTATTACAAAAAATGTGGAAAATACCGAACTACTAGACTTAGAGGTAAAATCTTCTCAATAAGCCCGTTCGGCATTGGCCTCCGCGAGCAGACGGATTTTTTAGTCACGTGACCACAGATCGTACAGATTCCTCTGTAATATCTGGGAATAAAGGAACGGTACAGAGCATCTGCCACAGAACATAATGCTCTGTTCTACTTTTATAGATTATGATGTTTCAAAGATCACTATTTTGAGAAATATGCTCATCTTTTAACGATACTTTCACCATTTTCGTAGCTCTTCAGTAAAATCTCAATTAAATAATTAGGTGCAAAGGCACTGAATGCAAAGGAAACAAGGAATGCAATATCCCCTTCTGGTCAATCAATACGGCGATAGTTGTACCGAAAGATCCTAATTAATTAATTAATTACACAAAAAAGAAACGAGAAAGGAATGTCTCCTCCTGCCCATTCATAACTACGATAGCTAAATCAAAAAATTTTAATGAGTTAATTAAATTTTTAATGTAAAAATGAAAACAGAAGGATAAAAGTGTTAGAATTTTTCAATCTATCGGTTGTCGGATCAGAAACCTCAACATTAAACAAAAAAATATATAAAAAACATAAAACTCCATGAATAAAATCGCTTTGCTCCGTCGAAATAGACCGAGCGAAAAGATCGACGTCCGATTGCTCAGATTTTTATGAGAAATGCTCCAGATGTGTACTCCCCGCAATCCAGATGTAATAAACGAACGGTTCAGATCGATGTCGATGCCGAACGCCCCTAATGTAATCTATTAGAATAGAGACCTGATAATCCGGATCAATTAATGCAAGGGATGATCCGGATTAATGAGGAATCCGGAATACCGCTTCTTACAATTTAGTAAAGATGCAATTTAAAAAAACTGTTGAAATAATTACAGGCTTTATTATTGAAATCCTAAAACAAATATATTATTTGGAATAATTAGATATTTTACGTTTTCTTTTGTAAGGGAAAAAGAATGCTGAACAATAGCTTTCTCCTGTACATCTTTCAGAAGCTGAATATCAGCAGTTGCCATGAGTTATGGAATAAACAGACTGCATCGAATTGATCTATGCTCTAAATGCATTTGCTAACATTATCCCCGTCTTCGAGGATCGAGAAAATATGTGCTAAAAGGCCTTTTCGGTATTTCAGTTTTGTTAATTTAATATCATTATGATCCATATGCTGTATCAAAGCTGTATGGTTTGGAGGTAAAAACATTCCATTCCATTTCACTAATTGATTATTCTTGTCTGACCTTTTTTGTCTTATACCATTCTGTACCATTATATACCAAAAGAACGCCCGATCGTCGTCATAGAAATTGAGTTACGACAAGTTAGAACCGTAAACCACGTATGCAACGATCGGAAATTCGGATTATTGAGTCTTGCAATCCGGATTATAAGGACATTATACAATCTTGACGTCAATCCGGACTAGTAAATATCCGGATTATCGAGTCTCTACTGTATTTAAATTTATCACTTAAACTTTGACTGATTACATTTTCAGAATGAAGAGTATACTTGTGAAGAAGCGGAAAAAATGCTAAAAAAGCTTGATTTGAATTATCAAGTAGAAACAATTCAGACAGATCCTTACTTGGTAGTTGTCCACGCAGATGGACCTGTCCATGCAATGGGTGTAGGAGAAAGTGAATATGAAGCCACCGAGAAAGCAATGAACCAAACTTTAAGAAAAATACAAACCCATTCGTTAGAAAATTCAAAATGATTTCCATTCATTTAGACAATGTAATGAAAATATTTTATGATATACAGGGTGTCCTGTAATTAGACCGACAAACTTCTAGTGGACATTATAGATCGTATTTTAGACAGATTTGACCCAAATCATATAATGCAAAATTGCTTCGTTAAGGAGCTAGTGCCCTTTGAAGATGACGTCCTGTCCACACTTTTTGCCACATATTCGCAAAACGGAGTCACATAAAGTGCTGAAAGTTTACACATTGGCTAATATGAAAAATACGCATCGATTAGATTGAGTGCATTTCTTTCATGTCAAGCACAATCGTATCATTTTGGGGGGGCGAAGGTTATTTTTAGTTGAAACTTTTTTAACTTTCGTTATTTCGCAAGATTTACATCATATTCATACTCTGATGTTTTTCCTTGAAAAAAGATGCTCTTGTATAATAACGCCCAGATTAAATTCAAAACAAAAGTGAACATTGAGTACTTAGTGAAAAGAGAGAAAATTTCAAATCTATTTTTTTCAGAAATGGTGCATCTGGGCGTTATAACACAAGAGCATCTTTTTTCAAGAAAAATCATCAGAGTTTATGAATATGATGTAAATCTCGCGAAATAATGAAAGTTAAAAAAGTTTCAACTAAAAATACCCTTCGCCCCCCCAAATGATACGATTGTGCTTGACATGAAAGAATTGCATTCAATCTAATGGATGCGTATTTTTGATATTAGTCAATGTGCAAACTTTCAGCACTTTATGTGACTCCGTTTTGCGAATATCTGGCAAAAAGTGTGGAAAGGACGTCATCTTCAAAGGGCACTAGCTCCTTAACAAAGCATTTTTGCATTATATGATTTGGGTCGAATCTGTCTAAAATACGATCTATAATGTCCACTAGAAGTTTGTCGGTCTAATTACGGTACACCCCGTATGTATTTGGGTTTTGGTTACTTTTACAGAAATGATCTCTAAATTAATGAAACAAATTTTTATTTATCCTATTTTCTATTTGATAATTAGAAGTTGATAATAAATTTTTAAACTTTGAACCTAGTTAAGATATTTTAATTTTTTCATTAGACTAGGATTTACCATAGAAGTATAATCACCCTTTAAGGATTCTTTAAACAATAATATCGTTTTTGAATCCAAATTTGAAGAATGTTAGTTTTGGGAATAAATAAAAGATGTCACTGTCTAAATTGGCGGCATCTGTAACTCGTTCGAATAAACTTTCTGCCATCTAGCGGTTACCCACTAAACTATTTCGATCCGGAACAGATTTCTGTTTGCCACTTATGACATTCAGGATATTTAAAAGTTACTTCGAAAAGTCAATAATAGATGTCCTTTACAGGTTACTGTATATTAAAGCGAATATTAATCATTCTTTTGAATAGATTTTTCCATCGACCGATTACCCCAAGACCAAAGATTAAGGAAATTATTTTTAATTGATCTTTGCTCAAGACTTTTTTTTATTTCTGGGTAGTTTTCCATTTCCGACTATTCAAATATATTGAATAAATTTTGTTTATGAGCATGAAACATTATATTATTGTGGCTGTTAATTAATGTAAATTCTTTCTCTGATGCCAGCAGTTTTGCCGATCAAAGGTAAGGATTAAATAATAAAATAGTAAATTATCCAGTATCCAGGTATGAAGTAGAAAAAGAAATATAGTCGCAAAATGTATTTTTATTTCATGAATAAGACTCAAGCGCTAAAACCATAATATTAAATTATTATTATCCATCGATGTTCAAAATAAAAATTAGTTCTTTCACATTTTCTATACAATCTTTCCTCATTTTCTATAATTACGAATTTGAAATACTCCCAACGTAGCATGGAAGTAATAAATTTTAATCCTTCTTTTCTTCACCCAAACTTTCGTCATGTGCATCTGAAAACAATATTTTTATTAAATTAATTGTTTTTTATTAATCCATACCAATATTATAAATGCGAAAGTAACTCTGTCTGTCTGTTACTCTTTCACGCCTAAACGGCTGAACGGATTTTGATGAAATTTGGTATGGTGATAGATGATAACCTAGAAATGGTCATAGGCTATAAATAATCACGCCATCGTTCTTAGGGGGTAGGCAGTAGGCAGATAACTAAATTGAGTTAGTGATTTTTTTATGGTTTTTGCTGGGAGTTTTGCTCTATCATGCCTAAACGGCTGAACGGATTTTGATGAAATTCAGTTATGTGATAGATAGTAACCTAGAAAAAGATATGCGCTATTAATATTCATGCTATCGTACTAAAGGCGTAGGCAGAAAACTAATTAAGTAAGTGATTTTTAATCGTTTGTTTCAAAAGTTTACCTCATTCACGCCTTAACGTCTGAACGGATTTTTATAAGACTTGGTTAATATAAAGATAGAATCCTAGACACGGACACAGGCTACTTTTTACGGCGGGAAAATACCTCATTCCCGCAGAAATCTAGCGTGATCGTGTCAAGAAGCGCATGACGCCATAGCTACTGAAATGATTTTGATGTTTTCTTTTTAACTGAGTGTTACTAAGACTTCAAATTGATTTTTGATCACTTTTCTAACTTAGAGGGTCGGTAGGCGCCATAATTTAGGGAATTTATGATGATAAAATTTTGATGCAACTGTCTTTATTTAACAGTTTAACTTGGATCGAAACTTAGCGACATTCCATCACACTACTTAGCTTAGAGGGTAGGAAGGTAGCAAAATTCAGACTATTCAGACGGATGATTTAAGTGAATATTTTCGAAGATATTACCGTGCGAAGCCGGGGCGGGTCGCTAGTTTGATATAATAAATGGGTCATTTAAAAATGCAATAAAATGAAAACAAACGGTTTGAAATTTAGCCATTCGACCACAAAAACCTACCTTTACTGTCTTCCGACATATTATCGTCCGATGGTCTATGTTCAGCTTCCGACTGTGATGGGTGTACCCCATAAATATGATGTCCACCAGGAGGGGGATGATTCTCAGGTCCCCCAGAAGGCTGTCCTTCCATCGGAGGCATTCCAGCATGTGGTGGAAAATGATGCGGTCTGTTCATATGCGGAGGATATTGATGGTAAGACTGAGGATAGTAGGAATGAGCGGGGAACTGGCCGGGATAAGGCTGAGGGGGCCCCTGATGATAAGATTGCTGCTGTTGCGGTGGGTACGCAGGATACCCAGGATGAGGAGGCCTTGGGGGCAACGGAATAGATTGCGAAGCATTCTGAGGGGGATATTGCTGATACGGGGGCACCTGAGCAGGTGGCATCATCGTATTTTGAGCAGGATGAGGGGGTACAGGGTGCGAGGCAGGATGGGGAGCTGAATGAACCGGAGGAGGTAAGGTATGGGGAGGAGGCACTCCAGAATTCTGAGCAGGCGGCATGTGCGGTTTGTGAGGGGCCGGAGGCATTCCTGGATGATTCGGTGGAATCCCGGGGTGATTCTGAGGCACTCCTGGATGATGAGGTACCGGGGAATGACCAGGAGGTATCTGAGAAGTGGATTGAGGTGGGGCCATCGGGCTCGGGTTCGAGACAGGTGGGACAGCAGGTGGAGGTTGAGAATTCTCAGCGTGATATGCTTGAGGCGAAGGAACTGACTGTTCCGGACCAGCGTGACCGTAAGGTGGCTGAGGATGGAACGGTGGTTTCTCGGCTGGTTTGGGTGGTTCAGAACGGTTGGCAACTCCGTTCACAGGTCGTTGTTGACTTGCAACCACTGGAGGTTCCGGATTTGAATGTTCATCTTTGTCTTGATCCATCGGCTACAACATTCAGAATTAATATTTTGTTAATGTTTGAATTTTAGGGCATCCTGAAAAACATCAGTGAAACCAACAAGTGGCGGTCTATCTTAGTTTAGAAAATATGACAGCCAAAGTACCAAAATGAAGAAACAGAATTACTGCTCCAATTAAGTCTATTAATCGCCTTTGAATATTCACATAAACATAAGGAGCGATTAATTTCATTTCGTGTATGTTGCTCAGGGGACCTGGGGCCTATTGCACCAAATACTTTGCAGCTTTTCACTTTGCACTTTTCAAATCAATAATGTTGCACGAAACGCATTCATAATTGAAAAGTGCAATGTGGAAATGCAAGTGCAAAACACTCCGCAGAAATGTTGTGCAACATAATTAACTTTCACTTTGCAAATTTGTCAGAATGCAAAGTATTTTGGTGCAATAGACCCCTGAATAAATAAAATGACACCAAAATCTGCTGAACCTCAAAATTCAAATATTCACCAAAAATAGTTATTTTTTCACAAATATACTGATGGACAAAATTAGCGCACCACCTAAAATTTCGTTAAATTTTAACAATTGATATCTTCCTAATCTTCAGTCGGATTTCAATGTTTTTTCTTTCCGATTGTAGCTTTGTAATTGTCGAATTTCCTCCATCAAACAGAAGTAAAAAAAAATAATGTCATGTTTTATAGTCCAATTTTAACGTCTTCTGTGGGCAATGCCAGGTTGCTGAGGCATATAAAAACAATAAAGCGTTGTACCCTAGTATCTCTTGAGTATTTTGTTCTTTTGAAAACCAATTTATCTTGGAATCGTCCAGAGATATTCAACATTTTATCAACTCTTGTATTTTATGCATTAGCCATGAATATCTGCGAAACGATTTGTCCCATTTGAATGTTTTTCTATTAGTTGTAGCTCTTTTATTGGCGAATATCATACTACAATGAGAAAAAAAGAAATGCATCATGCTGCACAGGGCGTTTAAATTTTCGTTTTTTTTTCATTACAGTTTAGCGCAATACCAGATACCTGAGGCTTCTAAAAACTATACAGTGACGTAGCCTGATGTTTTCTGAGTAACATGCAAGATGTTATAAAAATGTGAATATCTCTGGAAGGGTACAAATTGAATTGCTTTTTAAAAAAGCAAAATACTCAGGAAACATCAGGCTACATCACTGTATAGTTTTTAGAAGCCTCAAGTATCTGGGTATTGCGCTAAACTATAATGAAAAAAACCGAAAATTTAAACGCCCTGTGCAGCATGATGCATTTCTTTTTTTGAACATCTTATGTAGTTATGATATTCGCCAATAAAAGAGCTACAACTGAAAAAAAAAACATTCAAATCGGACAAATGGTTGCAAAGATATTCATGGCTAATGCCTAAAATACAGCAGTTGATAAAATGATAAATGAATATCTCTGGACGATTCCAAGATAAATTGGTTTTTAAAAAAACAAAATACTCAAGAGGCACTAGGCTAGAACGCTTTATTGTTTTTATATGCCTCAGCAACCTGGCATTGCCCACAGAAGACGTTAACATTTGACTATAAAACATGACATTATTTAAACGCCCTGTACAACATGAAGATTTTATTTTTTGGACTTCTGTTTAGTGGAGGAAATTCGACAATAATAGAGCAACAATTGAAAGAAAAAAAATTGAAATCCGACTAAAGATTGGGAAAATATCAATTGTTAAAATTCAACGAAATTTTAGGTGGTGCGCTAATTTTGTCCATCAGTATATTTAACAAACCTAACACTCATCAAAATGAAAAATTTTACCTCTGGGTCAGATTGATTATTTTCCTGAGCTGGTTGGGAATGCTGAGATTCGGGAGAAGACATAGCTTCTTGATTAGTTTTTCCGTTTTCTTCGATTTTAGGCTTTTGAGGTTCTTCAAACCTTTGAGCACGCTCCTTTTTCAGTAGTTCATATTGTTTCTCTACCATCTTTTGGAAAGTTTCTTCATCAACAGCTGGTTTGCAATGCTAGAAATGAAATAACTCGTGAATACTCGATCATAAATATCAAATAACTGTTTTTTGAAATGTCATTAAAACTTACCTTTTTCAGTTCTTCTTGAAAGGACTCGCTGCTCTCGATAAATTTCATTTTTTTAGCTTCAAATTTTTCCTCAATTTGTTGTAATTCAGCTTCCAACTTTTTCTGATGCATAGTTAAAGACTGAACTTGTCTTTTAAGAACTTGTAATCTGCCTGTTGTTATTACTGATCTTACATCAGGAACAACAGATTCGGAAAATATTTCATTAATTAAACGATGATTCCTGAGATATCTTGCATATGATACATGTTTCACTGAATAACCATCATCTTGATCTGAAAATTTATAATGTGTAGCCATTCTCAGAGAAAACATGATAGAATCAACAAAAATTACTTTAATTTTAACTTAAATCTCTTCCTTAAAAAAATTGTATAAAAAAGATAGAATATTGAAATGCGATAATCGAACTAGAGAATTAAAATATCCTCTAGCTAGATAATCAGTTCTAGCGAATTTTTGGAATTTTTTTCATGACTGAATATAAAGAAATTGTTTATAAGAAATCCATACTAATATTATAAATGCGAAAGTAACTCTGTCTGTCTGTTCATCTTTCACGCCTAAACGGCTGAACAGATTTTGATGAAATTTGGTATGGTGATAGATGATAACCTAGAAATGGTCATAGGCTATAAATAATCACGCCATCGTTCTTAGGGGGTAGGCAGTAGGCAGATAACTAAATTGAGTTGGTGATTTTTAGTCGTTTTTGTTGGGACTTTTGCTCTTTCACGTCTAAACGACTGAACGGATTTTGATGAAATTTAGTAAGGTGATAGATGGTTACCTAAAAACGGATATAAGATCAAAATGATCACGTCATCGTACTTAGGGAGTAGGAAGTAGGCAGAAAACTGAATTGAGTTACTGATTTTTTTATGGTCTTTGCTGGGAGTTTTGCTCTATCATGCCTAAACGGCTGAACGGATTTTGATGAAATTTAGTTAGGTGATAGATAGTAACCTAGAAAAGGATATGGGCTATTAATATTCATGCTATCGTACTTAAGGCGTAGGAAGTAGGCAGAAAACTAATTAAGTGATTTTTAATCGTTTGTTTTAAAAGTTTACCTCATTCACGCCTTAAAGTCTGAACGGATTTTTATAAGACTTGGTTAATATAAAGATAGGATCCTAGGCACGGACACAGGCTACTTTTTACGGCGGGAAAATACCTCATTCCCGCAGAAATCTAGCGTGATCGTGTCAAGAAGCGCATGACGCCATAGCTACTGAAATGATTTTGATGTTTTTTTTTACTGAGTGTTACTAAGACTTCAAGTTAGTATTTGATCACTTTTCTAACTTAGAGAATCGGTAGGCGCCATAATTTAGTACTTCCTACGCAGACGATGTTGTGGATGTCACACTGTCTAACATCGGGGGTTGGCAGGTAGGTAGTTAGTAGTATTCTAAACCGATTTACATTATTTACTTTTTATATTGTCTAAGGAAACATTCGGAGCTATCCATTATGTAGCTTAGGTTGCTTTTGAACAAATTTTGATGTGAAGTTGAGGACTGGAACACGATAGTGGGACATTGTTGCAGGGGGACTTACAGCCGGGAGAAAACAAAAAAACTTATGCGGACGAAGTCGCGGGTAAAAGCTAGTTTTTTATAATGGATCAAAAATGTATACCATCTTCGTCCTCAGCAGGTTGAATTTCAATTCTTCTATCTCTGTCTGCTGCCTGCTTTGAAGATTCTCGCCTCTCATGCGTTTCTCCATCATTTCCTTGTCCTACGAAAACCAAAGAGTAAATTGGAAAACCCGAAACTATTTCACCAAACTATTACCTGTTTTTTTATTTTTTGCAGCAATAAAGGCCAAATAAGCTGGGGAATTATGGTAATTCTTCAAACTTTTTTCATATTCTACCTTCTCCACCTCATATTCCTCAACAAATTCTTGTTTCTGTTCTTCGGGAAGATCTCTCCACATCTGTCCAATAATCCTGCCTATTTCCCATAACTTCATTTCAGGATTTTGCGCCTTTACTTGGTCCCAGACTTTTCTGCTGTACCTCATGTAGGGCATAGTAGGTTTTTCCGGAGCTTTTGGAGGTTTGAGGGTTTTGGCATCATTCTAAAAAAATTTACCTTATAGAATATATGGAATTCTCTGACAGATTTTTTATAGATATGTACAGGGTGTCCCATAATTAGACCGACAAACTTCTAGTGGACATTATAGATCGTATTTTAGACAGATTCGACCCAAATCATATAATGCAGAATTGCTTCGTTAAGAAGCTAGTGCCACATATGTATTCGCAAAACGAAGTCACATAAAGTGCTAAAAGTTTACACATTGGCTAATATGAAAAATACGCATCGATTGGATTGAGTGCATTTCTTTCATGTCAAGCACAATCAAGTGAAAATAAATCCAAAACAAAAGTGAACATTGAGTACTTAGTGAAAAGAGAGAAAATTTCAAATCTATTTTTTTTCAGAAATGGTGCATCTGGGCGTTATTATACAAGAGCATCTTTTCCCGAAAAAAAACATCAGAGTTTATGAATATAATGTAAATCTCGCGAAATAATGAAAGTTAAAAAAGTGTTGACTAAAAATACCCTTCATCCCCCTCCAAATGATACGATTGTGCTTGACATGGAAGAATTGCATTCAATCTAATCGATGCGTATTTTTGATATTAGCCAATGTGTAAACTTTCAGCACTTTATGTGACTCCGTTTTGCGATTATGTGGCAAAAAGTGTGAACAGGACGTCATCTTCAAAAGGCACTAGCTCCTCAACGAAGCAATTTTGCATTATATGATTTGGGTCGAATCTGTCTAAAATATGATCTTAATGTCCACTAGAAGTTTGTCGGTCTAATTACGGGACACCCTGTAGATGTATTTTCAAAAATAAAAATGTTCCATTCTATTTTTGAGATAATAGGTCTGTTCTAGGATCTGCTCAAAAACAGTATAACCTTTAACATTCTCACACATTGATTACTAAATACCTACTGTAGCGTTCTTTCCGATTTTTTGGGGAACAAAACCTGGATGGCCATTTGGAGTGGAAACAAATGGATTTGTTTCTTTCTGAAAAAAAACCTGTGGTTATTTCTGATAGTTTTCAAAAATTTAGAAACTTACAGCTGATGAGGACCCTGATCCACCTGAAGCCCTCAAACGTTCTGTAAAGCAAAAAATAATACGAATTTCAGAACCAACACATAAATTTACATCCAACTCTTGGTTTTCGCTAAAGATTAAGTTAATTAATCTTGGACAATTATGAACATTTCAATGTATTTTATAACATCTAACAGCAATATAAATGATAATATATGGAGAAAAATAAAACACTGCCATGCAAATTTATATAATCAGGACCTTCGAGAAAAATTGATTTCCATCCAATCATGAATAAAAAAAATGCTCTTAATTTATGATTTGCATGTTAGTTTAATTTAACTACCAAAAATTATGAAACTTTAAAGCAGCAAATCTCAAAATTATTTTAAGATAAATAGTTATATTTTTAATATGTCAATTGAAATATAGCTTTGGAAAGATACTTAGAGAAAAGCACTAGGCACTATGCGATCTACCTTTATTTTATTATTTTCTAGAATGTTAATTTTCTTTTGCATAAACATTTTCGTCAGTTTATTTTTTGATAAGGAAATAACCACAATTTTATTTTTATATCCTTATCATTTCAGAATTCAAAATATTTTTGATATTTCAACTATTCCTTAGGCGATAATCTAATTAGTAGTTTATTCTGAGGATTAAATTAAAAGTCTTCAAGTTACCTTTCAATATGTTGAAAGTCATGGGAGAGCCAGCGGCCAGTACATCTGAACAAACACAAACAAAGCTTATATAAACATGAACACTAATCTACCAGAGATAATTATTTTGCATCTGTATATTCCAATCATGGAAGATTTACGTTGATGTTTAACCATCTAATTGAAGCATGTTCAAGTGAACATGTATGAACAGAATTTGTTTATGAGCATCAATTCAGGATCTATACAGATACAAACTATGCCAAATTTTTCTAGTGCCAAATTAAAAGTAAAAACAAGCCCTTTTCAGAACAGAACTACATCAAAATGCTCATACTCTACTCATGCAATCAATAAAAGCCAAATAATTCAAGGTAATTCAAATCATTTGGGGGTGTTTCGGTTCTTACGATTTGGAGTTTGAGGACTAGGCATTTGCATTGCCACTTGCTTATAGTTTGGAGGCAAAGCCATCTCGAATTTCGTTCAATTTAACCTGTGGGAAATCAGTATATCATTAAATGGATATTATATAGTTATGATGAACATACGGTATATAAATTATATTATTTTACTTTAACACATTGTTCACTACACTTTAATACACCAATGAGAGAATTGGAATATTTTGAATTGGTTATTATTATTAATAATCTGAAAAATTGAATCAACTTCTACACAAGAAGGTTTGTTTTATTTCCATTATAGTTTGACAGACGACAGTTGAGCGTTGACACTTATCCGAAAATTGTCACCTTATTTTGATGCACGTTTCTACAACAGAGGAAATATTTTCTATCAAATAATTCAATTTTTATTTCCAATTAAAATAAAAATCACTAAAAACTGGGAAATTTTTGTTAACTACATTAACCAACAAAACTACTTTTTTACGGAAATGGGAAGATTTCTCTTTATTGGTCTTTTGCCATCTGGCGGTTACACATCAAACTTTCTTGTTTTGCAAAATCAATAATAGATGTCGCCTTAGAAGCGTATAAAGGTCACTGTACTTCGAAGCGACATCTAGCGGTTACTAGTTTGTTCCAGAAAAGATTCCTTTTTGACATTCAGGATAGTTAAATGTTACTTCGCAAAGTCAATAATAGAGGTCGCCTCAGAGACGGTTGAAGGTCACTGTAGTTGAAGCGACATCTATTGACCATTCTTTTAAACAGTTTTGGCAATCTACCGGTTTACCGCAAGAAACTGCTTCGTTTCAGAGAAGGTTTCTTTTAACAAATATTAATTCTGTAAATTTGTACCGTCTATGGTTTTCATTTCAATTTTCCTTTGTATGTCATATTTAGATTCTATTCTATGTAATTTTCAAACGTTTCAACCTCAACGGTCGATTTATGTGTTGAAGAAAAGTTTAGGTTTAATCAAAAAATAAAAGATAAATAGATACAACCACAGCACCTAAATACAACTTGTAAACAAGTAGTGGCTTGTCGTCCAAATATGAGTCGAGATATTTCTGAGGATGACACGGGTAAAACATGATTTCTAGCTGAAGACTATTTTCTTTTACACAGTTTTTTCTGGAACAAAAAGAAAAATTGATTCTGATATTTGAATGCCTCTAACCTCAGAGCAAAAAGGAAAAGTTTATTTTTTACTCTGAGCCCCTAACAATTAACTTATGAATGGCTTTTTGGAATGCTGTATATGCTATTCAATGCAAGACATGAAATGAATTTGACAAACTAACAAATTCATTCTATTCTACTTCTTTGAATATGTATCGGTGTAATAAGAACCTAGTAGAGTTACTCGCAATTTTATATCATTTATTTCAATAATTATATTCTGTTCAACTTTGTTCCAGATTATTCCGAGGAGGAAAGTTTTACTATTAATCGAAAAAAAGGCATGATTATCAATGATAGTAGTGATGAAGAATATACTTCACCTGATAGGAATCAGGCAAGTTCAGGAATATTTTCAAGTACCACTAGAGAGAATGAAGCTAGTTTTAGTAAAAGAGAAGCTGATTCTGATATAATATCTGAAACTGATGAAGATAACTCAGATGTTTCAAGTTCTATGAAAAACATCAGTGAAGATATGACTACTTTATTATCACCTATAAAAAAAGAAATGGATTCCAGTCGAAATGAAAAAACTCCACAGCAGGGACAAGATTACAACAAGGCTTACAGATCTGGAACAGTCGTAATATCGTCAGACAGTGAGGATGGAAACCAATTGTCAGTTAGAAGGAGGGGGCGCCCTTCATTCATGACTCCACAAAATAAAAAACAAGAAACGTTTGATTCTGACTCAGATGATTCTTTTGATGAGTCCCTTCAGATCAGTTCGGATATGGTCGATACAAGCCAAATTTTGGACGATTCCTTCGAAGCAGAAACTCCTAAGGCCACCACCAAAAAAAAATCTGTGTCAGCAACTCCAAAAATACAGATTCCAAAATCGAATATAATTTCAAGTGATTCGGATGATGTTGATACACCAGTAAAACAAATGGATCAGACGCGAAAAAATGAAAAAGTGCAAATTAAATTAGATGATTTGTTGAAAAAAATGTCAACGAATAATGAAGATAGCATCATCAAATGCAAAAGAACAGAGTACAATAAGCAAATAGGAGAAATTAACTCTTATGAACAGCAAATGATGAAAGTTAAGGTGAATATTAAATTTTAGGAACCGTTTATGAAAATCATATCGAAATAATAAGAAATATTTGACTGAAATAAATTTTTTTCAAAGTTTGTGATTTAAAAAGTTTCATATTGCAACTGGCGAGGTTTTCAGTTTATTTGAATGAATTTTAATTTCAGAAACTTATGTCTACCATTAAATTATCCAATCTTCCTGATAAAGGACAGCTGTTGAAGGAACGCTTTGAATCTTATAAGGAAAAATTCTTGAAAGCACAAAATCAGCTCAAGAAAATGAAAGTTGTTGAAGGTAAGTTTTGTTATTGAATTCAAAAGTTTTCATGCATATGCCATTGTGTTGATATTGTTTGGAGGGAATAATGAGAAAATAATACATTCACTGACAGAAAGATTGGGCCTCTTAAAATTTCTCTAGTTTGTCGTCCAAGAACTTTCGTAATTTTTCACCAATTTAATTTTTTTCTACGCAAATTTGTAGATCAGCTCTTTGGTATTAGAACAAACTTCAAACTTATTCAATAATGTTGATAACATAGATATTTATACAGGGTGAAACAAAACTATGTATTTCTGACCTAATTTCTTAACACCTTGTGGCATTTGTAGGGTGTATGCTCAGTTTATTACCAAGACCATTCTTTTCGCTTTTTTTCAGTTTTTATTTCACCTTGATATCTTGATTTTTTTTGAAGATACACTCATTCAAATTAAAGAATGGAATTTGATGAAAATTGTTTAGAAATTAGGCCGCAAAAACATGTTTTTTTCACCCTATATAACTTTTTTTCCCAAGTTTTTTTTGCCGGTGAGTGTATATTGAATATGTAGTTGTTATCACATTTATTCATTTAATTTA
This sequence comes from Propylea japonica, assembly GCA_013421045.1. Lineage (NCBI taxonomy): Eukaryota > Metazoa > Arthropoda > Insecta > Coleoptera > Coccinellidae > Propylea > Propylea japonica. The sequence goes on from CM024241.1 coordinate 98,389,808, forward strand.
TCACCCCACATCTTTAGAGGACGCCCCTGAGGAAGCAACAGCAGAAAACAAAAACTCCATGGGGGGTTGGAATAATATAGAGGCCAGTATTGCCACAGTTCAGCCGAAAACTTTCGGCAAAAAAGGTTTGGAAAATCATAACCTTCAAAAAGCCCTAACAGCTGAGAGGTTGGAACTTCTTCATGGATCATTAAAAAATTGCCCCAAAGACGACGATTTAGCAGAACAACCCGAAGGTATAAGAGTTACTTTGATGGACCATCAGAGAAGAGCATTGGCCTGGATGGTTTATAGGGAAACACAGAAACCTGCTGGTGGGATTCTAGGTAAATTTTTTAATAAAGAAATAATAATGACTTGTTTAATAACCGTACAAGATAAGGATTATTTCAAACTGCGCTGTTTAGTTGAGAATAAATAAAACACATACAGTGGAACTTTCCTATAACGAAAGCGCTAAATCCGCAAAAAAAAATTCATTTTAAAGAAATTTCTTATACAGAAAATTTGTTTCTATAGTCGGTAAAGTTGCGGTCGACTTCACTGATAAATTTAAGATTTTCATTCAAACTTAAGTACTTCCTTTTAGACATTTTCGCACAACTTTTCACACTGGTGTAATGGTTACATTGAAACCAAACAGCCAGGGATGTATTTAAATCTGTTTCAGAAGGATCTCTCTGCCCGCTATAATTATTTAGTTTGAGGTCGGGATTTATTACGTACGTCCGGAGAAAATTCGGAAAAAACCCAACCTCTTGTTTTCTTACCGATACCCATTCAAAGAGTTATGTTCTTTGAATATTTCGTTACAGAGAGAATTTACTTCCTTTTAGAGGTGTTTTTAACATGGAATTTTTATTCAAAGTGCAATGTCTCATACGAAATTCGTTATACAGACGTTCGTTATAGGTAAGTTCCACTGTATTTTGCATTCATTTTCAAAAACTTTGCATTGGTGATAAGACATAGTAGCACTCCTGAGCGCATGATCCAAATTGCCAACATAAGATGAACATATTATGTGTACCAACATAACAAGAAAAATTTTGATAGCCTGCGAATATTTAAAATACACCTTATCCGCTTTTTGGTATGAATATAATAATAATAATATTTTAGCTGATGATATGGGTCTCGGAAAGACACTAACTATGATTTCCCTGGTTTTGAGAACAAATCTTCATAACACTGAATCTGATGAGGAAGATAGGGAATCTCCAACCAAAAGACACAGGAAATATAACGGTGGGACTTTGGTGGTTTGTCCTGCCAGTCTTCTGAATCAATGGGCTCAAGAAATTGATACGAAACTAAAGAGGGGCATGCTGTCTCATAACGTTTATCACGGTCCTAAGAGGGAAACTAAACCTAAAAAGTAAGACAAATGAGCAAGAGGTATAAATTTGAATTTATTCCTGTCCATTACAAGAATAGAAAATTAAACCATTTGTGGCAGTTTTAAAATTTATTTCTCTTTCAGAATCTTGAAATCGTATTTTTCAAAGTTTTATTTTGTTCGAAATCTTATACAGATGGGATTCTGATGAAATTTAGCACAAATATTTGCAACAGTGTTTTCGTTCTACATATCAATTCAGCTATTATCTGTACTTTATGTTTTGTTGCTTTTTAGTATATAGCATTATCTTCCTTTTGATCGCATACAGTGTGTTTGGTCATGACTTAGCGATAATTTAAGGGCATCAAATATACCTAATATTATCTATAAAAACACCCACATTGGGAAGTTTACCCCCTTAGTTTTGGAGTAGCCCTCATTTTAAATTTCCTTTTTATTTTCGTTGACCCTTTCAAATAATATCGATTTCTTTGGACATAAAGGTCCTACAGATGTGAAAAAAATGTTTTTTGAACGATGATACTTCAACTTTCATTAAAGTAAAACAATATGAAAATATTCAACTTGAAAATGACATAAAAAAATTCTTTAAAAAAATGTCATTAAAAAAATTTATTCATTTTCTTAGTAAATCCGCAATGGCACAAGAACTAGCACATTGAAGTATATTTTTTTTCAATGATTTGACACGCAAGGATATTAGCTACAAAAGAACACTCACATCATATCAGTAAGTTACATAATTTGAGAGTTATTGTTGTTCGAACATGATCACTATGCGAGCGCCCCAAACTTTTTTTGATGCTGCAGGTCGTCATAAGGGCCACTACCTGTCTACAAAGCAGAGGTGGAAAGTACAAAACTGAGTTTTATTTTATTTTATCAATTTTCATAAGGGTCATGTTCAATAAGCAATTACTTTCTAATTATGTAACTTACCGAAATTATGTTGATATTGTTTTGTAGCTAATATCTTTGCGTGTTAGCTCATTGAAAAAAATTATACTTCAATGTGCGTGTTCTTGTACTATAGCGGATTTACTAAGAAAATCAGCACATTTTTTTTACTGAAATAAAAAAAACTTTTTTATGACATTTCTAAGTTAAATCTTTTCATATTCCGCTTCAATAAAAGGTGATAGTATCTTTCAAAAAATATTTTTTCACATCTGTAGGACCTTTATGTCTAAAGAAATCGCTATTATTTGGAAGGGTCAACTAAAATAAAAAAGTAAATTTAAAATGGGGGCCACTCCAAAACTGAGGGGGTAAACTCCCTAATGTGGGTGTTTTTGTCGTTAACGTTAGGTATATTTGATGCCCTTAAAGTCAAGACCAAACACACTGTATAATTTTCCGCTATACATATTTCATTTTTTTTTGGGTCTTATTAAAAACACTGAACTTCTAACAATAATCTCAATTACAGGCTTGCTGAACACGATGTAGTAATAACAACATACAGCATAGTAATGAACGAACATGAAAGGGAAGGTGCCTTGTTCCGTGTCAGATGGAAAAGGATAATTCTGGATGAAGCCCACCAAATCAGGAATCACAAAGCTCAAACGTCAATCGCCTGCTGCGCCTTAGCAGGTGTATACAGGTGGGCCTTGACCGGTACACCTGTTCATAATAAAGAACTTGACATGTACGCTTTACTCAAGTTCTTGAGGTGTTCACCTTTTGATGACCTAGCGGTAAGATACCATTTTATTTGTTGGTTATTAGCAAAAGTTGTTCTTAAATTGATTCCTGGGTCTCCAAGGTGCTGAGAGTTGAAAAAATTAATAAGTTTATTTGAATTTTTCGAACTGAAGGGTGTTTCAAATTGCGCGGTTTCTTCAAGAATAAATAGAACACATAAGCTGCATTAATTTTTCAAAAACTAATGCTTTAGTTTAGGAACCGATTTTGTATTATTCTTATAGACCTAGCTTTTCATATAACCCGAAAGAAAATAGTCCAACAGTGTCAAAAGACATGATTTTGGTGGCCAATTGACCTCGCCATTTCTGGAGATTATAGAAGGACGTTTTAAATGATCTATTGGTTCTAGTTTCTGTGTCATTTGAATTTTAAGTGATTTAGTATTGAATGTCCTTATATCTGGGCAGTTCATTATGGGGAATAAAACACTTTTCCAGATAAAAAACTTATGTGATTTTAATGACTCAACATGTTTTGAGCTTTAAGAAGCTCATCTTCAGGAGTAAAAACACAAAAGTGAAGCTAACAACAGAAAACTCACTGTTTTTTGTATTTATTATTTTTTTAAAAAAACTGACTTAGAATCAATTTTATATATTTTAATTGTTTTAATTTGTCCTTCTTTGTCTTTGTTTTTAAAGTTAGATTATTTATTCAATTTAATTTTTGATGTTTTATATTTGGCTTTGCTGTTTTTTCTCTATGATTTTTTTTAGCTTCACTTTTGTGTTTTTACCCCTGAAGATGAGCTTCTTAAAGCTCGAAACATGTTGAGTCATTAAAATCACATAAGTTTTTTATCTGGGAAAAATGTTTTATTCCCCCTAATATGATTTAGTCTCTTCTAGTATGTGATACTTTTGGTGATTATAGGTTGTAAATTAGAGTTATATATATTATTTATCAAAAAACGCGCAATTGAAAAACATGTTGCCAAATTGATCGATTTTTCAGGTTTGGAAGCGTTGGGTTGGCGATAAAAGCAGCGGCGGCGGAGAAAGGCTGAACACAGTCATATCTTCATTGATGTTAAGACGTACCAAAATCGAACTTATGGCACAAGGAAAACTGAACAATTTGCCTTCTCAAAAATGGGATCTCATTCCAATCAATTTAGACGAGAGCGAAATGAGTTTATATCAAAAAATACTGTTGTTCTCTCAGACATTATTCGCGCAATTTTTACATCAAAAGGCGGAGAAAAATCAAGATATTATTAATTTCAGATCTCCAAATGGTAAGAAGAACTAGTAAGAAAAATCTCAAAATGATTCTTGTTTATACTTCATACCTACAGGGTGTTCTGATTTGTTTCCGACAAACTGAAATGGGTGATAGATCACATCATTTTAAGCTAAAAAGTTCCTATGAACATGGGTCCGGAAATGCCCCGTTTCCGAGATACAGGGTGTTAAATTTGAAAAAATAATTAGCGTTTTCTTCAATATGTTTTGACTGCTTCGAAATCCTTTCATGAAATTTGGTGTACAGGGGTTTTTTGGGGCGATAAGTTCAAATTTGTGGTCCATTTTGTTGTAATTTTTAGAGGGCGCCACCGGCAACCATTTCAACCCATGTAAACCGTTGCAACTTCTTTGTGCTGGGATCAATCGTTTCAGAGAAAAATGCATTTAAAGCCAAAGGGTCCCAAAACCTCTCCGAAAATTATTCCCATTCAAATATTTAATTTAAATTCATTTTGAAAATTTCTAAGGCTACATGCATGCGGATTTTCTATTGCCTTTAATAAGTAATAGGCTATGTAATTGTTGTTTTAAAGTGTTCTGAATATTCTGTTTCCTGAAATGTGTTGTTGGGAAAGATATTAAAAAAAAACCGAATTATTTTTTCAACTTTAACACCCTGTATCTTGGAAACGAAGCATTTCCGGACCCATGTTCATAGGAACTTTTTTGCTTAAAATGATGTAATCTATCACCCATTTCAGTTTGTCGGAAACAAATCAGAACACCCTGTATATTAAATCAATGTTGATATTTTTCTTCAGCTAACGCAGATCCAAACAGCGAATATTTCAAGATGAGGAAAAAACTTCTAAGGTTGAACCAAATGAAAGAAGTTAACCAGCACGATATTTTGGTTTTGTTATTACGGTTAAGGCAAATTTGTTGCCATCCTTCTTTGATTGTTAATGTAAGTATGCAGCAATATACTTTCGCTTTTTAACAACGAAATAAGTTTTAATAAAGACAAAAGCAACAAAAAACTAAAAATTCTGTCCAGTATTTGCTTATGAACTATTTCTGAACATTTACATAACGATTAGTGGCGTTTATTTCAGGTATATTCATTAAATAATGCAAAAACATCGAAATTCTAGAGCCAAATATTCAAGGAAAAGGGAGCCTATTTTGGCACCACCGCATATCCGATCGGCCAAGCTCTTGCATCAGTTAAGAGGTCTAATTGTTGATCCCGTCATCATTTCATCTGTCATTCGGCGGAATGATAATGCGGTGTTGCCAAACTTAACTTCAGGATCGCAGCGGTTTTCCTCGAATTTGTTTGGCCTTAGAATTTCGGTTTTTCACATTAATTATTGAATATATCCGAAATAAAACGCATGGAATCATTATGTGAATGTTCAAAGATTATTTATGAACTAAATAGACGCACTAATTCAGTGAAGTCAGAAGCTTAAACGCGCTTGATCACATTGCATAAACATAAACAATAAATCAAATTTGAATATTCTGAGAGCTATTGGTATAATTCCATTCACTTATTAGTTCATGTTCCTTTCGAAAGTTATGGTATTTACCCCCGCAAAAGCTTCAGCTTTCACTTGGGGACATTCTTCAATTTTCTTTAATACAAGCAAATTTTGTGTTCTTATTTTTCTATTATTTAATGGAAAGTTTTTGCTTTATTTCAAGATGCTACAAGGAGATGAAGATTTAGGTGACGAAGAACCAGAAGAGAGAGAAGAAATTAATCTTTTAGAGCAATTGAACAAATTGAATTTAGAGGATGATCAGCATAATCCCGCAGAAGGCATATCGGCAGAAGTTGTGGGATTCAAAGAAGCGACGAAGGGTATTCTTAACCCTTCCCACCCCTTATTTGCGAAAGATCGTATTAGTAGTAAGGTTAGCAGTTTACCCGAAGAAATTCAATTATCGATTAAATATACTGATGGACAAAATTTGCGCACCACCTAAAATTTCGTTGAATTTTAACAAGTGATATCTTCCCAATCTTTGATCGGATTTCAATGTTTTTTCTTTCAATTGTAGATCCGTTATTGTCGAATTTCCTTCATTAAACAGAAGTCCAAAAAATGAAATCTTCATGTTTTACAGGGCGTTTAAATAATGTCATGTTTTATAGTCAAATTTTAACGTCTTCTGTGGGCAATGTCAGGTTGCTGAGGCACGTAAAAACAATAAAGCGTTGGAGCCTAGTATCTCTTGAGTATTTTGTTTTTTCCAAAACCAATTTATCTCGGAATCGTCCAGAGATATTCAACTTTTTATCAACTCTTGTATTTTATGCATTAGCCATGAATATCTTCGCAACCATTTGTCCGGTTTGAATGTTTTTTTAGTTGTAGCTCTTTTATTGACAAATATAATACTACAATGCGATGTTCATAAAAAGAAATGCATAATGCTGTACAGGGCGTTTAAATTTTTCGTTTTTTTTTCATACAGTTTTACACTTTCTGTAGGCAATACCAGATACCTGAGGCTTCTGAAAACTATACAGTGATGTAGCCTGATGTTTCCTGAGTATTTTGCTTTTTTAAAAAGCAATTTAACTTGTACCTTTCCAGAGATATTCACATTTTTATTACATCTTGCATTTCACTCAGGAAACATAAGGCTACATCACTGTATAGTTTTTAGAAGCCTCAGGTATCTGGTATTGCGTTAAACTGTAATGAAAAAAACCCGAAAATTTAAACGCCCTGTGCAGTATGATGCATTTCTTTTTTTGAACATCTCATTGTAGTATGATAATCACCAATAAAAGAACTACAACTAAAAAAAAACATTCAAATCGGACAAATGGTTGCGAAGATATTCATGGCTAATGCATAAAAATACAAGAGTTGATAATATGTTGAATATCTCTGGACGATTCCAAGATAAATTGGTTTTTAAAAAAAAAAATACTCAAGAGATACTAGACTAAAACGCTTTATTGTTTTTATATGTCTCTACAACCTGCCATTGCCCACAGAAGACGTTAAAATTTGACTATAAAACATGACATTATTTAAACGCCCTGTACAACATGAAGATTTTATTTTTTAGACTTCTGTTTAATGGAGGAAATTCGACAATAACAGAGATACAATTGAAAGAAAATAAACATTGAAATCCGCCTAAAGATTGGGAAGATATCAATTGTCAAAATTTGATGAAATTTTAGGTGGTGCGCTAATGTTGTCCATCAGTATATAATAACATTATATCATTTACAGATCAAGGAAGCGATGAAGCTGATCCCAAATATCTTATCAAGCGGTGATAAAATAATTATTGTGTCGCAGTGGACGAGTTTATTGGAACTTTTTGGATGGCAACTCAAGGATTCTGGTATAAAATTCACTAAATTGGACGGAAGTGTGCCAACGGCAAAAAGAACTGAAATGGTTACAGATTTTAATGATCCAAACAGTAGAATTAAGGTAAATGTTCTCCAGTATTATCCTTAATTCAATGAAATTTAGTCTTTATACTAAACTAGCGACCCGCCCTGGCTTCGCACGGTAATTCGATCCAAGTAAAACTGTTAAATAAAGACAGTTGCATCAAAATTTTATCATAAATTCCCTTAATTATGGCGCCTACCGACCCTCTAAGTTAGAAAAGTGATAAAATACTAACTTGAAGTCTTAGTAACACTCAGTTAAAAAAAAAACATCAAAATCATTTCAGTAGCTATGGCGTCATGCGCTTCTTGACACGATCACGCTAGATTTCCGAGGGAATGAGATATTTTCCCGCCGTAAAAAGTAGCCTGTGTCCGTGCCTAGGATCCTATTTTTATATTAACCAAGTCTTATAAAAATCCGTTCAGACGTTAAGGCGTGAATGAGGTAAACTTTTAAAACAAACGATTAAAAATCACTAACTTAATTAGTTTTCTGCCTACTGCCTACGCCTTAAGTACGATAGCATGAATATTAATAGCCCATATCCTTTTCTAGGTTACTATCTATCACCTAACTAAATTTCATCAAAATCCGTTCAGCCGTTTAGGCATGATAGAGCAAAACTCCCAGCAAAAACCATAAAAAAATCACTACCTCAATTCAGTTTTCTGCCTACTTCCTACCCTCTAAGTACGATGACGTAATCATTCTGATCTTATATCCGTTTTTAGGTAACCATCTATTACCTTACTAAATTTCATCAAAATCTGTTCAGCCGTTTAGACGTGAAAGAGCAAAAGTCCCAACAAAAACGACTAAAAATCACTAACTCGATTTAATTATCTGCCTACTGTCTACCCCCTAAGAACGATGGCGTGATTATTTATAGCCTATGACCATTTCTAGGTTATCATCTATCACCGTACCAATTTTCATCAAAATCCGTTCAGCCGTTTAGGCGTGAAAGAGTAACAGACAGACAGACAGAGTTACTTTCGCTTTTATAATATTAGTATGGATTGATTTAAATCGATAATCAAAATAACCAGACTCATGTGTTTTAGTTTTGCGAGTTCCACATTATTGCAAACTAAAGAATGAAACTTTTTTCTTTTTTCTAATTAATTGTTTTTACTCATGATTATGTTGAAAATTGGATTTGTTTCTTGTATTTAACTAAAATCCTTCCAGGTGTTGCTACTTTCTTTGACTGCTGGTGGGGTTGGTTTGAATTTAGTAGGAGCCAATCATCTTTTTCTCTTGGACTTGCATTGGAATCCCCAACTAGAAAAACAAGCACAAGACAGAATCTACAGAATGGGCCAGAAAAAAAACGTCAATATATACAAGTATGTATTAATTAGTTAAATCTTTGGTAATTGTTTGAATTCATCAGATATCTGCTGGTCCCCTAAAATTGATATAATTAGTTAGTGATTGTTTTGTGTTTTGTTTATAGTGATAATAAAAATTTTATTATTGTTTGTGGAAATATCTAATTTTGGAACATAAAGCATTAGATTAATATTATTATTATAGGTTCATGGCAAGTGAAACAATCGAAGAAAGAATAAAACACTTACAGGAGGATAAGCTGGCCTTGGCGGAAAACATGATGACAGGCTCTAAACAAGTCGTTGGCAATAAACTAAGTTTGCAAGATTTGAAAATGTTATTTAATATGTAAATTTTATTTGTTTTACATTGTATATGTGATTTGCGATGTGATGTGTTTTAAATGACAGATTTTTATACTATATATCAATTTCCAATAAGAAGATTAAAATTTGTTTTTAAAATTTGATTTTACTATGTGCGCACTTGTGTGACTCTAATCCATTGATAATATGTAATTTGTGACAAAATCACATTCTATTGCTAGACTTTTATAGAAGAACCCCCCCCCGGCTTCGCACGGACATCACATTAGAAACCTTAAAAATAACAGTACTTCACCACTATTTAATGGATGTTATTATACATATAAACCTTCCTCTTGGATCACTCTATCTATTTAAAAAAACGCATCAAAATCCGTTGCGTAATTTCAAAGATTCAAGCATACAAAGGGACATAGGGACAGAGAAAGCGACTTTGTTTTATACTATGTAGTGAAGTGATTACAGAAATATTAGGGTATTATTGTAATATTTATACATGGATTGAATATGAATATACTTAGTGCGTTTGTGGAATTCCAGTTTCTGGCTCAGTTCAATTGCAGGTTCGTTGTCCACCATCACTGTTTGAATCGACGGTAAACTTTTCCTGAATAGTCAATTTAACCATTTCATTTTCCAAAAACATTTCAGTAGCTATGGCGTCATGCGCTTCTTGACACGATAACGCTAGATTTCCGCGAGAATGAGGTATTTTCCCGCCGTAAAAAGTAGCCTATGTCCGTGCCTAGGATCCTATCTTTATATTAACCAAGTCTTAATTAGTTTTCTGCCTACTGCCTACGCCTCAAGTACGATAGCATGAATATTAAAAGCCCATAGCCTTTTCTAGGTTACTATCTATCACCTAACTAAATTTCATCAAAACTTTAAAAACGTCATGTTTTCCTTCTAGGAAAATAACCCCAAGACATATCTTTCAAATGGCGTGTACGAACGTAATTTCAGTATTTTTCATCTCATTCGAGAACTATCCAAAATAAATAATGAGTGTAAAAGGAGACTGCCCTTCGTTTTTTATTTCAAATCGAATGGCGTTAAAAAATATGGGGTTGCCATTTGAAAATCTCAAAATATTTCAATTTGAAATTCCACATTTTCGGAGCAAAATCTTCGAAAAACCTTACGATGTATCAAAATACCGAATGTACCACATAAATGCTGGGATTCACTACTATGAGACTGCTCAGTATAACGTTAAAGTATAACGTTAACGTATAACGTTAACATATAACGTTAACATATAACGTTAACATGTAACGTTAACGTATAACGTTGCCGTTACCGTAACAACTCGTAACATGACGCAACATCCCGTAACAGGCCGTAACATCACGTAACATGCCGTAACAACTCATAACATACCGTAACAACTGGTAACATGACGTAACATCCCTTTACATATCGTAACATGATGTAACAAATCGTAACATGACGTATCATCCCGTAACAGGTCGTAACATTCCGTAACATGCTATAACATCTCGTAACATGACGTAACACAAACGTAATCTCGTAACGTAACGTTAACGTATAACGTTAACGTATAACGTTAACGTATTACGTATAACGTATAACGTATAACGTTAACGTATACGTATAACGTTAACGTATACGTATAACGTAAACGTATAACGTATAACGTTAACGTATAACGTTGCGTTACGACATTACGTACGTGTTACGTCATGTTACGATTTGTTACGGTATGTTACGAGATGTTACGGCATGTTACGGAATGTTACGACCTGTTACGGGATGTTACGTCATGTTACGATTTGTTACGTCATGTTACGAGTTGTTACGGAATGTTACGAGTTGTTACGAGATGTTACGGCATGTTACGAGATGATACGGAATGTTACGACCTGTCACGGAATGTTACGTCATGCTACGATTTGTTACGGTATGTTACGAGATGTTACAGCATGTTACGTTAACGTTAACGTATAACGTTAGAGTATAGTTAACGAGATGTTACGGCATGTTACGGGTTGTTACGGTATGTAACGAGATGTTACGACCTGGTACGGAATGTTACGTCATGTTACGATTTATAACGTTAACGTATAACGTTAACGTATAACGTTAACGTATAACGTTAACGTATAACGTTACGTAAAACGTTGCCATTACCGTAACAACTCATAACATGACGCAACATCCCGTAACAGGCCGTAACATCTCGTAACATGCCGTAACATCTCGTAACATGCCGTAACATCTCGTAACAACTAATAACATACCGTAACAACTCGTTACATGACGTAACATCCCTTTACATATCGTAACATGATGTAACAAATCGTAACATGACGTAACATCCCGTAACAGGTCGTAACATTCCGTAACATGCCATAACATCTCGTAACATGACGTAACACAAACGTATTCTCGTAACGTAACGTTATACGTTAACGTTATACGTGAACGTATAACGTTAACGTATAACGTTAACGTATAACGTTAACGTATAACGTTAACGTATAACGTTAACGTATAACGTTAACGTATAACGTATAACGTATAACGTATAACGTTAACGTATAACGTTAACGTATAACGTTAACGTATAACGTTAACGTATAACGTTAAGGTTAACGTATAACGTATAACGTTAACGTATAACGTTAACGTATAACGTTAACGTATAACGTTAACGTATAACGTTAACGTATAACGTTAACGTATAACGTTAACGTATAACGTTAACGAATAACGTTAACATATAACGTTAACATATAACGTTAACGTATAACGTATAACGTATAACGTTAACGTATAACGTATAACGTATAACGTTAACGTATAACGTTAACGTATAACGTTAACGTATAACGTTAACGTATAACGTGTAACGTTAACGTATAACGTGTAACGTTAACGTATAACGTATAACGTATAACGTTGTGTTACAACATTACGTACGTGTTACGTCATGTTACGACCTGTTACGGGATGTTGCGTCATGTTACGAGTTGTTACGGTATGTTACGAGATGTAACGGCATGTTACGAGATGTAACGGCATGTTACGAGATGATACGGAATGTAACGACCTGTTACGGAATGTTACGTCATGTTACGATTTGTTACGGTATGTTACGAGATGTTACGGCATGTAACGTTAACATTCACGTTAACGTATAACGTTAACGTATAACGTATAACGTATAACGTATAACGTATAACGTATAACGTATAACGTATAACGTATAACGTTAACGTATAACGTTGTGTTACAACATTACGTACGTGTTACGTCATGTTACGACCTGTTACGGGATGTTACGTCATGTTACGATTTGTTACGTCATGTTACGAGTTGTTACGGTATGTTACGAGTTGTTACGAGATGTTACGGCATGTTACGGTATGTTACGAGTTGTTACGAGATGTTACGGTATGTTACGAGTTGTTACGAGATGTTACGGCATGTTACGTTATTGTTATACATTAACGTTATATAACGTTAACGTTATACGTTATACGTTAACCTTATACGTTAACGTTCCGTACATCCGTAACATCCCGTAACAGGTCGAAACTCTCGTAACATACCGTTACAACTCATAACATACCGTAACAACTCGTTACATGACGTAACATCCCTCTACATATCGTAACATGATGTAACAAATCGTAACATGACGTAACATCCCGTAACAGGTCGTAACATTCCGTAACATGCCATAACATCTCGTAACATGACGTAACACAAACGTAATCTCGTAACATGACGTAACACAAACGTAATCTCGTAACATGACGTAACACAAACGTAATCTCGTAACGTAACGTTATACGTTAACGTATAACGTATAACGTATAACGTATAACGTATAACGTATAACGTATAACGTTAACGTATAACGTTAACGTATAACGTTAACGTATAACGTTAACGTATAACGTTAACGTATAACGTTAACGTATAACGTTAACGTAAAACGTTAATGTATAACGTATAACGTTAACGTATAACGTATAACGTTAACGTATAACGTTGTGTTACAACATTACGTACGTGTTACGTCATGTTACGTCCTGTTACGGGATGTTGCGTCATGTTACGAGTTGTTACGGTATGTTTCGAGATGTTACGGCATGTTACGAGATGATACGGAATGTTACGACCTGTTACGGAATGTTACGTCATGTTACGATTTGTTACGGTATGTTACGAGATGTTAAGGCATGTTACGTTAACGTTCACGTTAACGTATAACGTTAACGTATAACGTTAACGTATAACGTTAACGTATAACGTTAACGTATAACGTTAACGTATAACGTTAACGTATAACGTTAACGTATAACGTTAACGTATAACGTTAACGTATAACGTTAACGTATAACGTTAACGTATAACGTATAACGTATAACGTTAACGTATAACGTTAACGTATAACGTTAACGTATAACGTATAACGTTAACGTATAACGTATAACGTATAACGTTTACGTATAACGTTAACGTATAACGTATAACGTTAACGTATAACCTATAATGTATAACGTCAACGTATAACGTTAATGTATAACGTATAACGTTAACGTATAACGTATAACGTTAACGTTAACGTATAACGTATAACGTATAACGTTAACGTATAACGTATAACGTTAACGTATAACGTTAACGTATAACGTTAACGTATAACGTTAACGTATAACGTATAACGTTAACGTATATTGTTGTGTTACAACATTACGTACGTGTTACGACCTGTTACGGGATGTTACGTCTTGTTACGATTTGTTACGATTTGTTACGTCATGTTACGAGTTGTTACGGTATGTTACGAGTTGTTACGAGATGTTACGGCATGTTACGTTATTGTTATACATTAACTTTATATAACGTTAACGTTATACGTTAAACGTTAACGTTATACGTTTACGTTCCGTACATCCGTAACATCCCGTAACAGGTCGAAACTCTCTACATCTTAGTTGAAAAATGTATTTTTTCATTCTTTCATCAACTGAGTATTATCCACGTAATATGATAAGCAAAATATTATCCACGGAAGCTTATCCACAGAATATTATGCATAGAATTTTATCCACGAAGTATTATTCGCGGGGTATAATTCACGGAATATTACCCACGGAGTATTATCCACATAGTATTATCCACGGAGTATTATCCACTGAGTATTATTCACAGAGTATTATTCACAGAGTATTATTCGCGGAGTACTATTCACGAAGTATAATACTCTCCAACAAGACCAACATAAACATCAACAAGAACATGAACATCATAATACATTTTCTTTTAATTTTTATTTTATTTTATTTTCATTTTTATTTCTATTTCTATTTTTATTTTTATTTTAATTTTTATTTTCATTCTCATTTTCATTTTCATTTTCATTTTCATTTTCATTTCAATTTCATTTTCATTTCATTTTCCTTTCCGTTTTCGTTTCAGTTTTAGTTTTCATTTTAGACAGTTTGTCTCCGACAACTTGTCTTTGACAATTTGTCAGGGTATCATCTACGGAGTATCATCTACATAGTATCATCTACGGAGTATTATCTACAGCGTATTATCTACGGCGTATTATCTACGGAGTATCATCTACGGAGTATTATCTACGGAGTATCACCTGCGGAGTATCATCTACGGAGTATCATCTACGGGGTATCACCTGCGGAGTATCATCTACGGAGTATCATCTACTGAGTATCATCTACAAAGTATCATCTACGGAGTATCATCTACGGAGTATCACATGCGGAGTATCACCTGCGGAGTATCATCTACGGTGTATCACCTACCGAGTATCATCTACGGAGTATTATCTACGGAGTATCATCTTCGGATCTATGGAGTATTGTCGAGTATTATTATTCTGTTGATTATATTCCGTGGAGTATTATCTACGGAGTATTATCTACAGCGTATTATCTACGGAGTATTATTTACGGAGTATTATCTACAGCGTATTATCTGCGGAGTATTATCGACAGCGTATTATCGAAAGCGTATTATCTACGGAGTATTATCTACGGAGTATTGTCTGCGGCGTATTATCTACAGAGTATTGTCTACGGAGTATTGTGTACAAAGTATTGTGTACAAAGTATTGTGTACAAAGTATTGTGTACAGAGTATTGTCTACGGAGTATTATCTACGAAGTATCATCTACAGAGTATCATCTTTAGAGTATCATCTACATAGTATCATCTTTGGAGTATCATCTACAGAGTATTATCTACGGAGTATCATCTACGGAGTATCATCTACAGAGTATCATCTACAGAGTATCATCTACAGAGTATCATCTACAGAGTATTATCTACGGAGTATTATCTACGGAGTATTGTCTGCGGAGTATTATCTACAAAGTATTGTCTACAAAGTATTTCCTACAAAGTATTGTCTACAAAGTATTTTCTACAAAGTATTGTCTACAAAGTATTGTCTACGAAGTATTGTGTACAAAGTATTGTGAAAAGTATTGTGAAAAGTATTGTGTACAAAGTATTGTGAAAAGTATTGTGTACAAAGTATTGTCTACGGAGTATTATCTACGAAGTATCATCTACAGAGTATCATCTTTAGAGTATCATCTACATAATATCATCTTTGGAGTATCATCTACAGAGTATTATCTACGGAGTATCATCTACGGAGTATCATCTACAGAGTATCATCTACAGAGTATCATCTACAGAGTATCATCTACAGAGTATTGTCTGCGGAGTATTATCTACAAAGTATTTTCTACAAAGTATTGTCTACAAAATATTGTCTACGAAGTATTGTGTACGAAGTATTGTGAAAAGTATTGTGAAAAGTATTGTGAAAAGTATTGTGAAAAGTATTGTGTACAAAGTATTTTGAAAAGTATTTTGAAAAGTATTGTGAAAAGTATTGTGAAAAGTATTGTGAAAAGTATTGTGAAAAAGTATTGTGAAAAGTATTGTGATAAGTATTGTGAAAAGTATTGTGTACAAAGTTTTGTGAAAAGTATTGTGTACAAAGTATTGTCTACGGAGTATTATCTACGAAGTATCATCTACAGAGTATCATCTTTAGAGTATCATCTACATAGTATCATCTTTGGAGTATCATCTACAGAGTATTATCTACGGAGTATCATCTACAGAGTATCATCTTTAGAGTATCATCTACATAGTATCATCTTTGGAGTATCATCTACAGAGTATTATCTACGGAGTATCATCTACGGAGTATCATCTACAGATTATCATCTACAGATTATCATCTACAGAGTATCATCTACAGAGTATCATCTACAGAGTATTATCTACGGAGTATTGTCTGCGGAGTATTATCTACAAAGTATTGTCTACAAAGTATTTTCTACAAAGTATTGTCTACAAAGTATTGTCTACGAAGTATTGTGTACAAAGTATTGTGAAAAGTATTGTGAAAAGTATTGTGAAAAGTATTGTGAAAAGTATTGTGAAAAGTATTGTGAAAAGTATTGTGAAAAGTATTGTGAAAAGTATTGTGAAAAGTATTGTGAAAAGTATTGTGAAAAGTATTGTGAAAAGTATTGTGAAAAGTATTGTGTACAAAGTATTGTGTACAAAGTATTGTGTACAAAGTATTGTGTACAAAGTATTATGTACGAAGTATTATGTACAAAGTATTGTGTACAGAGTATTGTCTACGGAGTATTATCTACGAAGTATCATCTACAGAGTATTATCTACGGAGTATCATCTACGGAGTATCATCTACAGAGTATCATCTACAGAGTATTATCTACGGAGTATTATCTACGGAGTATTGTCTGCGGAGTATTATCTACAAAGTATTGTCTACAAAGTATTTCCTACAAAGTATTGTCTACAAAGTATTTTCTACAAAGTATTGTGTACAAAGTATTGTGAAAAGTATTGTGAAAAGTATTGTGTACAAAGTATTGTGTACAAAGTATTGTGTACAAAGTATTGTGTACAAAGTATTGTGAAAAGTATTGTGAAAAGTATTGTGAAAATTATTGTGTACAAAGTATTTTCTACAAAGTATTGTCTACAAAGTATTGTCTACGAAGTATTGTGTACAAAGTATTGTGTACAAAGTATTGTGTACAAAGTATTGTGTACAAAGTATTGTGAAAAGTATTGTGAAAAGTATTGTGAAAAGTATGGTGAAAAGTATTGTGAAAAGTATTGTGAAAATTATTGTGTACAAAGTATTTTCTACAAAGTATTGTCTACAAAGTATTGTCTACGAAGTATTGTGTACAAAGTATTGTGAAAAGTATTGTGAAAAGTATTGTGAAAAGTATTGTGAAACGTATTGTGTACAAAGTATTGTGTACAAAGTATTGTGTACAAAGTATTGTGTACAAAGTATTGTGTACAAAGTATTGTGTACAGAGTATTGTCTACGGAGTATTATCTACGAAGTATTATCTACATTATACGTTATACGTTAACGTTATACGTTATACGTTAACGTTATACGTAAACGTTATACGTTATACGTTAACGTTATACGTTAACGTTATACGTTAACGTTATACGTTAACGTTATACGTTAACGTTATACGTTATACGTTATACGTTATACGTTAACGTTATACGTTAACGTTATACGTTAAAACTTCAACGTTATACGTTAACGTATAACGTTAACGTATAACGTATAACGTTAACGTATAACGTTAACGTATAACGTTAACGTATAACGTTAACGTATAACGTTAACGTATAACGTATAACGTATAACGTTTACGTATAACGTATAACGTTAACGTATAACGTATAATGTATAACGTCAACGTATAACGTTAATGTATAACGTATAACGTTAACGTATAACGTATAACGTTAACGTTAACGTATAACGTATAACGTTAACGTATAACGTATAACGTTAACGTATAACGTATAACGTTAACGTATATTGTTGTGTTACAACATTACGTACGTGTTACGACCTGTTACGGGATGTTACGTCATGTTACGAGTTGTTACGGTATGTTACGAGTTGTTACGAGATGTTACGGCATGTTACGGTATGTTACGAGTTGTTACGAGATGTTACGGCATGTTACGTTATTGTTATACATTAACTTTATATAACGTTAACGTTAAACGTTAACGTTATACGTTAACGTTCCGTACATCCGTAACATCCCGTAACAGGTCGAAACTCTCGTAACATACCGTAACAACTCGTAACATGCCGTAACATCCCGTAACATACCGTAACAACTCGTAACATGACGTAACATCCCTTCACATATCCTAACATGACGTAACAAATCGTAACATGACGTAACATTCCGTAACAGGTTGTAATATTCCGTAATTTCTCGTTACATGCCGTAACATCTCGTAACATACCGTAACAAATGGTAACATGTACGTAATCTCGTAACGTAATGTTATACGTAAGGGAGATTCTCTGGATAACGAATTTCCCTGTATAACGATAACGTTAACGTTATATAACGTTAATGTATTGCAATAACGTATAACGTTAACGTTAACCTTAATCGTTATAAACGTTACCGTTAACGTAAACGTTAACGTTACGGAGATTCTCTGTATAACGAATTTCTCTCAGAGAACTCCTTAACGTTACGTTAACGGTAACGTTTATAACGATTAAGGTTAACGTTAACGTTATACGTTATTGTTATAGATTAACGTATAGATAACGTACAACGTTAACGAATTTCTCTGTATAACGAATTTCTCTGTATAACGTACGTAATCGCAATCGTAAAGGTTAACGTTAACGTGCGATTACGTACGTTATACAGAGAAATTCGGTATACAGAGAAATTCGTTATACAGGGAGATTCGTCATAAGAGAAATTCGTTATACAGAGAAATTCGTTATACAGAGAAATTCGTTATACAGAGAATCTCCTTAACGTTAACAGTAACGTTTAAAACGATCAACGTTAACGTTTACGATATTGTTAACGATAACGATAACGTTTACGATTGCGATTACGTACGTTATACAGAGGAATCCATTATACAGAGAATCTCCTTAACGTTAACAATTACGTTAAAGTTAACGTTAGCGTTAACGATTACGATAACGTTAACGTAATCGTAACCGTTAACGTTAACGTAATCGTAATCCTTAACAACGTTAGCGTAAACTTTAGCGTTAACGTTTTACGTTAACGTTAAAATTGTTTTTTCATCCTCTACCAAGTTTATTCGGAATATTTTGAGAACGGTAGGTTCTAGATGAAAGTGGTCAGTAGGGCGTTTGTAGAGAATTAAATTGCCTATAAAGTGATGTATCATTCATTTCAATCAGATGAACAGATAGCGATATATTTGCAAAGATACATGAAAAAAAAATTTTTTCATCCGCTACCAACTTTATTCGGAATATTTTGAGAACGGTAGGTTCTAGACGAAAGTGGTCAATAGGGCGTTTGTAGAGAATTAATTTACCTATAAAATGAGGTACCAATCATTTTGTTCGGACGAACAGAGACCAATTTATTTTCATTCAAAGATGAAAAATGTAATTTTCCATCTCCTCCCAAGATTATTCGAAATATTTTGAAAACGGTAGGTTATGGAAAAAAGTGGTCAATAGGGAGTTTGTAGAGAATTTAATTACCTATGAAATGAGGTATCAATCATTCTGATCGGACGAACAGAGACCGATTTATTTTTTCATCCGCTACCAACTTTATTCGGAATATTTTGAGAACGGTAGGTTCTAGAAGAAAGTGGTCAATGAGGCGTTTGTAGAGAATTAATTTACCTATAAAATGAGGTATCATTCATTTCAATCGTATGAACAGATACCGATTTATTCGCAACGAAACATGATAAAAAAAATTTCATTCTCTACCAAGTTTATTCGGAATAATTTCAAAACGGTAGGTTCTAGAAAAAATTAACGTTAACGTTTACGTTTATTTTTCATCTTTTAATGAAAATAAATCGGTCTTCGTTCATCCGATCAGAATGATTGATACCTCATTTCATAGGTAATTGAATTCTCTACAAACGCTCTATTGACCACTTTTTTCCATAATAAACCGTTTTCAAAATATTTCGAATAATCTTGGGAGGAGACGGAAAATTACATTTTTCATCTTTGAATGAAAATGAATCGGTCTCTGTTCGTCCGAACAGAATGATTGATACCTCATTTTATAGGTAATTAAATTCTCTACAAACGCCCTATTGACCACTTTTTTCCATAACCTACCGTTTTCAAAATATTTCGAATAATCTTGGGAGGAGATGGAAAATTACATTTTTCATCTTTGAATGAAAATAAATCGGTCTCTGTTCGTCCGATCAGAATGATTGATACCTCATTTCATAGGTAATTAAATTCTCTACAAACGCCCTATTGACCACTTTTTTCCATAACCTACCGTTTTCAAAATATTTCGAATAATCTTGGGAGGAGATGGAAAATTACATTTTTCATCTTTGAATGAAAATAAATCGGTCTCTGTTCGTCCGAACAGAATGATTGATACCTCATTTCATAGGTAATTAAATTCTCTACAAACGCCCTATTGACCACTTTTTTCCATAACCTACCGTTTTCAAAATATTTCGAATAATCTTGGGAGGAGATGGAAAATTACATTTTTCATCTTTGAATGAAAATAAATCGGTCTCTGTTCGTCCGAACAGAATGATTGATACCTCATTTCATAGGTAATTAAATTCTCTACAAACGCCCTATTGACCACTTTTTTCCATAACCTACCGTTTTCAAAATATTTCGAATAATCTTGAGAGGAGATGGAAAATTACATTTTTCATCTTTGAATGAAAATAAATCAGTCTCTGTTCGTCCGAACAGAATGATTGATACCTCATTTCATAGGTAATTAAATTCTCTACAAACGCCCTATTGACCACTTTTTTCCATAACCTACCGTTTTCAAAATATTTCGAATAATCTTGGGAGGATATGGAAAATTACATTTTTCATCTTTGAATGAAAATAAATCAGTCTCTGTTCGTCCGAACAGAATGATTGATACCTCATTTCATAGGTAATTAAATTCTCTACAAACGCCCTATTGACCACTTTTTTCCATAACCTACCGTTTTCAAAATATTTCGAATAATCTTGGGAGGAGATGGAAAATTACATTTTTCATCTTTGAATGAAAATAAATCAGTCTCTGTTCGTCCGAACAGAATAATTGATACCTCATTTCATAGGTAATTGAATTCTCTACAAACGCCCTATTGACCACTTTTTTCCATAACCTACCGTTTTCAAAATATTTCGAATAATCTTGGGAGGATATGGAAAATTACATTTTTCATCTTTGAATGAAAATAAATCAGTCTCTGTTCGTCCGAACAGAATGATTGATACCTCATTTCATAGGTAATTAAATTCTCTACAAACGCCCTATTGACCACTTTTTTCCATAACCTACCGTTTTCAAAATATTTCGAATAATCTTGAGAGGAGATGGAAAATTACATTTTTCATCTTTGAATGAAAATAAATCGGTCTCTGTTCGTCCGAACAGAATGATTGATACCTCATTTCATAGGTAATTAAATTCTCTACAAACGCCCTTTTGACCACTTTTTTCCATAACCTACCGTTTTCAAAATATTTCGAATAATCTTGGGAGGAGATGGAAAATTACATTTTTCATCTTTGAATGAAAATAAATCAGTCTCTGTTCGTCCGAACAGAATGATTGATACCTCATTTCATAGGTAATTGAATTCTCTACAAACGCCCTATTGACCACTTTTTTCCATAACCTACCGTTTTCAAAATATTTCGAATAATCTTGGGAGGAGATGGAAAATTACATTTTTCATCTTTGAATGAAAATAAATCCGTCTCTGTTCGTCCGAACAGAATGATTGAAACCTCATTTCATAGGTAATTAAATTCTCTACAAACGCCCTATTGACCACTTTTTTCCATAACCTACCGTTTTCAAAATATTTCGAATAATCTTGGGAGGATATGGAAAATTACATTTTTCATCTTTGAATGAAAATAAATCAGTCTCTGTTCGTCCGAACAGAATGATTGATACCTCATTTCATAGGTAATTAAATTCTCTACAAACGCCCTATTGACCACTTTTTTCCATAACCTACCGTTTTCAAAATATTTCGAATAATCTTGGGAGGAGATGGAAAATTACATTTTTCATCTTTGAATGAAAATAAATCAGTCTCTGTTCGTCCGAACAGAATGATTGATACCTCATTTCATAGGTAATTAAATTCTCTACAAACGCCCTATTGACCACTTTTTTCCATAACCTACCGTTTTCAAAATATTTCGAATAATCTTGAGAGGAGATGGAAAATTACATTTTTCATCTTTGAATGAAAATAAATCGGTCTCTGTTCGTCCGAACAGAATGATTGATACCTCATTTCATAGGTAATTAAATTCTCTACAAACGCCCTATTGACCACTTTTTTCCATAACCTACCGTTTTCAAAATATTTCGAATAATCTTGGGAGGAGATGGAAAATTACATTTTTCATCTTTGAATGAAAATAAATCGGTCTCTGTTCGTCCGAACAGAATGATTGATACCTCATTTCATAGGTAATTAAATTCTCTACAAACGCCCTATTGACCACTTTTTTCCATAACCTACCGTTTTCAAAATATTTCGAATAATCTTGGGAGGAGATGGAAAATTACATTTTTCATCTTTGAATGAAAATAAATCAGTCTCTGTTCGTCCGAACAGAATGATTGATACCTCATTTCATAGGTAATTAAATTCTCTACAAACGCCCTATTGACCACTTTTTTCCATAACCTACCGTTTTCAAAATATTTCGAATAATCTTGGGAGGATATGGAAAATTACATTTTTCATCTTTGAATGAAAATAAATCAGTCTCTGTTCGTCCGAACAGAATGATTGATACCTCATTTCATAGGTAATTAAATTCTCTACAAACGCCCTATTGACCACTTTTTTCCATAACCTACCGTTTTCAAAATATTTCGAATAATCTTGGGAGGATATGGAAAATTACATTTTTCATCTTTGAATGAAAATAAATCAGTCTCTGTTCGTCCGAACAGAATGATTGATACCTCATTTCATAGGTAATTGAATTCTCTACAAACGCCCTATTGACCACTTTTTTCCATAACCTACCGTTTTCAAAATATTTCGAATAATCTTGGGAGGATATGGAAAATTACATTTTTCATCTTTGAATGAAAATAAATCAGTCTCTGTTCGTCCGAACAGAATGATTGATACCTCATTTCATAGGTAATTAAATTCTCTACAAACGCCCTATTGACCACTTTTTTCCATAACCTACCGTTTTCAAAATATTTCGAATAATCTTGGGAGGATATGGAAAATTACATTTTTCATCTTTGAATGAAAATAAATCAGTCTCTGTTCGTCCGAACAGAATGATTGATACCTCATTTCATAGGTAATTAAATTCTCTACAAACGCCCTATTGACCACTTTTTTCCATAACCTACCGTTTTCAAAATATTTCGAATAATCTTGGGAGGAGATGGAAAATTACATTTTTCATCTTTGAATGAAAATAAATCAGTCTCTGTTCGTCCGAACAGAATGATTGATACCTCATTTCATAGGTAATTAAATTCTCTACAAACGCCCTATTGACCACTTTTTTCCATAACCTACCGTTTTCAAAATATTTCGAATAATCTTGAGAGGAGATGGAAAATTACATTTTTCATCTTTGAATGAAAATAAATCGGTCTCTGTTCGTCCGAACAGAATGATTGATACCTCATTTCATAGGTAATTAAATTCTCTACAAACGCCCTATTGACCACTTTTTTCCATAACCTACCGTTTTCAAAATATTTCGAATAATCTTGGGAGGAGATGGAAAATTACGTTTTTCATCTTTGAATGAAAATAAATCAGTCTCTGTTCGTCCGAACAGAATGATTGATACCTCATTTCATAGGTAATTAAATTCTCTACAAACGCCCTATTGACCACTTTTTTCCATAACCTACCGTTTTCAAAATATTTCGAATAATCTTGGGAGGAGATGGAAAATTACGTTTTTCATCTTTGAATGAAAATAAATCGGTCTCTGTTCGTCCGATCAGAATGATTGATACCTCATTTCATAGGTAATTAAATTCTCTACAAACGCCCTATTGACCACTTTTTTCCATAACCTACCGTTTTCAAAATATTTCGAATAATCTTGGGAGGAGATGGAAAATTACGTTTTTCATCTTTGAATGAAAATAAATCGGTCTCTGTTCGTCCGAACAGAATGATTGATACCTCATTTCATAGGTAATTAAATTCTCTACAAACGCCCTATTGACCACTTTTTTCCATAACCTACCGTTTTCAAAATATTTCGAATAATCTTGAGAGGAGATGGAAAATTACATTTTTCATCTTTGAATGAAAATAAATCAGTCTCTGTTCGTCCGAACAGAATGATTGATACCTCATTTCATAGGTAATTAAATTCTCTACAAACGCCCTATTGACCACTTTTTTCCATAACCTACCGTTTTCAAAATATTTCGAATAATCTTGGGAGGATATGGAAAATTACATTTTTCATCTTTGAATGAAAATAAATCAGTCTCTGTTCGTCCGAACAGAATGATTGATACCTCATTTCATAGGTAATTAAATTCTCTACAAACGCCCTATTGACCACTTTTTTCCATAACCTACCGTTTTCAAAATATTTCGAATAATCTTGGGAGGAGATGGAAAATTACATTTTTCATCTTTGAATGAAAATAAATCAGTCTCTGTTCGTCCGAACAGAATGATTGATACCTCATTTCATAGGTAATTGAATTCTCTACAAACGCCCTATTGACCACTTTTTTCCATAACCTACCGTTTTCAAAATATTTCGAATAATCTTGGGAGGATATGGAAAATTACATTTTTCATCTTTGAATGAAAATAAATCAGTCTCTGTTCGTCCGAACAGAATGATTGATACCTCATTTTATAGGTAATTAAATTCTCTACAAACGCCCTATTGACCACTTTTTTCCATAACCTACCGTTTTCAAAATATTTCGAATAATCTTGGGAGGAGATGGAAAATTACATTTTTCATCTTTGAATGAAAATAAATCAGTCTCTGTTCGTCCGAACAGAATGATTGATACCTCATTTCATAGGTAATTAAATTCTCTACAAACGCCCTATTGACCACTTTTTTCCATAACCTACCGTTTTCAAAATATTTCGAATAATCTTGGGAGGAGATGGAAAATTACATTTTTCATCTTTGAATGAAAATAAATCAGTCTCTGTTCGTCCGAACAGAATGGTTGATACCTCATTTCATAGGTAATTAAATTCTCTACAAACGCCCTATTGACCACTTTTTTCCATAACCTACCGTTTTCAAAATATTTCGAATAATCTTGGGAGGAGATGGAAAATTACATTTTTCATCTTTGAATGAAAATAAATCGGTCTCTGTTCGTCCGAACAGAATGATTGATACCTCATTTCATAGGTAATTAAATTCTCTACAAACGCCCTATTGACCACTTTTTTCCATAACCTACCGTTTTCAAAATATTTCGAATAATCTTGGGAGGATATGGAAAATTACATTTTTCATCTTTGAATGAAAATAAATCAGTCTCTGTTCGTCCGAACAGAATGATTGATACCTCATTTCATAGGTAATTAAATTCTCTACAAACGCCCTATTGACCACTTTTTTCCATAACCTACCGTTTTCAAAATATTTCGAATAATCCTGGGAGGAGATGGGAAATTACATTTTTCATCTTTGAATGAAAATAAATCGGTCTCTGTTCGTCCGATCAGAATGATTGATACCTCATTTCATAGGTAATTAAATTCTCTACAAACGCCCTATTGACCACTTTTTTCCATAACCTACCGTTTTCAAAATATTTCGAATAATCTTGGGAGGAGATGGAAAATTACATTTTTCATCTTTGAATGAAAATAAATCGGTCTCTGTTCGTCCGATCAGAATGATTGATACCTCATTTCATAGGTAATTAAATTCTCTACAAACGCCCTATTGACCACTTTTTTCCATAACCTACCGTTTTCAAAATATTTCGAATAATCTTGGGAGGAGATGGAAAATCACATTTTTCAACATTCGTTTTTCTTTTCTACTACTCTAATTTCTGAATGCTGACTGAAAAAAGAATTGACGAAGAGGCCATAGAGAACATAGAAGAGGCCATCGACAGATAACCTTTATTCAAAATATCACATATGTTCTGTGGTCCCCACTAACAGCTGATAATGACAGATTGTTTGAAATTGAATTGCTGAAAGCTCAAACACCTCTTTTCTTGTATATTTTCACAATTTCCAATAAAAATGTGCTTTAATAACGTCTTAGCGAATGTTTTCCTTCAAATGTAGATTATTTGAATGAATCAGAAATAATATGTACGCTTTGAATTAGTAATAATGTATATTGAATTGTAATTTAGAACTAATATGAAATAACAATATTATCGATCAACTTCTATAAAAAAACATTAATATTCTCACAATAAAAGGATGAGCACTTCAACAGTAGCCGAAAGTAGCAGCGGTTGCTTTGACAATGCTCTAACATTAGAGCTTGGGCCTATGGAAATTGTTCATCGATGGAAACGTATGCCAGAATGTGATGAGTTTGTAGGAGCAAGGTTTGTTCATTTGGTTTCCTTCTGAACATCCATTCAAATATAATGTTGTAGGAGAAGCAAACATACTGTTGTTGCATTCAAGGAAGCAATATATGTTTTTGGTGGAGACAACGGCAAAAGTATGTTAAACGATCTACTCAGATTCGATGTGAAAGAAAAATCATGGGGTAGAGCTTTCGCTACAGGTATCCCTCCAGCCCCTAGGTATCATCATTCTGCAGTTGTCCATAACACTTCTATGTATGTCTTTGGGGGATATACAGGAGATATTCATTCAAATTCGAATCTGACTAACAAAAATGATCTATTTGAGTATAAGTTTTTATCGGGACAGTGGTTAGAATGGAAATTTATCGGCACAACTCCAGTACCCAGATCTGCTCACGGAGCTGCTGTCTATGATAATAAGTTGTGGATCTTTGCTGGGTATGATGGCAATGCGAGGTTGAATGATATGTGGACTTTTCCACTTGTAGTAAGTATTCAAGAGACGTTTGCCTATTGGTTAATAAATACAGGATCTCCCGTAATTAGACCAACAAACTTCTAGTGGACATTATAGATCGTATTTTAGACAGATTCGACCCAAATCATATAATGCAAAATTGCTTCGTTTAGGAGCTAGTGCCCTTTGAAGATGACGTCCTGTCTACACTTTTTGCCACATATTCGCCAAACGGAGTCACATAAAGTGCTAAAAGTTTACACATTGGCTAATATCAAAAATACGCATCGATTAGATTTAGTTTCAACTAAAAATACCCTTCGCCCCCGCCAAATGATACGATTGTGCTTGACATGAAAGAAATGCACTCAATCTAATCGATGCGTATTTTTCATTTTAGCCAATGTGTAAATTTTCAGCACTTTATGTGACACCGTTTTGCGAATATGTGGCAAAAAGTGTGAACAGGACGTCATCTTCAAAGGGCACTAGCTCCTTAACGAAGCAATTTTGCATTATATGATTTGGGTTGAATCTGTCTAAAATACAATCTATAATGTCCACTAGAAGTTTGTCGGTCTAATTACGGGACACCCTGTATTTCCAGAAGCATTTAATTGTTGAGAAAAATCAGTATTTTTACTGACTTATACACTCATTGGCAAAAAACTAAGCCACCTAAAAATTTGCTGAAGTTCATTGTCTAAGAACTTTAGTAAGTTTTCATCGATTTCATTTGTTTCTACTCCAAATTGTAGATAAATTCTTTGATACTGGAACAAAAGTGTTGATAGCATATTTATACAGGGTGAAAAGAAACCATGTATTAGTGGCCTAATTTCTTAACACCCTATGGAACAGTTTGGAAAATTTGAAGAGTTTATGCTCAGTTTTTTTACATTTTCGACTTCTTTCAGGTTTTATTTGACGTTGATATCTTTTGAAGATACACTTATTCAAATGAAAACCTGGATTTTTAAAAGAATTTTTGAAAAATAAAGCAACAAATACTGGATTTACTTATATACTGATAGACAAAATTAGCGCACCACCTAAAATTTCGTTAGATTTCATCAATCGATATCTTCCCAATCTTTAGTTGGATTTCAATGTGTTCTTCTTTCAATTGTAGCTCAGTTATTGTCGAATTTCCTCCATTAAACATAAGTCCAAAAAATAAAATCTTCATGTTGTACAGGGCGTTTAAATAATGTCATGTTTTATAGTGAAAGTTTAACATCTTCTGTGGGCAATACCAGGTTGCTGAGGCATACAAAAACAATAAAGCGTTGTAGCCTAGTATCTCTTGAGTATTTTTTTTTTTTAAACCAGTTTATCTTGGAATCGTCCAGAGATATTCAGCATTTTATCAACTCTTGTATTTTATGCATTAGCCATGAATATCTTCGCTTGTCCGATTTGAATGTTTTTTTTAGTTGTAGCTCTTTTATTGGCGAATATCATACTACAATGAGATGTTCAAAAAAATAAATGCATCATGCTGTACAGGGCGTTTAAATTTTCGGTTTTTTTTCATTACACTTTAACGCCTTCTGTGGGCAATACCAGATATCTAAAAACTATACAGTGATGTAGCATTGTAGCCTGATGTTTCCTGAGTATTTTGATTTTTTTAAAAACCAATTTAACTTGTACCCTTTCAGAGATATTCACATTTTTATAACACCTTGCATTTCATTCAAATCGAACAAATGGTTGCGAAAATATTCATGGCTAATGCATAAAATACAACAGTTGATAAAATGTTGAATATCCAAGATAAATTATTAAAAAAAAAACAAAATACTCAAGAGATACTAGGCTACAACACTTAATTATTTTTATATGCCTCAGCAACCTGGCATTGCCCACAGAAGACGTTAAAATTTGAATATAAAACATGACATTATTTAAACGCCCTGTACAACATGAAGATTTTATTTTTTGGACTTCTGTTTAATGGAGGAAATTCGAAATTAACAGAGCTACAATTGAAAGAAAAAACATTGAAATCCGACTAAAGATTGAGAAGATATCAATTGTTAAAATTTAACGAAATTTTAGGTGGTGCGCTAATTTTGTCCATCAGTATATTTCGAGTTCAAAACCTTTGGCTTTCCAAACTTACAGAGTAGTCTTCAATTTTAGCAACTTCCTTGTTTATCTCACTGAATTTCTCATTTAATGAAGGCTCTATTTTTTTTATCTCAAATGAGAGTATTTTGAACATCAGATGCACTCTAAAATCCTCGATTCGTTATTGTTCTTAATGCTTTCACGGATCTTCAACAAAGATTTTAATCAGTATAATCATATTTATAGAACTTTGATTCTAACATATTTTTTCTTGTTCTTGAGCTCGTTGTGTGATTGCTACCGAATTTAGAATATACAGGGTGTTCCTAAATTGAACGTACAAACGAAAAGGGGAGATTCCTTAAGTGAGTTTAAGAAAAAAAAGTCCCATAAACATGGGGTCGCAAATGTTTCGTTTTCGAGATACAGAGAGTTGAAGTTTCAAATTTTTTTTTCTCGAAATCGTTGGTAGATACGACAAAACTACAAGAGACCGAAAAGTTTAGTATAAGAACAAAGCTTCTTTTTACATTTTTTCAAATTAACAGTTGCTCACCAAAAAAAAGTTCTGCAGAAGAACAGGTGGCAGTGTTCCAGAAAAATTATCACTCTGTAGATCTTCTATCGAAATTGACATGTCACGTGGTGAGAACTCTCAAATATAATATCTATGCCAAATTTTAGTTGAATATCTTGTGAAGTGTAGATACTATGAGAAAAAAACTTGAAAAAAATTCAAACTTCAACACTCTGTATCTGGAAAACGAAACGTTTGCGACCCCATGTTTATGAGACTTTTTTTTCTTAAACTCACTTGAGGAATCTCCCCTTTTCGTTTGTACGTTCAATTTAGGAACACTCTGTATTCAATTATAACTTAGATATAAATCATTGTAAACTTTTAATAGGGTGACGTGCGTTTCTGGGAAGAAATAGAACAAAAAGGGGAATGTCCACCAACTTGTTGTAACTTTCCAGTGGCTGTAGCCAGAGAGTGTATGTTTGTTTTTAGTGGACAAAGTGGAGCAAAAATTACAAATTCCTTATTCCAATTCAACTTCCAAGAGAAAGTGTAAGTCCTTTACATATTTGCATGATATGAAATTCTTTGGAATTCCTATTATTTCTTACATTAATTGATAAATGCGTATTGTATACTGGGTGTAACTAAATAGGTGTAAAATAGTTAAGGAGGTGATTGCTCATCGAAAAAAAGATAGGATCTTTCATATAAAGAAACTTCATTGGAGCATCCCTTGTTAAGATACAGCCCTTCAAAGGGAGTACATTAAATTTGTATAACATTTTTTTTTCACAAGCACCAAAAAAGGTACAATATTGAAATTAACCTGACGTTTCCTACTAGCAAAAAGACACTTATCCAGTTATTTATTTGGTTTACCCCATGGTTGTAAGGGTGGGAAACGCAACCCCTAAAGTTTATTTCCAAAGTAATTTTTTGTCTTATTATTTGTTTACCATTTAAAAATTTATTTCCGATAGCCTGTTTCATTCTAAACAAAAAATGTCTCTTGAGTTTTTTGCCCAAAATAAACCAGTACGCAGTAAAAAATTATTTTACGAACAACTACAGAGATAGATCGTCATAAATGCGAAACTTATCTATCTAGTAGGACACTTTTAGCGATAGTGACAATTAAATTGGTATAATGCTGTCAGTTTATACATTTTTTAAATGTAGTTGTTCGTAAAATAATTTTTTGCAGCGAACTGGTTTATTTTGGGCAAAAACTCAAGAGACATTTTTTGTTCAGAATGAAACAGGCTATCGGAAATAATTTTTTAAATGGTAAACAAATAATAAGACAAAAAGTTACATTGGAAATAAACTTTAGGGGTTGCGTTTCCACCCTTACAACCATGGGGTAAACCAAATGAATAACTGGATAAGTGTCTTTCTGCTAGTAGGAAACGTCAGGTTAATTTCAATATTGTAACTTTTTTGGTGCTTGTGAAAAAAATTGTTATACAAATTTTATGTACTCCCTTTGAGGGGCTGTATCTTAACAAGGGATGCTCCAATGAAGTTTCTTTATATGAAAGATCCTATCTTTTTTTCGATGAGGAATCACTTCCTTAAATATTTTAGACTTATTTAGTTACACCCTGTATATTCTTTTGAAAGCAGAGCTAACAAAATACAATACATGAAACAAAAAAGTCCCTAGCTGAGGTTTGGTGCAAAACGGGGTACCATACTATTATGACGTATGATACCAGAGCACAGGGAATAACCTAAGTAGCAAAAACCCCGTCTCTCCGTTTTTACAAAAGTGAAACTTAAAACTATTCGAATAAATACCTTCAATATTTAGATACAAAACACTTAATTCATGCTCTTGGGCCAGGAGGGTGTTTTGAACCAGGTCTGGCATTCCAAGTGATGATATTTCAAATCTCCCGTTCTTCTAAGACCGCTAAAGGACCCTTATTGAAGGGTAATCATCTCCCATAGATTTAAATAGTGGTATTTCATCCTAAATATCGAATTAAATTTCGGAATAATGATAAAAAACGTGCGTATTGTAACAACTCTGAATGACAACCAAGCAGACTGATATAAAGTTCTATCTTTATTAATAAATCAGTGTTTCAACAGTAACAAAAGAAATGAGATAAACATAAGGACCCTATCGATCAGCAAGAAACATAAGTATAAAAAATAAAATAGCTTTAAATATATATCGGAATTATATTCTTCTTATTGACAGCTTTACGACAAGTTGGACATTTCTTGATAGTTGTCGCAACTTTTTCAATACAACTTTTACAGAATAAATGCCCGCATTTTGTCGTCATCGCTTGCTTTTCCGCTAAATTCTCGTAACAAATTGGACACTCTAATTTTTTCTCTTCTTTTTCATTTTCTTTTTTCTCCGGACTGGCCGGTTTTGCTGGTTCCTCCTTTTGGCTTGTTATACCAGCAAATTTCTGTAATACAGCGTTTGCATTTTTCAGAATGTCCTCTGTTTCATCGCAATAATTTTTAATATCTTCCATGGTGTTTATTTCATTTAAATCGTCTTCTACCGTTATAACTTTACTAGTACAACTAGAAGGTACAACCGATTCTTGAGATTTTGAAGAGGATGGTTTATTTATGTCAAGACTTGATGTTTCGTGACTTGTTTTGGCGATTTTAATAGGTTGGACAGGCTCGTCTTCCTCATCGGACAATAAACCGCTAGATTTGAATACATCTTCTACCTTATTTTTAACATTGTCATTAATTGTCCTTGATCTTGATACTACTGTGGACACACACTCATCGTCAGAATCATCCAAAATAATAACACTGTCGTTTACGTCTCTGGGCGGTTTTATAGCTGCAGGTGTTGGTGTTTTCCTCGGTGTTTTCTTTGTAACTCGTCGTGCTCTGGAAGTACGAGGGGTTCTCCTTCTTGAAGCGGCAACTGTTTGGAGTAACTCGAGAATTGGAACGTAATCGATGTCAAGATCGCTGTAATCCGAAGAGGCTGAATCTCTTCTCATCCAGGTAACCCTAGCCCTAGGCCTCGGCATGTTTTCGTTCTAAAAGCGTGTCTGCTTCTCACACGTTCAAATTTTTAGAGTTTTTTGATCGAATGTCACAAATTTATTATTATTATACGTTGATTTCGGAGAATAATGATGATTTATAGTAATAATCAATGTTATGATGTGATATTATTTTAATAATTTGACTTTGACGGTTAACACCACAGAACATGACAACAGACAAAGACAAGAAGGATTTCGCATTGCAACACAGAAATGTTGATTTTCTCATTGAAACCATAGAAATGTATCATCACTTATTTTTGGGCATTGAAAAACGATATTAATTTGTGTTTCAACCAGAAATTTCTTGTAGGCAACCCGAAGTACTCGAATCGATTTATTTAATGTGTCAGGCTGCCCGCTCGATTCAAGTAATTCAAGTTGCCTACCATACAGCTGGAATCAAGCCATTTCCAACGATGAGAGAGTTGCAGTTGCTTATTCATTTAATCAGTAACGTAGCACGCAAATCTCTCGAATAAACAACTGTTGAAATGGACGTAAAATTATCTCTCTGATGCAATGAATATCGTTTGTTTCCGATCTAAATTTCCATACTATAGTCCGTTCACGAAAGGTTGAGCCGTCGGTTGGCCATGATAATTTGACATATTCCACTGTGTATATTAAAATTTTAGGTTATGATGTTTATTTGCTTGTCAGATTGATACGCAATGTTGTCAATATTGCATAGAGTCGTCTGATAACTCGCAAGCTCGTCGTACGGGGCTGGGTACATTCGGCAACATTGAATTTATTTTACGTTATGACAGCAAATACTGCCAACTTCAGATAAATAAAGAAACGCCTACTATGTGCTCAACCTTTCGTGAACGGAGTATAGACCAAGCAATAGAGCTATCGAAAGGTCGATTTCGTGACAAAAATACTACCTGAAATCTGACTGTGCAGTCATGCAATAGGTAGTTTCTACATGTTTTTCATGATAAATTCCACTCCTGAATCGTCTAAGGTTTATATTGAGAAGCGAAAAATAGCCAAAAAAATCCAAAATTTTGCTTTTTCGCTTATAAAACGTGAAGTATTTATCCGATCGAAAAGCTGTTTAGGCACTTTTTGTAGAGAATTTGAAAACAAAAAAAATGAGAGGTAATACGTCTCAAGCGGATAATTAGTTTCCGAGAAAAGTCCAAAAAACTGGAAAAAAAACATCAATTTTTCGAAAATTCATAACTTGGTCAATTTCTGAGATGAAGCGTAGTTGCTCTGAATTTAAGTAGTTATTAACATATACTTTATTGGTGCACAAGTACAAAGCTGTCGGATAAATAGTTTTTGTACAATCGCAGTTTTCCGAATTCGACGTACCTTTTTCAAGAAGGTCGTGATACTCGGCTACTTGTCGGATTTGAATTTTACAAAAAGCATTTTAAAGAAGAAATAAAATTCTTCAAATCGTTTATTCTCTCGATACCGACCGATAATGTTTAGTGGGTGAAAAACGGCGTCAAACAGGAGCAAAAGGCTCGAATGCTTCAAAATAGTCGCGGAGTGGGAGTCGCCCGCTACGCGAGGGGAAAACTGTTTACCTTGTATCTTTCGCGCGTCGCGTAGCGGGCGACTCCCACTCCGCGACTAGTTTGATGCATTCGAGCCTTTTGCTCCTGTTTGACCCCGTTTTTCACCCACTAAACATTATCGGTCGGTATCGAGAGAATAAACGATTTGAAGAATTTTATTTCTTCTTTTAAATGCTTTTTGTAAAATTCAAATCCGACAAGTAGCCGAGTATCACGACCTTCTTGAAAAAGGTACGTCGAATTCGGAAAACTGCGATTGTGCAAAAACTATTCATCCGACAGCTTTGTAATTGTGCACCAAAAAAGTATATGTTAATAACTACTTAAATTCAGAACAACTACGCTTCATCTCAGAAATTGACCAAGTTATGAATTTTCGAAAAATTGATGTTTTTTTTCAGTTTTTTGGACTTTTCTCGGAAACTAATTATCCGCTTGAGACGTGTGGTCTCTCATTTTTTTTGTTTTTGAATTCTCTACAAAAAGTGCCTTAACAGCTTTTCGATCAGATCAATACTTCACGTTCTATAAGCGAACAAGCAAAATTTTGGATTTTTTTGTCTATTTTTCGCTTCTCAAAAAAAACCTAAGACGATTCAGGAGTGGAATTTATCATGAAAAACATGTAGAAACTACCTATTGCATGACTGCACAGTCAGATTTCAGGTAGTATTTTTGTCACGTAAAAAACCTCTATTGCTTGGCCTATACCTGTATACCATGATCGTATGAGTAAACTTCATAATTCTTTAATTTCATAGATGGACTCGAATTTCTACAGAGCACATTCTAAGAGGTGCTCCACCTCCTCCAGCTAGAAGATACGGACATTCGATGGTAGCTTTCGACAGACATTTGTACGTTTTTGGAGGTGCTGCCGATAGTACTTTATCAAACGATCTACACTGTTTCGATTTGGATTCTCAAACATGGTCAGTCGTTCTTCCTGTTCCAGATTCATTTGTACCTTCTGGTGAGTACTGGTTGTCCTTCAACATCATATTCAGCTAATTCTAGGCTTCTTAATTTTAATGATTTAATAAAGTTTATTCTCCTTATCTTATCAGCGCTAATGACATTTGATTTGACTGGAGCGGGATCACATCATACGGAGCCTTAAGGAGAATGGTTACATGTTGACAGTTAATACACGTATGTTCTGTCAAATAATCACGTGATAGTTACGGCTTGACAGAAAATATGTGTATTAACTGTCAAGTATGTATACTCCGTTCACGAAAGGTTGAGCTGTCGGTTGGCCATGGAAATTTGCCATATTCCACTGTGTATATTAAAATTTTAGGTTCTTTATTTTCTTGTCAGATCGTTACGCAATGTTCTCTGATAACTCGCAAGCTCGTCGGACGAGGCCGGGTACATTCGGCAACGTTGACTTCATTTTACGTTATGACAGTAAATACTGCCAACTTCAGATAAATAAAGAAACGCCTACTATGCGCTCAACCTTTCGTGAACGGAGTATAGTGATATAAAACTTATTTGAACACCCTTATTTGTTTCCCTTTCAACAAAATTTGACCTGTCTGATAGGGTTCTACTCCCTGATGACGAATTCGTGGTCAAATTCAATTCTGTTCGTGCGGGCATCTGGCCGGCCGTTAGCACAGTAACTTTCGAAGGGATTGTCCTAGAGATTTGAAATTTTCAGGGTGAGTTCGGTTCCCAAATGTACCGGTTGAGTTCGTTAACCAGCCAAATCGTACAGGGTGTTCCATACAATATGGCCATTCAAAGTTTTTGTTCCTCAATATTTTAGAAAATACGAAACTTATTGGAATGAAATGTTGCGGGCATATGCAAGATGCCCATAATAAGCTTCATGAAGAATTTTGTGGCCATCGTGCTAACAGGACCATAGAAAATTTAATATGAATATTGAAAAGAAGAATCTTAATATTTCCATGATAGGATATCAGATTTAAGTGTTTTTTTTGTAAATCAAGACTGATATACTGAATGTTTAATTCTCGTAATTACAGTGGAACTTCCCTATAACGAACGTTCGTATAACGAATTTCTCTATTTAACGAATTTGCTATGCGCAAACAGAATCGCACCGAATGCACGCTGAATCCAAATTTCATGTTAAAAACACCCTCTAAAATAAAGTAAATTCTCTCTATAACGAAATATTCAAAGAACATCACTCTTTGAATGGTAAGAAGGTATAAGGGTGGGGTTTTCCCGAAATTTCCTGGACGTACGTGATATATCCTTACCTTAAACTAAATCAATACGGCGGGCAGAGAGATCCATCTGAAATAGTTTTAAACATTTAAATACACCTCTGGCTGTTTGGTTTCAATCTAACCATTACACTAGTTTGAAAACTTGTGCGAAAATGTCTAAAAGCAAGCAGCTTGAATGATAAACTTGAATTTATCAGTAAAGACGACCGCGACATTGCCGACTATAGAAACAAAATTTCTTAAAAACGAATTTTTCGCGGATTTAGCGCTTTCGTTACAGGGAAGTTCCACTGTATTTATTGTTTAATCAGAATTTAATTCTGATTATGCTGAGATTCTGCATTTATATATTTGGTATCAATTTCAAATCCCATATTGAATTTTGAAGACATATGCTCAGTTGCAGAACGCCCATTAAAATTTAAAGGTCCATTAAACCCTTAATCCTCCATTAGTTCCTTGTAATAATGGAGGTTTAAGAGTTTAATGGACTTTTAAATTTCAATGGACGTTCCTGCAACTGACACATAGTTTTATTGCTCCACCAAAGAACGAGAGCCCAAAATCTCCTGTTCAGGGTTTTTCATGAATTTTTCAAATTTTTCCACCCGAATTTTTCCAGGTCGTCTTTTCCACGCAGCGGCCGTCGTAGGCGACGCCATGTTCATCTTCGGCGGCACTGTCGATAACAACGTGAGAAGCGGCGAAATGTACCGTTTCCAATTCTCCAGCTACCCCAAATGCACGCTTCACGACGATTTCGGGAAAATCCTGGAAAACCGTCAGTTCTGCGACCTGCAATTTCTGATCGGACCGGACGAGACCAGGATCCTCGGTCACGTGGCTCTGGTGGCAGCCAGATCGCAGTACCTGAGGACCAAGATCAGGCAAGCGAAGGAAAACAGAGACAAGCATTTGGAAAAATTGTTCGGCACCACTAAGGTGCCGTTTAACGATACGCCACTGATACAGGTGAAGTTGCCTGACGCCGAACCTGAGGCTTTTGAGATGGTCTTGAATTATATCTATATGGATTGTATAGATCCTACCAAGAAGGCTAAGAAAGACGAGGATCCTTTTAGCAACAGGATCGTTTTGAGGATGATGGACGTTTACCGGTAAGTATAGGAAAATCAAGCTAAGCGATACGCCCTCTGGTGACGATCTGAGTAACCTTTAATATTGACATGATTCTTTCATTTTGCATTGTGTTGTCTTGATTTATGTGAATATTTAACATTATTAATAATTTTTTAAGTATAATTCATTCAAATCGCTATTGTTCAGTTCCTCAGTGTTCTTCCTGAGAAAAAAAGAATTCCAAATAATATACATTTTCATGCCTTTCCTCAAGCTAGGGATGAATTTCGTGTTTGGGTAGAAGGGAAATCGAGTAGTAAAGTGACAAAGTGTTGATGGATCGACGAAAAGCCTGGCAACTGAAACTTAAAATCGGCAACCATTCATAGGAAATATGAAAGTTTGATCCTTGCATTTCGTAGATGACGATTATTTTTATCGAGCTAAGAACGGATAACATAAAACTCGTAGGTTAGATTAGATTCATGGGGTTAATCGTTTATAGATACCAGTTCATACCAGAGGAAGTTTTTTAAAAATACTGTGCTTACCAGAAATCGTCCTGTTGGATTTACTAACAAAAAGAAGGAACAGCCGGAATGTTCTAGTTCAGAGTTCTAGTACTTAGTAGAAATGAAAGGTTTAGACAAGAAAGTCTAAACAAAGAAAAACCCTCTGAAGAATGCTCTTGTGAGGAGAAAAAGTACTGTTTGAATATAAAAAAATGAAGTTAATTCAACTGTTCAACAAACAAAATTGTTTTCCTTAATTTTCTAATCAGCCTTTCAATTTAATTCATTTTTAATCTAACTGAACACATAAAGTACAGTCCGTTCACGAAAGTTTGAGCCGTCGGTTGGCCATGGAAATTTGGCATATTCCACTGTGTATATTAAAATTTTAGGTTATGTTGTTCAATTTCTTGTCAGATTGATACGTAATTTTGTCAGTATTGCATAGAGTTCTCTGATAACTCGCAAGCTCGTCGGACGAGGCCGGTTACATTCGGCAACGTTGACTTTATTTTACGTTATGACAGCAACTACTGCCAACTTCACATAAATAAACAAACGCCTACTATGTGCTTAAACTTTCGAGAACGAACTAAATGTAAGCGTCTAGAACTGGCTTGCCTAAAAACAATTCATATGAGGCAACCAATCTTGAACATCCAAGAGTTGTAGGCCAAGGCGCTCCTTAGTAGGTTGTCTGTTTCATCAACTCCAATGACGACCTCACGACCTCCTTGGGTTTCCATGAAAATGTAGGGTACATAAGAAAAGACCTACATGGTTGCAGTACCCACTGGGTATTACCCAGTACCCAGAACGCCAACCTTACCATACACAGTTCAAATAATAATAATAAAGCTCTTCTTGGTGCTCAGTTTTTAAATTATTCTTTGCATAACCCTTATAAAAGGGTTGAGGTTGGTGCAAAACGGGGTACCAAACTATTCTGGCGTATGATACCAGAGCACAGGAAAAAAACTCAGTAGAAAAAACCCTGTCTCGTCGTTTTTACAAAATTTAAACTAAAAACTATTTGAATAAATACCTTCAATATTTAGATACAAAATACTTAATTCATGCTCTTGGACCTGGAGGTTGTTTTAAACCAGGTCTGGCGTTCAGAGTGATTATATTCGAATCTTCTGTTCTTCTAAGATCGCTACAGGACCCTACTGAAGGGTAATCATCTCCCATAGATTTAAATAGTGGTATTTCATCCTAAATATTGAATTCAATTTCGGAATAATGGTGAAAAACGCGTGACAAACTAATGTCAAAATGGTAACACCTATTTTCTCTTTGGTAGTAGTTTATTCTTCCTCAACAGGTTAGCAGTGCAATTCAACATGGTCCGATTGGAAAACCTATGCATGCAATACCTGAACGCTACAATCTGCTTAAACAACGTACTGGTGGCCCTCCACAACGCCGACACACTTCAACTAAAATTCATCAAAGAACACTGTCTTCGTTTCATAGTCAAAGAATCCAACTACAATCAGATCGTCATGAGCTCAGAGTTCGAGGACTTGGATCGGGGCCTGATGGTGGAGATTATTCGCAGAAAACAGAAACCGCAAAACAGGACGAGCAATCCAACGGACCAACAGCAATCTAATGTTAACGGGTCTTCTTTGGAACAAGACATGGCCATGTTTTTGATTGCGACCGGTAAGGAATTCTGTGATATCGATTTGATACTGGACAACCACATCATTGCTGCGCATAAGTCTATTTTGGCTGCGAGATGTGGATATTTC
This sequence comes from Propylea japonica, assembly GCA_013421045.1. NCBI lineage: Eukaryota > Metazoa > Arthropoda > Insecta > Coleoptera > Coccinellidae > Propylea > Propylea japonica. The sequence continues at coordinate 98,430,011 of CM024241.1, forward strand.
GAGGCCATGTTTAGATCGTTCATGCCTTCCGACAATACGGTCAGGGTGAGTAGTGATAGTTTTTTTTATTTCTTTAATTGCCATACAGAACAATATGCCAGTTAAACCATCGGTTTAGGCATGTAAGATGGTGATTTGTTGACAACGGAATGACGCATGCGCAGAGAGTGCCAAGCGTCCTTTTGGTTGCCAGATTGTGTAAAATCCATATCTTTTTGGAATCGAATGTTTATGAATTCTTTTGAAAAGAAATTATAAAATTACTTTCAACAAATATTGTCTATTCAAATGATCTGCGCAATTATTACTGAAGGAAAGATTTAAGAAAGAAATAAACACACATACCCTTCGCCTCCCCAAAATGATACGATTGTGCTTCACATGAAAGAAATGCACTCAATCTAATCGATGCGTATTTTTGATATCAGCTAATGTGTAAACTTTCAGCACTTTATGTGACTCCGTTTTGCGAATATGTGGCAAAAAGTGTGGACAGGACGTCATCTTCAAAGGGCACTAGTTCCTTAACGAAGCAATTTTGCATTATATGATTTGGGTCGAATCTGTCTAAAATATGATCTATAATGTCCACTAGAAGTTTGTCGGTCTAATTACGGGACACCTGTAGGTGAAGAAATTAATAAATGTTTTTTTTCAATCAGAACTTTCAGGATATAATCACCATATGGGAAGAAATGAAACAATTCAATTGATTTATTTTAGAGTTGTTTAGTTCTAAGCGCTAAGCACAGAATACCAATATGCTAGGGAACGAAAAACTAAGCAAGGAAAACTTACATAATGCAACTATTATATAAAAAAAATATAAATGATCACATTTCGTTTCGACAAAAAGTTTAAGCAAGCTATTTCACTTGAATTGACTTAGTAAAAATTAATTTGAATTGTATAGTGGAACCTCCATAGAACAAATCGATATTGAATTCAATCAATTCTTCAAATACAAGAATAATAGTCGTACCTGGCAACGTTGCTGTCACTTGGCGAACCGCCGCCATCTTACATGCCTAAACTGATTGATTACAGCGTTCTGAAATGTGGAAAAGTGGACTGAGGTTAGAGTTAGAGGACTGAGCAATGTTGCCACTTTCATATCAACTACTTTGATATGTGTTCTAATAAAAAGCCTATTTTCAGATTCAAATAGGAGAGATGGTCCCTTCGAAAGAATCATTCGATTCTCTTCTACGTTACATATACTACGGTGACGTTAATATGCCCCCGGAGGACTCCCTCTATTTATTTTCTGCACCGTTCTTCTACAGTTTCACCAACAACAGACTACAAACTTTCTGCAAGCAAAATCTGGAGATGAACGTAACATTCGAGAATGTTATTCAAATACTGGAAGCAGCCGACAAAATGCAAGCTAGCGATATGAAAAAATATGCACTAGATTTGATAGTGCATCATTTCACGAAAGTTGCGAAGTTGCCTAAATTGAAAAATTTGAGTAAGGAGCTGATTCTTGATATTTTAATGGCGCTCGCTAATGATATGAGCGAGATGAAAATGTGCCAAGATGTTTCTTCTGGTAGCTTGAATAGTGATCATGTGTACTGATGACGATTCGATCAATTTAGATAGAATTTTGATTTCTCTTGATTTCAAATGAATTTCCCCATTAATTAGATCTATTGCAACTTAATGTGCATAATAAACTGCGCAAAAAATTAACGCACATTCTGAAAATCTCAATTTTAATGAAAGTTAACTCTACATTGACTTTATAACTTATTTTTTATGTTCTCTCGGGAAGGTTTTGAACGAAACAAGACACATTAAATGGAAGAAAAATTCAGGATTTCACCGAATCTTATGTGGAAGAAGAGAAATGAACAATTTTCAAAATACTGGAATGCTGATAAGTGATTTAATACTTGGTATTTCCACCCCTTGCGTTAATTACAGCTCGGCAACGACGGTTCATACTCAAAATGAGTGATCTTAAAATGTTCTGATCTAATCCTTCCCAGATTTCTCTGAGTTGGATTCCTAAGTCATTAAGAGTAGTTGGATGATTTTCTGAACTTCTCAGCCTTCTATTGAGGTTGTCCCAAACCTGCTCAATCAGATTGAGATCTGGACTTCTTGCTGGCCATTCCATTCTAGAGACTTCAACCTCTTCAAGGTACTCCTGAACGATCAGCCTCTTCCCAATGGATATGCTCTCTCGCAAAATACAAACGCGCCCTCCGATGGGCTGGGGTGAAAGCTGGGCCTCTTGCCGCGACACAAGGCCTTAAATCATATTCTCTGAAGCGATTTCTTATTGTCTGAGTGCTAATTTGCACCACATGAGTTTGCTCAAGCTGATATTGAAGGAGGTGAGCGGTTGCAAACTGTTGTCTCAATAAAGAAACTCTCAAGTACCATTCTTGAATGGCATTTGTTACCCGTGGTATACCCTTTCCTGGTTTTCGGACATTCATACCTGTCTCCCTGAATCGCTGCAACATTCTGAACACACTTGTATGAGAAACTCCAAACCTTTCTGCAATTCTTGTGTATGTCCACCCTTCTTCTCGCAAAACTACCGCTTGGGCACATTCCTCTTGAGTCAAATTGAGTGTTTCGCGTTGAATAGCAATCGAGTGTAGAAAATCAAACGAAAGAAAAACTATTGATCACTAGAATTGATCGGGAACAACTGATTTCAGAATGGAGCCAATACATTCAAAATCTGATAATTTAATCTTTTTTTATTCCTGCTGGGAAAAAACATCTGTATTGAAGAAAAACGTTGAAAGTGAATAACATATTCATGCATAATTCTGACAAAAATAATTATCATTGAGAACACCTTCAGTCGTAGAATAAATTTGAGATTTCCATAATGTGCGTTAATATTTTTGCGCAGTGTATTTTCAAAAACTTTTTTTTGGTAATTGAAGTTATAAAAAATGGCATCCTTTAGCAGCTCTATAGACGTGTACACTCTTTTGTTAAAATTCTCAATGATTTTTTACTCTATCTCACTAATGACAAAAATAATTTCATCTTTTAGTACCGGAATCAATTGTGGCTTATTCTTATAGAACTAGATTTTCACATAACTTTAAAGAAAATAGTCTAATAGTGTCGAATCACATGAACTTGTTGGCCAATTAGTTGTTCATTGATTATATTGATAAATGAACGACGTTTTAAAATTCTAGAATATTGCTGTGATATGTTGTATATTTATCTAACCTTATCTTCTAATATAATGAAATAAGATCTTACTAAATTAAATATTTAAGTAAATTGTCTATCGCCAATCCTAAATTCAAATGTAAAACACAAAACAGTAGATTCGAAAACTTTCTGTATAAAAGAAAACATGTAGAATAAAATACTTATTCAGATATAATCAACTTTTAATTATAAATTCATAAAACTTTGTGATACTATTGTTGTTACTAAAAAATTTACTTATCTTCTTTGATATTTCAATCATAATGTATTGAAAAATGTATGTTGAATATATAAACTAACATATAATGTTCATGACATATAATAAACAAATTAAATTAATTTAATGTGTTTCAATTCACACTTAACTTTTTCATCGATTTATTATGGACTAGCAGACCCAACAGACGTTGTTCTGTATACACAAAATTCATTCAATTCGATTCAGCCGTTTAGTTGCATAGTAGATGAATAACCTGAATAACGACTACAGCGCCATCTGTTGATCTTATTTGTGATCATAAACATACGGGCATCAGCAATCCAAAATACATCCCTCACACTTCGGTACCTGCTCCTACCCGCCTAGTGCCTACCTCGGAGACGCATTTTGGTGCGATTTCATCTTCAACCTGCCTTATCTTTTGATGTATTCATCATAATTGAATGATGTAAAGGGCAATTTCGTTCTAAATTAAATACTGGGTATGAACGACGTATTTAATTGGATAAGGATCAATAGCGTATTCATGAAAAAATACTCCCAAATAATGCATAATTTTGAGAAACATTCGGATACCTTTTAAAGGTGATACCGAGTAAACCTTGAAAGATAGATATATGCTATCGCGGACTTTTTTGTAGAACTATTGAAGAGGTACATTTCCGTCATACATTGTTTCCATGTACGTCTTACGGTTTTTGCAGCGCACCAGAAAATAGCTGATCATGGCTGATTTTGGTACTCATATTTAGTTTCATTGAAGTTATAGTAGGTTTCCTTAATTTTCTCGGGTGAAAAGTATAGACTACGTTACTCATGGATAGTGTAGCATTCTAAGGGTGAAAGAATTATTGAAACCGGTCTAGTAGCTTATGAGTTAACTCGTATCAACGCCACAAACCCACAAACATACAAATCTTTCCTCTTTATAATATTTATTAAGGATACACATCAGTTTTTTCTAACTAAAATCCTCTTTCCTGAAGCCAATATTTTATAGCATTTACATAATCGCCATTAATTATAATATTACCAGTGAATTCGTTAATTTGCATTCGTATTGGTTTTTTACTCATGGGCTGAATAAATTCTTCGATTTCTTTGCCTAGTCGCCATATATCTCCTTTAATTTTACGAACATGGGTTAGCCTTCTGATGCCGTTCTGCATTATATCCAAATATACTGGAATCATATGATTTTTGGTTCTTGAGATAAAGTATGGTTGATTTTCTGCAATTTCTGATTGTGGTTTAAAACCAGAGTGATATACTTCTCTCGGTTGCAGTTTTGGAACGGTGACAGGTGGTAAAAGTCTTTCTACATATTTCCATTCTTCTGGTACTTTTGTTATTTCATATTTAGCTTTGAATTCTACATCTTGTATGAGAGGGGAGTTGTAATAACTAGATAAACGAACAGGCAAATACTGTAAAAATAGGTAAAATGATGAAATGAAACAATTATTTCATTTGAAATTTACCCTAGGAGCCGCAATTCTTCTGTTACACATGCGAAACAGAGATTGCGAACTTTTCAACATTAATTCCATGATTATTTTCAAATAATAATAAATAAAATTTGATTTTATTTAACCTAACCTAAAATTTTGGCAAGTTCACAGAATACAGATTTCGTTTCCGAGCGCCATCTGTGGTTTTACCCACAGACCACGAGAACTGCATCGACTTACGAGATAGACTTCTATGGCGCTTTCTTCAAAACAATCCTTATCAAATGTTTAAAAAACATAGGGAGTTTCGTGGAAATTCCGTGCCGGCTTGTGTATATGCGCGGCTGCCAGGCTGTCAAGTCTGCTGTCAGATAACACAACATGGTAGTGCATAATATGCCCTGTTATCATCATGTGATATGAAAAGTTACTGAAAATTGTGCGAAATCAAGTGCGTTTTTTCTGTGTTCGTGTGGGAATTTTTAGTGAGTTGGTTTGTCGCGAACTATCAAAATGTCCGCGATAGCGGATTTGACTTCTCCCCCTCTAAGTGAGATAAAACACCCTGAAGAAGTTATCAGGATGCCCCTGCAGGATAACATAAAATTCGGTGTTTTGATAGGGCTGATCGAGGTGGGCCAGGTTTCCAACAAGGAGGTAGTCAATACAGTTTTACAATTGGTGAGTAAAAAGGAAAAACTCAGGTGGAATTAATTAATTAACCTATAAGAATATTGACAACAAACGACGGTACGAATGTTTGTATGAACGAACTTGTTTTCCACTGGAAAATTTTTGTACCAATATTTACAGGCTCTTTTAACCATAGAATTTTCTTGTCTGTGTTCATTCGTATGCAATATCGGCAGAGCTTAAATTTTCATTTGTTTTGTTTGTTGTTTGTGCAAATACACGGATATTATGTTTTCGTATTTTAAGAAATATTTGAAAATGTGCTATTCATCCAGTGAGTTTTCACAACAAAGGTAACGTGGAACTTTTCGTTCTTATTATTTTTGTTTAGTGAGTCTGATTTTTTTTCAATGAAATCGCAGTAAGTTCTTGTTTTGGGAACCCAGTAGCTACCATTTTTCACAAACTCTTTTCAAGTAGAACGAATTACTTAAATTTCATTTTCCGATTGATAATGAATGAAAATTAATTCACAAAATACAATCTAATTGCTTGTTTGAATTCTAAAGTTTTTTTTGGTCCAAACTATTCAGAAAGTTCCTGAGGTATTTTGATTAATTTGGTTACTTTTACGGTACCAATTTTCGATGACGTTCAGATCAATTTCCAAACGTTTTAGTTGATATTTATGTGAAAAAATTAATTTTCATGAGTGAATTTTTATTTATTTCTGTATGCTTCTTCAATTTCCTATAAATTTGACCGGTGATCAGGTAATTAAACCATTTTTATACTTTTAATCATTACCGGTAAATAATATTCTTGATGAGAGCATAGAATATTGTCAATGTTCCTCAAAACTCACTTGATTTTAATATTTCGGTAAATAACCTTTTACTGCAACTTAAATTAAATTATACAGTCCGAAAAAATCAGGTTTGAGTGGAGGTCATTTGAATTAATTGTCCCAATAAAACTCTATTAACGTCGACTGCAGTGATAATTAATTGTCAACTTATCAACTGGGATTTTTTTGTTATCCAAATATTGTTTTATGTTTAACTGGATTATCTTATTTGATTATCGTTTTCTATTTTAAAACAAGTTAAGCCTATATGTGTATATACAGGTGTTTATTCTCTATTGCTTCATTTCATTCAACTGATATTGCGTATTTATTTATATTATGACTATACTTGATAACAGGTATAGTTTCGGTTGTAGTACTTTCAAGAATGGAGCTCGCACATAGGAACGATCAATTATATCGATAATTAATATTGCTTTTTATTTTTTGATGAAAAATTGAATTCTGCTCAACAAGACCTTAAAATATGTTATAACACAATCATTAGAAAATACTGGTACACTAAAATAATGTAACAAGTCGATTTCAGTTGATTCTATATACAGTGTGTTTGGTCACGACTTAGCGATAATTCAAGGCAGGGCCGTATCTAGGGTGTGGCCAAGTGGCCCCCGCCACAGGCGCAAGGTCCGCAGGGGCGCCAAAAAATATCCAATGAAAAAAATTTGAGCGCCAAAAAAATTCAAAGAATAAAATATAGAAGCGCCAACCAAATATTGGGGTAACATGTCACATGTCACGGTTTTCGTGTATACGCCAAAAATATTTTTTTGCGTAGGGAGTGATGTCGCGACCCCGCCAGGTAGGATGTGAAAACCGACTGCGTGTACATAGATGTGTCCGCTGACAAGCCGAAAAGGGCTCGTCTAGATTCCCTACCGTATTGGACCGACTGAATCGGGCCGTGTGCACTGTGCAACCCCTGTTACTTTGCCGAGTACCCGCATCATGATTCATGAGGCCATTCCAGTCATATTCCAGTTAAAAGAAAGAGAAGGGGAAAAGAAGAGTTAGGTACTCTAGAGGTGTAGATTAGATAGATGATCATGTAGTTGGTCCTCAAAAGCAAACGCTGTACATTCCTTGAAGTCACAATTAGATAAAATCATTAAAATTCTTCGTGAGCTGAAAGAAACGTTCCTGGTGAATTTGATAATCAATCTTTGCAAGAAAAGCAACTAGATATTTCTAAAGGCTCACGAATGATAATTGAATTATTGAAAGGATTGAAACCTTATAGAGAAAACTTTTTTACACCATTAATGGAACTTTCGAAAACTGAAGCAGACAAAATTGGAATTGAAGCAAAACTAAATGAGCCAAGAAAACGAAAAAACCCAAAATGTCAGGAGAACTAGCCAGTGATGAAGCTCATCTTTTTGATGCAAATGCAAAACTAAGAATCGGACTGATACAAGTGCTTGATGAAGTAATAATGCAGATTGAAAATAGATTCGTTGCTCTGAACGAAGTGGCAGACGACTTCAGTTTTTTGAATGGGAATGCTATTCAAACTATGACTGTTGACGATTTAAAGAAAAGTGTTGCAGATCTTGCAATGAAGTATCCTTTGGATTTAAATGCACATGAGTTTTCAGTGGAAATCGAAAGTTTCAAATTTCAAAGTAGCCTGATTTTAGAAAAATTGCATGAAATGGGACCATAACAAATATTGAGAGGTATATATGATCTAACTCTTGAAAACATTTATCCCAATCTGGAAACGGCGTTGAAAATATTTCTGAGTATGCCAATAACAACTGCTACATGAGAACGTTCCTTTAGCAAACTGAAACTTATAAAGTCGTATCTTCGTTCCTCCTTGGGACCAGAGCGATTATCAAATATGTCAATCCTCGCCATCGAGAAAGAAGTGACATGTACCTTAGATTACTCTGAATTAATTGATATATTCGCCGAAGCAAAATCAAGAAAAGCGAGGTTTTGAACATATTATCCATAAAATGATTGTGATTAATGATTAGGTAGTTTTTCTAGTCAACTAACCAAAAAAACATTTCAATTTACGTTTGCAGTATTCATGAATTTTTAGTTGGAAATTTTTTGTTTGTCTTTTTTGTTTTTAAAATTCATATTATTTTTTATTTATATTTTATTTGAGATGAGTATTTTAATGTTTTCAATAAAAATAGGTAAATATCCATATCATTCTGTATTATTTCAAATTCGTAACGAAAATATCTGAATAAAATTATGAAAAAAAATATTCAAAACAAAAAAAATATAAAGGATGAAAAAAATCTACGCCAATTTGGGGGCGCTGAAGAAAATCTTGCCACAGGCGCAGTAGTACCTAGATACGGCCCTGATTCAAGGGCATCAAATATACCTAATTTTATCGACAAAAACACCCATATTTGAAAGTTCACCCCCTTAGTTTTGGAGTAGCCTCCATTTTTAATTTACTTTTTTATTTTCGTTGACTCTTCCAAATAATATCGATTTCTTTGGACATAAAGGTCCTACAGATGTGAAAAAAATGTTTTTTGAAAGATGATACTACCGCCTTTAATTAAAGTGATACAATATGGAAACATATAACTAAAAAACGTTTAAAAAAATTCTTCAAAAAATTTTAGTAAAAAAATTTACTGATTTTCTTATTAATTCGTAATATACAAGAACTAGCACACTGATGTATAATTTTTTCTCAATGAGTTAACACGCAAGGATATTAGCTATAAAACGATACCAACATAATTTCTGTAAGTTACATATTTAGAAAGTAATTTCTGTTCGAACATGACCATTATGAAACTTTATATAATAGGTTTGTTCCAACAGCTGACTTTTGTACGGTAATTTGACGGTCACGAAACTGTTAGTAATCGATCTTATGCGCATGTTTAAATTTTGACCGTACAAGAACCGTCCAAACAGTACTTGCTCCAGACCAGGGATCGAAATGACGATCACAAAACCGTTCCACTCACAGTCCCGAAGCAGGATGGAACAAAAACGAAACCGTTCTCAAACGATACATTTTCAGTTGGAACACATTTTTATCTATTGCGCAGAATCCTGACGATCATTGTACGGTCAATTCTTGAGTTGGAACAAACCTATTGAAAAAAACATCAGTACTGTACTTTCGATAATTTTTAATGACGAAACAAACAAATTAATCATAAAAATTGCTCAAAATGGCCTTCATGACGACCTGTCTTGTGTCTTTTGCTCGCGTAGTGATCATGTTCGAACAGCAATAACTTTCAAATGATGTAACTTACAGATATAATGTGAGTGTTGTTTTGTAGCTAATATCCTTGCGTGTTAAATCATTGAAAAAAATTATACTTCAATGTGCTAGTTCTTTTACTATTGTGGGTTTACTAAGAAAATCAGTACATATTTTTACTAAAACTTTTTTAAAGAATTTTTTTATGGCGTTTTCAAGTTAAATGTTTTTATGTTGTTATACTTCAATAAAAGGTAGTAGTATCATATTTCAAAAAACATTTTTTCCACATCTGTATTACCTTTATGTCCAAAGAAATCGATATTATTTGAAAGGGTAAAAAAAAAAGTAAATTTGAAATGGGGGCTACTCCAAAACTAAGGGGGCAAACTTCCAAGTTTGGGTGTTTTTGTCGATAATAAATTATCGCTTAGTCATGACCAAACACACTGTATATAAGTATAAGATTTCAGTTATGTAGGTACGAGTAGGTATTTAAGTATCAATCTTTTTCTTGCAAAAACAGTTTGATACATGATACTAGATGTAAATCCAAAAGAAAGTGTTTCAAATAAAATGATAATTTAATAGGAAGAAATGAGTCTTTGGAGTTGAAAGGAATATTTTCCTTTGCAATTGATGAAAACCGAAAAAATCGAACAGAATCTGTATGTATGTACTCGTATTCAGCAGGGATGTAGCTTATTTACACAGGAAGGGGTGGAACCCTTCAATGACGCAAGGGAAGGGAAGACATAATTACTGTATGCAAATCAGCTTGTTTCCATTGTTGATTTGGTATCGGTAATAATCTTATGAGATTTAGATAATCCAAAACATTAGTTAGAACAACATAATTCAATATTGTGTGCAGATATCACCGAAAAAAACTTAATTCTCGTTGTGTCCTACAAAATTTGTCTTAATGTGTGATTTATTGCGATACCTTTTTCTTTTTCTTATCCAAAACTTTTCTCCTGAAGCAAATTTTCAGCATTTTCTATAATAACTTGATCAGAAAAATCTTAAAATGGCAAAAAATAATTTTTGGGTAAACGTCTAATTCTTTGATTTTTTCCACCTCGCTGATTTTGGAGGCTAATTCTAGCAAAAGTAGACTGTTGAGTACAATTTTTTATTAATGATTCCGAAAGCTGAGTGTTGAGTGCAGTTTTTAAGCCTACTGAGAAACCATGAAGTAGTCTGTTTACATTTTTAATTGAAATTTGAAAATTCAGATCATGATCCAAAATACGCAACTTTTTCACTAGTGACCAACATTTCTATAATTTCATCAAATTTACGATGCTGGTTTTTTATGTATAAATGTACATTACATGGCTATTTATTTACAAAAAAAATATATCAGAAAACTCTTGTACTTTTTTTAATATGGTCAAGTTGAAAATTCTCAAAAGTTTATAAAAAAAATTCATAACTCGGAAACCGTGAAAAATTGCATAACATACATGCGGGGGTGATTCGAATACCCCATGAGACGAGGGACCTGTTTTTTTCTTTTGGACGTCAATCGTCCGGCCACCCTGTATACTGTATCAGTTGGGAATGATTCAGAAGGAATTAGTCTATCTTGCACAGTAGCTTGTTGATACACAACAAAACAGCATCATCCAGACTCTGTTCCATCGGGATTCGATTACGAATCCCCATTTTTTGCTTCGTTCCGAACCATCGTCTGTGTAGCACAATAGAAAATTAATTCCGGAAGTTAATAAGCTAGTTTACGATGTTATCGAGCGTAAACGAACCGTTTTAACGTCAGGCAACGCTTCGACTTGGCCGCCGGAAGCTAAACGTATACGTAATTCTGCGTCCGGTTGTTCTCCGATGATGGCGGCAGCGTATAACCCGGCATCCCTCGGGACCCCGATGGTCATCCCGTGGAAAACGGGAACAAGTTGTTCGTTGTTGCATCAGCCGAAATCGGGATGAATAATTATGCTTCCGTTCTCTTCGAATCTCGACGGGTTTATAGTTTTTGATGGGTTATGGGCCGGAATTATGTTGGGGAGAACGATAGAACGTATATCGGCATTATCCGGAGTTATTTTATTTGGTGCGTTTGATTTTTATTCTTATTTGTTTCGTGATTTATTGGAATGGATGGAATGTCTTTTTTTGGGCTCTTGGGTATATTGCGGATATATTTGAAGCTACATCACTGCCGAACTGATGTGGAATCCATTGATACGCGTTCTAAAAGGTTTTCCAATAAGAGGTGTTATTTGATATTCAAAGAAAAATCCCATTTTTCGATATAGATGATCGGATGATGCCGTTACTGGTGGAAAATAACATGAAGCAATATTCTTTGAGGCCTAGCTTGAATGGACCCTGTGGCGTAGACCTTCTCTTCCACGTGGCCCCAAAGGAAGAAGTCGCAAGGTGTTAAATCACAAGATCTCGGTAGCCAATTGTTATCACCTCTTCGAGATATAACACGGTCCGGAAACTTTTCCCGCAAAAGATCAATGGTTTCGTTGCTTGTGTGGCACGTACCGCCGTCTTGTTGAAAGTAAACGTTGTCCAGATCAATATTATCCAATTTCGTTCATAAAAAAACATTAATCGATGCCTAATTCCAAAGAACGACGAGGAATTTTTCCACCAATTTCTTTATTGCGGTCCTACAAGGTGCTTCACGACGACCCAAAAATGTTCGAGTTTTACAAACCGTCTCTTCCAATTTTTCACCATTTTTATAGTGAATTTTGATAATTTCAAAAAATGACAGCTTCAAACGTGAAACCTGAAATAGCGGGCTATTCAAAGTAACACTTCTTATTGGAAAACCTTTTATTTGACAATGATGTGATTTTGAACTCATTGTCATCACTTAGAATTGATGTTGATTTTTTCGCACTCGTTCTATTTAAACGAGTCCCTTATAGTTTCATCCAAATGTCTATAATTTTTGAATTTAGAAGAACAAAACCGTAGAAAATTCGATCGGAAAAGAAAAATCAATATATTTTCGCAAATAAAATATCCGATTCGAGTGAAATTCATTTGGAGGGTGAAAATTCCTATACTGAATGTTCATGCAAAATTTCAAGAGGATCGCATAGAAAACCACATAAATAATTTAATTTTCCTCTAAATTTACATTTTTTGGAATAATTCAGAATTTGTTAAATCGACTGAGCTGGAATTTGGCAATCGAATGTTCAATGTCAATTGAATGATTCAATACAGCCATAAAAAAATCTATCATAATTCGCATAAACTCGCATGAAACATCTTTCGATTGGAAAATAATCTAGTTTGACTATGTTGATTGGCGAAGTGAATGATTATGCAAAATTTCGAAAGGATTGTTAAATCAGAAGCATACAATTTTGATATTTTTAGTTATCTATTTTCGACATATTTCATTTTTGAATAGTTTCTAGAATATACAGTGAAACTTCCCTATAACGAACGTCTGTATAACGAATTTCGTACAAGACATTGCAGCTTGAATCCAAATGCCATGTTGAAACATCCTCTAAAACTAAGTACATTCTCTCTATAAAGAAATATTCAAAGAACAGCACTCTTTGAATGGGTATTGGTAAGATGGTATAAGGGTGGGGTTTTTCCGAAATTTTTCCGGACGTACGTAATAAATCCCGACCTTAAACTAAATCATTACGGCCGGCAGAGAGATTCTTCTGAAACAGTTTTAAACTAACCGTTACGCTAGTGTGAAAAGTTGTGCGAAAATGTCTGAAAGGAAGTACTTAAGTTTGAATAATAAACTTAAATTAATCAGTGAAGTTGACCGCGACATTGCCGACTATAGAAACAAATTTTCTGTATAACGAAATTTCTTTATAACGAATTATTTTTGCGGATTTAACGCTTTCGTTATAGGAAAGTTCCACTGTAATTTACAAAGTGCTGAGACTCTGCATTTATATATTTGGTATCAATCTCGATTCCTATACAAAATTCTGGGGTTATAGCCTCATTGCTCTACCAATGAACGACCTCTCAAAAGCAACTACTTAGTACCTCTTTAAATTTTTTATTTTCCAAACTATCCCCACAAAACGTTCTCGTTCGTATAAATCCATCAAACCTCCCCAGCTCTCCATCAAAACTCCAACAAAACATAAAAAAATATACCCAACATTTCCCAGAACCTTTCTCCCGAAGAGTCTCTCGCGAATTCCCGTATCCGTATCAAAGAAAGAAGATCCTCTTCATCTTCATATCAAATCCAAAACCTCCACACGTCGACTTTTCACTGAATCATTCAGATCGAGCATCCGCTATCTGGCCCCCATCTGAATTCTAGACCTGCTCGGAGCCGACAAAAGCGTGAGCGAAGAACTGAAAGGCCAATTCGATCCCACAGGTAGGAGTAATCCTCACCAAGTCCCGTTTTTACCTATCCCGGATAGTCCTGGAGCGAGAGATTCGGTTCCGGACGAATCTCGTATACCGGGAATATTTTTTACGGTTGGCACGATTGATCCAATCTGCTCCACCAGGGGGCGTTGTTGCCTGAAGTTACAACTGCGGGATTAAGGATTGGGACAATGGAAGTCTGTCGTAGGTTTTAGTCCGGAAGAAATCACTTGGTGCTTTTGTTATTTGGGTGGCTGAAAGGAGTGGGAAAGATTGACGGATTTATAGTTTTGTCGAGGAAGAAATGTTAGTTTTTTATAGGTTCAACGGTTCGTGAACTTAAAAAAATGAATTTTCTAATAATATTTTTACAGGGGGACTCGAAACTCGAGGCCCAAATTTAATATGTATCATTGCATTTCATGATTTAATACGTAAGGCTACGATTCACTAGGGTAAGTCCGGAAGAGTCCGACAACGTTTTGAAAAAAAAACAATGTAACTTTTTTGGTTGTTATTTAGTTATCGACACTAGTCGGTCTCTCCCGATGGTCGATCTCTTCCGGACTCACCCTAACAGCTAAAAATCATATACACTTTAATAATGAGTAATGACGTTTTTGGTGCTTTCCTCAAATTTCACATTCGCTTGATTTTGATAGGATATTGTATAATTACCTAAAAATTATATTTCTCAACTTTGAACAAAGTCACGAAGTGAGTGAATTCGCCATTTTGCATCCATGGTGACGCATTCGCCATTTAGCATCTAGCAGTGCGAACATTCGCCATTTAGCAATGCCTATTTTTCGTTTCTAAAATATGTACATATAAAATCATATTCAAAAACTTTTCATTGCTAATTGAAGTATCATTTATGAAATTTATGTACGAAAAATAATATCTGCCATAATGGCATCCTTTTGCAGCTCTATAGAAGTCCACTCAAAATTTTGTTTTTGTCTTCATTTTGGAAACAAATTTCAAATAAATTTCACCGAATCGATTGTGATCTATTACTCAGAATTGTAGACTCTCATACATTTATATGAAATTATATGCCGATATAAAGGGTTTTCCAATAAGAGGTGTTACTTTGATGATCAAAGGAAAATTCCTTTCAGTATAAATGATCGGATGTTTATTTCATTATAAAAAAGAAGCTATGCCGTTGATAGTTGAAAATAACATCAGGCAAATGACCACCACGACCACGCTTACAGGACCATATCCTTTTAATGAAATTTTCCATAACCAAATCGCAAAGTGGCTGCCCTATGTCCTCGATAGCCTCACGAATTTCATCTTTGAGGTCTTGAATCGACGCTGGGCTATTGGCGTAGACCTTCTCTTTCACGTGGTCCAAAAGGAAGAAGTCGCAAGGTGTTAAATCACAAGATCTCGGTGGCCAATTGTGATCACCTCTTCGAAAGATAACACGGTCCGGAAACTTTTTCCGCAAAAGATCAATGGTTTCGTTGCTTGTGTGGCACATAGCGCCGTCTTGTTTGAAGTAAACGTTGTCCAGATCAATAATATCCAATTTCGGCCATAAAAAAATCATTAATCATCTCTCGATAGCGCAATCCATTCCCCGTGACTTTTGCTCCAGCCTCATTTTCTAGCAGCAATATTCTCGGCTGTTCTTGAGCGACGTGCACGGGTTTTATTCTTCACAGCCAAACTTGTCCCAACAGCTCAAATTTTTCCAGCAATTTCTTTATTGCGATCCGACAAGGTGCTTCACGACGCCCCTAAAATGTTCGAGTTTTACGAACCGTCTCTGTCAAATTTTCACCATTTTTATAGTGAATTTAATAATTTCAATGCGTTTTTGAAGCGTGTATCGTTCCATTTTTATTAATAGCGTAGTTTCTACTTATCAAATATCAGAAAATGACAGCTTCAAACGTGACATCTACCGAAATAGTGGACTATTCATAAATAACACCTCTTATTGGAAAACCCTTAGGCGAACCGCGACAATATCTCTCCGAAATTCCTCATCAGGACAACAGTCGGAAAGATTTACGACTACAGTATAGAAACCACCGCGTTTGGGCGTTTTCGAGTCATCTATCTCGATATGTCAAACCGGAAGAATTGGAAGCAGTGGGCCGACGTTCCCTTCTGGTCCATTTGTGTCAACATAAAGACATTCCGTCGGGTTGTCCAGATTCAGCCGTAATCGATCCGCAATGACCCGAAAGTCTTTTGTTTCTATTCCGCTGCCCCGGAACGATTCATGAGGGCTGCATTAGGTCACCCCCTCTGCTCTCTATCCGGTTCCTGATCGGATTTTACCTTAGAAGTATATTTGATTAGGTTTGTCTTAAACCGACCTTGTTTTTTGTAGCTACTTCCACTATCATGAGTATCGTTTGGAAATGAGCATGTTTTTTTGAGCGCTCGTTCTACTTAATAATAATAATAAGAAGTCTTTAAGCCCGTTCGGCATTGACCTCCGCGAGCAGACGGATTTTTTTAGTCACGTGACCACAGATCGCACAGATTCATCTGTAATATCTGGCATTAAACGAACGGTACAGAGCATCTGCCATAAAACATACTGCTCTGTTCTACTTTTATAGATTATGAGATTTCAAAGATCACTATTTTGGGAAATATGCTCATCTTTTACGATACTTTCACCCTTTTCGTAGCTCTTCAGTAAAATCTCAATTAAATAATTAGGTGCAAAGGCACTGAATGCAAAGGAAACGAGGAATGCAATATGCCCTTCTGGTCGATCAATACGGCGATAGTTGTACCGAAAGATACTAATTAATTACTTAATTACACGAAAAAGAAACGACAAAGCAATATCTCCTCCTGCTTATTCATAACTACGATAGCTATATCGGAAAATTTCAATGAATTAATTAGGTTTTTAATGAATAAATGAAAACAGAAGAATAAAAGTGTTAAAATTTTTCAATCCATCGGTTGTCGGATTAGGAAACTCAACATAAAACAGAAAAATATATAAAAAACATGAAACTATAAGGATAAAATCGCTTTGCTCCGTCGAAATAGACCGAGCGAAAAGATCGACGTCTGATTGCTCAGATTTTTAAAGGGCCCACTCACTAAGAGGGAAGCGCGAAGACTTGAATGCACGTTGTACGTGGTACAGTTAAAAGTGTGTGTGTATGGCGTAAATTTGGAATGCGCATTCATCTCCGTCGTGTGGCGTGTGCATTCTTCCCCGTACGTGGAAGAATGACCAAAAACGACCGTGTATGGGCAACAAGTCTCTGCACGTTTCATATGTTTAGCAACACAGTGTCGGGTTCGATATTTATACCTTAGAAATTTTTTCCTAAATAACAACACACGCCACTGCCATTAACATCAGATCTTTTTTCGACGTCATCTCACGCTTGTCGCACATCCAAACCAACACGCAAAAGTGTATGTGTGTGGGCAATATGAATGCACACGTTTGCGTTACAGCAAACATGCAGAGACTTAACTGCGCATTCTTCCTTCCTAGTGAGTGGGCCCCATTATGACGAACGGTCCAGATGTGTACTCTCCTCAATCCGGATGTAATAAACGAACAGTTCAGATCGATCCGACACTTCCGATGTCGATGCCGAACGCCCCTTTTATTTCGAATGCATCTAAATTACAGCAACAAACAAACGAAATGGTGTCAAATAAACAATTCATTGACTCCTAATTCCCATTTACAGAGAAATTAAAATAGTCTTCAAGTTAGTTGGTTTCTATTTCAACTGGAAATTCATGTATCTTGTTTTTAAATTTTTTGAGGTTCTCTTCTATCTGCATGGAATATGGTAATGAATTGAATAACAAAATTCTATATTCCACAACGAGTAGGTTCTATATCGTTTTGCTCAATTGCCTATAATATTCGAATTTTGAGCCGAAAATGGTCTGAAACGATAGGGTTCGACTCCCTGAGGACGAATCCGTGGTCAAATTCAATTCAGTCTTTAAGGCCGTCCGTCAGTTAGCAAGATAACTTTCGAAGGGATTGTCCTAGATACTTGAGGTTTTCAAGACGAGTTCTGTTCCCAAATGGCTGGGTTCAGTTCGTTAACTAGTCAAATCGTACAGGGCGTTCCATAAAATATGGCCATTCAAAATTTTTGTTTCTCAATATCTTAGACAAAACGAAACCCATCAAAATGAGATATTGCGACCACATGCAAGATGCTCATAATAAGCTTCATTCTATGAATTTTTCCACTTCGCTGACTTTGAAGGCTAATTCTAGCAGAAGTAGACTGTTGAGTACCATTTTTTATTAATGATTCTGAAAGCTGAGTGTTGAGCGCAGTTTTTAAGCCTACTGAGAAACCATGAAGTAGCCTGTTTACATTTTTAATTCAAATTTGAAAATTTAGATCATGATCCAAAATACGTAACTTTTTCAATTGAGACTAACATTTCTATAATTTTTATCAAATTTACGATGTTGGTTATTTTATGTATAAAAGTACATTTCATGGCAATTTGAACACAACAAAAATATATCAGAAAACTCTTGTACTTTTTTTAATATCTTTTTTAATATGGTCAAGTTGAAAATTCTCAAAAGTTCATAAAAAAATTCATAACTCGGAAACCGTGAAAAATCGCATAACATACATGGGGGTGATTCGAATACCCCATGAGACGAGGGACCTGTTTTTTTCTTTTGGACATCAATCGTCCGGTCACCCTGTATAATTTTCGAAAATTTCCAGGAAAACAGAAAAGACCTACGATCATTTCGAACTACTAACCGTCAGAAACTTTCCACGTAATATCGCACATCGTAAAATTTTATCCTCTATAAACCTCCCCTTATAGCTTTTCTTCCCTTGTTTTCCCGAGTATAATAATCCCGATTTCGCTATTCCAGCGCTCCGACATATTATATGAAGCTGTCAAATAGAGGAGGTATCAACATTACACGCCGTCTATGGCAACCCCTTGTGTTTCCGTCATGGCCACCCCGTTTGCGCTTACATTGGGTTAATTAAAAACATTCGAAACCACTCAACTACTTCTCGTTTATGAGGGGCTAATTTCGTCCTCTAGCTGATGTATAATGGTGTGCATGTACATCTAATGGTTTCCATATACCATAAGTGCGAGAAGGAATTATTGCGGGTTATAGTGGGAAATCGAATGATTTGAACAGGGTTATAGTGGATTATGTACTAGGTGCTTTCATAGCAATCATATTATAATATTATTGATATATTAATATTTCTGTGGTTGGATGCATTTTGTCATTATGGAATTTTCGGTATACGGAAGCTTGTATATAGTCCGTTCACGAAAGTTTGAGCCGTCGGTTGGCCATGGAAATCTGGCATATTCCACTGTTTATATCTATCTTTGAATTTTATCACTATCCGTCTGTGTGGTGTTTTCATGAGGGTGCTCGCTTAGTAGTAGTCAGTAGAGGTGTTGAAACATCTGCTTCAACTCAAAAATATCATAAAAATGCATATACATGGCCAGAAAAACACAATGTAAATTCAGCTCATGAAGTATGAATAAAAAAACAAAAACGAAAATATTTTAAGAGAAAAGTAATGGCTGTTGTTCTGATTTCTATCCGTCGTACTCCCTTTTGAATGCGCTGACAGAAGGAGACTGTACAACGGAGCCGGGCAGAAAGTTCCAGGTTCCTCTGTTGGAAAGGAAATTCTCAACTTGAATCTGTGACCTCAGAGATTGAGGTTTATTGAGGGTAAATATGTCATGGAATCTGTCCCCTAGTGAACCATGCATAGCTCGGAACGAGAAAATCATACATGTTGTAGAGGGTTTTCCAATAAGAGGTGTTATTTTGAATAGCCCGCTATTTCGGTAGATGTCGCGTTCGAAGCTGTAATTTTTTGACACTTCACAAGTAGACATTACGCCATTAATAGAAATGGAACGATACACGCTTCAAGAACGCATTGAAATCATTAAAATTCACTATAAAAATGGTGAAAATTTGGCAGATACGGTTCGTAAAACTCGAACAATTTTGGGTCGTCGTGAAGCAACTTGCCGGACCGCAATAGAGAAATTGGAAAAATTCGAGCTGTTGGGACAAGTTAGTGATTAGTGAAGAATAAAACCCATGCACGTCGCTCAAAAACAGCCGAGAATATTGCTGTGTAGCCGAAAGTGTTGAAGAAAACCCAGGTTTGTCCATTCCTCGTCGTTATTTGGAATTAGGCATTCCATAAAACGTTATTACACCGTATTTTGCATAAAGATTTGGGTTTTAAGACTTAAAAAGTTCAGCTAACATAAGAACTCAAGCCGACCGATCACCCACAACTTCGTGTCATTGATCTTTTGCGGGAAAAGTTTGCGGACCATGTCATCCCTCGAAGAGGTGATCACAATTGGCCACCGAGATCTTGTGATTTAACACCTTGCGAGTTCTTCCTTTGGGGCCACTTGAAAGAGAAGGTCTTCACCAATATCCCAGCGTCGATTCAAGACCTCAAAGGTGGAATTCGTGAGGCTATCGAGGACATAGGGCAGCCACTTTGCGATTTGGTTATGGAAAATTTCATTAAAAGGATATGGTCCTGTAAGCGTGGTCGTGGTAGTCATTTGCCTGATGTTATTTTCCACTATTAACGGCATAGCTTCTTCTTTATAATGAAATAAACATCCGATCTTTTATATTGAAAAATAGCATTTTTCTTTGAATATCAAAATAACACCTTTTATTGGAAAACCCTCTATTTGATGATGGAAAAATAATTAAATCCATTTTTGCATAATTGAATTTCTGAATCCACAAGTTCCTCTGCCCCACTCTATAGATAGTTAATTTCTCGAAAATAACTCCTCAGCATGAATTAGCCTGCTCCTCATCGTTCCCCATTTATTCATAGGTTGTCACGACACCTTTTTCTTCTCCTAAACAGTTCTCAACTTGTTCTCGCAGATTGAACGAAAGCAATGACTTACCTCGGACGTCACCGGGGGTTACCAAAGATTTATGGACCTACAGATGACGCCTCAAAAGTGCCGTAATAAATTACAGGAGAAAAGGGAAGCCGCACAAGTTCACCCTGATATTTAATCGATAACTTCTGGAGAAGATGTAAGACGATGATGGTATTGGAATCTGTTTCACCCCCGGTATTATTTATGGCGGTCGGTACACCGGGTATTACAGCTTTAGAACGGGATCCTCGTAATTGGTTCTTGTGTTTGTCTGTTACACGGCTTAGAAATCGACTTGTCTGATTAAGTATTCGGATATTGGGGTGATTTTGAACAATCTGCCGATTGTATCGACTTCCTTCTATAGAATCACTTGCCTAGTCACGCCGCTGCAACCAAATATAGTTGAAAACAGTCTTCTATGCTATTTGCGAGCTTTTTTCCTAAAGAAACAGCATAGGGGAAAAGCTGGATAGATGCCCCACTTTTTGAAATTGCCTCATATTTTTGAAAATATTGATTTTATATGAGTAATTTCTATGAATGTAGGTAGACCCATTATTTGATTTGAAATACTGAGACTTTTCTCTGACATAGCAATCCCAAATTTCCCAAAAATTTGATTTTTGTGGAACCCTTTCTTTGGGGATAGATGCCTACAAGTATGGATAGTTGCCTCACCATGAAAATATTGGGACGGATAGATGCCCTTCATACTATGTGAACCAAAAACCCAACTAAATACATTGAGATTTTCCATGCCTAAAACAGCAACTTTATCTACGTAAATTGATCAACAACAATTGTGCATTTTTAATTACATTTCAAAAGCATATATTAGACGAAAAGTTGAATTCTTCTTTCAACATAAAGCATTATTCCACACATTCATGATAAATTAATAAAATATTGAGTCTCAACAAAAATAATCAAGAATCAAGTATAAAATCAAAATAACACAATGAATCGAAAATCAGCTAAGAAGATAAGGTTTCAGTTTAGATTCCCCAAGGGGCACCTATACCTCGCAAAATCAGGGCAACTATCCTTTTCGATAGAGATAGATGCCCATGAATTTTTTTAATAAATTAAGAAGGAAACAGCAACCGTTTAGACTCAATGAAACACGGTATTGACGTAATAAAAAAAATAACAAAATTTATGACCATTTCAAAAGTTATACAGCGGCAAATACTTACCTCTAAAACTTTGGCGTGTTTGTGAAGTTCGCTGCGGAGATGATCGCACACAATAGCGAAAAACGACCTTACTTTACAAAAGTTAGATATTTTGAAAATGGGGCATCTATTTCACTGGGGCATCTATCCGGGTTTTCCCCTATTTGCGAACTTTTTGCTAAGGAAACGGCATACTATCAATCTGCCCAAATGTCTGTAACATTGAAATTTCGAGTTGGGCCGAATCGTTCGAGTACTTTTCGGGTTATTGAGGTTTAAAACTTCATTTCGGAGATACACAAAACTAGAAATCAGAAAGTGTCAAAGCTCAACATAGAACCAAGAACGAATTTCGTGAATATCCTTCAAAGATAATATTTTTTTTCGAAAAATTCCATTCTTTTGAAACATTTGAACTATAGCACGCTATTAGGAAAAAGTGCGCGAAAGGGTATAGCCGGGTTTCAATGGTAAATCTGCCCCCGCGGCCTTTTCGATTTATATTGGGGGGATCGATTAGGCATTGAATGAAAATAATTCAGCCAACTTTTCAGCTTTTTATCTCAAGCCATTTTTGAGATTTCTGTGAAAAACACTTTTTTCGATTTTATTTTTTTTCTCTTGTGATATCCAACATTTTCGAATGGTGATTTTTTCTGTCGATTCTTTGCTATTGAAGGAATAGACGTATAATTTTTTTATGAATTTCAGCTGCAAAATCCATTTTTAGGAAAAAAAATAAAGTTTTTGTCATTTGTTTTTCGGTGTTCTTAAAAGTGTCCACCGCCATTTTTTGACATAAAATGTCTTCTTTGGCCCTTTATACCCTGGAATTTTTTCACATTTTTAAAATTGGTGGAACATTTTGAAAAAAAATTAAAACTGTTTGAATTTTAGGATTCAACAGATATCAATCAAATTTTGGTACCGTTGTATTCATATTGGCTTCCTGAACAATATTAGTGAAAAAAACAATTGGCGATCTGTTTTAGTTTGGGAGATATGGGCCCCCAAAATCCGAAAAATATTTCACCTGAAAGTCACTTTTCTCACTACAGAAACACTGAATTACCGCTTTATTAAGTTTAAAGCCTCTTTGAACATTTTAACATGAAGATTTGATTCATTTTATTTCAGATATATCCAATAATTGTTGCAAAAACATCGAAAAAATTCTAGGAAAAGCCCGCCGTTCTTTATGGTAAGTTTGGCACTACCGCGTCTTTCAGCAAGTGCCATTAGGAAATGATAGCGGGATTTACCGGTATGCATCGTGTCATATTCGCGCGAAATAATTCGCGGTAGTGCCAAACTTACCATAAAGAACGGCGGGCTTTTCCTAGAATTTTTTCGATGTTTTTGCAACAATTATTGGATATATCTGAAATAAAATGAATCAAATCTTCATGTTAAAATGTTCAGAGAGGCTTTAAACTTAATAAAGCGGTAATTCAGTGTTTCTGTAGTGAGAAAAGTGACTTTCAGGTGAAATATTTTTCGGATTTTGGGGGCCCATATCTCCCAAACTAAAACAGATCGCCAATTGTTTTTTTCACTAATATTGTTCAGGAAGCCAATATGAATACAACGGTACCAATATTTGATGAATATCTGTTGAATCCTAAAATTCAAACAGTTTTAATTTTTTTTCAAATCGTTCCACCAATTTTAAAAATGTGAAAAAATTCCAGGGTATAAAGGGCCAAAGAAGACATTTTATGTCAAAAAATGGCGGTGGACACTTTTTAAGAACACCGAAAAACAAATGACAAAAACTTTATTTTTTTTCCTAAAAATAGATTTTGCAGCTGAAATTCATAAAAAAATTATACGTCTATTCCATCAATAGCAAAGAATCGACAGAAAAAATCACTATTCGAAAATTTTGGATTTCACAAGAGAAAAAAAATAAAATCGAAAAAAGTGTTTTTCACAGAAATCAAAAAAAGGCTAGAGATAAAAAGCTGAAAAGTTGGCTGCATTATTTTCATTCGATGCCTTATTGATCTCCTCAATATGAATCGAAAAGGCCGCTGGGGCAGGTTTACCATTGAAACACGGCTATACCCTTTGTAGGAAGCGCATTACCTCTGCGCTACAAACAGTGAATTTTGGTAAATAATGTCTTTAGAATTGTCCTTAATAGATATATCCCTTTGATGTTCGTAGCGATTTGTGGAAAAGTCGTCAAGTCGTCATAAACTTCTCAATCGACAGATTCTCTGCGGAAACCTAAATATTCCATACGAATTAATATTCAAGGAATATTTTGAATAGAAAGCTTCCATTTGCGAACCCGAGAAAGCTCATCGCAAAGCTTTCAAGTGAAACTTTGAGAAAACCGCACGAAACCTAATTATGAATAAATTTCCACCAGAAATCAAAAATATCTCTCTCTTCTCGATTAAAATTCGCCGAACCGGCTAGCCAAAAGCCTCGACCATTGAACATAATCTAATAAAAAGTTTCTCGACAATAAAATATCAGCTGAAAGTTCGCCACTCTTCCTGCATACGAGGAGTGTCCAAAAGAGAAGATGACTTTTGAATTTTCGCAGACAGTGTGTTTGGTCACGAGTTAGCGATAATTTAAGGTCATCAAATATACCTAATATTATCGACAAAAACACCCAAACTTGGAAGTTTACTCCCTTAGTTTTGGTGTAGCCCCCATTTTAAATTTACTTTTTTATTTTCGTTGACCCTTCCAAATAATATCGATTTCATTGGACATAAAGGTCCTACAGATGTGAAAAAAATGTTTTTTGAAAGATGATACTACCACCTTTCATTGAAGTATAACAATATAAGAACATTCAACTTGAAAACGCCATAAAAAATTCTTTAAAAAAGTTCATAGTAAAAATATGTACTGATTTTCTTAGTAAATCCGCAATAGTACAAGAACAAGCACATTGACGTATAATTTTTTTCAATGATTTAACACGCAAGGGTATTAGCTACAAAACAACACCCACATCATATCTGTAAGTTACATAATTTGAGAGTTATTGCTGTTCAAACATGATCACTACGCGAGCAAAAGACACAAGACAGGTCGTCTTGAAGGCCACTGCCTGTCTACAGAGCAGACGCCGCCATTTTGAGCAATTTTTATGATTAATTTGTTTGTTTGATCATTGAAAATTATCGAAAGTACAGTAGGTACTGAGGTTTTTTTTATTTTACCCATTTTCATAAGGGTCATGTTCGAACACCAATAACTCTCAAATTATTTAACTTACATAAATGATGTGAATGTTGTTTTGTAGCTAATATCCTTGCGTGTTAAATAATTGAAAAAAATGATACTTCAATGTGCTAGTTCTTGTACTATTGCGGATTTACTGAGAAAATCAGTACATATTTTCACTATGAACTTTTTCAAAGAATTTTTTTATGGCGTTATCAATTTGAATGTTTTTATATTGTTATACTTCAATGAAAGGTGGTAGTATCATTTTTCGAAAAACATTTTTTTTACATCTGTAGGACCTTTGTATCCAAAGAAATCGATATTATTCGGAAGAATCAACGAAAATAAAAAAGTAAATTTAAAATTTGGGCTACTCCAAAACTAAGGGGCTAAACTTCCAAGTTTTGGTGTTTTTGTCGATAATATTAAGTATCTTTGATGTCCTTAAATTATCGATAACTCGTGATCAAACACACTGTATAAATTGTATAAATAAATACATTTAAGAAAATTCCTCTTCTTCTGAACAGACCTCGTATACCGAGTTCCCGAAGAATCGATCTTCCAGGAATCGGGAGCGCGTGCTGTCCCGGCTTCGGACTCGGGAAAAAAACGACACGATCTGGATATAAATGGGATACGTCCGGATTCCGGAAAGTGAACCTAAACTAGCGACCCGAAATAAATTCGAACGAAAACTCCGGGGTCTGGAGGATGAAAGGAATCGGGACGTTTGCAAATGATTCCCTATTTTTTATACACATAAGGCGGAGAAAAATTGTAGGAGATGAGGACCGGATTCATCAGATTAGAGGGATCGCCGGGTAGATTACCGCCGAAAAGAATGGGGACTCTTTAGGCTATTGTTATGAATGTTCTCGTTGGTAAGGTTCGGAGAAAAGCCAGACGGCTTTATTTATTCAAAACTAGCGGACCCAACAGACGTTGTTCTGCATACACAAAAATTCATTCAATTCGATCCAGCCGTTTAGTTGCAGAGTAGATGAATAACCTAAATAACAACTACAGCGCCATCTGTTGATCTGATTTGTGATCATAAACATACGGGCATCAGGCAATCCAAAATACATTCATACATCATAGGTTTAAAATTTGTAAAATATGGCATAAGTAAAAAATTGTTGTATAATATGTTAGTTCATACGTTATTTCTGATTAAAATTTTAAATTTTCGATTCACTCGATGTAACTTCACTTTCTGTCCAAATATCAAAATCATTATAATCTATAAATATATATTCTTTGACTGCTTGATTGGTCGTAAGAAAAAGAAAAGCCTTTTATTTTTCCTAAACAATTTTTTTGGAAATATTTTGTTGTATAAACCTTGCCCTTGCAAAGGGTATAGCCGGGTTTCAATGGTAAATCTGCCCCCGCGGCCTTTTCGATTTATATTGGGGGGATCGATTAGGCATTGAATGAAAATAATTCAGCCAACTTTTCAGCTTTTTATCTCTAGCCATTTTTGAGATTTCTGTGAAAAACATTTTTTTCGATTTCATTTTTTTTCTCTTGTGATATCAAAAATTTTCGAATGGTGATTTTTTCTGTCGATTCTTTGCTATTGAAGGAATAGACGTATAATTTTTTTTATGAATTTCAGCTGCAAAATCTATTTTTAGGAAAAAAAATAAAGTTTTTGTCATTTGTTTTTCGGTGTTCTTATAAAGTGTCCACCGCCATTTTTTGACATAAAATGTCTTCTTTGGCCCTTTATACCCTGGAATTTTTTTACATTTTTAAAATTGGTGGAACATTTTGAAAAAAAATTAAAACTGTTTGAATTTTAGGATTCAACAGATATTCATCAAATTTTGGTACCGTTGTATTCATATTGGCTTCCTGAACAATATTAGTGAAAAAAACAATTGGCGATCTGTTTTAGTTTGGGAGATATGGGCCCCCAAAATCCGAAAAATATTTCACTTGAAAGTCACTTTTCTCACTACAGAAACACTGAATTACCGCTTTATTGAGTTTAAAGCCTCTCTGAATATTTTAACATGAAGATTTGATTCATTTTATTTCAGATATATCCAATAATTGTTGCAAAAACATCAAAAAAATTCTAGGGAAAGCCCGCCGTTCTTTATGGTAAGTTTGGCACTACCGCGAATTATTTCGCGCGAATATTATGACACGATGCATACCGGTAAATCCCGCTATCATTTCCTAATGGCACTTGCTGAAAGACGCGGAAGTGCCAAACTTACCATAAAGAACGGCGGGCTTTCCCTAGAATTGTTTCGATGTTTTTGCAACAATTATTGGATATATCTGAAATAAAATGAATCAAATCTTCATGTTAAAATGTTCAGAGAAGCTTTAAACTTAATAAAGCGGTAATTCAGTGTTTCTGTAGTGAGAAAAGTGACTTTCAAGTGAAATATTTTTCGGATTTTGGGGGCCCATATCTCCCAAACTAAAACAGATCGCCAATTGTTTTTTTCACTAATATTGTTCAGGAAGCCAATATGAATAAAACGGTACCAAAATTTGATGAATATCTGTTGAATCCTAAATTTCAAACAGTTTTAATTTTTTTTCAAAATGTTCCACCAATTTTAAAAATGTGAAAAAATTCCAGGGTATAAAGGGCCAAAGAAGACATTTTATGTCAAAAAATGGCGGTGGACACTTTTTAAGAACACCGAAAAACAAATGACAAAAACTTTATTTTTTTTCCTAAAAATAGATTTTGCAGCTGAAATTCATAAAAAAATTATACGTCTATTCCTTCAATAGCAAAAAATCGACAGAAAAAATCACCATTCGAAAATTTCGGATATCACAAGAGAAAAAAAATGAAATCGAAAAAAGTGTTTTTCACAGAAATCTCAAAAATGGCTAGAGATAAAAAGCTGAAAAGTTGGCTGAATTATTTTCATTCAATGCCTAATCGATCCCCCCAATATAAATCGAAAAGGCCGCGGGGGCAGATTTACCATTGAAACCCGGCTATACCCTTTCTTTGAAGCGAAACGAAACCATTCATAAGATGGACAACTTGCAACGTAATAAAGTAAATAAACTTGTGATGGCTATTTTAAAAGCGGTGGATGATGAAATTTGTATCCTGATATGCGGACTGCTTCATTTGCTTGGTTTTGCATGATTGAAATTTAATATTCCAGAAACATTAATGATCGAGGTATTCTGTTACGAATTTAAGGGTGATTTCTTCGCTCCAACAGAAAAACATTTTCGACAGAGAACAAGTATTTAAGCTATGATTTTAGGTTATCTATTGGACATGTTGGCGCCAAATAATAATACTAATGCAGTCGACTAAACTGTTCGGTTCGGACCTGTCTAGTCCATTAGCGAGTGAAGAGTATCGCGTCCCCACCACACTCTACTCGCCCGAAAAAAATAGAACCGAATGGATCGACTCGACTAAACTACACACTAATCTACTCGACTAAATTCTTGGTGTTCACACACGTTTAGTAACAAAATTTTTAGCTACTCGACTAAACTACTAGCGTAGTGCGAACAAGGCTTTACAGTAGGTCAGTTGAACCCGTAGATCTTTTAAACAGTAGATCATATGAACGATAGATCCATAGAACCGGTAGGTCATGTGAATCGTTAGATCAGATGAAGCGTTGGCCAGCTTAACCTGTAGATCGAATGGTTGGTAGATTATTTGTTCATTCAAAACATTATTTTATAATTTTTAGTGCTTTTTATCATATGCTAAAAAGTTCGGTGCTCCAGTGAGCTAAAAATTAGTGAAGTCCATACACTTAAATACTCGAAAAGTATTGTAAATCTCTTAAAAAAACAAAAATACAGCAGCAAGCTCCCAGCCTTAATCCCGAATGATTCACCGTTGGTAACGAGCTCTAACTACCCTTCCTTAAGGGCGCTCCCACCTGACACCCTTCTGAAATAACATCATATAAAACATCGGTGAAGGGTGCGGCCGTTTTTCAGAGGCAACAACCTCGGCTACGATCACGCCATCGGACTTTAGCGCGCTCACAAAACCGAAAAGACGAATTGAAAGTCCGCGTACGCCCGGGAGAATTATTGCTATCGTCATAAAGAAGTGTCTGGAAGTTGTATATTTCTTCATATCTCCGGGGTATAGCGTGCACTAGGTTGGGAGTTATTCTGAGATGGAAAAAGTTTGAGGATGCCTTGTGTTATTGATTGTGGAAGATGAGAATGGTTCTTTTGATAGGGAAATATTTCGGAAGTTATTGTGGTTTATCGGTTGGGAAGTTGAGGTGCTTTTTGAATATGAATATTCCACTAAAAATCTTTCGAAGTTGGTAACTTTTGCGCTGTGTTTATGCGGACCTTCTTGAATCCAGGGTATTGTGGTGTTGAAGGAAATGAAAAATGCATCAAACAACTGCTCCCTTAATCCGAATGTTCGGTGCTCAGATCAACAAAATACATTCATAGGCCGGGTTCCACAAAACTCCAATCACCTTGAATATTGGAATGTCATCATTTCTCTGCAATTTTCAGTTCATTTTTGACATAAACCATCGACTTACTTCAATATAAACGATTTGATTGCCAATCAAGCTTTGTGAAACCCACGGTTCTGTGACTTGAACCATAGTAAATATATAATATATCATATCTATGATTCGAACTTACGAAGTTAAAAGCTGAAAGAGAACAGAATACCTAGTTCGTTACAAGAACGATAATCTACAATTTTCTTTATAATGGAGATAGGATTCATCAAGGGTAATAGTAGTAACTTACCTAAGATAGATTCCCTAATGGTCGCAAGTTTCTTTGCTGAAAACAAGGATTTTTGTGCAGCGGAGCTTAAAAACGTGAAATTGTCTTTGTAAGTAGCAAATTTTTAACTCATATTTATCATTACAAATAGAAGAAACACCTCATTCAGCATTTACAGACCGACCTATTCATTTTGAAGGCTTAGATTGAACTTTTCCACAAGGGATCGGGCAAAATCTGTTCGCTTTGACAGAAGTCAAAGTATGTTCACTGAATAATGACGTATAATCATTAGAACGTGACAAAATTGAGCATTTCCGCGGGAATTTTGAATTGTCTTTTCATTTACTTTATTTTTAAGGAGAAAGTAATTTTTTCGTGTTTGTATAGGGTTTATCTTTAAAATAAAATAAATTCCAAAAAGTAGTCAACATCCCTATTATTGCTATCGTCATAAAGAAGTGTCTGGAAGTTGTATATTTCTTCATATCTCCGGGGTATAGCGTGCACTAGATTGGGAGTTATTCTGAGATGGAAAAAGTTTGAGGAAACGGGGATGCCTTCTTGTGTTATTGATTGTGGGAGATGAGAATGGTTCTTTTGATAGGGAAATATTTCGGAAGTTATTGTGGTTTATCGGTTGGGAAGTTGAGGTGCTTTTTGAATATGAAAGTTCGACTAGAGTTATTTCGAAGTTGGTAACTTTTGCGCTGTTGTTTATGCGGACTTCTTAAGTTCTTGAATCCAGAGCATTGAGGTGTTGAAGGAAATGAAAATGCATCAAAGTTAACACTTGCTGAACCTGTTTGTTGCGAACTTATCGAACTTTACTTGGTGAACGCTAATTATACAGGGTGTCCGGAAAAAGGCCGCCCGACAACAATTTTTTTTCTATTTAGCTAAATATCGACCCGGATCATTTTTTTTATTAACTGAAGGTCGTAGATTACGACTATGCAATTAGTTTCTCCATAATATCAGTTTTTTGGGAAATAAACAACGCCTTGTGAAAAATTCGCGAAACATTGGTCAACTTTTGAGAGCTGTAAAAGCTAGAAAAATATCATTGGGGCGATGCTGTTTCCTTTCATTATACCTGGTGCGGCAGTATAACCTCCTTTTTTAAAACTTAATAAAACGCATTGTATGAATCAGAAAATTTGTATTCGTTTTTTATAATATAGGCAAATACATAAAGTTTTGTTTTACCCAGTTTTGGAGATAAAATCAGGTAGGTGACGTCCCCCATTCTCCATACACTGAGTAAACCGATTTCTGGCGTTTGTCATGACTCCAGCCAGTATAGCAGGCGTTATGTTGGCAATTTCTTTTGGGTGTGGGAAAAAATCCCGTAACATGTTTAGATACCGGTCCGAATTCACTGTCACTGTGACTTCATTTTGCTCAAAGAACCAGGGACCAATAATTCCACTTGAGGAAATTGCACACCACACTGTGACTTTAGGTGAATGCAAAGGCCTTTGATGCAATTGTTGATTTGAACCCTTGTGACTTTTTTCTATGGAGTTTTTTTGAAATCTCGTGTTTATGTGAACCGTCCAAAGATCCTACAAGATTTTAAGAACAACATCCAGGAAGAAATTGCCAACATAACGCCTGCTATACTGGCTGGAGTTATGACAAACGCAAGAAATCGGTTTACTCAATGTATGGAGAATGGGGGACGTGACCTACCTGATTTTATCTTCAAAACTGGGTAAAACAAAACTTTATGTAAGTGCCTATATTATAAAAAACGAATAAAAATTTTCTGATTCATACAATGCGTTTTATTGAGTTTTTAAAAAAGGAAGTTATGCTGCCGCACCCTGTAGATTGATTGTTTATGAATACAAAGATCGAATTTTCATCAACATATATCGAACAGTTTAGGTTTCTAGAATTTTTCCGGAGAGGTCCGAATTTTTCAATTTTTGACAGACCATAACTTTCGAAATAAATGTTTCATGAAAAAACAGTTTGGATACTATTAATCTACGCCCTCGAATTAGTATATGGTGTAATTTTGGTAGCAATAGAAGAAAATTAATTTTTTGGCAAAATTTCCATGCATATGTATGGAAAATTTGGGCAAAATTTTTCTGCCTTCGATCGGATCCAAATTCATAATGTAAAATAATTCGAGGATAAAGAATAAAACTATCCTAACAGATTTTTTGTACCACCAATATTTTATTAGTTATGGCCGTTCGAAATATGGAAATTTTGGACCTTCGCGGAAAAATTCGGGAAACCTAAACTATTTCATATATGTGAATGAAAATTTAACTTTTGCATTCGCAAAGAATCAATCTATAATGAAAAAAATCAGCATATGTCCAGTAACATTTTTTCAGCTTCCACATCAGCAATCCAAATTTGATCAAATTTTCTCGATTTTTCCACTTAAAGTCGTTTATTTTGGCAAAAATCATTTTATTCAAAAACTAATTGCATATTGTTCAACTGTGGAAACCTTACTGAGTTAAGGTCAACACACCTAGGAAATCCAACACCTTCTATTCCTATGGTGAGAGGGACCACTCCTGGCAGGCTCGCGACATTTCTGTCTTCGTGTCTGAGGAGCTGGGTCTCTATAGAACGATGCGGGTGAACAATGGGCCACTAGGCCTCAGTTCGGCCGGTAAGGCACCGCACAGAGAAGAAGAATTGCATATTCGTAATCTACGATCTTTAATTGATAAGCAAAATGACTCGCGTCGATACTTAGCAAAACAAAAAAAAATTTGTTGTTGGGCGGCATTTTTCCGGACAGCCTGTATAATTGAAGCGTCCACCAAGTAAAAGTCACTCGACTTCAAAAAGTAACTGAAATTAAAGATTCATCCACAGTAATCGAAAAAAGAATCCAATCCAAAAATCGACAAGAACTTCAGGGACACTCGAGAAAACGGGGACAATTCCCAGTTTATGATCAATTAAATCATAGACAATCGATTAGGCGCTCGGCCAAGAGCGCTATCGCCCTCCATTCACCATTCTTAATCACTTAATTCCGTGTACTTGGCCTATTTCACCCATCAGAGTAATTGGTGCGAATTATCAAGAAACTTGGCGTACTCCCCATCAAGCACTAAATGCTATCATATCCACCTGATGTAGCACGCGATAATAACTTTGAAGATACTATAACACTTTCCTTTTCCCTGAGGAGTTCGGTTATACGAACTTTAAATGGTATAATGCTAGATCGACGGTTATCTGGCACGATATTTATTCTTGGAATTAGGACATTCGTTAGTTCATTCATTTTTAATGAACAAGCGTCTGACCTCCTTACCAGTGAGTCCAAGGGCTTCATTGTGGTTTTATTCTAGATGAGAGTCTACTCGTATTTCACCACTTGCTTATAAGATAGCTATCTAACCGATACATAATATGATGGTCGAAATCAATTCATCTATATTTATTTAATTGAAATACCTTGAAGTATTTAAATATGGAATAACTTAAATTTCATAAAGAGAAAAGGTTCTCTCTGATAATTCTGAAAGGCTTCAATTTTGATGAATAAAGAATGAATTTCAGACAGCTTTTTAGCATGTGGTGAAACAGACCCATCTCGAGACGAAAATTTTTTTAGATAATCATAAGAAATGCTAGCAAATCATATTCGCTAATAAAGGGTTTTCCAATAAAAGGTGTTATTTTGATATTCAAAGAAAAATGCGAATATAAATCATCAGATTTTATTTCATTATAAAGAAGAAGCTATGCCGTTAATAGTGGAAAATAACATCAGGCAAATGATCACCACGAACACGCTCACAGGACCATATCCTTTTAATGAAATTTTCCATAACTAAATCGCAAAGTGGCTGCCCTATGTCCTCGATAGCCTCACGAATTCCATCTTTGAGGTCTTGAATTGACGCTGGGCTATTGGCGTAGACCTTCTCTTTCACGTGGCCCCAAAGGAAGAAGTCGCAAGGTGTTGAATCACAAGATCTCGGTGGCCAATTGTGATCACCTCTTCGAGAGATAACACGGTCCGGAAACTTTTCCCGCAAAAGATCAATGGTTTCGTTGCTTGTGTGGCACATAGAGCCGTCTTGTTGAAAGTGAACGTTGTCCAGATCAATACTATCCAATTTCGGCCATAAAAAATTATTAATAATTCTAAAGAACGACAAGGAATGGACATTCCTGGTTTTTCTTCAACATTTTCGGCTACACCCATTTCAGTTTGTCGGAAACAAATCAGAACACCCTTTACATATTTCACTCATGAATATTATCTGGAAATTCCCAAAAGGCGTGAAGCAACGAAAAGAGTCCATAGAAATTCGATTTATCGTTCACCCTAGGTCACCATTAATGGATAATAAAAAAAAATCATTCGATCTGTAACGACCGATTTCGCGACGTGACTCTTTCTCGCACTTCCGAACTTCGTTTCCAAATCTCGATCTACGTTCTCCTCAATTATTCAATTCGGCCATTTTTCTAGAATCCGTTCCTTCTTTCGCCTCCTTTCCTTATCCAATCGATCTCCGGGATTTCGGAAGGGTTGATTTTCCCGAAATACTCTTCTCTAAATTGAGTTAGCTCATCAATTTCCACGCCCGGACCACGAAGTACCGGATAAAAGTTACAATTCATTAATGTATTCAGACCATGTCCGGCGGCATCTCGTATTCCGGGCACACTTATTCCGTGTTTCCCCGGACTTATATTTCATGGATGTGACCGAAAAATCGGAAGGGATCGATTTGCTGGCCCGCACTTATAAGAAATTTAGGAAAAGCGCTCGCCAAGGTATTTTTTAGTGGGTGAAGTATCGGGGAAATGTGGGAGGATGATTTTCTCTCTTCCTTTGGGACGAATACGTGTTTTATACAGGGCGAGTCTTGAGAAACTGAACCAGCTCAACTCCTAGACCTAGAATCAGATGAAGTTGGTCGTTTTCGACCAAAAAAATGGTGAAATACAGTAGAGACTCGATAATCCGGATATTTACTAGTCCGGATTGTCGTCAAGATTGTATTATGTCCTTATAATCCGGATTGCAAGACTCAATAATCCGAATTTCCGATCGTTGCATACGTGGTTTACGGTTCTAACTTGTCGTAACTCAATTTTGTATGACGACGATCGGGCGTTCTTTTGGTATATAATAGTGCACAATGGTATAAGACAAAAAAAGTCAGACAAGAATAATTAATTAGTGAAATGGAATGTTTCTACCTCCAAACCATACAGCTTCGATACAGCATATGGATCATAATGATATTAAATTAACAAAACTGAAATACCGAAAAGGCCTTTTAGCACATATTTTTTCGATCCTCGAAGACGGAGATAATGTCCGCAAATGCATTTAGAGCATAGATCAATTCGATGCAGTCTGTTTATTCCATAACTCATGGCAATTACTGATATTCAGCTTCTGAAAGATATACAGGAGAAAGCTATTGTTCAGCATTCTTTTTCCCTTACCGAAAAAAAAGTAAAATATCTAATTATTCCAAATAATATATTTGTTTTATGATTTCGATAATAAAGCCTATATTTATTTCAACCGTTTTTTTAAATTGCATCTTTACTAAATTGTAAGACGCGGTATTCCGGATTCCTCATTAATCCGGATCATCCCTTGCATTAATTGATCCGGATTATCGAGTCTCTACTGTAATACGTTTTCGCGCTGGTTCCTATGGAAACAGCGTGCTATCGTTTTGCTCAAATGTTAGTATTTTTCGAATTTTGGTCCGGAAACACGAACGGATTAAGTATGGTTCTGAAATTTTGAGAGGTGATTCAGGTTCCGAATGCCGCGGTTGGGTTCGTTAATGGGCTAAATCGGTCCATCAGTTTCAGGGTTATTGTTATTAAAAATTTTTCATTATTTTCCAAAAGCACACATCCAATCATTTCAAAGTTTGGTATTTTGAAAGTTGATAATGACGCAAAAACTTCTGCGAAATTCCGTGAAGACGAAGGACTCACTGAAAAAGGCTGAAATAAATAGGAAAAATATATGGATGATGATCTCAACAATATGCTGGTATTGAAATAACCGATTCTCATTTCCTCTGAAAAAAATATTGAATTCATCAACGAAGCTTGCTTGGATATAACTTCATCGGGAACTTTTCTATCTTCGAAGTGGGACAAACATGAATAAATAAACGAATTAATCAATTTTTCACTCCTCTCGAATATCTGTAAATGGCTGAAATCAACAAACCCTTTATGTTTGACAAAATCCAACGATATTAACATTTTATCTAAAAAACTTTTATAGGTTTTCACCCCCAGTCTCTGAAACAGAAATAATAAGTTAATTTTCAATTAAGATGAAGTGCTCCTGCGAAAATCTTTCCACTTATTTGTCAGGAGCAAATTGGTTTTGAAAAGATTGTTGCCTAACAGTTAAACTATAATAAAAGAAGGAAATAAATGCAAAGGATAATGTGGTCTATATCAGACATCTTCTTCAGACAAGTTTGTCTGCAGAAGGTTACATTTTTCTTTTCATTTATTACCTTTTTTTTAGTTTTACTGTGAGGAAACAATTTTTTCCAAACCAATTTGCTCCTGACAAATAAGTGGAAAGATTTTCGCAGGAGCACTTCATCTCAATTGAAATTTTTTTAATTATTTCTGTTTCAAAGACTGGGAGTGAAAACCTGTAAAGTTTTTTAGAAATGCAGAATCCTCCCAGATTATATTTTAATCGATATTTAGAATTTTATGTTCGGTTACATGAAAGCCTCTAATGCTCCTTTTTTCAATTTTCATCTCGTCCGTTATTTTATCACGAAAATGTCCCCAAATCCCAATTTGGACGTGGAAAAAATGGTATCTCCCTGGTGCCACAACTCGCGACACTTTGCGACCCTCCACAGGTCCGTATATTTTCGGGATAGGCACGTGACCCTGGATCATCGTTCTGGATGCGATATTCCCCTCCCGTACGGACAAGCCGTAAAATGGGTCGGTCCCGAAAGAATTCCCGCGGGAGATTGATCTACGTCGGCCAGGGTTGAAGGATAATAAAATGACGAAATGCGGTGGGTGTGAATCTAATATACCGCTTTTTCCGACCACGGTTTTCTAAAGAGGAAAATATGTTGGAAAATTGTATCCGGAACTGATAGCTGAAGGGATAAATACAGGGGGTTCGATGGCGCGTTTAAAGAAAATGGAAATGTTATACAGTTATGTAACAGTTTAATATGTTATAATCAGATTATTGAGTTCTCCATTGGTGTCTTCATGGACTCTATAATTTTCATTCGCACCAAAAACACGTTGGCTCATAAAAAAAGATTTTCACGAACTTCAGCAGATAACTCGCACATACCTGGCACTATTGGTCTTTCTTTGATGCCAAATTTTATATGGGATTTGAGATTGAAACCAAATATAAAGGTGTCCCGTAATTAGACCGACAAACTTCTAGTGGATATTATAGATCGTATTTTAGACAGATTCGACCCAAATCATATAATGCAAAATTGCTTCGTTAAGGAGCTAGTGCCCTTTGAAGATGACGTCCTGTCCACACTTTCTGCCACATATTCGCAAAACGGAGTTACATAAAGTGCTGAAAGTTTACACATTGGCTAGTATCAAAAATACGCATCGATTAGATTGAGTGCATTTCTTTCATGTCAAGCACAATTGTATCATTTGGAATGGGGCTAAGGGTATTTTTAGTTGAAACTTTTTTAACTTTCATTATTTCGCGGGATTTACATCATATTCATAAACTCTGATGATGCTCCTGTATAATAACGCCCAGATGCAGCATTTCTGAGAAAAAAATTATTTTTATCATTTAACTAACTCTAAAGACTTAGTGAAAAGAGAGAAAATTACAAATCTATTTTTTCAGAAATGGCGCATCTGGGCGTTATTATACAGGAGCATCTTTTTTCAAGAAAAAACATCAGAGTTTATGAATATGATGTAAATCTCGCGAAATAATGGAAGTTAAAAAAGTTTCAACTAAAATACCCTTCGCTCCCCCTCCCAAATGATACGATTGTGCTTGACATGAAAGAAATGCACTAAATCTATTCGATGCGTATTTTTGATATTAGCAAATGTGTAAACTTTCAGCACTTTATGTGACTCCGTTTTGCGAATATGTGGCAAAAAGTGTGGACAGGACGTCATCTTCAAAGGGCACTAGCTCCTTAACGAAACAATTTTGCATTATATGATTTGGGTAGAATCTGTCTAAAATACGATCTATAATGTCCACTAGAAGTTTGTCGGTCTGATTACGGGACACCCTGTATAAATGCAAAATCTCAGCACAATCGAAGTTATATTCTGGAAATTATTCAAAAAATGAAATATGTAAAAAATAAATAATTGAAAAAAATTAAACTCTATGGTTATGAAGATGCGATCCTCTTGAAATTTTACATGAACATTCTGTATATCAGTCTTGATTCACAAAATAAATTTGATTTGAATCTGTTATCCTGTTATGGAAATATAGAGATTCTTCATTTCAATATTCCAATTGAATTTGGTATGGTTCTGTTGACACTATGGCCCCAAATTTTGCATGAAAGTTCAGTATAACAGTCTTCATTCACAAAAACTTGAATCGGATATCCTGTTATGGAAATACAAAGATTCTTATTTTCAATATTCCAATTGAATTTTCTACGTTGCGAAGATATATTCTGAATTGTTCTCTCAAATTCGACCTGATGTACCAACGTCTCAAAAGGGGTTATCTATATTTCACAAGGAAATTCCATCCAAAAAGTCAAACAAAACCTTTTCAATAAGATCCAACATAAACTTCAAGACGATAATGAAAATGGACTCCGAAAATTCAAAATCATTATACCTTCGGAAGTTTTCCCATCCCATTCTCCCCCAAAGCAGTCGAGGAAAATTGTACCCAATACATAAACAGCACAACGCACTTTCCATGCAAACTCAGGAAAAGCGATCAGGAAAGTATCTGCAGGATTGAGCAACACTGTTTTTCCTTGTTTTCCTATAGATCATTTTATACGGGAAAACAAAATGTTTTCTTTCCTTCTCCCCGGAGAAATCCGAGATTGTTTCAATGCTGTCGTCTTTTGTTTCGGATAAAACGGGAGCGAAAGACGTGAAACAGGTTTTCCGGGAATTTCCTGTGATGTCACAAAACATGATACTTTGCCCTATGCAACTACTCTTTTGTTTATTTCGATCGCAACGAATTCGAGAAAATAATAAGGAGCAATGTTCGAAGAAATCGAATGTTGCGAATAAGTAAAAGGTGTTTCGAATTGAGCGGCTTTCTCAAGTATAAATGAAATATAGATGGCGCTCTGAAATTCTCTGGTTATTTTGACGATGTATGGCATTTATAAAAATGGCTTCATACACGATACAACAACGCCTTCAAATTGTTGAATTATTTTATGAAAACCAGCGTTTTTGAAAAGAGTTCTTAAGAATTTAAGTGAATTCTATGGTTCACATAATCCTGCATCTGAAAGCAGTATTCGTCGAACTACTGATAGTTATTTAATCAACTAGGTTATTAAAGGCAGCGACTAATGGTCAAGAAATTTTCGAGGCCATTAGTCGCTCGATTAATAACCGAGTTGATTACAAGATTCTTACGACGATTTCAATATGAATTGTGTATAAATTCTTGATTGAAATACATTCTCATTTTGTACAAGACATACATTTGACAATATGGAATTTCTTTGTTTTTATGTTCCAGTAGAATTTTGACATTTCTCGTAGTGCTTCTGAATACTTTGTGTACGGTTGCCATGAGGATTGCACATTAAAATGGCTAAAAAATTGAGCATTAAAATGGGTCATTAATGATTAATTTTGCCCACATCAAAATCACCTTTTATTTCGAGGTCGGCGGAAAAATATTTTAACAGACCGGTTCCGTGGAAGATGCAAAAACGGGAAAAATAGTCGTAGAGGTCGTTCACAAAAAAATATTGATTCGGTTCGTGAATGTGTTGTGGAAGACCCTGAAATGTCCCTTAGACAACGTTCACCACAAGTTAGACTTGGTGGATCCTCAACATGGCGTATATTACACAAGGATTCAGCCTTGAAGACGTCTTAGGTTCAAATAACAACTAAAGCGATTAGTTCATTGAAAACATCGATTTCATCAATGAAAAACCAGCTGACCTCGATTGGCCACCAAGATCATGCGATTTGAGACCGTTGGACTATTTTCTTTTGGGTTGTGTAAAAAGACAGGCCTATGAGAATAATCCACAATCGATTCCTCAACTAGAGGATGAAATAATTCGAGTCACAAGTGAGATAGAGCCTCAATTATGTCAAAACGTCGAAAAAACCAAGGAAAAGTATTCGGAACAGAATGAAAATAATCACAAATTTTATTAAAATATCACAGCCAGTTGACATGCATGTTTCGGGTGCTAGCCCATTCTCAAAACTGAATAAACGTATTGTCAAGTGTTTTAATTTGTTTTTATCATCAACTCGCAGACCCAACAGACGTTGTTCTGTATACACAAAAATTCATTTAATTCGATCAAGCCGTTTAGTTGTAGAGTAGATGAATAACCTAAATAACGACTACAGCTACATCTGTTGATCTGATTTGTGATCATAAACATACGGGCATAAGGCAATCCAAAATACATTCATACATCCCTCACACTTCGGTACCTTCTCCTACCCGCCTAGTGCTTACCTCGGAGACGCATTTTGGTGCGATTTCATCTTCAACCTGCCATATCTTCTGATGTATTCATCATAATTGAATGATGTAAAAGGCAATTTCGTTCTTAATTGAATACTGGGAATGAACGACGTATTTAATTGGATAAGGATCAATAGCGTATTCATAAAAAAATACTCCGAAATAATGCATAATTTTGAGAAACATTCGGATACCTTTAAAAGGTAATACCGAGTAAACCTTGAAAGATTGATATATGCTATCGCGGACTTTTTTGTAGAACTATTGAAGAGGTA
The DNA here is from genome assembly GCA_013421045.1 of Propylea japonica. NCBI lineage: Eukaryota > Metazoa > Arthropoda > Insecta > Coleoptera > Coccinellidae > Propylea > Propylea japonica. The sequence goes on from CM024241.1 coordinate 98,470,929, forward strand.
CATTTCCGTCATACATTGTTTCCATGTACGTCTTACGGTTTTTGCAGCTCACCTGAAAATAGCTGATTTTGGTACTCATATTTATTATCATTGAAGTTATAGTAGGTTTCCTTAATTTTTTGGGTGAAAAGTATAGCCTATGTTACCCAGGGATAGTGTAACATTATAAGGGTGAAAGAATTATTGAAATCGGACTAGTAGCTTATGAGTTAACTCGTGTCAACGCCACAAACATACAAATCTTTCCTCTTTATAATATTAGTATAGATATTAGTTTTAACAACGTTTCATCAAGTTTTGAGCGAGAAATCAATTTAAATTATGTGTTTTATTAATTTTCAAGAATAACCGCCCAATTCGAAACATTCTTCAGTATGAGATATAGACTCGGGATGGTCTCTCCGTCATTTTTATAACTTTAAACGTCACATTGAACCGAAACAGTGCACCCAGACCGGAAAATCTGCTGGCGCCTCGTAGATGCCTCTTTCGGATTTACTCGATCCGAAGATTTCCAACGATATCGAAATACAGCTGAGTCCAATCCAATCCGTTCCGTGAAATGCAATCCAGACACCAACGTTGCGAGGAAAAATTAAAATAAAACCCAACTTGTGTTAGCAGAATTTCCCTGTTTCCCTCTCTTTCTGTCGCAGCCTGCCTGGCCAGCAGGTTTCTAATGCCAGCAGGGGGATAAGGAAGCAAAAAGTTGACTCTTCGTCGAGTGCCAGGGTTCAATATAGGCAAGGCTTGGCAAACATTTCTACGGTTTCCTTTATAAATGGATATTCCATTTTCCATTGCGACTTATTCGATTCGTCCCTTTGTTTGCGTTGAAATACTTTTTCAAGGAGATATTGACTCGACTCGGTTCAGAAGTGACACGAAATGAATTAAGATATTCCAGGTTTCGGATACTGCCAACTTTGCTCTTTTTAATCTTGATATTTTTTCTGGAGAGAGAAAAACGCTCTTTCGTTACTTGGAGACGAAAGGTTGCAAGGGATTGTTCTTTTATTATGTTATATATTGAGCCATCTTTTCAGGGTAGAAACTGAAATTTTTTTTTGAGCGTTCGTTCTTTATTAGATGGGTGTTTTATAGTTTTGCTCAAATGTCCGCAGTTTTCGGATTTTGTGGTCTCAAATGATAGGGTTCGACTCACGGATTTTGAATCCATGGTCAATTTGATACCTTTCCAAAAACTTGACATTTTGAGGGTAGGATGGGTTCCTAAATGCCGCTGTTGAGTTCGTTTACCTACAAAATCCATCCATAAAATATGGCCATTTGAAATTTTTGTTTCTTAATATCTCAGGCATGACAAAACTGATCGAAATGATATTTTGAGGCCTCATGAAAGATACTCATACACAGAATCATAGAAAGTTCAATTGGAATATTGCAGATTAATGATGATATTTTAACGCATGAGCGGAGCGGAGCTGGACCATTAGTCGCTTGATTAATAACCGAGTTTATTACAAGATATTTCCAACGATCTCAACATGAATGTTGTACAGGGTGCGGCAGCATAACTTCCTTTTTTTAAAACTTAATAAAACGCATTGTATGAATCAGAAAATTTTTATTCTTTTTTTATAATATAGGCACATACATAAACTTATGTTTTACCCAGTTTTGAAGATAAAATCAGGTAGGTGAAGTCCTCCATTTTCCATACACTGAGTAACCCGATTTCTGGCGTTTGTCATGACTTCAGCCAGTATAGCAGGCGTTATGTTGGCAATTTCTTCCTGGATGTTGTTTTTCAAATCTTGTAGGGTTCTTGGACGGTTCACATAAATACGAGATTTTAAAAAACCCCATAGAAAAAAGTCACAAGGGGTCAAATCGGGAGAGCGGGCCGTCCATTCCAAATCACCCCTAATTGAGATAAGCGCTCTGGGAAGTGTTCCCTCAAAACAGCCATCGATGCTCTTGAAGTGTGTGCCGTTGCACCGTTTGGTTGTTGGAACCAAATGTCCCCTAAGTCCAACTCATCTAGCCGTGGGAAAAAAATCCTGTAACATGTTTACATATCGGTCCGAATTCATTGTCACTGTGACTTCATTTTCCTCAAAGAACCAAGGACCAATAATTCCTCTTGAGGAAATTGCACCCTGTATAAATTCTTGAATGAAATACATTCTCATTTTGCACAATACATTCATTTGACATAATGGAATTTCTATGTTCCTATATGTTCCAGTAGAGTTTTGACATTTCTCGTAGTGCTTCTGAATACTTTGTGAACGGTTGCCATGAGGATTACACATTAAAATATAGCATAAATTGAGCATTAAAATGGGTCATTAACGTACAATTTCGTACACATTAAAATCACCTTTTATTTCGAGATCGGCGGAAAAATACCATTATATTTCTACAACAAAATATCCCATTCGATTGAAATTTATTTTAAGGGTGAAGATTTGTATACAGAATGTAATGAATTGAAATTATACTCCTCAGCTTTTGTTACACTCAATTCGTCAATAAGTTCTATTAGGATAAAACAAGCACACAAATTGTCGTTCCAAATCAGCCGATCTAAAATAACTTTTCTCGCAAACTCACAAGCTAGTTTGAGTAAAATGGCGATTTCGTAAATCTCATCAGCGATTCAACAGAGAAACGTTCGCACATAAACGATGAAAGCGCGATTCTTCCGTCAGCTAAAAATCTGCAAAGGATGTAGAATTCTCCCCGTCGTCGAAAGGGTTATTCGTTTTTACAGAGTTTCAAATACTCGAGGTCCTTTCCCTTTGTGGTTTACGTAGATTAGCTTTTCAGGACGTGGTGGCGATTGAGAGCCAGCTTTGTTCATTTGATTTCAGCTTTCGGTAGATGAAAGAATATCAGAAATGTTGATTCGAGTTGTTGATACAGACGGATTTACGTCGATCGTTTTGATTGATCTCTAAAAAATGGAAGGCTTCGATGATGGATCTTATTTGAGTAGAATTCAGCATAATTCTGAATCAGAATAGATGTTTGAATAATGCATAAGTACACAAGAATAAGTTGGTCACACGTTTTTTATCATTATTCCGAAATTGAATTCGATATTTGGTATGAAATACCACTATTTAAATCTATGGGAGATGATTACCCTTCAGTAGGGTCCTGTAGCGGTCTTAGAAGAACAGGAGATTCGAAAAATCATCACTTGGAATGCCAGACCTGGTTTAAAACACTCTCCTGGCCCAAGAGCATGAATTAAGTATTTTGTATCTAAATATTGAAGGTATTATTCCAATAGTTTTTAGTTTCAATTTCATAAAAACGGCGAGGCAGGGTTTTTTCTACTGAGGTTTTTCTCTGTGCTCTGGTATCATACGCCAGAATAATATGGTAACCCGTTTTGCACCAACCTCAGCTAGGGACTTTTTTATTTCATGTATTGTATTTTGTTAACTCAATTCAAAAGAATATATATGTAAATACACAAAAATTTCTATTTTCTCATTGGAAATGATCATTAGGTATATCATCACTTGAATTCGTGAAATTGAAGGATTGAATACTGTTCCGAAAGCTTTGACAAACTTAGTTTGTACAGAAACTATTTTAGAGTTCGTTGAATAATTGTGTGAACATTTTCGTGTTGTTATTTTTAGAAATATCAATAGTGGAGATGCTCAGATTATTCGCCTAATTTGTTTCGCTGTGTTATTATTATATGCCTAACTTATTTTTTGTTTGTTTCAGGTGAGTGAAATTTGGAGATTTCTTGGAAATGGGAAGGTATGCGTTTTTTAGTTAGATAATGAATTATTGAAGCGATTTTAATCAAGGATTTATGATCATTCTACATAAAATAGGGGCTTCAGGATTTTTAAGACACCCAACACTAACATAAGTGTTCTGAGGATAAATATAACTCATTAGCAATAAAAAAAAATTAAGAAAAGCACTGAGCAGGAGCTTTTGAGCGCTTTTATGGAACTTGACTTTGATACCAAATATATAATGCAGAATCTCAGCACAATCGGAATTATATTCTGAAAATTATTCAAAAAATGAAATATGCAAAAATAAATAATTAAAAAAATTAAATTCTATGGTTCTGACGAAGCGATTCTCTTGAAATTTTGCATGAACATTCAGTATATCAGTCATGATTTACGAAATAAATTTCACTTGAATCGGTTATCCTGTTATGGAAATATACGGATTCTTCCTTTCAACATTTCAATTGAATTTTCCATGGTTCTGTTAACACTAAGGCAGAAACTTGTGAGAGTGAGGAATAAGCTTCGTTGAAGCCGTGATAGTTGATAGTTTAAAAGAGGGGTTACAGTTCACTGCGACCTTAAGGTCTATTGTGCCCCCTTACATTGTTGTTCTGGCCAAAACCTTCACAGCTCCTCTTCCAGTTCCAGAGATCTAATGAAATCTAATAACTGGGAAGGCTTCAACGAGGCTAGTTCCTCACTCTTACAAGTTTCTCGTCCAAGGCATTCTTTCCTCGGGCTCGCAATGCCAAGGCATTCCGTGACTAGGTGAATGGGGGTTTCTTCCTCCTCCCCACAGAACTTACACTCGTCAGTGTCCGACAATCCCATCCTCAACAGGTGCTTCCTGAGGCGTCAATGTCCTGTAAGAAAGCCAGTGAGGAGGTGTAATTGCTTCTTAACAAGATCCAGATATCTTTTGGATCCCGCTGTCTCGAAGTTCCGAAGAATCTCAGTTGGATGATCCATCCCTGGGAGATTCCGCCAGAGTTTTTTCCTCTCGGCTTTCTCCTCCAGAAACTCCTTTTTAAAGGTACGTTTAGATATACCACAGAAGGGTTCTGGGCCAATGAGCAAGTGTATTGGTCTCTTCGTTTCCTTTGATTCCCGAGTGGCCTGGAACCCAGATTAAAAAGACCTTATTTTTCTTGACTACCTCATTGAGTTTGTTCGGCACTCCCAGATCCGTTGAAGCCTTCCAAGATATTGGATTTTATCAGATCTCTGGAACTGGAAGGCGAGCTGTGAGGGAACAGCTCTGTGGCACAATAGACCTTGAGGAGTGAAGGGTGACCCCTTTTCTGAACTAAACTAACACGATAGCACTCGTAAGGGAAACGAGCGCTCAAAAAAGACTGAAAAATGCCGAAATTCATTCAGAACAGAACCCTCTCGGAAAACGATACTTTAGAATGGTTTATTTTTCCACCCAATAATTTTTACCAACAAAATTGAAGCTATAAAACACTCTTTCGATAACTCACCCACTTATTCATAAACATCATCATTCAATTCGAATAGAATAGCTTTTATGCTTACTTATTTATTCGAGAAACTATAAAAATTTGCGATAAAACATCGCTTGGTTCATACGAACTAAATTTATTTCATGTCATTTATTTTTATGAAACTCCTATAGTGTTATCGTTTTACCTTGAATGATCCCATCGTAGATAGAGTGAGAAGCTTAAGGACCAAAATGCACATGTTTTGCTCCAATAATAACCATCCCTTAACGATACGACTTTCATGCATAAATGATGCATCTTCGTTCCCTGAGAACACTCGGAAATGTTCTCTAATGCTCCCAAAGGAATGCTCACCTGTTATTAATGTTGACGTGAAGTATAAAGTAGATATATATATTTTGTAGGGAGGACGTGGAATAACTCCTCTGAAATATGAATATTTTCGAGGGTTTATTCGTGTTAAATGCTTGAGTATATTCAGTTTATTCAGGGTGGGTCGAATATTAAATCAGGCACTGGATGTTTGGCGGATTAATTCGATCCATTTAATTTTATTAATCGAATATCGGTTTTGTGAATTTGTAATTTCAATTTGGTCACCAATAATTAGTGGTTTCATGCAGTATGGTCAGAATATTTAATAATCTTTGATGAAGAAGAATAAACTAATATTTATTGTGCATATACAAATTCAAAGTAGCGTTATTTTGTTTGATTGTACTTATAAACTGAAAAACTTATAACGAGAGTTTGTCACAAGTTTTTTAATCATTATTTCGAAACTGAGCCTGATATTAAGTGCTAATTTTTCTAAACTTCTTCATTTCATTTAATTTCCCGACCTCTGAAACATAACTTTTGAAATTGAAAACATGTGAAAGAAAGATGAAAGACAATAAATTAAAATGTAGCTTGTATGGTTGTATCATAAATATGAAGAAAACATTCTGCAATGATGAAAATATGAGTGTAAAACTTCCGAAACCTAAAACTTTCAAATTGAATCACTTTTAGCAATACTACCACTCAAAATATCGTATAAATTAATCGAGAAACCAATAACCCTGATCGAGTATGGAGTGCCGTCATTTCTCAGCTCAATTTCATTGAAGTTTTGAAGAAAAAGAAGTTGAGACGCTTCTCCTGTTAATCCCTTCTCAAGTTTAGTTCGCTGGAAATAGCGACGAGAAGTATCCCATACCAAGATTGCCCCATTTCTAGCCTAAGGGTATGTTACACACGTAGAGATATAAATTTGCCATTATTTGTCGTAAAAAGTAAATGACAAAAAAAGTTATTGTGGGTTATCCTTAAGAGATAGACATATACCATCACGGACTTTTCTGTAGACCTTTTCAATGTGTACAATACTTAGTACATTATTTTGATAAAACTCGTAGGGTTCAGCCTGCGTTTGCAATGTAAGCGGAAAAAATGAAATTATTTACGACATCACTTTAGAAACCTCAAAAATAACAGTACTTCTCCACTATTTAATGGATGTTTCTATACATACAAAACTTTCCTCTTGAATCAATCTATCTATTAAAGAGAACGCATCAAAATCCGTTGCGTAGTTTCAAAGATTTAAGCATACAAAGGGACATAGGGACAGAGAAAGCGACTTTGTTTTATACTATGTAGCACGATACACAAACACCGGTATGCCGACGCGCATCGAGAGTGAAGTCACTGGGAATATTTCCATAGCATTTGCGTGATTGAAGAGAGAGAAGAGAGAGAGAATTGATTAGAATTTGTTCTCCTAATGACGTAGATGGGTAGATGCTCGCGCCGGACGAGTTTAGACCACGAATCTGGCATACCGGTGTTTTGTATCGTGCTATGTAGTGATATGAACCCTGGACACAAGCATCCAGTTATATAAACTTGAATTTTTTGGTATGAAATACTACAAATATTTCACAGAATTCGAACTGAAGAAACTATAGCCGGACTAAAAAACTACTGAAACACTGGGTGGGCCAATTGAAAGTTTAAATTTATAAATGCGAAAAATCAGAAACGGTTCCAAATTTTGCCGAATTGATTCATTCGAAAAAATAATTATCAAGACAACAGAAACGATCTGAATGAAATTTTGCGGCCACATGTAAGCTAAAAAGCCTCACACGAAATGTTATGACCATAGTTTCAACCGAACAACGGAAAATTCCATTGGAATATTGAAAAGAAAACAATTTATATTTCCATAACAAATTATACGATTCGACTGAAATTTATTTTGGGGGGTGAAAATTCTTATACTGAAATTTCATGTGAAATTTCAAGAGAATTGCATAATCAGAACCATAGAATTGAATTTCTTTCTGAATTATTCATTTTTTTCGAATAATTAAATGTGTCAATTTGATCGCACTGAAATTTTGGAGTAAAATGTTCAATACCATTTCAAAGCAGTACGTAAAATTGAAATGTAAACTGGCGAAGTGTATGATCATGAAAGGATTGTGAAATCAGGAGCCTAGAATTTTGAAATTTTCAGTTATGGATTTCGTACATATTTTACTTTACGAATAATTTCCAGAATATAATTCAGATCGTTCTGAGATTTTGTATTCCCGTATTCAGGATCAATCTCAAGTCCTATACAAAATTTTGACGTAATATCCTTACTGCTCATACAATGAACAAGTGCCTAAAATTTTTTTTTACAATGGAAGCGTTACGACATAATCTTGACGTGTGTGAGACCTTAAGGGCCACGTCGTTCGTCCTACTTCTCATGCATTAAGTTCTTCAATATAAAAGTGTTTGAGCGAGACGAGAATGCTCGCGCGTTTCTATCAAAACTCTCCTAGCTTGTGGCACAAAAAAGCGTTTCCAGGGCTCGGGCCCTTCTCATTACCTCGCCACGAACGGCCCTTCGTCGGACGCTCAAATTACGCCCTTTTCTTTTGCCCCTCATCGTTCCAGCTGTTAGCAGGAGCTGCTCCGCGTTCCCTTTGTTGTGTATCAACACGGCAGCGCCGTACAAAAAACGTAGGAGGGACAATAGCCAGGTCTTTTCTTATATTGAAAAATTTATTCGCGCCTTAGCAATTTGCCAAGGGCAGGGATCAGAAGGGAGGCTGATTCGAAATCGATGTCTTCGACGAGTTATAATGAAGCAGTTTCTCATCTTTTTTCCTTTTATTATTTCTGATGATTAAACTGGGGGAATGGCGATTCGAGAAAATAATGAGAGAAAAATAATTCGAGAATTATGGCATTGCACAGCTGAGCAATTCAGTTCAGATAAAAACCGAACCATTTTAACAAATGCGACCTTAAAAAAAAAGAAACGCATTCACCATTTTGCAACACAGAGCATCCACCATTTTGCAACTCGAACCGGACAATGCATACTTACCGAATAAGGAAACGGAGTTTAACTCATCGCAACACATTTTGTATAAATAGGGCAGTGAAGTGTTTTTCTATCTGCCCTCCCTACGAAGATACGACCTCCTAAATGACGCCACTGGAAATTCATTTTAGTGGAATAAATTTATTTCAATTACTTACTTCTTTCATTATTTTTTTTTGAAAACGGTTCATTTTATCGACACTGAACAAGAGTACCTTTTCTTTAGCTTAATGTTCAAGGTATCCAAATTTGTTTTAAGCACCTTATCATAAAGGGTGTTAAAATGTAAGCATTAAAATGTACAACCCTGTCCGCCCCTGGTAAACTGAACAAGCGAATTGAAATTTGAGTGCGGTGATTTAAGAGGTCCTTAATACTATTAATCATATCAAATTTTCATCAAATTATATCGAGTAGTTTGAAACTTATTCCACTAAAATGGATTTCCAGTGGCGTCATTTAGGAAGTCGTATCTTCGTAGGGAGGGCCGCTAGGAAAAAAAATGGAAACTTGTCATCTTCATTTTCTATGTTCTATCTGAATCCGAGAGATTTCCCACCCTTTAGATTTAAACGGAGGTGTTAAGCCCTAAATATCAACAGTAATATTAATAATAATTATAACCTCGTGAAAAATGTATGCCAAACTAAAGCACTGAACTGATTTACGGTGTACGATGATGAAAACTGTCCATATATCGAAACAAACGAGAAACTTTGCCAATATCGGCGCAATGAACATCCAAAGCAATAACCGAAAACAACAGGAATAAAAAAGCCTCGGCAATAAATAATTAATTCGCGAAAGTGGCTCTCTGCCCTCCCCGATCCAACCCTTGTTGACCGACGACCGGTCGGTAACCGCCACCATTGCGACCCAATTGCATACTCATTTTGACTGCCGACTTGGACGTGTCAATTGCTCCGCTCCCCTCGCCCTTTAAATTAAACAACGAGACGCACATCGAACGTGGTTATCGTACCCACGTGAACTGTTTGTCAAATCTGCCCCGCCCACCCCCGTACGCCTCTGTATCACCCCGGTTGCGACGTCCTAATTAATTAGTCTCGTGTACGGGGATTTTTCGGGCATGATGAGTTGAATTTGCGCCAAAGATACCGCCTCTATTCGAATTATTCGGAGAGGATATCATCGTTTTATTTTCCTCTCTTTGAGAGTGACATCTGACACTTGACGTTTACGTCAAAATAGTGTTTGAGGCTGGATAGATTTGTCCCCAGAAGCGGCTAAATTTTGTATGGACATTGGACATTTTTTTGACATATAAAGGGTTTTCCAATAAGAAGTGTTATTTCGAATAGCCCGCTATTTCGGTAGATGTCACGCTTGAAGCTGTCATTTTTTGACATTTGACTAGTAGAAACTATGCCATTTAATAAAAAGGAATGATACACGCATCAAGAACGCATTGACATTATTAAAATTCACTAAAAAATGGTGAAAATTTGGCAGAGACGTTTCGTAAAACTCGAACATTTTTGGGTCGTCTTGAAGCACGTTGTCGGACTGCAATAAAGAAATTGGTGGAAAAATTCGAGCTGTTGGGAAAAGTTAGTGATGTGAAGAATAAAACCTGTGCACGTCGCTTAAGAATAGTCGAGAATATTGCTGCTGTAGTCGACAGTGTTGGACGAACCAAGGTTTGTCCATTCCCCGTAGTTCTTTGGGATTAATGATTTTTTATGACCGAAATTGGATACGATTGATATGGACAATGTTCACTTTCAACAAGACGGCGCTGCGTGCCACACAAGCAACGAAACCAGTGATCCTTTGAGGAAAAATTTTCGGATCGTGTTATCTCTCGAATAGGTGATCACAATTGGCCACTGAGATCGGGTGATTTAACACCTTGAGACTTCTTCCTTTGGAGCCACGTGAAAGAGAAGGTCTACGCCAATAGTCCTACGTCGATTAAAGACCTCAAAGATTAATTCGTGAGGTTTTTGAAGACATAGGGCAGCCACTCACCTGGGTTTTCTTCAACACTTTCGGCTACAGCAGCAATATTCTCGGTTGTTCTTGAGCGACGTGCACGGGTTTTATTCTTCACATCACTAACTTGTCCCAACAGTTGGAATTTTTCCATCAATTTCTTCATTGCGGTCCGACAAGGTGCTTCACGACGACCCAAAAATGTTCGAGTTTTACGAACCGTCTCCGCCAAATTTTCACCATTTTTATAATGAATTGTAATAATTTCAATGCGCTCTTGAAGCGTGTATCGTTCCATTTTTGTTAATGGCGTTGTTTCTACCAGTCAAATGTCAAAATATGACAGATTAAAACGTGACATCTACCGAAATAACGGGCTATCCATCTCCTCTTATTGGAAAACCCTTTACAAGAATGACACACATCTCTCTCTGTCACTTCGAAACGTTGTTATAGGCAAATCCATCCAATTTACGATTACCCGGAGCTGATTTAATCTGTTATTTCAATCCATGGCTAACATCAACGAACAGCTCAAAGACCAACCCTGTATCTAAGTCGAAAATGATCAAAAGGAAGCCCGAAAACATCCCATACAAACCGTCCTCCAACAGTTGCATAAACTCTGAAATCGGCTTTTGTATCAAGTTACATCTCGTGCCATCCAGAATGAAGTCGGCTTATCATTCCAATCACGTACCTTGTTTTCCTTCTTCCATTTATCCGCGCCGTCATCGATCTTCTAATGCCATTTCCTTAAGCGCATTACATTCTTGTATTAGAGAGGCCGACTGCATTCTTACAACGTAAGCTCTTGGCGACGGCCTGGAAAACCTGAACGGTCCTTTTCAATAGACGGAAAAGGTCTCTTCTTTGCATCTTTTACTGAGGCCTAATTACAAATCGATTGGAAAGTACGGTGAACGCGTCGTTTCCTCCATTTTCCTCTTCGATGCCTCGCGACGGTTTTCATGGGATCACAAGAGGATATTTGGTTTTATTCGGGTGGAAAGTTGGTAAGCATTCGTTTTTTATATGGTTAAAGAACTGCTACTATTATTATTACTGTTTTTAGAACTGGGGTCGTTATGGCACATGTAGATCTTTTGTTCTCTACCCTACTCATTTATGGGGACCCAAAGAGGTCGTCAATGGCGTTGATAAAATCCACAACCTCCTTAGGAACCTTAGCCTTTAAATCTTCGATGTCCCGGACCGGTTTTCCTACGTGAATTATTCTTAGGCCAGACAGGCATATTAATGACCTTTTAAATTCAACCAAGAATCAGCTTTTAAGCTTTGCAGATGACAGCACTCTTATAGCGTGCACGACAAACAAGAAGCCTGTATCAGCGTCAACATCCAGTTCCCAAAGAATCGCTCAAGCTGTGACAATCAACAAAGATCTAGAAGTTATTCTACAATGGGGTTCTGACAATCTGGTTGAATTCAATGCCTCTAAGACCCAGGCTACTCTGCTCACAAGAAAAACATCGACAGTTGCACCCCAACTAATAATGGACAATAAAACAATAAAACCAACCAATGGACTCAAGCTTCTAGGGGTCAATATCAGTCCAAATGCAACCTGGCATGAGCACGTCTGCTCAGTTGCCAAGTCAGCTGCACAGAAGCTTAGCTATCTATTTCGTGCGAGGAAATTGTTCACTCCAAAGCAGCTTTCATTACTTTACAAGGCTCAAGTGCGTCCAGCCATGGAATATTGCTCTCATGCTTGGGGTTCAGCTCCTAAGCCCTCATTACTCCTACTTGGTTCCATTCAAAAAATAGCAGCGCGCCTAACAGACGATCCAACGTTAACTGCCAACCTTCATAGTCTCGATCATCGTAGGAAGGTTGGATACTTATACCCTTTTTACAGATACTACCACGGAAGGTGTTCTGCTGCCATTGCCTCCATGATTCCACCAAGGGCTCAATTTGATCGACAAACAAGGCTAGCCGTAATAGTCACCAGTATGCCGTGCATCTTTCTACAGCTAGGACATCGGTGTATCAGAAGGCTTTTCTTTACCGAACTGCAAGGCTATGGAATACCCTACCTCAAGATGGATTCCCCCTTGGTTACAACTTACAGCAGTTTAAGACACGCACAAACCGATTTCTTCTGAATTCATCTCGGGGCGCTTGAAAGGGCGTTATAAGCTCAGTCTTTTCCCGCGAGATGCGTATAAAAAAATGACAGTTGTACCGACAATGCCCTGTCAGCAGTCCCACCATCACCAGAAGCTCAGCTTGTATCAAAACTTTAGCCACGAAATTTTGGATGAATATTCAGAATATCGAATCGAAAGTTGTTAACGGCCGGACGGGAGTCTAACCTTATCGTTTTAAGATATTTGGGCAAAACGATATAGCACTCGTTTAAGTAGAACGATCGCTCAAAAGTAGTCAAGGCACCAATCGACTACAATCCAATCAATCACGACGTAGTTTCAATACGCTATTCAGAAATTAACGAACGATCTATACAATGAAAAACTCGCAACCCTGCTCAACGTCTAATCCCCCCATTAGCTACGCTCCTGAAACAAATACCGAACAAAAGTATCGACAAAAGCGTCCCCCTCACACTACTGACACCTCCCCCAAATACTCGACTGCGTCCACAACAAACAATGCAATTTCCGGTTTCATAAAACATTCGAAGTAGTGATTAAGCTTCACCTCCACGGTAGTCCCGATTGTTCCCGAATAATCCAGGCGGAGATTCATACGAGATTGACCCTTTTATTCTCCGCCGATTCACGCGTGCCTATTTGCGAGACTCGCGATGAAATTTAACCCCAATTTGGCGCCTTAATACGCTTTCTCCTGCGAAACAGCGGGAGATTATTAAAAGTGAATTTACGGCCGGCCGGAATATGGAATCGGGATACTGAGAAGGTGCCGGCGGAGTTGCCGGAATAAACTCGTAAAACCTGCGATTCTGCAGTTTGGGTAGTAAAAAAATAGGTGTATGAGGATTATATAGCCCTATTACACACAGCTCACTTCATCGGCAGGGAGCAAGAAATTGAGCAGGGTAATGGGCAGCGCGAGAATATAATCACTACACTTAGCTGCTGCCTCCCATTGCCACTCGTGCTGCTATACGAAGGGCACTACATACTGAAAAAATATGCAATCCATATTTGATTCCGGCTCTTCAAACGGAAATTATGAAAGTTTGAAATATTGTGATGCCATTTGAACGGTGAAATTCTAAACGCTTGCAGATATCGATTCGAAAATATTTTTTTCTGATTCAGCTACCTCGAAAACCTATAAAAACATACCAAACACAATAAAGTCTCCCATACTTTTCAAATTATTTCAGTTTATAGATTTTGCATTTTTCATTTTCGAGTTGCGTTCAAGAGCGCCTGCGTAATGCAGTTCGCTTCGGATCGATGAATTTTCAACGTCAATCGATTCATTAGACCGAGCTTAACAATTATCAGTGAAAATCGTTTCTGTATATCCCCCAGAATTTTTGCAAAATGCCGAAATATAGCGTTTTAGGGGGGGTCAACCCCTTAGGCATTTTTCGTCCAAAATTTCAAAATTTTGGATGGTCATTTTATGTGCTTATATTGAAGGGCACTACATACTGAAAAAGAATATGCAATCCATATTTGATTCCGGCTCTTCAAACGGAAATTATGAAAGTTTGAAATATTGAGTTTTTGAAAAAATGTCATTTGAACGGTGAAATTCTGAACGCTTGTAGATATCGATTCGAAAGTATTTTTTTCTGATTCAGCTACCTCGAAAACCTATAAAAACATACCAAACACAATAAAGTCCCCCATACTTTTCAAATTATTTCAGTTTATAGATTTTGCATTTTTCATTTTCGAGTTGCGTTCAAGAGCGCCTGCGTAATGCAGTTCGCTTCGGATCGATGAATTTTCAACGTCAATCGATTCATTAGACCGAGCTTAACAATTATCAGTGAAAATCGTTTCTGTATATCCCCCAGAATTTTTGCAAAATGCCGAAGTATAGTGTTTTAGGGGGGGTCAACCCCTTAGGCATTTTTCGTCCAAAATTTCAAAATTTTGGATGGTCATTTTATGTGCTTATATTGAAGGGCACTACATACTGAAAAAGAATATGCAATCCATATTTGATTCCGGCTCTTCAAACGGAAATTATGAAAGTTTGAAATATTGAGTTTTTGAAAAAATGCCATTTGAACGGTGAAGTTCTAAACGCTTGTAGATATCGATTCGAAAGTATTTTTTTCTGATTCAGCTACCTCGAAAACCTATAAAAACATACCAAACACAATAAAGTCTCCCATACTTTTCAAATTATGGTCGCGAGGGAAATTTTTCGACAGTTTAAGGACGAACGGTCCCACGAACACAATTGAATTTGATCACGGATTCCTCATCACCGAGTCAAACCTTATCGTTTGAGAACAATTTTGGTCCAAAATTCGATATAGCACTCAAAAATACACCAGTCGAAAATATAAAACGTTATGGATTTTTTCCACAGTTTAAAAGATTTATCAGTAAAGCTGGCAGCTCTGTATGATAGTAACACGGTCTTATTTGAGCTCGAATTTGTAATCAGCGAATAAACTACGAGTATCTCCCGGTAAGGAGAGTTAAAATTGTGAGACTAATTAAATAAAGCGAAATACAGCGTCGGAACAGGGTTTTGTAGAGCTTTGTAACTTTACCAGTTTCGCAGTTTCATTCAAGAGTCAACGTTTGCATATCCTGTCTTTCATATGCTAGGGATTCTGCCTTTTGTGTCGAATAGCGCAGAGTTTTTTGGCATTTAGGACTATTTGCATACAGTGACTTCGGTTTTTTGCCCCCTTTATGTTTGTATCACAGGGACTGTAATTATAATGATCCCGTATGTGATTTTTTTGGTTTTCATTTTTGATCCGTATGGTGAAAAGTTATATGTGTGTGTAGAATAATGTCAGACTATCATCTTTTGGGTAGAACCCATTTTAATAATTGCGTGGAATGAATAAAAGTGACCAAAAGGTTCGAAAATATGTAAATTTTTGAATAAAAATTCTATAATGAAGTTTATCCACGACTACTGAATATTTTTCTTGACTTCTCACTATCATGTTTTGGGTGAACCCATTTTATTAATTACTAGCAGACCCAACAGACGTTGTTTTGTATACACAAAAATTCATTAAATTCGATCCAGCCGTTTAGTTGCAGGGTAGATAAATAACCTAAATAACAACTACAGCGCTATCTGTTGATCTGATTTGTGATCAAAAACATACGGGCATTAGGCAATCCAAAAAACATTCATACATCCCTCACACTTCGGTACCTTCTCCTACCCGCCTAGTGCCTACCTCGGAGACGCATTTTGGTGCGATTTCATCTTCAACCTGCCATATCTTTTGATGTATTCATCGAAATTGAATGATGCAAAAGGCAATTTCGTTCTAAATTAAATACTGGGTATGAACGACGTATTTAATTGGATAAGATCAATAGCGTATTCATAAAAAAATACTCCCAAATAATGCATAATTTTGAGAAACATTCGGATACCTTTAAAAGGTAATACCGAGTAAACCTTGAAAGATAGATATATGCTATCGCGGACTTTTTTGTAGAACTATTAAAGAGGTACATTTCCGTCATACATTGTTTGCATGTACGTCTTACGGTTTTTGCAGCGCACCTGAAAATAGCTGTTCATGGCTGATTTTGGTACTCATATTTATTATTATTGAAGTTATAGTAGTTTTCCTTAATTTTCTCCGGTGCAAAGTGTAGCCTATGTCACTCAGGAATAGTGTAGCATTCTAAGGGCGAAAGAATTATTGAAATCGGTCTAGTAGCTTATGAATTAACTCGTATCAACGCCACAAACCCACAAACATACAAATCTTTCCGCTTTATAATATTAGTATAGAAAATGAAACGAATGAAGGTGGGCAAAAGGTTCGAAAACATGTAAATTTTTGAATAGAAATTCGATAATAATGTTTATCCACGACTACTGAATATTTTTCTTGAAACTTTAACATTTGGCGGCCTTATTATGTCACTTATATTACTAGTGTGGAAAATTAAGTTGACACACTCATATGAGTCATATTTTGTTGAACTTTTCATTGTATATTTTGTAATAAAAGTTGATTATATTCAAAGTAGATTTGGCTCTCGATTGAAACGATATTTCCATCTGTATTTGTTGTTTAATTAGGAAACTCTATAACTCTGAAAATTATTAAATTTATGGCTAAATTCATGAAGCACAATTCAAGTAAAACGAAGCATTTCCGGACATCTTTCCTGAAGTTTGTCGCACTCATACACTAACACTCTACATATTTTTATCTGAAGTGAAATTCTCGGTCGAAATATTCTTTCGGAACTCGAACATTATTCTAATAACCATAATCTAGTTAAGTTCTCAATTTTCCACAGTTTGATCGCATTAGTTCACTCATACTACATTGATCCGAGACAGCGGCGTCAACAATGTTTCGAACTTAGTCAATCCCGTCATCAGTAATTTAATCAGCAATGTTCTAGTTCCCTAATAAACATAATCCCTTAGGAGACATTTATTAAGAACGCTCAGAGAACCCAGTTCGTTGCAGCAACCACCACGGAATTGGAATCGTGTTTTCCATCAGTATAAACTTTGTTTAATTGGGATTATCCATTTTGCATCCGCTTAATCCTGGTGTATGAAACCATCGCGATACTTGTGTTGACATTTCTCGAACGATCTGTTCGCGATATGGTGGAATATACAGGGTGTCCCGTAATTAGACCGACAAACTTCTAGTGGACATTATAGATCGTATTTTAGACAGATTCGACCCAAATCATGTAATGCAAAATTGCTTCGTTAAGGAACTAGTGCCCTTTGAAGATGACGTCCTGTCCACACTTTTTGCCACATATTCGCAAAACTTAATCACATAAAGTGCTGAAAGTTTACACATTGGCTAATATCAAAAATACGCATCGATTAGGTTGAGTGCATTTCTTTCATGTCAAGCACAATCGTTTCATTTGGGGGGGGGGAAATAAACAGCAACTCAAAGAAAAATCATTTATCGAATTGGTGTCCAATCATAAATAAATTTCATTGAATATCATAGTAAAAATAGATTATTTCGAAAATCAAACAGATGACATACATGCGCTGAAAAACATGAATTCGTGGAAGCGCTATATCCAAATTGCGAATATGATTCTGTTATTGCGCTTTCATCAAAAGATAAAAAAAATCAAAGCATATTTTAACGAAATTCCATCCTTAATTGGATTGGATCAACCCCGATATGTTCAATCATAAAGCGAGTTATACAATATTAGTTTTCGTTCGACAAATACCCATCAATAAACATGATATGCAGAGCGCAGAACTTTAAATCACATCATATATTCGTCGAATATTTTTCGATTCTATGAAAATTAATACGGAGAAATCGTATTTGATATCGATGTTGTGTAATTTTAGAAATAGCTCAAACCGATATGTTTGGTTTCAATGAAAATTCGGTTTTTGACCTATTGGTGATTTGTTTTCGTCGGTGCTTTATCATTTCGCACTTGTTCCATTTATTGCTGTTATTTTTTTGGGGAAAGTAGTAACTTCATGTTAGAGACATGTTCGAATTTTAGAAGCTACAGGGTGATGGACGAACAGAAGGTTATTCTGCATGAAAAAATAATGACATTATTCATGTGAGGAAAATACAGGGTCTCTATAAATGATTGTAACAGCTCAGTTGGCTTTGGATTATTTATTTATTTTTATTACTCTTTTACGCAGGTTAGGGTGTCGAAATATATGGCTGGAATTATCAATGTCTTAGATGGATAGAAATAAATATAGAGAGAGATTTGATAAATGTGATGAGTTTGCTTAAGAAGCAGCAAAATGAAAATAATTCAAAGCCAACTGCGCTGTTACAATCATTTATAAAGACCCCGTATCATTACGAACATAAATCTGATGTTTATCATGGGGTCTAAAATCCCCTAATGATGGTCTTCAATACTGACTTCAAGGATTTTAGGACTCTAGTTGAAAATTTTAGA
The DNA here is from genome assembly GCA_013421045.1 of Propylea japonica. Lineage (NCBI taxonomy): Eukaryota > Metazoa > Arthropoda > Insecta > Coleoptera > Coccinellidae > Propylea > Propylea japonica. The sequence goes on from CM024241.1 coordinate 98,489,530, forward strand.
TCTTACGTTTATAGTAAACTAGCGACCCGCCCCGGCTTCGCACGGGTGCCTCGTACGCGCTATTTATGGCACGCTCTTGCCGCACCGGGCGGCCGGCCGGTACCGCCGCAAACGCTACGTCCCGCAATTTTTAAATCTGTAATATCTTCGAAAATATTCACTTAAATCATACGGTATAAAGGGCCATATAGAACTAGATTAAATGAACAAGGTATTTAATTGGTTAAGGATTAATGCTGTATTGGTTAAAATCGCTTCGAAAATTAGCCATTATTTGTCGTAAAAAGTAAATGACAAAAAAAGTTATTGCGGGTTATCCATAAGAGATAGACATATACCATCACGGACTTTTCTGTAGACCTTTTCAATGTGTACAATACTTAGTACATTATTTTGATAAAACTCGTAGGGTTCAGCCTGCGTTTGCAATGTAAGCGGAAAAAATGAAATTATTTACGACATCACATTAAAAACCTCAAAAATAACAGTACTTCTCCACTATTTAATGGATGTTATTATACATATAAACCTTCCTCTTGAATCATTCTATCTAATAAAAACAAACGCATCAAAATCCGTTGCGTAGGTTCAAAGATTTAAGCATACAAAGGGACATAGGGACAGAAAAAGCGACTTTTATACTATGTAGTGATACATTGTCATTCATTCATCCGAAAAAAATTATCGTCAATATAAAATGGAATAGGAGGTAACGAAATACGACCCTGTGAGGACATAAAACAACAGCTCCTTCGCTATAAATAACCAGAAGAAGAATATTATATAGCGCAGCAGCTATGATTAAAATAATTCATTACCCTCGGACTCCGAAACTTTCGCTTCTACAAGACAGAGAAATTCATCTTACAACTTTCCTGGAGGGTATACAACTTTGGGGATGGAACGGGTTCTTGGGAAGAAATAAATAGAGTGAATTCGTCACATCGAATTAAGCCAATGGTGGCGAGAACCCTTAGGCCCGTTTTCCCAATATTTTCTTTCTTGCGAGAACTAGGAGCTTTTCCAGCTGCCTGAAAGACACCAGAGGGTATGTTTGGGAATTGTGAGAAACTATGAAAGCGAAGAAGTAGAATGGCGCAGAGTAGTGCTAGGGTAACTTAATTTCAGTGGTTAATGTGATAAAAAAATCTGGGGAAAGCTATGACATCAACGACGGAAACTTATTAATTTATTTGGACAGTTTTTTTCAAATGATAAAGGAAGTAGAGAAACACTATTTTTTACTTCTTGGTCTAACCCACAGATAGCGCAACATATAAAGGGTTTTCCAATAAGAGGTGGAAAATAACATCAGGCAAATGACCACCACGACCACGCTTACAAGACCATATCCTTTTAATGAAATTTTCCATAACCATATCGCAAATGGCTGCTAATTGTGATCACCACTTCGAGAGATAACACGGTCCGGAAACTTTTCACGCAAAATATCAATGGTTTCGTTGCTTGTGTGGCACGTATAGAGATTCACGACTTGACTTGATATTCAAGCTACTTGACTTGGCTTGACTTGAAATCAAGTCAAGTTCGAGTCAAGTAGTAGTTTTTCAATGTCAAGTCAAGTCAAGTATTAATTCATCAAGTACTCGAAAAATCAATTACTTCTACCAAGCTACTTGATTTTCAATTTAAATTTTTTTTTGCAGTGTTCACATCAATAAATTATGGAATGAGGATGAACCTTGCAAAAATACTTTTATTTATTAAACTTGAATATGAGAATCAAAAATATTTTTAGTACAGTGGGTTTCGTTGTGCAAAGCGTACATTTCTCTTGTTTACATTTTTTTCGCGAACTCTTCGGATCTTGTTCAACTGTAAAATAATCTGTGATTTTTTTCCATTACATTATATTTTTTGTGTGTTGTCTCTTGTAAAAGTTTACGATCTCCGGATTGAGCATTTTCCTCAATCACATATTCTGACCCGCAGGTTTCTAATTCCATTATTTCTGATGAAATACTCATTTTTTGCACAGGTTCAAACACTAATATAATTATGTGACATAACGACTCACACACTTGGACAAAAATACCTTTCTATTCACTTAGATAAAATTAAGAAGACTGCGCGATCGCTTCATTCAGCTCGGAGCTCGGGGAACCCCCTGAACACGCATGAACTTGCAGAAGTAAGCGCAGTACGACTCGTACGTATCGCATCAAGATCAAGTAATACCAAGTAGCTTGATATCAAGTCAAGTAATAAATATGTCATATCAAGTCAAGTCAAGAGTCAAGTATGTATTCGTTACAAGCTTGACTTCCAAGTCAAGTTCTTCTTTAAAAAATCAAGCTACTTGACTTGATGAATCCCTAGGCACGTAGCGTAGCACTGAAATTTATAAGCCTTAAGAGCCGAATCTTTATGCAAAATACGGTGTAATGACATTTGTGGAATGCCTAAATCCAAAGAACGACGAGGAATGGACAAACCTGGGTTTTCTTCAACTTTTTCGGCTACAGCAGCGATATTCTCGGCTGTTCTTGAGCGACTTGCACGGGTTTTATTCTCCACATCACTAACTTATCCCAACAGCTCGAATTTTTGCACCAATTTCTTCATTGCGGTCCGACAAGGTGCTTCACGACGACCCAAAAATGTTCGAGTTTTACGAACCGTTTCTGCCAAACTTTTACCATTTTTAAAGTGAATTTTAATCATTTCAATGCGTTCCTGAAGCGTGTATCTTTCCATTTTTATTATTGGCGTAGTTTCTACTTGTCAAATGTCAAAAAATGACAGCTTCAAACGTGACATCTACCGAAATAGCGGGTTATTCAAAATAACACCTCTTATAGGAAAACCCTTTACAATCCACAACATGACAGATAGACAACTGTGTTGAAAGCTATAATTTTCATTCGTAGACAGAAATCTCATTATCCCATATGAAAATTCCTCTGCAGTAGGATTATACAGGGTGTAACTAAATAAGTGTAAAATATTTAAGGAGGTGATTTTTCATCGAAAAAAAGATAGGATCTTTCATATAAAGAAACTTCATTGGAGCATCCCTTGTTAAGATACAGCCCCTCAAAGGGAGTACATAAAATTTGTATAACAATTTTTTTCACAAGCACCAAAAAAGTTACAATATTGAAATTAACCTGACGTTTCCTACTAGCAAAAAGACACTTATCCAGTTATTTATTTGGTTTACCCCATGGTTGTAAGGGTGGGAAACGCAACCCCTAAAGTTTATTTCCAATGTAACTTTTTGACTTATTATTCGTTCACCATTTAAAAATTTATTTCTGATAGCCTGTTTCATTCTAAACAAAAAATGTCTCTTGAGTTTTTTGCCCAAAATAAACCAGTTCGCAGTAAAAAATTATTTTACGAACAACTACAGAGATAGATTGTCATAAATGCGAAACTAATCTATCTAGTAGGACACTTTTACCGATAGTGACAATTTTTTTTGCTAGTAGGAAACGTCAGGTTAATTTCAATATTGTAACTTTTTTGGTGCTTATGAAAAAAATTGTTATACATATTTTATGTACTCCCTGTGAGGGCCTGTATCTTAACAAGGGATGCTCCAATGAAGTTTCTTTATATGAAAGATCCTATCTTTTTTTCGATGAGGAATCACCTCCTTAAATATTTTACACTTATTTAGTTACACCCTGTATTGTATTCGTTTCATCTCACCTTTAAGCATAATGTTAAAGATTCTTTATGCCATTAACATCAGCCTAACACAAAGCACCTAATAAATATCGCACCTCGCTACTCGAAATTGCCCATTTAGGTTCTTTTATTGCAATTAACCTGTTTTTCCTGAAGCGTAATTGCTTCCGATTGCGATAGAACGAGCAAATGTTATTTTCACTCGACGCTTCACATAATTCAACTTGACATTGCGAAATATGTTTCAATTCCGGACTTATCGGGAAGTTATCGATACTCCGGAGCTGTCCGATCTTTCTTTTTCAGCGAATCTCGGTTTGAATCGCAGAAGGATTGGAGGCATTTTCCGAACGGAGTACACTGGAACGAGTTTTGGCAGGAAATTAAGGATTTCACTCATTTTTACACCCCATTTGAGCCATATCTGAAAGGAGGATCAGAAAAGATGATTTTATTCGTTCGAGAAAAGGTTCACGCTTTCCTTGAGATGGGATAATTTTTCTGGGTTTTCTCAGTTTATTATTATCAGTACGGAAGTCTTTTTCCGATTCGAAACACTACGAGATGTTGCACAACAAAGCTTTTAGAATTCGTGTGATGTAAATCACAAATAATGCTCATAATAGGTCAATTAATACACTATTGGAAAAAATTTCGGCAATTTTCAACATGCCGTAACTTTGAGAGGAATGGTCGTACAAGGAATTTAAAAAAAGAAAATTGTAGCTCCAAGTATCTAGTTTTTGGATTAGAACCTCAAAAATTTAAAGTTTCAGTGGTTTTCGAGTAATGATAGAAAATCAGCAACAACAAAATTCTCAAAATTTTACCACTTTTTTTCCTTGTCTTCGAGCGTGGAAATTTTATTTTTGCATAATCGTTATAATGATGGGATACTTTGTTATTTCAGCTTTAATTTATTTTTTTATTGACCCCAATACGTCCACTTCTCGCCGAGATATCGTTCTTCAAATAGAAAAACAAGGGTGGCAATACGCGTTATTAAATTATTAAAAATTTATTTTGTTAGTTTATTTTATTTTTTTTTCTGAAATTTATGTACTATCTGCGATTGAAATGTGGAAAAAGCTCGAGAAAATTCTTTTTTGCCTTTTTTAAAGATACCGGTGTGAAAAGAGCGGCCAAAGATAGCGGCCAAAATCCACGGAAACACCCGAACGCCGGAACCAGTGGCGTCCGCATCGATATAGTTTATTCATATGAATTCGACGAGATATTGTTGAAATAGGTGAATGATTAGTGAAATGAAGCCTTTCTTCATAAGATATATTCGATTTAATGAAAATAAAGCAAGAATTATTCGACTCAGGCTCTATATATTGCATTCTAGTGAATTCAAAGATGAAATATTCTTCAGGACATTATCATTCGATATCGAGAAAAAAATTTGACTTGCAAAGAGGTTCAGGGGTGGAAAATTCAACCCTTAACTTTCCATCCGTTTTTCCGAGGGAAAGCGTGATCCTCGCATCACCAGATTTGGCAGAAATATTCTTTAGGACATTATCATTCGATATCGTGAAAAAATTGGACTTGCGGAGGGGTTCAGGGGTGGAAAATTCAAACTTTAACTTTCACGTCCGTTTTTCCGAGGGAAAGCGTGATCCTCGCATCACCAGGTTTGGCAGAAATATTCTTAAGGACATTATCTTTCGATATCGAGAAAAAAATTGGACTTGCGAAGGGGTTCAGGGGTGGAAAATTCAACCTTTAACTTTCACGTCCGTTTTTCCGAGGGAAAGCGTGATCCTCGCATCACCAGATTTGGCAGAAATATTCTTATAGACATTATCATTCGATATTGAGAAAAAAATTGGACTTGCGAAGGGGTTCAGGGGTGGAAAATTCAAACTTTAACTTTCACGTCCGTTTTTCCGAGGGAAAGCGTGATCCTCGCATCACCAGGTTTGGCAGAAATATTCTTAAGGACATTATCTTTCGATATCGAGAAAAAAATTGGACTTGCGAAGGGGTTCAGGGGTGGAAAATTCAAACTTTAACATTCTTGTCCGTTTTTCCGAGGAAAAGCGTGATCCTCGCATCACCAGATTTGGCAGAAATATTCTTAAGGACATTATCATTCGATATCGAGAAAAAAATTGGACTTGCGAAGGGGTTCAGGGGTGGAAAATTCAAACTTTAACATTCTTGTCCGTTTTTCCGAGGGAAAGCGTGATCCTCGCATCACCAGATTTGGCAGAAATATTCTTTAGGACATTATCATTCGATATCGAGAAAAAAATTGGACTTGCGAAGGGGTTCAGGGGTGGAAAATTCAAACTTTAACTTTCACGTCCGTTTTTCCGAGGGAAAGCGTGATCCTCGCATCACCAGATTTGGCAGAAATATTCTTTAGGACATTATCTTTCGATATCGAGAAAAAAATTTGACTTGCGAAGGGGTTCAGGGGTGGAAAATTCAAACTTTAACTTTCACGTCCATTTTTCCGAGGGAAAGCGTGATCCTCGCATCACCAGATTTGGCAGAAATATTCTTTAGGACATTATCTTTCGATATCGAGAAAAAAATTTGACTTGCGAAGGGGTTCAGGGGTGGAAAATTCAAACTTTAACATTCTTGTCCGTTTTTCCGAGGGAAAGCGGGATCCTCGCATCACCAGATTTGGCAGAAATATTCCTAAGGACATTATCATTCGATATCGAGAAAAAAATTGGACTTGCGAAGGGGTTCAGGGGTGGAAAATTCAAACTTTAACATTCTTGTCCGTTTTTCCGAGGGAAAGCGTGATCCTCGCATCACCAGATTTGGCAGAAATATTCTTAAGGACATTATCATTCGATTTCGGGAAAAAAATTGGACTTGCGAAGGGGTTCAGGGGTGGAAAATTCAAACTTTAACTTTCACGTCCGTTTTTCCGAGGGAAAGCGTGATCCTCGCATCACCAGATTTGGCAGAAATATTCTTTAGGACATTATCTTTCGATATCGAGAAAAAAATTTGACTTGCGAAGGGGTTCAGGGGTGGAAAATTCAAACTTTAACTTTCACGTCCATTTTTCCGAGGGAAAGCGTGATCCTCGCATCACCAGATTTGGCAGAAATATTCTTTAGGACATTATCTTTCGATATCGAGAAAAAAATTTGACTTGCGAAGGGGTTCAGGGGTGGAAAATTCAAACTTTAACATTCTTGTCCGTTTTTCCGAGGGAAAGCGTGATCCTTGCATCACCAGATTTGGCAGAAATATTCTTAAGGACATTATCTTTCGATATCGAGAAAAAAATTTGACTTGCGAAGGGGTTCAGGGGTGGAAAATTCAACACTTAAAATTCACGCCCGTTTCTCGAAGGGAAAGCGTAATACCTGCATTATTAAAAAAAAATTCACTTTCGATGGGTCTCGCGTGTTAAAATTTTGACAATCATTTAAGTTTGATTCCGAAATCCTAGCGTTGCTAAATTTGAAAAAAATCTTAGTCGAAAGCAAAATGTTCTCCTTCTCATGTGTACATGGATTCAAATATTAAATAAATTTTTTTGAAACGCCATAATTAAAGTTTCAGCGTATTTTTTCCCTCCAATTTTTTACGGTGTCATATCGAGCTTAGCCTTGGATCGATTCACTGATTTTCGTGTTACATTCGTTTCCAGAAAAGGTGGAAATTTTAATTTTAATTTTGACGTCCAATTTTTTTCTCGATATCGAATGATAATGTCCTTGAGAATATTTCTGCCAAATCTGGTGATGCGTGGATCACGTTTTCCCTCGGAAAAATGGACAAGAATGTTAAAGTTTGAATTTTCCACCCCTGAACCCCTTCGCAAGTCCAATTTTTTTCTCGATATCGAATGATAATGTCCTTAAGAATATTTCTGCCAAATCTGGTGATGCGAGAATCACGCTTTCCCTCGGAAAAACGGACGTGAAAGTTAAAGTTTGAATTTTCCACCCCTGAACCCCTTCGCAAGTCAAATTTTTTTCTCGATATCGAAAGATAATGTCCTTAAGAATATTTCTGCCAAATCTGGTGATGCGAGGATCACGCTTTCCCTCGGAAAAACGGACGTGAAGGTTAAAGTTTGAATTTTCCACCCCTGAACCCCTTCGCAAGTGAAATTTTTTTCTCGATATCGAAAGATAATGTCCTTAAGAATATTTCTGCCAAATCTGGTGATGCGAGGATCACGCTTTCTCTCGGAAAAACGGACGTGAAAGTTAAAGTTTGAATTTTCCACCCCTGAACCCCTTCGCAAGTCCAATTTTTTTCTCGATATCGAAAGATAATGTCCTTAAGAATATTTCTGCCAAATCTGGTGATGCGAGGATCACGCTTTCCCTCGGAAAAACGGACAAGAATGTTAAAGTTTGAATTTTCCACCCCTGAACCCCTACGCAAGTCAAATTTTTTCCTCGATATCGAAAGATAATGTCCTAAAGAATATTTCTGCCAAATCTGGTGATGCGAGGATCACGCTTTCCCTCGGAAAAACGGACAAGAATGTTAAAGTTTGAATTTTCCACCCCTGAACCCCTTCGCAAGTCCAATTTTTTTCTCGATATCGAATGATAATGTCCTTAAGAATATTTCTGCCAAATCTGGTGATGCGAGGATCACGCTTTCCCTCGGAAAAACGGACGTGAAAGTTAAAGTTTGAATTTTCCACCCCTGAACCCCTTCGCAAGTCAAATTTTTTTCTCGATATCGAAAGATAATGTCCTTAAGAATATTTCTGCCAAATCTGGTGATGCGAGGATCACGCTTTCCCTCGGAAAAACGGACGTGAAGGTTAAAGTTTGAATTTTCCACCCCTGAACCCCTTCGCAAGTGAAATTTTTTTCTCGATATCGAAAGATAATGTCCTTAAGAATATTTCTGCCAAATCTGGTGATGCGAGGATCACGCTTTCTCTCGGAAAAACGGACGTGAAAGTTAAAGTTTAAATTTTCCACCCCTGAACCCCTTCGCAAGTCCAATTTTTTTCTCGATATCGAATGATAATGTCCTTAAGAATATTTCTGCCAAATCTGGTGATGCGAGGATCACGCTTTCTCTCGGAAAAACGGACGTGAAAGTTAAAGTTTGAATTTTCCACCCCTGAACCCCTTCGCAAGTCAAATTTTTTTCTCGATATCGAATGATAATGTCCTCAAGAATATTTCTGCCAAATCTGGTGATGCGAGGATCACGCTTTCCCTCGGAAAAACGGACGTGAAAGTTAAAGGTTGAATTTTCCACCCCTGAACCCCTTCGCAAGTCAAATTTTTTTCTCGATATCGAATGATAATGTCCTAAAGAATATTTCTGCCAAATCTGGTGATGCGAGGATCACGCTTTCCCTCGGAAAAACGGACGTGAAAGTTAAAGTTTGAATTTTCCACCCCTGAACCCCTTCGCAAGTCAAATTTTTTTCTCGATATCGAAAGATAATGTCCTTAAGAATATTTCTGCCAAATCTGGTGATGCGAGGATCACGCTTTCCCTCGGAAAAACGGACGTGAAAGTTAAAGGTTGAATTTTCCACCCCTGAACCCCTTCGCAAGTCCAATTTTTTTCACGATATCGAATGATAATGTCCTAAAGAATATTTCTGCCAAATCTGGTGATGCGAGGATCACGCTTTCCCTCGGAAAAACGGATGGAAAGTTAAGGGTTGAATTTTCCACCCCTGAACCTCTTCGCAAGTCAAATTTTTTTCTCGATATCGAATGATAATGTCCTGAAGAATATTTCATCTTTGAATTCACTAGAATGCAATATATAGAGCCTGAGTCGAATAATTCTTGCTTTATTTTCATTAAATCGAATATATCTTATGAAGAAAGGCTTCATTTCACTAATCATTCACCTATTTCAACAATATCTCGTCGAATTCATATGAATAAACTATATCGATGCGGACGCCACTGGGTCCGGCGTTCGGGTGTTTCCGTGGATTTTGGCCGCTATCTTTGGCCGCTCTTTTCACACCGGTTTTAAAGATTATGAGTTTCTCAGGGCAAAAAACGTGATCCTTATTTTTTTCAAAAATTCAATCGAGTCAAACAAAAAAACGGCTCGCTGAATTGAGTTGGCTCTTCGTAAGGTTTTCATCAACATTTGAACTGTGAAAGTCACGCTCAACATTATTATTTTCCTCAACATTTCCAATCCAGCGGTAGATTTTCCAAGAAACCACCAAAAGGCCTTTTTTGTTAAATTTTTATATTGATGCGACATGAAGGAAACAAATTTCTATGAATAAGCAATGGTTGTTCATTAATGGGAGTTCATTTAAGGTCTTGAATCCCTTCTTCAATTTTCTTTGCGATCATTGGTTGCTGAGAAATCGATAATCAAAAACAAATGGATCCTTTTCCATTTGAAGACCGATATCTCGGCGAGAAGTGGACGTATTGAGGTCAATAAAAAAATAAATTAAAGCTGAATCAACAAAGTATCCCATCATTTCAACGATTATGCAAAAATAAAATTTTCACGTTCGTAGACAAGAAAAAAAAAGTGGTAAAATTTTGAGAATTTTTTTGTTGCTGGTTTTTCTATCATTACTCAAAAGCCACTGAAATTTTAAATTTTTGAAGTTCTAATCCAAAAACTAGACACTTGGAGCTACAATTTCCTTTTTTTAATTCCTTGTACGACCATTTCTCTCAAAATTTGGATTTTTTTTATCCTTTAATTTTTTCCAGTAGTGTAGTTTGAATTTTACAAAATTGGGAAAAACCTTGAGCAGGTGCTTTTGAGTGGAAAAATTGACGATTTCTGGAAAAAAATTGAATTCTATGGTTTTGGTTATGCGATGCAATTTTGTAATACAGTGAATTTTCCCTATAACGAACGTCTATAACGAATTTCGTACAAGACATTGCACCTTGAATCCAAATTCCATGTTAAAAACACCCTCTAAAACGAAGTAAATTTTCTCTGTAACGAAATATTCAAAGAACATCACTCTTTGAATGGGTATTGGTAAAAAGTGGTAAGGGTGGGGTTTTTCCGAAATTTTTCCGGGCGTACGTAATAAAATCCAACCCTAAACCAAATCATTACGGCGGGCAGAGAGATCCTTCTGAAATAGTTTTAAGTTTAGTCTAACCATTACGCTAGTGTGAAAGTTGTGCGAAATTGTCTAAAAGGAAGTTCTTAAGTTTGAATGATAAACTTAAATTTATCAGCGAAGTCGACCGCGACATTGTCGACTATAGAAACAAATTTTCTGCACAACGTAATTTCTTCATAACGAATTTTTTTGCGGATTTGGCGATTTCGTTCCACTGTATTTCTGATTGTTTAGCTCCGAAGTTGGGCAAGTGTTTCCTACATTTTCTGAAATTTACGAAATTTTTGAATTCTCGAGAAAAGTCCTGAAACTTCTTGCCGAATATATCCCAGATGCTTCGAATCAATCATTAATTATCTAAACGATAGTCTCAGTAGGTCAGAATCGTCGAGAACCCTCAAAATTGTTGTCCTTTCTTATTGACATAATTCGATAGCCACTCAAAACTGAGGCTAGCTTTGTTCAACGCAGATTTCCCATCCTTGTTTTCAGTTTTGATTGAGACTTTTCGTGATTTCAGCGATTCTCCGGGCTCAGGTTACGTGACATCATTGATGAAGAGTCAATATTGGGTCGGCCTCTGTTTACCGCTTAGCTTTCTTCGATGAAAAGTGGCTATAAGGGATCCTTTGGATTTTTACTACAAACACAGCCACGGAATTTTGATTGATCGCCTTATCTTGCTGATTTTTTATGAGAGGGAGTTTTTATTTTCGTGGGAAAATTAGGAAATATACTGAAATATGTTGGCGCTTTCGTAGGACATGTTTCCGAAAAGAAAATGCTTATAGTCTAAGAGCCCGTGAATCCTAGACCTTCGTTATTTTATAAAAGCTGAAAACTTGTCTACGCATGCTCCCAACACAGGTAAGAATGATGGACCATTATGAAGTTTGGGTTACCCTGGCTTTGGCAGGTAAGCGGTATTGAAGGGGTGAAAAATACTGATCTAAATTCGTCAAATAATAAAGTGTGATTTTTTGGTATTACCTTCAGAATATCATTAAAAATCACGTCATTAATTGCCAGACACTTAATATTGTGGCAACCCCTTGCCAGACACCCTTAATGGTCATTAAACTATATGTAATTCTACTTAAGTTATAGTATAAAAACTGATTTATATATATAATACTTGGGTAATAATCAGATAATGTTTCCTCATAAGCCAGACATTTTTGATAGTTCCAACCCTTCGCCAGACAAGCATGTATTTCAGCTGCAGGTGCAAGCGCGAGACAGTATATATGAGTGGGTGCGAGTGAGACGGCGTGATGCAAATAATTTTTTTGGTATAGATTTATATAATTTATCATTTAAGTGAATCTCAAAAAAATCTGAAGAAAAGACTTTGGATGCTACAACTAAATTAAATTGTTCACTTGCAGCTAAACTTCATGCTTGTCTGGCAAAGGGTTGGAACTATCAAAAATGTCTGGCTAATGAGGAAACATTATCTAATTATTACCCAAGTATTATATATAAAAATCAGCTTTTATACAATAGTGTTAGTAGAATTATATATAATTTAATGAACATTAAGGGTGTCTGGCAAGGGGTTGCCACTATAGTAAGTGTCTGGCAATTAATGACGTGATTTTTAATGATATTCTGAAGGTAATACCAAAAAATCACACTTCATTATTTGACGAATTTAGATCAGTATTTTACCTTAATACCGTTTACCTGCCAAAGCCAGGGTAACCCAAACTTCATAATGGTCCATCGTTCTTACCTGTGTTGGGAGCATGGCCTAGACCAGTTTTCAGCTTTTATAAAATAACGAAGGTCTGGGGTTCACGGGCTCTTGCTCTATTAATTTGCCTCACAAGAACATTTTTAGAATAATAAAGTTATTCTCGATGATATATTCAAACTGTTACATTAATGGAAGGCAGAAAATATGAATTATTCTCTCTGTACTAATCTCTACAATGAATAATGCAGTTTCCCTGAATTACAAAGATAATACCAGCGGATTTATGTAGGATAGCAGTGATAATTCAATAACTCGTAACCGTGGTAACCGAAGTATAGGTACAATAATTTTCATGAGAAAAACTGTGCGAAATATCCTTAATATACCAAATGAAAATACACTCCTCAAATTTTTCGAATGCTTAGTTTTTATTCATATTATTTCTTTTTGGAGAAACACTCTTAAATTGTTTTATTCATCGAGCCTTAGTTTGAAGTCAACTCTTAAATTTCAAAATGAAATTTTGCGTCCAAATGCGATATGAATATTTCGTTATAGAGAGAATTAACTTCGTTTTAGAGGGTGTTTTTAACATGGAGTTTTCATTCAAGGTGCAATGTCTTGTACGAAAATCGTTATACAGAGAAATTCGTTATAGGGAAGTTCCACTGTAATTGTAACCCAGATTTTCACGCCAACAAGTAAGAAGTTTCAAATTGAAACTGCTACAGAACATCTCGTCATAAGAGTTTCAATAATAACCGATGAAAAGGCTAATCCTTCCCTGATAGTTTGTAATATTTATTGATGAGAGTTCATGAAATTTCCGGCACTTGATGAACTATTAGTTACTAATTGTAGGTAAGTAATAAGGTCAAATAGAGTTCACTTCGGTATAAACTTCGATAATGACGTGAACGAAATTGACCTGATTATGTAAATCAACTAATCTGCATACGTGTTAAGGTAAATTCAGCAACTTGAAGGGATACCCCGAGGTCTTCGAACATCCCATGTCAAATCTTAACTGTCGAACCGCCTATTCTAGATCTGCAAATAGAACCCAGAGGATGGTGTATTCGACGATTCTGACAGCATGAATATTTTTCAATGGAATGAGCTTTTATTGCCACTGGACCGTTCGTCATAAAAATCTGAGCAATCGGACGTCGATCTTTTCGCTCGGTCTATTTCGACGGAGCAAAGCGATTTTATCCATAGAGTTTCATGTTTTTTTATATATTTTTTTGTTTAATGTCGAATTTCCTGATCTGACAATCGATATATTGAAAAATTCTAACACTTTTATTCTTCTGTTTTCATTTATTCATTAAAAACTCAATTAAATCATTAAATTTTTTCGATATACCTATCGTAGTTATGAATGGGCAGGAGGAGATATTCCTTTCCCGTTTCTTTATCGTGAAATTAATTAATTAATAAGGATCTTTCGGTACAACTATAGCCGTATTGATCGACCAGAAGGGGATATTGCATTCCTCGTTTCCTTTGCATTCAGTGCCTTCGCACCTTATTATTTAATTGAGATTTTACGGAAGAGCTACGAAAAGTGTGAAAGTATCGTTAAAAAATGAGTATATTTCCCAAATTAGTGATCTTTGAAATCTCATAATGTATAAAAGTAGAACAGAGCAGTATATTATGTGGCAGATGCTCTGTACCGTTCGTTTATTCCCAGATAGTACAGATGAATCTGTACGATCTGTGGTCACGTGACTAAAAATCCGTCTGCTCGCGGAGGTCAATGCCGAACGGGCTTATTATTAAGAGTGCCTATTATTCCTATCAAAAGGAAAGACTTTAACGAAACATCACTGCATAATTCGAACAATTTTCTATAGATGTTTACCTCAAATGCGTACCAAAATTCAAACAACAAATCATTTATTCCATACATTTCGTTGTATGCTTCAGCTACGTGTATTATATCGATTACATTTCCATTCCCCATCTATCCAGGTATTCATGTTTCACATTATTCTTCGAAAAACTGGATATTTTCCACATGACTCGCGACCTTCATGATGTAATCTTATCGATATATGAAAATGCTATGTGGAGCTTGGAATATCAGCGTGTTCAGTCAAGTATTAACTGGTGAGATCTGTGGCGACCTCTATGGAACATTTCCGGAACAGTTTAGAAGCTGGAGCGGAAATTTCGCAGGTTTCCCTTCAGTAGGAAACTGAGAAAACTGTTATATTGATTTTCCTTCGGGCCATGCGCTTACTGCTTGAGCTTCCTGACTGTAGGTGGCGCAAGCAGGTTCTAAATTGGATTTTGTGATGATAAAAAAGGAAATGCTTTTTCATTGGGAGAATCTGTATATTCTGCCATATCCTGTTGTAGAGCGAGAATATCTCAGTTTAACAAGGATTTCGTGGTTATATTCCAGAGTTACAGTATAAACAGAACTTCAATTCCGTGATACAGAAATCTGTTCTGCATCACATTTTCCAAAGCAAAAATCACTGATCTATATTTATGGAAATACCTTATCTAGTATAATTCGAAAAACTTGTACATTAATATCCATGCATTCTGTGTTAGAATTTTATGGAGTTTATCTGTAAAAATCAGAAGAAGAGAGTGCGCTACAGAAATGTATTAGCTTTTATAGAGAAAAAAAATAGAAAAAATCACATGGGTTTAACATGGGAAATAGTAATGAATAAACTACAATTGATAGTTTTGATTATAGGATTGTAAGTACCTGTATATTATTTAGTAATGTATTTCAAAGCTCTTGACGCCACAACGAATCCTTCAGTGATTTGTATTGTACGGCTCGAAAGTATCGTATAAAAAAGGGAATGTTGAAATACCATAAAACATGAAATATGGGTGAGACAACCCTTCTGACGTTACGAATGTGGAGGTGATAAATCCCTATTTATGGAGTGCGTTTATTGTTTTTTCTCGACCAGAAATTTATGAATTCGTGAGGAAATTTCCATCCATGGTAACATTTCTGAAATTTACCGTCTCGTGAAACGATATATCATAAATATAGGCCAGAAAGTTATTGAATACTTCGCATTTGGCGAGACAGATTTTTTACGATAACAGCATGGCATTGAATTGATTGGGAATTATTCTAAATCAATGAAAGATGATCATACAGCGCTAAATCCGCAAAAAAATCGTTAAAAAGAAATTTCGTTATACAGAAAATTTGTTTCTATTGTCGGCAATGTCGCGGTCGACTTCACTGATAAATTCAAGTTATACATTCAAACTTAAGCACTTCCTTTAGGACATTTTCGTACAACTTTCACACTAGCGTAATGGTTAGATCGAAACCAAACAACCAGGGGTGTATTTAAAACTGTTTTGGATGGATCTCTCTGCCCGCCGTAATGATTTAGTTTGAGTTCGGGATTTATTACATACGTCCGGAATAAAATTGGAAAAAACCCACCCTTATACCTTCTTACCAATATCCATTCAAAGAGTGATGTTCTTTGCATATTTCGTTATAGAGAGAATTTACTTCGTTTTAGAGGGTGTTTTTAACATGGAATTTGGATTCAAGGTGCAATGTCTTTTGCAAAATTCGTTATACAGACGTTCGTTATAGGGAAGTTTCACTGTATTTAATATAATCAAATGAAAATCTGATATGATGAACTGTGGTAAGGATCCCTTAAAAAGAACGATGCGGGTGAACAATGGGCCACTAGGCCTCAGTTCGGCCGGAAAGGCACCGCACGAGAAGAAGAAGAAGAATCCCTTAAAAAACTGCCCTCAAATTTGAATTAGCTTGTTTAATTTACCAGGGGCGGATTAGGTTGTCCATTTTAATGCTTACATTTTCAAGTGCCTGTATGTTTTTCAACATAAAAGTTTCCCGAAAATGGTTCATTTTATGGACAACGAAAGTGACAAAAAAAAGTTCGTTTATTCTAAAACATGATGAATTAATCCTTGTTTCAATTTCAAATTTTTCTTTTCAGGTGAGTACGATAAAAACTAATATGCAGAATGTACGTCTTGGTAAAGAATACGATGTACCTACGTTGGCAACACAAAGAAGACCTCCAGGCGCCTAGCATTCAGACCGTCTTTTGTTTGAGGAAATCGTGGAGTTTTCAGGAATCAGTTCATAAAACTGGAATATACGAGGAGTTATATCGAAGTTGTGGAGAAGGAAATAGGGTAAAACAAGCTTTTATTAGTCTTCCGCATCGAGTGCCTTCTTTCGATTTTAATTTTGTATTCTCGAGTACACCGGAGTATCTTCCGGTGCTTGAGTCGGGGGATTGTCTACATTTATGGGATGCAGGTATAATTCAATTTTTAAACGGGGAATATCGAGAATAGGGTTCAAGGAAGTATGGAAGAGGTTTTCCAAAGTTTTTTTACTATTTCTGATAACCTTGTTGTGTAATAATGATGCAATATTTGGTAGGTCACTTTATACCTGCTTGAAAATTCAAGTATTTGTGACCTTATCTAACTTCAAAGCTTAATTTTTTCTCCACATTAAAAACTTTAGTTGTTTTCGTGAAATTCATATCGAAATAATTAGAATATTTGCATTCGAAACTCAAAATTTGCAAGGTAAGAGTTGAACAGAAAAATCGGATTTTAGGAATGATTTTTCTGGTTGCTATGGCACTCCAAAGTTGACCTTTTTTCTCACAAAAAATATTATTTTTGTGTGTTCTTTTTTTGTCTGATTCGATGTCGTAGAGCAGAAATATGCAGTTAGTTTTTTCATTAAAAGATCATCTTCCGAAATACTCGACTTTTTGTGGAAAAATCGGAGAAATAGCTCAACTTTGGGATGCTGTAGCAGCCAGAAAAATGATACTGTATGAATGCTGATTTTTGTTGTTGTAGATTGATCCTTTACGAATCAGAATATGCAATTTTTATTCACCTATCTGAAACAGTCTAGATTTTCTGAATTTTTCGGCAAGGGTCCAAATTTTCCGATTTTCCATCGACCATAATTAGAAAAATAGATGTGTTACGATAAAACTATTGTAGTATCAGTACACACAGCAGGTATAATTACCATTCGTGAGACGGCAAGGCCGGTCCAACCTCGCATCATCTTAAAAATGTTATTGAAATAACACGTAGCGTAATCTCTGTAGGTATAACCATTGCCTACTATGTTAAATATTAAGTATAAACACTAACAATTGGATATGTATAAAAACAAGTATCAATTGTTTGGAGGAGAGTCCGAATACATGATATTGAGCATTAATAACCCATTTTAATGCTCAATTTTTTAGCCATTTTAATGTGCAATCCTCATGGCAACCGTACACAACGTATTTAGAAGCACTACGAGAAATGTCAAAACTCTACTGGAACATAGATACATAGAAATTCCGTTATGTCAAATGGATGTCTTGTGCAAAATGAGAATGTATTTCAATCAAGAATTCATACACAATTCATATTGAGATCGTCGGAAAAATCTTGTAATCAACTCGCTTATTAATAGAGCGACTAATGGTCTCGAACTATTAAAGCGTGAGCGGAGCGACCATTAGTCGCTGTCTTTAATAACCTAGTTGATTAAATAACTATTAATGAGTGTATCATTCCACCATCCCTCTACTGTATAGACGATTGGCCGAACCTACCCTAGTTGGGTACATTACACGATCATCATATCAACTAAGCTCAATCGATCTAAAACCCATCGAAATAAACCCTAATTAAAAATACCTGG
Organism: Propylea japonica; assembly: GCA_013421045.1. Lineage (NCBI taxonomy): Eukaryota > Metazoa > Arthropoda > Insecta > Coleoptera > Coccinellidae > Propylea > Propylea japonica. Next base: position 98,507,641 of record CM024241.1, read on the forward strand.
ACGATGAAGAACCGCTTCAGAGAAAAACTTTTCCCGGGGAAACTCATCAAAGCGAAAGTTTTCGCGTTCGTTCGGCCCGCGAGAGATACATCCGAAAAACCGAAGGGGCAGCAGCAGCACCCTTTGCGCAAAGCGCCCGAAGAAGCCGCCCAAAATAAAACAGATTTTCCGGAGAGAAAACTGCCGCACGAATTCCCGTCCCCTGACTTTTATTACCTTTTCGCCAGCGGGGTAAAGAGTTGAAAAGTTGGCGGAAGCGAGACGAAAAGAAGGGTAAAACGATGTACAGAGTCACGGGCTGTTGGACGAGAAAATGGAACTGCGATCAAATTGTCCATGCTCGTCGCTAATTTCGAAAACGGCCGAATCTCTGGTTGGGATTTGGGAGAGACGTTTTTCAAGCTCGGATTTGCAAATGGAAAAATCCAGATTAATTCGAGCGTGATGATATTTTTCTTCGGAAAATGGGGACGTGTGGTTGCCATCTTTCTCGTTCACTCGTTATGCAATAAGCCGCATATTTTTCGGTTGTCCTAATGTATGTTATTTTCGAATTTTAAGCCGACAATGATTTCACTCCCTGATGACGAATTCGTGGTAAAATTCAATTCTGTCCGTGTGGCCGTCCGGCCGGTCGTTAGCACTTTCGAAGGAATTGTCCGAGAGACTTGAAATTTTCAGGGTGAGTTGGGTTCCCAAATGGCTCGGTTGTTCGTGAACCAGCCAAATGATACAGGGTGTACCATAAAATATGGCCATTCAAAATTTGTGGCCATAAAGAAATATTCGATTGGAATGAAATGTATTTTATGAATAAAGATTGATAGGAAATTTGTGGCCATAGTGTCAACAAAACCATAGAAAATTCAAGTGGAATATTGAGAGGAATAATCTTTATATTTCCACAACAGGATCTGATTGCTCCACCAAAGAACGAGCGCTGTGAAGCTCCTGCTCAGGGCCAAATTTTTTTTCAGTAAAGTCTGGCAATTCTTCGTGTCTCGTCAGATTAATACTTCTAAATTGTGGAAATTCACTCTGAAAAATTAATCTGTTCATAAAATTAAAGACTTTTGGGCTTGCTCTTGATGATATTGATGTGAACGATGTTTGGTTTCAACAGGATGGTGATATTCATCACAGATTTCATGCCACAATCGATTTATTACGTCAATTTTTTGATGACTGTTCAATTAGTAGATTAGTAGAATTTAGTAGATGATATCAATAGGCCGCCAAGCGCTTTTGTACCATTTTCTGTGGGCTGCCGTTAAAAACGTGTAGGGTAAAACCCGGATAGATGCCTCAGTTGGATAGATGCCCTATTTTCAAAAAACCTAACTTCCGAAACACGCATCAAAAAATTTATTTTATGAGAAGATGCTACAGTCACCCTGGACCTTAGTTTTGTAAGGGTTATTGTAAAGTGAAGCCGTTTTTCGCCATTGTGTGCGATCATCTCAGCAGCGAACTTCACAAACATGCCAAACTTTTAGAGGTAGGTATTTGCCGCTGTATAACTTTTGAAGTGGTAATAAATTCATTAATTTTTTTGATTACGCCAATACAGTGTTTCATTGAGTGTACATCTGAGTAGTTTTTGTTTTCTACTTAATTTATTAAAAAAAATCATGGGGATCTATCCCTATCGAAAAGGATAGTTGCCCTGATTTTTTGTGGTATAGGTGTCCCTTAGGACATCTAAACTAAAACCATATCTTCTTAGCAGGTTTTCGATTCATTGTGTTATTTTAATTTTAAACTTGATTCCTGATCATTTTTGTTGAGACTTATTATTTAATTGATTTATCATGAATGTGTGTAATAATGCTTTATGTTAATATGAAGAATGCAACTTGTCGTTTAATATATGCTTTTGAAATTCAATTAATAATGTACAATTGTTGTTAATTCGATCCATGTTACGTACATAAGTGGCTGTTTTAAGCATAGAAAATCTCATTGTATTAATTGGGTTTTTGGTTCACACAGTATGAAGGGCATCTATCCCTCCCAGTATTTTCATGGTGGGGCAACTATCCATACTTGTAGGCAACTATACCCAAAAAAAGGGTTCTACAAAAATCAAATTTTTATGGAATTTGAGATTGCTATGTCAGAGAAAAGTCTCAGTATTCCAAATCAAACAATGGGGCTTCCTACACTCACAGAAATTACACATATAAAATCAATATTTTCAAAAATATGAGGCAAATTCAAAAAGTGGGGCATCTATCCGGGTTCTCCCCTAATGCCGACAAACCAGTGACAATTTAGCATTTGAAGGACAAAATTCGTGATGCGATTGCAAGTTATACTTTCGTAGACGAACACAGTGCAGAAAAGTTTGTTAAAATATTCATTCGGTATCGACGTATTTTCAACATAGAAACGAAAGGGCCACAGCTGACCATCGCGGCTGCAAAACGACCACAACATATTTCATAACGGCCGACAACCGTCATATCCTAAACGTATTAATTGGCACAACTGTTGTCTTCCTCCTATAAATCCCAGTTAATCCCCAATTCCGGAATATGCACCGCTCTTAAATCCAGATCGTTCTAATTGAATTTATCTCAATGGGAACTTTGCTAACCCCCCTCTGTTGTAAACCCCTTTACCCTCCGTCGCTGGAACCGCATCGGTCGAAACCGGAATTAAATTACGAAAATTACGAGACGTTTTCGTAACGTACGGCCTTGTTATATCTCATATTTTCGATCGGACGAATGCGAGAAATCCGGGATTATCGAATTTTCAAGGATTTAATATTGTTTGTAGGGTAAGAGGAGATTGGGATTGAAATTCCGTGAAGTCCAAAAATGATAATAATTTCAGGAAATCATTGTTCGATCGTTCAGGACTTTACTTGACAGATATCATCTTGAATAATTAATAGTTATTTAATCAACTAGCTTATTAACGACAGCGACTAATGGTCAAGATATTTTAATACGTTCGCTCCGCTCACGCTTTAATAGTTCGAGACCATTAGTCGCTCGATTAATCACCGAATTGATTACAAGATTTTTCCAACGATCTCAACATGAATTGTGTATAAATTCTTGATTCAATTACATTCTCATTTTGCACAAGACATAATGGAATTTCTATGTTTCAGTAGAGTTTTGACATTTCTCGTAGGGCTTCTGAATACTTTTGGTACGGTTGCCATGAGTATTGAAAATTAAAATGTAGCATAAATGGAGCATGAAAATGGGTCATTAATGTTCAAATTCGTACACATTAGAAGCACCTTTCATTTCGAGATCGGCAGAAAAGATCTATAATGTCAAAAATATAATATTCATTCATGTCAGGAATATGAACTGACTGAAAAAAGTGGTACGTCTCTCATAGATAAATGCCCGTCCACACCGTAGTCGTCTGGTTAATGAAGCTCTAGAAACTCATGCTATTGATAGGATGGACTGGCCAGCTCGCTCTCCAGACCTGAATTGCACCGAACATGTCTGGTCTGAGATGTCTAGACAATTGTCAACCTTAGAACAACCGATCAATAACCCGGAGGACCTTTCTAACGCTTTACGGGATATTTTGACGAATTTGCCCCAAAATTTTATAAATCGTTTGATCGAAAGTATGCCTCGTAGGGTAGAATGCTTGAGACGAGCTCGTGGGGGACCAACTAGGTACTAGCTTAACCGAAACTTCAGCCTTTTTGTGGTTTCATCATAAAATTTTTATGTTATTCAAACACATAATTTTGAGTGTTCCTAATGAAGTCTTTTTTTCTCTCCAACTTTCCATTTTTTCATTCTTTTCTCAAGTGAACCATATTATCAACTGAAAATACTCTGATATCTGACTAAATTTATAATCTTGGAGCGAATTTTTTAGAAATAAATTTAGAACAAGTAAGTGATCCCTATCAATTGTTGAGCAGTGTATTTCACACTAACAAATTATTTTGGAATTCTTCATGTATGATTTACCAACTGAATAACGTTTGATACTTGAATTTCTGTAAATGAAATATGAAATTATTGCTCATTTTCAATAGATAGATGTATTTTTGAGCTATTCATCGATTTATCGACAACTGGAAAAAAATTATCGTTACTTGGAACAATTCCACGAAAAGTCCACGAACCGACTCGAAACCGGTAATATTTCACCGAAAGAGGTTCTAAGGCTTGTCGATAAGCAGGTATTGTATTCCCTTCTACGTTAATGGGGCTTTTTCCGTAGAATTTGTTATCGTCAAATGCTTCAACTCATTTGAATTTCAATAAGAACCCATAAATAAGTTGCGACTGTGTATTTTCGAGTTAGGTCGGACTTTTCGGGCCTAAACACTTCGCGAGAAGTTCCCAGCTGAAGCGGAAAACTTGAGAGTTTTATAGATGAGAGTTCACTGTTTGCGTTTAAAACCGGGCGTTATACGATTCGAGAAATCTGTTTAATTTTCAGTCTGCCTTGGAAGTTTCGCGATGTTGTGTTTATCCGCCTGATTGGCCGATTTATATTTTTTTTAGGTTTTATTGGATTGCGATTATGTGGTCGATTGGTTTTAGGACTGCGGCATGAGGGGTTGTTAGAATAGAGTTTTAGTTAATCTATGTTTGGGCTTATAAAACTATACAGCGTGTTTGATCATGACTTAGCGATAATAAGGTCATCAAATATACCTAATATTATCGACAGAATCACCCAAACTTGGAAGTTTACCCCCTTAGTTTTGGAGTAGCCCCCCATTTTAAATTTACTCTGTAATTTTCGTTGGCCCTTCCAAATAATATCGATTTCTTTGGATATAAAGGTCCTACAGATGTGAAAAAATGTTTTTGAAAGATGATACTACCACCTTTCATTGAAGTATAACAATATAAAAACATTCAACTTGAAAACGCCATAAAAAATTCTTTAAAAAAGTTCATAGTGAAAATATGTACTGATTTTCTCAGTAAATCCGCAATAGTACAATAACTAGCACATTAAAGTATAATTTTTTCAATGATTCAACACGCAAGGACACAAGCTACAAAACAACACTCACATCATTTCTGTAAGTTACATAATTTGACAGTTATTGCTGTTCGAACATGACCCTTATGAAAATTGATAAATTAAAAAAAAACCTCACTACTGTACTTTCGATAATTTTCAATGATCAAACAAACAAATTAATCATAAAAATTGCTCAAAATGGCCGCCTCTGCTCTGTAGGCAGGCAGTGGACTTCATGACGAACTGTCTTGTGTCTTTTGCTCGCATAGTGATCATGTTCGAGCAGCAATAACTCTCAAATTATGTAACTTACAGATATGATGTGAGTGTTGTTTTGTAACTAATATCCTTGCGTGCTAAATCATTGAATAAAACGTCAACGTGCTAGTTCTTGTTCTATTGCGGATTTACTAAGAAAATCAGTACATATTTTTACTATGAACTTTGTAAAGAATTTTTTTATGGCGTTTTCAAGTTGAATGTTTTTATATTGTTATTCTTCAATGGAAGGTGGTAGTATCATTTTCAAAAAACATTTTTTTCACATTTGTAGGACCTTTATGTCCAAAGAAATCGATATTATTTGGAAGGGTCAACGAAAATAAAAAATTAAATTCAAAATGGGGGCTACTCCAAAACTAAGGGGGTAAACGTCCAAGTTTGGGTGTTTTTGTCGATAATATTAGGTATATTTGATGCCCTTAAATTATTGCTAAGTCATGAGCAAACACACTGTATATGTTGACCAAAATTGAAACCACTATCCAAAGTTTCACATAAATGTCCTCTTTCAAACACCTGGAGCTGGATGAAAAACTCAGTTTAACCATTTTCTTCTTCTTCCAATAATGGACCGGCTCAGTGGAACACAGTATTCTCCCATTCTTTCGCCGTTTCAAAAATAAGAAGGTGCATTTTCTTGTTATTCCAGCTCATGATGAATGAATTCATTAAAGCACCCAAACAATCCATCATTTTTTCTGGTGTGAACCTAACACAACCCACCCCAACTTTCCCGCACTTGTTCATAACGTTCCGGTACGCGTTTCCGCTTCAATCTCCCTCTCGTTCCGAATCGAATCTACACGGTCCGATCGTTCTAAATAACGACGGAAAATAATTCAAACCAGCTCATTTACAAATTGGATATAGTATGATAATTTCAGCCCACAGCAGCAGCGGATCTCTGTTCGGCAAATTCGCATCAGAAAACGCGAATGCAAATACGCGACACGAATTTCTAAACGAGTTGTTCACGAACGATCAGTTGGAGTTTGGTTTGTTTTCAGCCTGTTTATTTCGTCGAAATTAGGACGAAATGTGTTGTTTTGTTCGTTTTGAACGAGGGAAAAGGGGCGTGAAATTCGAGTGCTGATTACTTAACTAAAATATGCAATCTCGTTCAAAAGTCCCATCATCAATAATGAAACAACGAATCAGAATTTGTGAAAAACATCGAGATATAATAGAAAAGAGACACTATAACATACAATTGAGTAAGGAAAAATAGTACCACTAGGCGGGTCTAAGTCGGGGACCGATATGGCATAAAGTTCAGGGTTGAATTAAGTTGCCAGTTTTTTCTGTTTACAAATTTCAACCAAAAAATACGACGTGTTGGGTCTTTAGGAATCCTGTTCCAATAAGGTCAACTGAATATCAAATAAAAAATTTTTCTTCAGGCAATAATATACACATATAAAAAGATATCAGATTACCAAGTCATACTAGCAAAATTTTCGAATGCGGATCTGTTCAGTACTCATCCCTACCTGTGATATGTTTTTCCTCTAATTTTCTTTTTATCTGTTTTTCTTCTTTGCTTGAAGAAAGCCTTTCAGTGCACGATACCTTTTATTGTATATTATTAAGCAAAAAAATCACAATTTAACTAGAAACAGGCGCAAGAATCACAATTCCCCCAGAAAATTCAACGATTGTCAAATTTGACGTTAGGTGGTAGTAATATGGCGGATCTGATACCACGTTTATTTCAATGATGGCAACTTTATACTGTCCTATCTCTATGGTGAAAACTGAAGTTCTAGCTTTCAAGTCTTTTTGGGCCTGTTGTAGTGATTTCAGGAAGATGAATATATTTTTTAACGAAGCATTATTCAGAACGAACATGCTGAAAAAATAAAAACTGGAAAATACTACCTGCATAGGAAGATATGAATTTTTCAAACCTAGCTGGCAAAATAATTGAAAAAACACTCAAAAAATCCCGAGAACTACAAAAAATCGCATTAAATACATGGTGTATTTTAAGGTATCCCTGTGGCTACCCAAAAATACCTCATGTATGTAATGCGATTTTTTGACCTGTGTCTGAGGAATCTTAAAATAATTTATTGACGTCAGTCGCTTGGACACCCTGTATAAGGAAATCAACCATGTTCGAATATGATGAGATTTTCGCTGAAAAATACTCCTCAGCTATATCATCTAGAAAATTTGATGAAATGTCTAAAAAACTTTCAAATTAGTCAACAAGATGCTATTTTCAGCGTATATTCCCTGTCCCCCAGCATCCACACCCGCCTGCAATCAATATTACACGATATTAAATGTATCAGTAGGTATAATGTATTCCCGACAAAAGCCTGGCATAATATCAGTACGGCATATCTCAGCCGAAATTTAATTTCGTCATTGTGAACGGGATGAGAATTTATCTGGAATGTCGTCGACAACCTGAAGAAGATGGCGAATATTTGAACCCTTCAGGCCAACTTTTCGATCCCATATCGGTCGCAGCTTTTTTTTTCCTTGTAATATCGAGAGATTGACAGAATTCCCGTTTCGAAATTTGCCGTTTCATCGAAAACTCTGGAATATTTAATGCAGGTTTGAATATACAGGTTGAATCGACGAAAAGGCGTGAAGCATGTTGAGTATCTGTTCATATACAGTATTTAATCATTCAAATTAAATAATTTTTTATACCCTTGGATTTGGCTCTAATATCATACTGTTAGAATTGACATTTCTTGAATGTTTCACAGTTCCCTTACACTAGCAAATATGGGTGGGAATACCTTTTCAATCGAGGGTCAAATCTACTTCGAATATAATCAACTTTTATTGAGAAATATATTATTATGACAAGTTTAGAAAAGAATTACTCAAATCTCAACCTGACTCTTTTCTCACTAGTAATATGTCCTTTTGACATAAGTTTGTCACTCGTTTTTATCATTATTCCGAAATTGAATTCGATATTTAGTATGAAATACCACTATTCAAATCTACGGGAGATGATTACCCTTCAATAGGGTCCTGTAGCGGTCTTAGAAGAACAGGAGATTCGAAAAATCATCACTTGGAATGTCAGACTTGGTTTAAAACACCCTCCTGACACAAGAGCATGAACTAAGTATTTTGTATCTGAATATTGAAGGTATTTATTAGAATGGTTTTAAGTTTTAATTCTGTAAAAACGGCGAGGCAGGGTTTTTTCTACTAAGGTTTTTCCCTGTGCTCTGGTATCATATGCCAGGATAATATTGTACCCCCTTTTGCACCAACCTCAGCTAGGGACTTTTCTGTTTATGTATTGTATGTTGTTAACTCTCATTTCAAAAGAATATATATATACTAGTAATAGAAGGGACATATTATTACGACCGCCAAATGTTGGAAACTTCGAGAAAAATATTAAACTGTTGTGGATAAAGTAAAGTATGCTACTCGCGTATGATGGCTTTTATTCACACAATACACAACAACAATACTTTTCGTTGCATAGTTTTCTCTTAAGTAGCGATAAGTTTTACATTTTCTCCTCGTTAATGCATAGTTAGAAACATCCTAGATGAAGTCTCCAAATTATCATTCATGATTTTGATACGTTTCAATTTCAATCCACTCCAAATGCAAACCAGCGTACGTCAATAGCAACTGCCATAAACATAACCTCTAATACAGGTAAACCATCATTTGTAACAACGCGGCAATAGAGAGCCAAACTCATTCGGAGGATTAAAACAGACATTAACACAAATGGGCCTACTCTGCACAGCTGCGGCACGTGTGTTAGTCATGGGATACAGGAAGGTATTCTAACCTACAAATAATTCCATGAAACCATTATCTGAGCCGATATTTCATGAGCATCCCTCAACTACGAAGTCCTCACGGTATGTGGCTAGTTAAAGGAGGTGTAGAACTGCTGAACTGGGTTGAGTTATTGAGAAGATCTCTCTTCCCTGATGTACAATCGCTCCGTTGGAAGTTATCGAAATGAATGGCTCGATGAATTATGGAATCGTGTACCGTGTAAGTGGAATGGATACCTGGGTGTATCCAGCCGTCTGCTCTATCGCTATAACCTGGAGAGTAGGGGAAAACCCGGATTGATGCCCCAGTAGGATAGATGCCCCATTTTCAAAATACCTAACTTCCGAAACACGTAACAAAAATTTAATTTCATAAGTAGATGCTACAGTCACCCTGGACCTTAGTTTTGTAAGGGTTATTGTAAAGTGAAGCCGTTTTTCGCTAATGTGTGCGATCATCTCAGCAGCGAACTTCACAAACATGCCAAACTTTTAGAGATAGGTATTTGCCGCTGTATAACTTTTGAAGTGGTAATAAATTCATTAATTTTTTTTATTACGCCAATACAGTGTTTCATTGAGTGTACATCTGAGTACAAATATTTTTTGTTTTCTTCTTTATTTATCAAAAAAATTCATGGGCATCTATCCCTATCGAAAAGGATAGTTGCCCTGTTTTTTGAGGCATAGGTGCCCCTTAGGACATCTAAACTAAAACCCTATCTTTTTAGCAGATCTTCGATTCATTGTGTCATTTTTTGTTTTTAAACTTGATTCCTGATCATTTTTGTTGAGACTTACTATTTCATTAATTTATCATGAATGTGTGGAATGACGCTTTATGTTAATATGAAGAATTAAACTTTTCGTTTAATATATGCTTTTGAAATTCAATTAAAAATGCACAATTGTTGTTAATTCGATCCATGTTGCGTAGATAAAGTTGCTGTTTTAGGCATAGAAAATCTCATTGTATTTAGTTGGGTTTTTGGTTCACACAGTATGAAGGGTATCTATCCCTTCCAGTATTTTCATGGTGAGGCAACTATCCATAATTGTAGGCATCTATCCCCAAAAAAGGGTTCTACAAAAATCAAATCTTTGTGAAATTTGGGATTGCTATATCAAAGAAAAGGAGTATTTCAAATCAAATAATGGGGCTTGCTACACTCATAAAAATTACACATATAAAATCAATATTTTCAAAACTATGAGGCAATTTCAAAAAGTGGGGCATCTATCCGGATTTTCCCCTATACGACAAGTCTTCTCTCCGGGATGCATCATCAGGCGACGTCGTGCTATTGAATTCCGTACACGCCATTCAAACGTCATCTTGGAAAGGGAGCACAACACAAAGTCTAAAGATAAATTCTGCGAAATCATAACTGGGCGCGCTTGGCTTGTGTGCAGCTGCTCACTTGGTTTAATGAGGGTTTCTAGCGAGAGAATCATTCCGTTTGACGACTTTCATTGTCGTCGTCGCCGTATGATTGATGATGGAAATATTAGGGGAATAAACGGGTAGTATGAATTTTCATTCATTATTATTCTGGTAGGATAAAATCGAGTGAATTTCTCGGATGATTCTGCTAGATATATCACGCGAAGTTGAGATTAATGTTGCTTAATGGTGAATGCTCGAGTTCCTTTTGTTTGTTTCCACTCTTCAAAATCTATGAAATATTGTATTATGTCATATCATATTCGTGATTGAGAGTCGTGGAAACTGAGTTGATTTGATGTTTTTTGATGAGTTGGTCAGAAAACAAACGAAAGATGGCAGAGAAAGAGTGAAATGGGTTTTTACATATTTTACATATAAAAAACCAGAAAATCCTGCAAATTTATCTATCGAATAAAGAAATCAGAATGTAGGCACGTTTTGCAAAATGGCGAATGCGTCGGTAACATATTCCTTATTTGATGTATACAGGTTTGGAAATTTACATCTGAAACAAACGATATAGAATGCATCAGACAGAGAACCGATATCTCGGCGAGAAATGGACGTATTGAGGTCAATAAAAAAATAAATTAAAGCTGAATTAACAAAGTATCCCATCATTATAACGATTATGCAAAATTAAAATTTCCACGCTCGTAGACAAGAAAAAAAAAGTGGTAAAATTTTGAGAATTTTTTTGTTGCTGATTTTTCTATCATTACTCGAAAACCACTGAAACTTAAAATTTTTGAAGTTCTAATCCAAAAACTAGACACTTGGAGCTACAATTTCATTTTTTTAAATTCCTTGTACGACCATTCCTCTCAAAGTTACGGCATTTTGGAATTTTTTTTGATCCTTTAATTTTTTCCAGTAGTGTATTTTGAAAATGGGGCATCTATCCGGGTTTTACCCTACGCGAAAAACCGCCGACGTGTGCGAGATGCGCTTCGGAAACGTTCGGACGCGCTCGCACAGCCTCCGACGCCCGATCTGATCCTGGACCAGCACTTTCCTGCAGTTCTATCGCAGTCTCTGGAAGAGAAAGGATACAGCGACGTTTCGGAAGTGTGCTTGTTGTCGTATGCGACTCGTTTCCGGCGGGGATTGTCGTCACACGACTCGTCGTTCAACTGTTTTGTTGTTGTTGTTGTGTGCTGGTCTCTTCAGTTGAGTGCTGGTGACTGAGTGTCATTCGTGTATTGTTGTTTTTTACATAATATGTTTGTTTAGTTTAGATATTTTACTTGGGTGAGGTGGGAATTGCAAATTTTTGATGAGGAATGAAGAATTGTTAGTAATGAAGAAGGGGAAGAAGATGAAGGTAATTTGAATTTGTTACTGATGTCATGATGACTAAAAACAGGCCATCTCACGTGCTTCATTTCGAAATTTCGTAAAATTTTTATCCTGATCAAAGGTTTTTATATTTTTATGACATCTATATTGTTTTTGTCCCTTCCTCATCATTATATTACTTAAGAAAAACTGAATTATCACGGATACATACAAATTAGTAGTAGGATTCAAGAGAGAAATACAATTCAAATGAACCACAAACAGTCATAAAAATTGCCCATTTTCCTCAATTTCATAATGAATAGCATGTAGAATCTGCCTGGAAATTTTTCTGGTTTCAATCCTTGCAATTCAACTCATTTTATAACATATTCGAGTTTGATACATTCGATTCATCAAATCCATTATCAATTCATGTGAAAAATCATAATTTGGTACTACCTACATAGCAATATAATATAATATTACATTCGATATGTAATGTTTCATTAGTATCTCATCGAATATTAATTACTAATAATTACGTCCATTATGACCTCGTTCCATTTTAACATTTCATATGCATTACATGAATCATTGAACTTTTTGTGATGAATGGATGAACTATATTTCCACTTCGTTTGTAACAATCATAAATTATCAACTGAATGAGAGGATATTATAGTTGCTGATTCATATAAAATTGGCTATCGCATATTGTCCTAAAATCGAGGATTTGCTAAAAAAATATGTATTCATTCGAATGAGAAATCTTTGATTTTCTGAGTATGTTTTTTGACCAAGAAAACATACTAAATTTCGAAGATAAGGAAACTCTTTATAGTGCAAAATTTCCCTGAACCATTCTCTAGTCAGGATCTTCTAAAAAGCTTCGGTAGTTTTTTGAACATGACACTCTCGAAAACAATCCAAAAAATCCACAAGTGACGAATCAGGAGATCTCGGGGACCATTCCAGATGACTTATTTCTTCAATTTAACTGTCGACCAACGACCATTCAGATCAGTAATCGTTCTCTAGAAAGAGGAATCAAGCAACTGCAACAGAATTTTCTTCGTTTTTGAATTTAATTCTGCATAATATGAATATGGATAGTTTTTTCTATAAGAAGTATTGAGTATCAAGAAATTTGCAATTCTACGCCCTACCAAGTTGAATTCGTATGATACAATTATTGAATTCGAAAAACTATTCAGAGTTGATTGAATCGAATGAAACGTTTTCGAAATTTGATGAGGGCACTTTGAAGAAGTCACAATGCGATAATACATGTGCTAGAAATTTTATTAATGTTGACGTTCTACAAGTATCGTTACAAAGAATATGTCTTCTGCAGGTGGCAACAATTAAACATAAAAGACCACTATCAAACCATCACTCAGTTCAGTAGAATTGACATCAAAGCTTAAATGTAAAATGAACAGGTAGATGCAAAATGGCGAAATCGTCGGGCTCCACACGAACATTGCAACTGAATTTACAGATGAATACAAAATGGCTAATGCATAGGTCTAAGATGAACACAGGCGATTTCTACACGAAGCCTTTGCTTATGTCGTTGTGAATCCACACAAATCCAATGAAGTATTTCTTGTTACGTCTGCTAATGGCGTCTTAATCGAAATAACGTCGAGATATGGTAGAAAACACAATTTCACTTTCGCGAAGTTACAGAGATAACTCATCCGCGAAAATTCACACAAAAAACTTCTTATAGACTTCGAACGAAAATACTTCAAATCGCATCCTACGCATTCCTATTCAAGCGTTTTTAAAATAAGACCCTATAAGTACCTCGCTGCAAAATGGCGAATGCACAGGCCTCAGATGCCAACAGACGAATTTCTAAACGAAGCCTTTGTTTATGTCGTTGTGATTCCACACGAATCTTATGAAATCATTTCTTGATATGTCTGCAAATAGCATCTGAATTGAAATAACTTTGAGATATGGTAGTAAACTCAATTTCACTTTCGCGTAGTTACAAAGATGACTCATCCGCGAAAATTCACACAAAAAACTTCTTACACTTCGAACGAAAATACTTCAAATCGCATCCTACGCATTCCTATTCAAGCGTTTTTAAAATAAGACCCTATAAGTACCTCGCTGCAAAATGGCGAATGCACAGGCCTCAGATGCCAACAGACGAATTTCTAAACGAAGCCTTTGTTTATGTCGTTGTGATTCCACACGAATCTTATGAAATCATTTCTTGATATGTCTGCAAATAGCATCTAAATTGAAATAACTTTGAGATATGGTAGTAAACTCAATTTCACTTTCGCGTAGTTACAAAGATGACTCATCCGCGAAAATTCACACAAAAAACTTCTTACACTTCGAACGAAAATACTTCAAATCGCATCCTACGCATTCCTATTCAAGCGTTTTTTAAAATAAGGCTTTATAAGTACCTCGCTGCAAAATGGCGAATGCACAGGTCTCAGATGCCAACAGACGAATTTCTAAACGAAGCCTTTGTTTATGTCGTTGTGATTCCATACTAATCTAATTAAATTATTTCTTGTTATGTCTGCCAATTGCGCCTCAATTGAAATTACGTTGAGATATGGTAGAAAACCCAATTTCACTTTCGCGCAGTTACAAAGATGCCTCATTCGCGAAAAATTCACGCAAAAAACTTCATAGACTTCCAACAAAACACTTCAAATCGCATCCTACGCCTTCATATTCAAGTGTTTTTCAAAATAAGACAGAAGAAGTAACTCGCTGCAAAATGGCGAAAGCGCAGGTTCTTACAAGCTAATTTTCACGAGATGTCTTTGTTTATGTCGTTTTGAACTCACACATATTTCCGCAATATCTGAAGGAATCATTTTGACCTATGTCTGTCAATGGCCTCTGTCATCTAAGAAAAATTATCAAAATGTAAAGATGAAATAGAATAGTGTCAAAATAAGAGTTACATGGTGGATATATAATCATCTAAACTGTGGTTCTAGCTTAATTAGATATTTGAATCATTTATTCTCAAACATTTCATATTTTTTATATTTTTGGGAACCATATTATATATATTCCTAAATTGAACGTACAAACGAGGGGAGATTCCTTAAGTGAGTTTAAGAAAAAAAGTCCCATAAACATGGGGTCGCTAACGTTTCGTTTTCGAGATACAGAGTGTTGAAGTTTAAATTTTTTTCAAGTTTTTTTCTCATAGTATCTACATTTCACAAGATATTGAACTGAAATTTGGCATAGATAATACATTTGAGAGTTCTCACCGCTTGACATGGCAATTTCGATAGAAGATCTACAGGGTGATATTTTTTCTGGAACACTGCTACCTGTTCTTCTGCAGAACTTTTTTTGATGTGCAACTGTTAATTTGAAAAAATGTAAAAAGAAGCTTTGTTTTTATACCAAACTTTTCGGTCCCTTGTAGTTTTGTCGTATCTACCAAGGATTTCGAGAAAAAAAATTTTGAACGATTCTCTCGAAATCCTCGTGAAAATCCATTATGATGGGAAGGCCACTTTGTAAGCTGTGGTGAATGAATTCAGTGTCAGCTTTTATGGAAATTTTCCTGATCTGTAGCGATGATTCATAAAGATTCGATAAACTCGTATAATCAACACATGTTTTTGATTGAAACTTTAACACCTTGTATCTCGAAAACGAAACGTTTGCGACCCCATGTTTATGGGACATTTTTTTCTTGAACTCACCTAAGGAATCTCTCCTTTTCGTTTGTACGTTCAATTCAGGAACACCCTGTTTATTTTGAGACATCTATATGCCGTCTGCTTTTGAGAGATTGTTAAATTATGTTTGGGATGAATGTAGTCGTCATTCCTGGTATCGTAGAAAGTTTTTTTGTTTTCATATTTTTCAAATAAATGTTCATTGGTCCTAATGAAAAGAACACATTCCTGAATGTAAAGGGCATATATTGTCAATAATTTATTTTTCTTGGAGATACTTCTTCAGGATTCATTATATTTCACGTTGTTAAGTATTATCATTGCCTTTTTCTGTAAAATGAATAATGTAATAACAATGGAATAACAGTGAGGTGTTTCGCATTTCGAAAAATTCTCACGAAAAAACTTCCTGCACTTCAAATTTCAAAGTGCCCTAGTTCCGAAAACGTTTCATTCACCTGAATTCAATCAAAACCCGCGATGATACACAAACGTCATGCGTTTTCCGTCAACTAGCAGGCCTTCAAAGCGTGATGGAGGAAGAACGAAGCAGCACCAGCTGAATTAGCATGGAAACATTCATCGTCCTCGGCGTGTGTATCCTCTGCTACGAACTCTGCGAATTTCTGTATCAGTGCACCGGGCCAGATAACAACGCGGACGTCGCCGTCGACAGGACGACGGCCGAAGCGACCGCAGGAGCGGAGCAGGAGCAGGAATCGGACAAAAAACCGGACGACGCGTCCTTTGCAGGAAACGGAAACGCCATCGCGGCGGCTTCGGACCACGCTGTGATTTACACCATCGAGAACCATCGCGCTGCCGGATTCCAATAGGAAGGGATCTCTTTGACGGCCACGGTATAAATAAAAAGATATATGGTTTTTTTTTTGGTGCGGTGACGTAGAAGGGAACGTTTAACGGGTTGGGTGTGATTGGGAGATCGATATCGGAAATGAATCTTCCTTTGATACTGTCTAGATCTTTTTGTCCGCCTGTTTCTATACAACATACAGGGTGTTCTGGTTTTTTTCCGACAAACAAAGTTGAAAATGATTCGCGTTTTCTTTAATATCTTTCGACTGATTCCAAATAATTGCTTGGAAGTTGGTACATAAGGTTTTTTGAGGTGAGAAATTCAAATTAGTCGTCGATTTGGTTGTATTTTCTCTAGAGGGCGCCACTGGCAATCATTTCGTCCGGTCTCCGCTTCAAACCGTTGCAACTTTTTTTGTACTATCCTGTACGTCACTTTTGGACTAGAAAAATCATTCAGAACACTTAAAAACAACAATTACATAGCATATCACTTCTACTTATAATTTGGCAATAGAAAATCCGCATGCATTTCGCCTTAGAAATCTTCAAAATGAATTTAAATTGAATATTTGAATGGGAATAATTTTGGACAGTTATGGGACACTTTGGCGTTAAATGCATTTTTCACTGAAACGATTGCTCCTAGCGACTTCGATGAGATATACATTTTTTAAGTAAAAAGGATGAGAGAATTGATTTTTCAAGTCCAGAACGGTGTACAGGGTAGCACAAAGAAGTTGCAACGGTTTACATGGGTTGAAATTGTTGCGGATGGCGCCCTCTAGAAAATACAAGTAAATCGACCACGAATTTGAATTCATCGTCCCAAAAAACCCTTGTATACGAAATTTCATGAAAGGATTTCGAAGCAGTCAAAACATATTGGATAAAACCACTTTAACACCCTGTATCTCGGAAACGAAGCATTTCCCGATCCATGTTCATAGGAACTTTTTTGCTTAAAATGATGTGACCTATCACCCATTTCAGTTCGTCGGAAACAAATCAGAACACCCTGTATATCGTAGCTTTGCGCGAATGTCTGTAACTTTCTTACGGAATGAGATGGAGACTGGAAATTTTAATCAAAGTAATTGGTCAAAATAAGAAATCCTCTTAGGGCATAATTTTGTATTCTGAACCTGATTATTTGTGCCAGAATTCGTGAGAATACTGAAACGTTCTTTGGTAGAGCAATAAGGCTATTATGGATATACAGGATAACAGTAGTTTGGAACTACTGGATTTAATTTGATGAGAATTTGATATAATTAATAGTATTAAGGACCTCTTAAATCACCGCACTCGAATTTCAATTAGCTTGTTCAGTTTACCCAGGGCATATTGAGTTATACATTTTAATACTAAATAACTAATTGAAATTTATTCCACTAAAAATAATTTCCAGTGGCGTCATTTAGGAGGTCTTATCTTCGTAGGGAGGGTCACTAGGAAAAAAATTTTTTGGACTTGTCATCTTATTTTTTATGTTCTAAATCCAAGAGATTTCCCACATTTTCGGCACACCTTGTATATGAATGCAAAATCTCAGCATGAACGGAATTACATTCTGGAAATTATAGAAAAATCAAACATAATTATTGTTCATTCAAACTCCCACCACCATATAATTCGCGCAAACGACTTGATCATGTGAACGCACAATCGATTCTAATATGAGGAACGCATCTCCCATCCTCATTCGTAATAAATGATAAATCTCCATTAAGGAACGCGGTACAGATGACGCAGACAGTTTCCTCACCTCTGAAAGGCAACAGTTAATTCCTGGAGGCAATAAATAGGACCGAAATTCGCATAATTAGGCCTAGATTGAGATTGAATAGCTTAGGCGGTCTCGACACGAGCACTTCAGGGACTCGTTCTATCAACATATTAAAATTAACGCAGCCGGTCGTTTATCAGAACCTCGAGTTGATATGACGCCGGCAGTTTCCATTATTTCGCGGTTAAATGCCCGCCATTTTTCATCCGGTGCTTTTAGGCGTCATAATTCATATTCCCAGCCATATCGTACTGATTTTCGATGCAATACGTACCGATATTACGTCGATAATTTAGAACTTGCCCGTGTCATATCCTGGATACGTGACGGGATCAGATTTCTAGGAATTTTCGATATGTTTGCAATGAGATCCACGTATTCGGGTTTCACTGTTGATGTATGTAAATATAATGTGTTCTCAGCAAATAGTAAATGCATTAATGAACATCAAACAATGTTTGAACAAACATATTGTCATACTAACTCATAATGTAAAGCCTTCATTTTCAATCAAATTTGCCGCTTTGATGATATTCAACTCAAAATAATAGAAACATAAAAACAACAAAATTGAATTAATCATGATTCGTTCCATTGTAACGTGTTTCCCAATAAGGTTGTAGAACTTTGTAAGGTTTTGGCGGCCATATTTGTTTATCAATTTTGACGTTCGAAGTGTCATTTTATTCAGAAAGGTTCAAAGTTTTACCATGAAAAGTATCACGCTCACACAACGTTTGGAAATCGTCCAAATTTATTACGCAAATTCGCGTTCGCCGGTGGCCACGCGAAGAGAGTTTCAACGGAAAAATGGTGATGGTTTCGTTCCATCTGAGCAGCAAATCAGACGTGTAATCAAAAAGTTGGAAAGTGAGTTTTCTCTCCATGATAGAAAGGTGCCTGTACGACGCAGAAATGCTCGCAGCGCTGAAAATATCGCCGCCGTTTAGGCCAGTGTCCGCGACAATTCAAATGTGTCCGTAAATCGCCGCTCGTAAGAAATGGGGCTCTCTCGGATGACAATGTGGCGAATTTTGCGCATTGACTTGGGCCTACATCCTTACAAGATAGTGCTGGCACAAGAGCTGAAGCCTCATGACCATAGTTTGCGTCGGGCGTTCTCAGATTGGGCTCTAGAGATGTTAGAAGCTGATCCAGATTTCCACAAGAAAATCATCTTTTCTGATGAGGCTCATTTCTGGCTGAACGGCTTCGTTAACAAGCAGAATTGCCGATATTGGAGCGATTCTAATCCACAAGTGGTGCAAGAAAGACCTTTGCATCCACAAAAGATCACAGTTTGGTGTGGATTGTGGAGTGGTGGCATCATCGGGCCGTATTTTTTCCGAAATTACGCCGGACAAGCCGTTACTGTGAACGGCCAGCGCTATAGCGACTTGCTGCGTGAATTTCTCTTCCCGAAATTTGATGAAATTGGTGACGACGATCTTTATTTCCAACAAGACGGCGCCCCCCCACACATTTCGAACGACAACATGACTTTATTGCGCGATAAGTTCGGCGACTCATTAATTTCGAGAAACGGCCCCATCGCCTGGCCGCCAAGATCGTGTGATTTAACGCCCTTGGACTTTTTTTATGGGGATATGTGAAATCACAAGTGTACAGCAACTCTCCAGCAACAATTCAAGACCTTGAGGAGAACATTACGAGGTGTATCGAGGCCATACCACAGGAAATGCTAGGCCGAGTCATGGAAAATTGGGTCAAACGAATTAAGGTCTGCAAACGAGCTCGTGGAGGCCATTTGAACGATATCTTGTTTAAATCATAAACTTATACACCATATCTTTCGAATAAATGTTTGAGAACCAAAATCGGTTAATTTGTTGTTGTTTTATTCAATTTCAAAGTTCTATCAAGCTTATTGGGAGACACTGTATTTTTAAATTCAAACTTTTAAATGATTTTTGTCCGAGTACACGTTCGATTAAAAAATGTTTGGCAGTCACGAACAATCCACACGGATTATCCCTCCGTTCTGCGAAACACCGGAAACCATAGTTCCCGGAAATATCCGGTAGCGAAATGCATACATGAGCAATCCCTTTGTTTTTTTTTCTGCAACTGCGATTTACACCGGCACTGTCGCTTCTCAAAGCTGACGATCTACGAAGGAACGCACGGAAAATTCAAAACGTACCAAATCCATATATGCCTTGTTGTTTCATGCGATATGACGGGGACTTCAAAGGCGTCCCCTCTTTGATGTCAAGCCGACTGAACATCCTGCATATCGTCAAGTCCGGTTCGGTTTTTTTCTATCTGCACATTTCGACGCGTAGGTTCGTAGATTGGTAGCATTGCTTTCGAAGGATGGGTTCATTTTTAGCTTGTCTTTACGTTCCCTATGTGCTTTTGCTTTGTTTTTTTAATTGGTTTTGACACTCGGGCCGTAGAAGGCTTTGGATTCTTTTATCAGTTTGGCTTCAGGCATATTGAGATGAACTTAGGCTGCCAAACATTTGTGCATTTTCGAAAATGAAACGGATTATCATATTATGGTTTCTACTCTCGAACTTTCCGCAAGTTCGATGTAAACTGATGAATAAAATTATTAATTCTTGGTAAGGGATACTCCTGCACACCCTCAGCCGCAGCCTCAATATTTTCGGGTGTATCTGTATGAGCATGCTCACGTGTTGGCGCATCAACAATGAAACCCAATTCACGAACTTAAGCAATGAACTTGCATAGGTATACTAGGCTCCGTTTGTCCTAGTTTGCGATCAAAATTTGTAGGACATTTTTGTGCGTTTTTCGGCCGTATTTTCTTTGAGATAGATTTCCAATAAATCCCAACAATGCTGAAGCGCGTCATTTCGTTCAGTGGAGATAGCATACTGAATTATGTGTGATAAATGATAGAATGAAATAAGTATTGTGATATTCTTAATTCAAAATTCTATCCCTCCACAATATTAAAAAAACAAAGTTCGAGTTTTGTGAAGGGTTTTCCAATAAGGGGTGTTATTTTAAATAGCCCTCTATTTCGGTAGATGTCACGTTTGAAGCTGTCATTTTTTGACATTTGACAAGTAGAAACTACGCCATTGATAATAATGGAACGATACACGCTTCAAGAACACATTGAAATTACTGAAATTCACTATAAAAATGGCGAAAATTTGGCAGAGACGATTCGTAAAACTCGAACATTTTTGGGTCGTCGTGAAGCACCTTGTCGGAGCTTTTGGGACAAGTTAGTGATGTAGAGAATAAAACCCGTGCACGTCGCTCGAGAACAGCCGAGAATATTGTTGCTGTAGCCGAAAGTGTTTAGGAAAACCCAGGTTTGTCCATTCCTCGTCGTTATTTGGAATTAGGCACCCCACAAACGTCAGAACACCGTATTTTGCATACATATTTCGGTCTTAAAGCTTATTGTTTGAATTTCGCGCTGTAAATTCAAATGCATCAAATTATATTGTTGCGCGCCGCCCTACCACTGTAGCTTCCATCTCTCCTCTATCTAATCTTGATAATATTTCATTGTTCAATACATTGTCATATGTTAACAATAACAACAACGAAAATCGAATTAACCCATAAAAATACGCAAGAATTTATGTATCTCCGAGATTGTGTAAAAAATAAAGAAATCTGATATCTTCGCCCCAGAAGACAGAGTTTTAATAAGAACCCCTCTTTTATGTACGAACTGCGATTTCGTTACACTTATGAAGTTCAGTTTACATACGAACTCAAGCCGGCCGATCATCATTCTTTTGCGGGAAAAGTTTCCGGACCGTGTCTCTCGAAAAGGTGATTTAACACCTTGCGACTTCTTCCTTTGGGGCCACGTGAAAGAGAAGGTCTGCCGCAATAGCCCAGCGTCGATTCAAGACCTCAAAGATGGAATTCGTTGCGATTTGGTTATGGAAAATTTCATAAAAAGGATATGGTCCTGTAAGCGTGGTCGTGGTGGTCATTTGCCTGATGTTATTTTCCACTATTAACGGCATAGCTTCTTCTTTATAATGAAATAAACATCCGATCATTTATATTGAAAAATGGCATTTTTCTTTGATTATCAAAATAACACCTCTTATTGGAAAACCCTTTACCTAGACCGTAATGAATACGAAACCCGAAAATTCGACCAATAAGCATAAAATTCCCGATAGAAATCCGTTTTTAATTGGAGCTGTATCTCTTTCTCAGCATCTTCATCTGAACGTTTCTCGTTTCTCGTTAATGTAGCGTTTAGAACAAATTCGTATCCAACTAACGACCTCGTTCTCGAGGTCCTCAATTAAGGAATCGTTTCATTAAAGCGTACACCGATACTAAGCTCCCGTATAATTTCATCAGGATTCTCCAACGATCGGAAAATTGATGCAATTTTCGGAAATTATCATTCGGTCGGCGGGACGATAATCTAGATGGCGAGAAGCAGCGTCTAGGGCGGCACGAATTTCTCGCGTTATACAACACTTGGAAACAATCGAAAAGAGAAAATGGCGGCGGTCGTTTACGTCCCCGGGATAGTGAGAGAGCTGCTAATGCTGCTATAAACGGATGAAAGAGTCCCTGAATGTGTATCGGACTGTGAATTTGAAACGAACGAAAGGGATTCAGACAATCAACGCGATTTTGATGGAATTTTCAATTTTGATTAAACGATTCTCGGGTGATGTGTCGTCGGGAAAAGGATCTGGTGATTTCCTTGTCGAATAAGTGATTTGTTACTGGACTTTTGATGTTCAAGGTATAATTTGATTCATTTGAGGAGACCTGCTGATTATTATTATTAGATGGTGGTCGAGTGGCACCTTCTTGAACTGTGAGCAATAAGGTCTTTTATGAGCATTATTGTAGTATAAGCCTACTATAAACTTACTATCTATCACCTAACTAAATTTCATCAAAATCCGTTCAGCCGTTTAGACATGATAGAGCAAAGATCCCAGCAAAAACCATAAAAAAATCACTAACTCAATTCAGTTTTCTGACTACTTCCTACCCCCTAAGTACGATGACGTGATCATTTTGATCTTATTTCCGTTTTTAGGTAACCATCTATTACCTTATTAAATTTCATCAAAACCTGTTCAGCCGTTTAGACGTGAAAGAGCAAAAGTCCCAACAAAAACGACAAAAAATCACTAACTCAATTTAGTTATCTGCCTACTGCCTAACCCCTAAGAACGATGGCGTGATTTATAGCCTATGACCATTTCTAGGTTATCATCTATCACCATACCAAATTTCATCAAAATCCGTTCAGCCGTTTAGGCGTGAAAGAGTAACAGACAGACAGACAGAGTTACTTTCGCATTTATAATATTAGTATGGATATTAGTATGGATATACGTACCATAAACTACTTCTGACACCGTACTCAAGACTGAACTCATGTTCAGAGCTAGAAATAGTGTCATGGACATGTGAAAATCTCTGAGACCTTTTGAGTCAGAAGTGGTGATCATTCACTTCGTCAATTTAAATCCTCGAACTCTATTTCATTTCAATCAGAATTTTCTCATGGGAATATGTGAATTTTTTTCAATATGACGATGAACTTTTCTATTGCTGTTATTTCAAGGCAATCATCACAAATTTTTACATACTGTTTTGAATTGGTATTGAACATTTTACTGCAAAGTTTCAGTTCGATCGAATCACCATATTCTGAACTCTTCGAAAATATGAATAATTAAAAAAAATATTCTATGATTCTTATTACGCGATCCCCTAATGAATGAACATTCAGTATAAGAATATCCAACCTCAAAATAAATTTTATTTGAATCACATATACAGGGTGTTCCTAAATTGAACGTACAAACGAAAAGGGGAGATTCCTTAAGTAAGAGTAAGAAAAAAAAAGTCCCATAAACATGGGGTCGCAAATGTTTCGTTTTCGAGATACAGAGTGTTGAAGTTTTTTTCTCGTAGTATCTACACTTCACAAGATATTCAACTGAAATTTGGCATAGATATTACATTCGAGAGTTCTCACTACGTGACATGGCAATTTTGATAGAGGATCTACAGGGTGATATTTTTTCTGGAACCCTCCCACCTGTTCTTCTGCAGAACTTTTTTTGGTGAGCAACTGTTAATTTGAAAAAATGTAAAAAGAAGCTTTGTTCTTATACTAAACTTTACGGTCTCTTGTAGTTTTGTGGTATCTACCAACGATTTCGAGAAAAAAAAATTGAACGATTCGCTCGAAATCCTCGTGAAAATCCAAATTATGATGGGAAGACCACTTTGTAAGCTGTGCTGAATGAATTCAGTGTCTGGTTTTATGGAAATTTTCCTGATCTGTAGCGATGATTCGTAAAGATTCGATAAACTCGTATAATCAACACATGTTTTTGATTGAAACTTTAACATCCTGTATCTCGAAAACGAAACGTTTGCGACCCCATGTTTATGGAACTTTTTTTTCTTAAACTAACTTAAGGAATCTCCCCTTTTTGGTTGTACGTTCAATTTAGGAACAGCCTGTATAATTGTAAGTCAGTTTTCAAGTAAAACTTCAACACCCTGTATCTTGGAAACAATGCATTTTCTGGAACTACATTTATGGGAACTTTCTTTCATAAAATATCCTGAGGAATCTTCCTTTTAAATCTTTCGCATCAATTCAGAAATACCCTGTATAACTATTCTTGTTTCAATATGTCTCTTGAATTTTCTATGGTTTCTGACACTATGAGGCTTCTTATGAGTATCTCATACGTAGCTGCATAATTTCATTTCGATCGATTGCGTTCTATCTGAGATGTTGAAGAAAAAAATTAGAATTTCCATATTTTATGGAACGCCCTGTACGATTTTGTTTTTCAACGAAGTCAACCGTGGCAATCAGGAACTTTTTGACTAAAAATTCGAAAATTACAGGTATTTCTGCAAATTTTTGATCTGAATGAGCCTAAAGCAGACAAATTTTTATTTAAACTAACAAGAATTTTAAATAAGTAGATTGAGATGATTTTGATCCGGAGTTCTAAAGTCACAGACCTTTTGTTGCAGCAAACGAGCAAAAACCTCCCTGTATCGAAAAACTTCCCCCTCTCGAGAAAAGTTTCCATCGAAAATTTGTAACACAAAAAACCCCAATACCCCAAAGCAATATATATCCGAGAAAAACTGGGATTCGAAGAGATTTTCCGTACAGCCGGAAAAACGGGCACAATAAAAATGCGAAAAAAGAATTTAATTGACGAAAGGATCAGAAATAGGGGCGTACAATCGGGAGGAATTCAGGCCTGATTGGCCCGAATATTCCAAAATTTTTCCCATAGCGAGGGATAAAAGGAATATTTGCCTTTCAGATTCGCATTATTTCGTCTGAGAGGCGAACGTAATCGAAGCCTTTGTTCTACGCAAACATCAGACGGCAGCACCGGCCCATTCGTACAGAAATCTGTAATGATTATGTTCAAAGGAAAAATGCTCCCTTCTTCTTCTTTCCTTTCTTTTCTATTTCTCTGCAATTTCTGTGTTTCAAACGGAAAAATGTTACATTTTTCGCCGCAGCGACAAAAGGGATCGTAATTCGACTTGATCGATCATTCGAATGGAGAATAAAAGGATGTGGAATGAAATTCGAGGTAACGCCACTGAATTGAGGTCATGGGGTTTCTGTTCCGTCTTGACGCGCTTGTTCGTGGAGTTAAAAAGATATGAAAATATATTTTTCGAACATTTTCAATACGGGAAATTCAATCGGCTGCATATTTCTCATTTAGTAGCTCAATAACCTCTGCGAAATTTCAAATTGTTCCCCCATTTATTTTCGGAACATTGGAAATGGTTGTACGCAACAAAATTCCAATCTATAGCTTGAAAATGCCAAGTTTTGAATTTGAGTTGTCAAACGTGAGTAACACTGAATAGAACATCCAAAAAATATTTTCCGTATTTCCAATGGGAACAACGTCTCGATAAAGTGAAATCAACAGCTTCAAACAGTTCTCCATGGTCAATTAAAGAGATTAATGGTGGTATTCTGCTTTCATCTGTAAGCCAATCTGTAACTTTTCATAAGCTTACAGGAAAATTGCAATTCTGGACCTCTTTAAGGGATCTGTCTTACAGAAATCGTTAAATATTTACGAGTACTCGACGGGTGATCGGAAGCATTATCGAATGACATATTTTGAGGTTACGTTGAATGGTTTGTTTATTTTAGAACGAACACCAACGTTTTCATATAAAAAATTCATGATGAATAAAAATAATATGGCTTTGTTTATTGGATTGTTATCGGAAGAAAATCATAACAGGTAAAACATTGTTCAATAATATACATAACTTGAAAATCATTCTTTTTAAAGTAGTAACTTTATGAGAATTGGAAGGAAAAGGTTGCGTGATCAAATGAATCCATTTGAAATGTCGGATTTCAGAAAATGTTCAGATTGAAGAAATGCCAAATGCCCAGTATCTGAACATGTTCAGATTGAAGAACCAGTGTACTATAAACTTAATGAAGATTTTTTTCTTTTCTGTTTTCGATTTATTAGATGAGAGAAACAAACGCAAACTACATTCAGATAGATGTATTTTCAAATTCAAATCAAAACCATTTACTTATAATACATAGAGTTCCATGATCAAATCTTACGATTGAAGGTTATCTTTTTCAATGATTAGTTCAAAAGTGACACTGTATATAAGAAAGTTAAAGGAACCATTCCAGAATTGCATTATTTACGAATCTGTAAGTCGGTCAGTTACAGATCAATCGTAGGCTACAGTATCGTAGCTTACAGATGAAAAGCAGAATACCATCATAAACTGTCTGGATAAGAACAAAAATAATCACGTGGAAAGATTCCTTCCCAATTTTTTCCACGTCATATTTACCAAGCGAGAACCTCGCATCCAAATATACGAAATCTGTAACACGTCAAAATAACACATATAATCCTATGGAAAAGTAAATAATCCATGTGTCCTGTTTACGTAAGGAGGAAGTGTAAGACCGCCGCCTTTGCCGCATCTCGAGTGGTAATCTTTGCCTGACTTAGATTTCCCTACGGCATAGGCCTTTCCAATTCCGTCACGACATGAGTGTGACATGAAATAATCATATCTGGCTGCCATCGCGTATTCTGCCAGTTGATTCACGACCTCTACGTGGTTTTCCTACTCTCGCCTATGTTTTATCGGAAAATGAAAAATACATATTTTGCCTACTTCAGGGATCGTGACGAAATGCTAATGTTGATTTATTTGAATTTTCGATGACGTTTATCATTTTCAGATACATGAAAGAGTCACTCTCTCAATAACTATTATTATTATTTTTGGAACTGGGGTTGTTATGGTCAGGTTCTCATTTATGGAAACCCAGAAAGGTCGTCAAAAAACCGGTTTGGAGTTTCCCATACAAGTGTCCAGAACAGGTATGAATGTCTGAAGACCATGACAGGGTAGACCACGGGTAACAACTGCCATTCAAGAAAGTTACTTGAGGGTTTCTTCGTTGAGACAACGGTTTGAAACCCTTCGCCTCCTTCAAAATCATCTTGAGTAAACTCATGGGGTGCAAATTAGCACTGAGACAATAAGAAATCACCTCAGAGAATATGATTTAAGGCCTCGTGTCGCGGCAAGAGGCCCAGCTCTTACCCCAGCCCATCGAAGGCTGCGTTTGGATTTTGCGAGAGAGCATATCCATTGGGAAGAAGCTGATTGGTAAAGAGTTCTCTTCACAGATGAGTCTAGATTCTGCCTCTACCATTGTGATCGACGTTCCCTTGTATACAGACGTCCACATGAAAGATATGCTCAGTGCAATTTCCTGAATACTACTGGTTTCGGGGGAGGATCGATTATGGTATGGGGTGGAATATCTTTGACTGCTCGCACAGACCTAGTGGTCGTTGATAATGGAGCTATGAATTCTGATAGGTATATAAGGAACATTCTTGAAGAGCATGTAGTGCCATTTGCCCCATACATTGGTGAAAATTTCATTTTTATATACGATAATGTCAGACCCATCGTGCGCGCATCTTTCAGGAGTACCTTGAAGAGGTTGAAGTCTCTCGAATAGAATGGCCAGCAAGAAGTCCAGATCTCAATCCGTTTGAGCAGGTTTGGGATAACCTCAATAGAAGGCTGAGAAGTTCAGAAAATCATCCAGCTACTCTTAACGACTTAGGAATCCAACTCAGAGAAATCTGGGAAGGATTAGATCAGAACATTTTAAGATCGCTCATTTTGAGCTGTAAATAACGCAAGGAGTGGAAATACCAAGTATTATATCACATATTAGCATTCCACTATTTTGAAAATTGTTTATTTCTCTTCTTTCACATAAGATTCGGTGAAATCCTGAATTTTTCTTCCATTCAATGTGTCTTGTTCCGTTCAAAATCTTCCCGAGAGAACATAAAAAATAAGTTATTGAGTCAATGTAGAGTTAACTTTCATTAACATTGAGATTTTCAGAATGTGCGTTAATTTTTTTGCGCAGTGTAGAATGACAAGATTAAAATATTAAAACACCCAGCCGAATACTGAAGAAATCACGCGAGAAATCCAAAATCTCATAACTGAACCTATCCAGAGAACAAAGAAAAATCGCGACAAAAAGTTCCCTAATCCACCCGAATAAGAAGTATTCTCTTTCTCCTCCAATCAAGACTCCGGGACCGTCTTGAATATCCCGGAGTTAATTAAGAATGACCGACTACGTCATTCTTCCGCGCCAAAGAGCCCGGATTACCTTTCATCTCGTCCATTCAACGGAAAAATGACGGAAACCTTCCGCAGGCGATTAGAAAAATTGAAAAACTGTTATCGACATAATCTGCGAGCCTGATGACGCAAAGGAAAAGACCGGACTTTAATTAATGCGAAACAAGAGACGGACGAGGACGAGGAACGGTCGTTTTCCATGAATACGAATTGAAAATTATCCACGCCAGGGATAATTGGTGGGACGAAGGCTATTTAAGGTTTTTCGATATGCTTAAATTCACACTTTGCAAAATTTGAGTATATTTGAGGTTGGGGAAATTGAGAAACATCACTGAATGTTGACGTCCATTCACATAGATCTATTAAAGGGCCCACTCACTAAGAGGAAAGCGCGAAGACTTGAATGCGCGTTGTACGGGGTACAGTTAAAACAGTGTGTGTATGGCGTAAATTTGGAATGCGTAATCATCTCCGTCGTGTGGCGTGTGCATTCTTCACCGTACGTGGAAGAATGACCAAAAACGACTGTGTATGGGCAACAAGTCTCTGCACGTTTCATATGTTTAGCAACACAGTGTCGGGTTCGATATTTATACCTTGGACATTTTTTCCTTAATAACAACACACGCCACTGCCATTAACATCAGATCTTTTTTCGACGTCATCTCACGCTTGTCGCACATCCAAACCAACACGCAAAAGTGTATGTGTGTGGGAAATATGAATGCACACGTTTGCGTTACAGCAAACGTGCAGATACTTAACTGCGCATTCTTCCTTCTTAGTGAGTGGGCCCCTTTAAAGATATTCTTCAATCCGAGTCTCTTTTTCGGAACGTGATAGGTCAACAATGTGGAAGAATTGGGAGAATGCACTGATGAGTCTGAAATTGAAGCTCTCAAAGTCGATTTCATTTCAATATAAATTGTTTCCATGAGAATATTAGAATTTTTTTCCTTAAGGATATGCCTTCCCATTGTTGTATAAACGCAACTCAGATCCATCGGATTAACAAACTCTGAAATATTCGAAAAAATAGATAATTTAGGGAAATATTGAATTTTATGGTTGGATTCAATATAAACATCTTCAACCTCAAAAAAATGATCTCGAATCAGATATTTTGTTCTGGAATAAGAAATTTTTTTTTGTACAACTGTCGAGAAAAACTTTTCTTCATCATTATGGATGCGTAAAAGATTACTTTTTTCACCGTTAAAAAAAGTCTTTTTCAACGGTGAAAAAAAGTAAAGACTGTATACATAGAAATATTACATTGAAAGCATTGTCTCAATCATTATACATTCAGACGATGTAAATTCACGTTCACAGTTGTACAAACAATGTTGTTTGTATTTCGTACGTATAAAATGCGAGTGAATTTTTGGCCTCGACCTGTGGTCTCAGTCAAAAATTAACACTCTCATATGTCATGAAAAAACACTGATTTTACGCACTTAATACAAAAATAACTATTTTAACTATCCGATGAACTTTCTATGGTTCTGTTTACACTATGGTCACAAAATTCCGCATGTGACCGCAAAATTTATTTTGATCGGTTTTGTTCTGTTCGAGATATGAAGGAACCGAAATTTTAAATGGCCATATTTAATGGAACACCCTTTACGATTTTGCAGGTTAACGATGTGACATCGCAATTGTCTATACTAATATTATAAAGAGAAAAGATTTGTATGTTTGTCGATTTGTGTGTTTGATATGCATTATTTGGGAGTATTTTTTTATGAGTACGCTATTGATCCTTATCCAATTAAATACGTCGTTCATACCCAGTATTTAATTTAGAACGAAATTGCCTTTTACACCATTTAATTATGATGAATACATCAAAAGATATGGTAGGTTGAAGATGAAATCGCACCAAAATGCGTCTCCGAGGTAGGCACTAGGCGGGTAGGAGAAGGTACCAAAATGTGAGGGATGTATGAATGTATTTTGGATTGCCTGATGCCTGCGTGTTTATGATCACAAATCAGATCAACAGATGGCGCTGTAGTCGTTATTCAGGTTATTCATCTACTCTGCAACTAAACGGCTGGATCGAATTGAATGAATTTTTGTGTACACAGAACAACGTCTGTTGGGTCTGCTAGTAGTATTATAAAGTTCAACAGTTGAGTTTGCTTATAGTGAACGGAGTTTTTCCAACAAAAAAGTTGATCAGGATAATATATACTACCCCAGAATACTCATCTACTTCGATCCTACGAATATATAAGAAGTGTTATTACTTACGACCTGAATAATGTTCCTGTCATTCAGGTATTGGGGGAATCATAAGTTTTCCTTCCCCCCCTCTGTGGTTGCCATAGATTTTACGTGGTTTTTCCTCCTGAAACATAAATCTCAGGAATTCTCATTATTCACCATTACGCTATGCGACGTCGAACCCAGGAGAGAAAATGGACAGGTTTATTTATTGCCATATAGTGAAGAGTAGATTTTTCGCATATATCTCGAAGATGGTGCTTGATTTGGAATTTTCTTGAATAATAACTCGGAATTTTCACCCTTGCTTTCGCTGGTAAAATGCGAAATATCGAATTTTTGTCGCTATTGAAGTTCACTTGATTTCGTTGTAAAGGGTTTTCCAATAAGAAGTGTTATTTTGAATAGCCCGCTATTTCGGTGGATGTCACGTTTGAAGCTGTCATTTTTTGACATTTGACAAGTCGAAACTACGCCATTAATAAAAATGGAACGATACACGCTTCCAAAACGCATTGAAATTATTAAAATTCACTATAAAAATGGTGAAAACTTGGCAGAGACGGTTCGTAAAACTCGAACATTTTCGGGTCGTCGTGAAGCACCTTGTCGGACCGCAATAAAGAAATTGGTGGAAAAATTCGAGCTGTTGGGACAAATTAGTGATGCGAATAATGAAACCAGTGCACGTCGCTCAAGAACAGCCGAGAATATTGCTGCTGTATCCGAAAGTGTTGAAGAAAACCCAGGTTTGTCCATCCCTCGTCGTTCTCGTGCTATCGAGAGATTATTAATGATATTTTATGGCCGAAATTGGAAAGTATTGATCTGGACAACGTTTACCTTCGACAAGACGGCGCTACGTGTCACACAAGCAACGAAACCATTGATCCCTTGCGGGAAAAGTTTCCGGACCGTATTATATCTCGAAATAGAAGGTTTACTCCAATAGCCCAGCGTCGATTCAAGACCTCAAAGATGGAATTCGTGAGGCTATCGAGGACATAGGGCAGCCATTTTGCGATTTGGTTATGAAAAATTTCATTAAAAGGATATAGTGTCAGTTGCAGGAACGTCCATTAAAATTTAAAGGTCCATTAAACTTTTAATCCTCCATTATTACAAGGAACTAATGGAGGATTAAGGGTTTAATGTACCTTTAAATTTTAATGGACGTTCCTGCAACTGAGCGTTAATCCTGTAAAAGTGGTCAGGGTGGTCATTTGCATGATGTTATTTTCCACTATTAACGGCATAGGTTCTTCTTTATAATGATCACTTATATTGAAAAATGGCATTTTTCTTTTACTATCAAAATTACACCGCCTATTGGAAAACCCTTTATGTGTGTCATCTGATATTAATCGGCTGCAAGATTGCTCTGTCCGTTGAAAATCCAATGCCTGCATGGTCCAAATGCAATGCAGTAACACTAAATTACAGATTCCCTCATTCAGCGAGGCAAAGAATGGACTCCGCGAGCAGAGAGAATCTTGAACGAGGTCCCATTCTTCTTTTTCCATCCATCGTCACCGTTAGCAGACGGATTTTAATGGAAAGGTATTAAAATTAATGAGCAGGAATATTGAAACAAACGAATCGCGTTCTCGTCGCCGAGCCAGGGGCCACTTCAACGTAACAATGGAGTTGCTGGAATCCTTGTCCGGATAATAGGGGAAAGCTTCAACAAATCCGTGTCGTCCTCATTTGCTGCCAGTATGATGAGGGACGTTATTTGTTCGACATCTGGGGCAAATATTTTGGAATATTTTCCATCGTTAATGGATGTTTCGAGAGAGCCAGAGGAATCGACGAAAAATTTAAAATTTCACGTTTCGAGGACCTTCGAGAAAAGTGAATAGATTTCTCCAAAATGAGTCGAGATTAAAACAGAGTGTTGAGTCGAGAAGGAATGAATTAATACTGTTTTTTTCATATTTCTACTTTTGTTGTTTTTGACCAAAAAATCACAAGCAAGTATTGATTTGTGAGCTGGTGCATTACCGTTATTTTCGCTGCCATACGTTTCATGCCAAAACATTCGAAAAAAATAGCATGGCATAAGTCAATTAAATGCCAACAGTGTCAACAATTTTCCTAATAGTGATTCGATGATTTCTCATAGTTATTTATTATACAAGGGAAAAAAGTATCAGATTTTAGCTCGAGGTTGTGTTGTCTCCCGACGCGTAGCGGAGGGAGACAAAAAGCCGAGAGCTAAAATCTAATATTTTTCCCGTGTATAATACACTATTTTTTTCTGTGACAGGAAGAACGACCATTTAATAGTGAAAGAAATATAACTGTCTACGAAATTACTTTTTTCCCCGGGAAAAAAGTGAGTACTTTTTTCCCGGCTACATAGAGAATCATTTTTTTGACAGGGAAAAAAGGAATTTCGTAAAAAGTCATACTTTGTGACCTGTCAAGAGAAATAAAATGTCACATTTTTTTCCCGTCACAGAAAAAATACTATTTTTTCACTGATTCGATGTTTTTGTGTCGTGAAGCACTTTATTTCATTTCAACGTATAATTTACTAGCAGACCCACCAGACGTTGTTCTGTATACACAAAAATTCATTCAATTCGATCCAGCCGTTTAGTTGCAGAGTAGATGAATAACCTAGATAACGACTACAGCGCCATCTGTTGATCTGATTTGTGATCATAAACATACGGGCACCAGGCAATACAAAATACATTTATACATCCCTCACACTTCGGTACCTTCTCCTACCCGCCTAGTGCCTACCTCGGAGACCATATCTTTTGATGTATTCATCATAATTGAATGATGTAAAAGGCAATTTCGTTCTAAATTAAATACTGGGTATGAACGACGTATTTAATTGGATAAGGATCAATAGCGTATTCATAAAAAAATACTCCCAAATAATGCATAATTTCGAGAAACATTCGGATACCTTTAAAAAGTAATTCCGAGTAAACCTTGAAAGATAGATATATGCTATCGCAGACTTTTTTGTAGAACTATTAAAGAGGTACATTTCCGTCATACACTGTTTCCATGTACGTCTTACGGTTTTTGCAGCGCACCTGAAACTAGCTGATCATGGCTGATTTTGGTACTCATATTTATTATCATTGAAGTTATAGTAGGTTTCCTTAATTTTCTCGGGTAAAAAGTATAGCCTATGCTACTCAGCGATAGTGTAGCATTCTAAGGGTGAAAGAATTATTGAAATCGGTCTAGTAGCTTATGAGCTAACTCGTATCGAACCCACAAACTTACAAAGCCACAAACATACAAATCTTTCCTCTTTATAATATTAGTACCTATAGAATACTTATTCTTCGAAATAAAAGATCGGGGAACACACAAAAACGTTACTGATCTTTTTCAGTTGGCAACAACAAAGTACTAATCCAAATAGGCTGATAATGCCAATATTTGTTTTAAATATGTGCACCATTAGAATAAGCTCTATATTGATTTTCACCTGAAATATTGAATGTACCTAACTTTTCCCTGTTGGCCCCAATATCTAAGCAACGACTCATCCTACGTTTTCCCCAAAATTCAAAGGAAACATTTCGTCACAAGATACGATACGTCAATCCCTCAGTTCGAAAAGTAATTATTGACAGGAAATAGCCCTTCCCTACGGTTACGCCATTATAAACCTACTTGACTGAACAAATACCCGATTTCACTGGGGATACCCGGGATACGTCCCTTATTCGCATGAGGGAAAATCTGGACGTTAACCGCGAACGCAATGAATAGCGACATATCCACGGTTCCCGGATTCCAGAAACTCATTAGACCGTGCTATTTCTGTCCCCGGAAAAATAGTTAATCCTCTTTCTTCCGTCCGTACGTCTGTATTCACGATCGACTTGCATGTACCGCTTCAGCTTTGATGGAAATGGTAATACGTACGTCATTTCGGATATTATGTATCGCCTTTTCCTAATCCAGAATTATTTGAATAGGCGGACGTGACAGTACTGAAAGTTGCATAGAGGACGTGCAAAAAAGAGTCCTTATAGCTCTATTTCAATATATACTGTTAGATGAGCCAAATTACATGAAGATGAATAAGATGAAGAGATGAAATTAATGCATTAATGAAGGGTTTTCCAATAAGAGGTGTTATTTTGATATTCAAAGAAAAATATACCGTTTTTCAATATGAATGATCGGATGTTTATTTCATTATAAAGAATGTGGGAACCTTAATGAGTTAAGGTCAACACACCTAGGTAATCCAACACCTTCTATCCCTATGGTGAAAGGGACCACTCCTGGCAGGCTCGCGACATTTCTGTCTTCGTGTCTGAGGAGCTGAGTCTCTATAGAACGATGCGGGTGAACAATGGGCCACTAGGCCTCAGTTCGGCCGGAAAGGCACCGCACAGAGAAGAAGATTATAAAGAAGAAGTTATGCCGTTAATAGTGCCAAATAACATCAGGCAAATGACCACCACGACCACGCTTACAAGACCATATCCTTTTGATGAAATTTTCTATATCCAAAACGCAAAGTGGCTGCCCTATGTCCTTGATAGCCTCACGAATTCCATCTTTGAGGTCCTGAATCGACGCTGCGCTATTGGCGTAGACCTTCTCTTTCACGTGGCCCTAAAGGAAGAAGTCGCAAGGTGTTAAACCACAAGATCTCGGTGGACAATTGTGATCACCTCTTCGAGAGATAACACGGTCCGGAAACTTTTCCCGCAAAAATTAATGGTTTTTGTGCTTGTGTTGCACGTAGCGCCGTCTGGTTGGAAGTAAACGTTGTCCAGATCAATGCTATCCAATTTCGGCCATAAAAAATCGTTTTTAGAATGCCTAATTTCAAAGAACGACGAGGAATGGACAAACCTGGGTTTTCTTCAACACATCCGGCTACAGCAGCAATATTCTCGGCTGTTCTTGATCGACGTGCACGGGTTTTATTCTTCACATCACTAACTTGTCCCACCAACTCGAATAATTCCACCAATTTCTTCATTGCGGTCCGACAAGGTGCTTCACGACGGCCCAAAAATGTTCGTATTTTAAGAACCGTCTCTGTCAAATTTTCACCATTTTTATAGTGAATTTCAATAATTTCAATGCGTTCTTGAAGCGTGTATCGTTCCATTTTTATTAATAGCGTAGTTTCTACCCGTCACATGTCAAAAAACGATAGCTTCAAACGTGACATCTACCGAAATAGCGGGCCATTCAAAATAACACCTCTTATTGGAAAACCTTTCATATTCATTTCTACAACATCTTTTTTACCTCTTGAGATCACTGTTACATTCTGCTATACCACACAGAAAAAAGTGAATTCTCAAAAGGATTATTTCAATATTCTTATTAATTTAACTTTGTTTTAAGAGTTTTTATTCTCATTTGATGAAAAAAGTTTCGCATTAAAAATTCTGAAATGCTCAAATGTGAACATTGATTTTCTCAACATAAATTTTCACTTTGAATAAATATTTTCTATTCGAACTTGAAGTATTATTCCATTCAAATAATGATTATCTCAATCCAGGAATATGAATGTTTTTCAGGGCAAATATCACGTGCTCTTTGTCTAAAGCTATAACAACTTATGCTGAGTATATTATTTCACTCGATCTGAGTTTTCCACATATTCGATTCATAACATCCCATATTTTAACATGAAAACTATTTCATTTGAAAATGAAACACTTCAACTCGAATTAAATCTCGAATATTCTTCTTTATGTAATATGGAATGTTCAGTATAATGATATTTTTCTGATCGGAAGCTCAGATTGAAGTTAAAATTT
Organism: Propylea japonica; assembly: GCA_013421045.1. Taxonomy (NCBI): domain Eukaryota; kingdom Metazoa; phylum Arthropoda; class Insecta; order Coleoptera; family Coccinellidae; genus Propylea; species Propylea japonica. The sequence continues at coordinate 98,544,396 of CM024241.1, forward strand.
CTCTGATTAACCTGATCTGAGATCCAATCGGGCTCTAGAGTCTCAAACGGAGCATATGGCTTGCAATGCTTGCATATTCTTTGGACAGCTATCTTCTCATTCTATTCGCTGCCGAAGTAGGAAAGGACGCGTGGAAATTAATTTGATTTCGTTCACGTTGAGTGGTGTAGATATTATCGAGGAGAAAAGCAATATTTTAATTTGATACGTTCAGTTCATTCTTTTTTCATATTTTTAGGGTATGATGCAGAATACTTCGCAGGTGGGCATTGATGATGTTCTGAAGGATTGGGGTTGTTAAGAATCTGTAATTCAAGTATTTAAAGGTAATTCAATATAATTAATCATTTGGAAATGAAGATACTATGCTTAAATACAAATTACTTGATATTTGGGTTGATATTTTGATTACGTTCATTCTGAAATGCTAATAAACTATTATATATATTATTATGCTAATTCTCGAAATATTTTCCCTCGAAGTGAGAAATAATTATTCTATTAAACTTTTATTTTATTTTCATCTTGAAACGGAAAAGGAAGAGAATGAAATTATTGAGTAGGTATATGTAGATATTGTTTTCCATTCAAAAATCCTTGACCTTTGGCTATATTTTTTATTTATAATAAATTTGAAGTTAAGGGTAAGTATGTTATGTTGTTGTTGAAGCCGGTGAAACGTTAAACCTCACTTTCGAAACCCCAAAGAAGCAATAAAATCATTGCGAAAGTTTGGTTGAAATAAAAGAGTAGTTATTTTTATTAATGAGTCGTTAAACCCTTAACTTCAAATTTATTATCGAAGCTATAGACACCGACAGCACATATTTATATATTATTAATAAAAATAACTACTCTTTTATCTCAAAACCAAGCTTTCGCAATGATTTTATTGCTTCTTCAGGGTTTCGAAAGTGAGGTTTAACGTTTCACCGGCTTCAACAACAACATAACATGTTTACCCTTAACTTCAAGTTTATTATAAATCAAAAATATATAAAGCCAAAGGTCGCAGATTTTTGAATGGAAAACAATATGTATACCTACTCAATAATTTCATTCTCTTCCTTTTCAGTTTCAAGATGAAAATAAAATAAAAGGTTAATAGAATAATTGTTCCTTCAGGGGAAAATATTTTGAGAATATGCATGATAATATATAGTTTATTAGCATTTCGAAATGAACGTAATCAAAATGTTAACTCAAATATCAAGTAATTTGGTATCTAAGCTTGATATCTTCATTTCCAAATTATTGATTATATTGAATTAAAATAAAATCATCTCATTCCGAAGATTCATTTGAATCTTTTGGATATAACAATATACTCAAATCAATCATAAGCCAAATAAAACAAAGAAAAACAAAGATTTACTTCAAGAATTCATATACTCAACATAAGCGTTACAAATTCTGTATGTAATGTTGATGATTTTCTTTTGATGAATCATATTCTCAATATGATCCTACCAAATATTCTACATGATCCAATGCTATACTTCATTCTATTTCCCATATACTACAATTAAGTATTCGTTTTATTCATTTTGAGTAGTAGATTAGTGTTGGAAGGTGTATATGAATATCCTTGAATTGAAAAAATCATTTGCTACATTGAAAGCTGAGGTTTTGAAAATTTGATATTCTTCATTGAAATAGATATCCTCTAGGGGATATACAAATCTAACATCAGCTTAAATTGAAAGGTATTGGTTTAAAAGAAGCATTCACTTTTTTCCGTGCACAATCTTCCATCTGCCTAGTTCCTACAATACCTAAGATCGTTTCAGTTGAACTCACACCTTTTCACCTATAGCAAAAACAGAAAAAGCTCTTCATGTCCTTGAACCAGCACAAAACACAACCCCCATCAATAGACACCCAGAAAAGCGCTCGAAACAGCCAACGGTGGTCTAACCCGACAAGAAATAATGCCAGGACCATCAGCCAAACGATCTCGTCAAATTAGAGAGAGCCGCTTGGCGGGTTAAAATTGCAGCATCATCGCTATCCTTCGAACCGGATACATCACCGGAACTTTCGGGAATAACCGGAAACCGTAGCTTCGTTCACGAAATCAATTTAGGTAATGATACCGCGTCTATCTCGCAGATAGAATGGGTTGTTACGGGTCCTGTCTGCCGAGAACTGCATAATTTTTCAGTGGCATTGAGGATTTCCGTTATAGGACGTTTTTCTTCTTTATTGATAGGGAAAGATGGGAGATATTCAGGTGTTAGAAGTCTCTTTCGAGTACCAAACCTTCATATTGACATGAGATATTCATTTGGACATAATTTCATTAAAATTTAGAATATAATATGTCCTGGAAGAGAACCTTGAGGTACCCCATATATATCCCCTCAAAGAATTATGTTTATTCATACATTTTGGATTATGTGAAGATCTTGTATTTCTGTATAAGTCGGAAAAGAAATGAAATATCAATGAGTAATATTGTTTTCAGACAATATTTATAGATGTATCACGTTTTGAACCCAAGTACGCCCCTGATTGCTGTAGATTCTGCCGCAATTCCTTTATGATTTTGTAACCTCATTCAATAAAATATAATGAACCCAAATGCCTATTAATAGTAAGGAAGATTCATTTTTCATTTCGGTCTGCGGGATTATATACCATCTTCTCGTATTTCATTTTCCTTGCGATGTTGGTTTTCCCAGAATTTCGACGGAAAATGAGCGGAAAATAATAAGGGTTTTTACTGTTCGGTAGATCCGGATATCAATTCAATTTCTGTATTGTTCAGTTCACGTTAACTTGCCTCCATAAACATTTTATTAAGTGAACGATGATGAAAATCATTTTCGTTTTATTATTTCGAAGTCACTCTTTCCAATAGCTACACAAGAAAGAGCTATTTATGTTCCCTTCTGCGTCACTGTAAATTATGCAATTCCATTAAATATTTTGCATTTCACGACCGATTCATTCTAGGGTGTCCCGTAATTAGACCGACAAACTTCTAGTGGACATTATAGATCATATTTTAGACAGATTCGACCCAAATCATATAATGCAGAATTGCTTCGTTAAGGAGCTAGTGCCCTTTGAAGATGACGTCCTGTCCACACTTTTTGCCACATATTCGCAAAACGGAGTCACATAAAGTGCTGAAAGTTTACACATTGGCTAATATCAAAAATACGCATCGATTAGATTGAGTGCATTTCTTTCATGTCAAGCACAATCGTATCATTTGGGGAGGGGGCGAAGGGTATTTTCAGTTGAAACTTTTTTAATTTTCATTATTTCGCAAGATTTACATCATATTAATTAACTCTGATGTTTTTTCTTGAAAAAAGATGTTCTTGTAAACTAACGCCCCGATGCACCATTTCTGAAAAAAAATTAATTTGAAATTTTCTCTCTTTTCACTAAGTACTCAATGTTCACTCTTGTTTTGAATTTAATGGTGCATCTGGGCGTTATTTTACAAGAGCATCTTTTCTCAAGAAAAAACATCGGAGTTTATGAATATGATGTAAATCTCGCGAAATAATGAAAGTTAGTTGCTTGACATGAAATAAATGCACTCAATCTAATCGATGCGTATTTTTGATATTAGCCAATGTGTAAACTTTCAGCACTTTATGTGACTCCGTTTTGCGAATATGTGGCAAAAAGTGTGGACAGGACGTCATCTTCAAAGGGCACTAGCTCCTTAACGAAGCAATTTTGCATTATATGATTTGGGTCGAATCTGTCTAAAATACGATCTATAATGTCCACTAGAAGTTTGTCGGTCTGATAACGGGACACCCTGTATAATACCTACAGTTATGAACTATGAACTGAAAAAATCATAGTTTTGGTAGCTCTGGTTAGCTCAGGTTTTAGGAAATGTGATATGATGGTAACTATGTGGACTCATCAACAATACATGGGTGTTTTGACGTTGTCAGTTAGATCATTGTGCAAGAGAGTACCTTGGTCGATTGAAATACTTCGGTAATTTTCATTGAAATGGATTTGGAAATCAGTATAGAGGGTCAAGAAAAGGTTTTACTTCAGTAGAATCAGAATTTCTCCTATCATATGGAAATGAGGAACCAGAGATTTTTTCTGTAGCTCTTCACAAAATTCCTCGGAGATAGTCTAGCAGCTGGAGGCACCTTGTTGAACTGAATTAAGTCAGCTGAATATAGATTTTGCTCAATATGAGCATTTAGTTATGTAATGCTAACCTAAGCAAAACTCTGGATCTAAAAGGAAAGGTTTCAGAGCTCATAACAAAGCCCGAAGAGAAATGAGACACAGTCAGTACACTAGAACTCTTGTGATACAGTGTGTGGCAAATACTGAAATTTTGAGCTACAGAGCTACCAATATAAGAATGGCTTATATTCTCCAATTTTCCTTCCAGAATATTTCAAACCTGTAAGAAATCTTCTGTAGACCTATATCGAATAAAATATTTCATAATATATTAAACACCCCTATCGATAATGGTAATAAACTACCCAGAAATCGCGTGTGACTAAACAACCAGTGCAGTGAAAGACTGAAACTCGAACCAGTACGCGAATCCGTTGAAATAGGTGACCGAAAGTGTAAATCCCTAACATGGACATCACGTTCTCCTGACATGGACTCATTAGAGCGGCTCATCAGCGCCGCCAAGCCGATGCCAAGGGTATTGGCGGCTACAGGCTCGTCGTTACCAAGGAGAGCTCTGGTGCACGCCAGTTTGGCAACATCGGCCGCTGTCGGCAGGAGAGGTAGACATTTGACTGGTACTTTTTGCCTGACCGGGGATACCATGGAGGGGATTATACAGTGTTTGGTGTTCTTGAAGGCGTTTTCGGTAAGTGGTGTTAGATGTCAGACTTAAGGTTTTTGTATTGGTACGGGGACAATTCAAATATAAACGGGACTTTTCGATTTTCAGGAACAATAGTGGGGGGAGAACATTCCTGATTTTTTGTTGTTGGGTAGGTTTGTCAGGAGTAAGGGAAGCACGTCGGATTGCCTCATCAACCCTCTCGGTGTCCACTGTGACGATGTTTGAGCAAGAGGTTCCTCCGTCAATTGCGCAACGTATTGTTCTCCCCACTCCTTACTCGCTTGTTTAGACTCTGGGGTGTAGTGGTGCACCCATGTTTCATCACAGGTGATAATGTGAGTGAGAAATTGGTCTCCTTGTTCCTGAGATCGTGCAAGAAGACGCCCACACACCTGAAAACGATGCAATTTCTGGTCAGCTGTGAGAAGGCGAGGAAACCACTTGGCGCAACCCTTACGGTACCCTTGCTTCTCTGTGAGTATGGAGTAGGTGCTCCCATAACTTATCCCGACCTAACTTGCAATTTCAGAAGTGGTACGACGTTTGTCGTCTTCAATAAGCTGTCGAACACTACTGATGTTGTCCGCTGCGGCCATGGCTCTCGTTTTCAACACAATCACGACCCCCCACGACCTGTTTATGCCATGCAAACACTTTAGCTCGCGACAGTGTCTCTTCTCCGAACATGGGCGGTCAATCTCCTCAAGTTTTTGCCAGTTTTACGCCTTCTGAGGCGAAAAACTTGATTACAATACGTTGCGTAATTGACGGAGGAACCTCTTGCTCAAACATCGTCACAGTGGACACCGAGAGGGTCGATGAGGCAATCCCACATGCTTCCCTTACTCCTGACAAACCTACCTAACAACAAAAAAATCAGAAATGTTCTCCCCCAACTAGTGTGCCTGAAAATCGAAAAGTCTCGTTTATATTTGAATTGCCCTCGTATAATGAGAGAGCGTTGTTTTCCCCGAGTTTCTTTTATTTTGATTTCCTAGAATAAATACGTCATTATAAGCATGGTGCTTGTGGTGTGCTGAACAATGAAGGATGAACACGAATTCACACTACGATTGAATACACTGAATTTTTTGGTCCGAGTAATTCCAACACTCTTTCTTCTTCTTCCTCTTACTGTAGGCTCATAGCCTGTTTTCTCCAACTCAAACATTCATCTCGTTAGATGTTGAGATCTTTCTGTAGAGGGTAATTCTGCTGCTCCGTTTCCATTACTGAAATTGATAATATCACCAGGTATTAATCTCGATGCACTTTTTGCCAGTTTATTGGCTTCTTCATTTCCTTTCAGGTTAGCAAATACCTTACTTCTTAGGGCTTCCTCAATTTATGAAGTATAAATAACCTGTTAGTGTTAACAATTTCCTGAAGAGACCATTTGTGTCCTCGTTATTAGCTCACAAATAAACACTCGAATCGAAAATAAAATCTCGATAATATTGTTGCAAGCACATAATACGTACTTGGGCGAGACATCAGGCTTTCCGAATCGAAAGAAAAGCCTTATTATGGCACGTTTTCCAGGCTCCATCCACGTTAGTATTTCAGAAGCATGTCGTCGTACAACGTGACCAGTTTTTCAGGAGCGAAATAGGCCACATCGGAACAATGTCCGCTTGATGAAGACGAATAACGCCACGTAGGAAGGCCTGCTGGTGTTCGGGAAGCTGAGATCGATCGTACGCCGCCATGAATCGAAGAATTGTATTCATTTGCGGGACGTTAAGGGTAGGATTCGCTTGTGCGAGGACGGCGTTAACATCGAAGAAATATGCGACCTAGTTTAAGGGACTTCAGAGAAATATCGAGAACTTTTGTAGGTGAGAAAGGAGGCCATACATGAGCAATGTTTAGGACGGTGTTCCTCATGACTTCTTTCAATGATAAAAGAATATTCCAGCATAAATTCACATTTTGATTATCCTTCTTTTAATAATTGAATCAATAGATCTGATTTTCATACCAGGGGCCTATTGCACCAAATACTTTGCAACTTTTCACTTTGCACTTTTCACTTTTCGAATAAATTAAGGTACACGAAAAATACAATGTGAAAAGTCAAGAGCATAGTGAAAAGAACTCCCCAGAAATCAAATATTGGGAGAAATGTTGAGCAACATAACTAATTTTCCCTTTTGAAATTTGTCAGAATGCAAAGTGCGAAGTGAAAAGTTGCAAAGTATTTTGGCGCAATAGGCCCCTGGTTCATCTTTGACGAACATTGAATGATATCAGTTTCGATAGGTAGATTAGATGCTAAACCCAGAGCCGACATATTTTGTCGAAAGGGCAAAAAAAAAAGTATTTACAGCTTTATGAATCGTGAGCAAACGTATAATGAGAGTAAATCCCTTTAAATAATGAATTAACACATCCCAGCAAGCAGAAATGTTCGTATACTTAGAACAAAGGGACACCTTGACGTAACGAAACTAATTAAGTTTCTGTATACTCATTTTTTTTGTTGAAGAATGCACGCTTTCTGATATGAAGAGTCCACATTGCTTTTTGAAATGTTTGCATCCAGGATATTCCATATTTACGAATATGTTTAATCTCAAATGAAGAACGAAAAGACATCATAGAACTGATGTATTCGTTTCCACGGCAATGAATGATGCAGCTGTTTCGCTAGTTTTTTATCTACATCAAAGGGTATCGTATGCATTTATGCGAATATGGAAAAAGCTTTAAAGCCAAGAAACGTTCGATTCAATGAACGAATCAGGCTATACATATTCCTGAGCTTTGATCTGTGGTTTTCAGATCATACAAGGAGAATTTCGAATATGATGTTTTATTTTTAGTTCTAGCTTATTTTCTCAACCGAAAATTGGGAAATTTTTGAGGCACCTTCTTCAGGAAATGATATATATACATTCGGGTTAAAACATCCTAAAGACGTTGTCCGATTCCCAATTGCCAATGCCGTCTATTGTTGTAATCTTCATCATTTAGCCCTCCTTCACTCATTGGTTTTCTTATTCCTCTAATCCATGTCGTTCTTGGTTTGGTAATCTATTCTCTGCCATTCTTTGCACATGTCCATACCATACCAGCTGCTTTCTATCTATATATTTTATCTATTTTTTCCTTATTATCAAAATCTCTCTTGCAGTTCTTGATGCTCGTCGTATTGCATCCATTTCTGTAGCTTCCTCAGTTGTTATTTCAATCGCCAAGTTTCAGATCCGTATACTGGGGTACTTTTTATAAGTGTATCATATATTCTTATCTTTCTCTTTTTCCTATCTCGATGCTCCATAGAATACCATTTAGCGAATTTATTATTTTTTTTGTCTTATTTATTCGTGATTTACCAAATACCCAAGTATTTGCATCAAAATTTCAGATGAATCAGAGCTTCCTAAACAATTTAAACCGATTTCCTTCGCTGTGTGGTCCATACTGAATACATGAATGTTTTTTCAAACGATGCTTAATATTCAAGTTGTCCCTACGACATAAAATCTCTCATCTTGGAAAACTTCCACCATTCCGCATAAAATACTGGTCCTTCCTGATCGAGATTGACGATAACAACACGCATTTCCTATAGGGCAAAACCCATTTTTTCCGCTATAAATTGACAGGATTGGAAAGAAGACCCGATTATGGCTCGTTCCTTTTCCTTCTACCACGTTATTTCGTATGCATGTGTCGCAGTGAGACGTGACTAGTTTTTCCCGTATCGAAATAGATCGCATCGGAACAATGTCCGCTTGATGAAGACGAATAACGCCACGTAGAAACGTCCCGTGGCGGTGGGATGACTCAGGAGGAACGACCTGCCTTTCAGAATTGAAAAATCGTGTTCTGGGGAACATCACTAGATGCAGGTTTCTTTATTAGACATTCGATATTCATTGTAGGGGTATATCAAAAATCGCGACTTTCTGGTCTGTTGTTCTCTCATATACGTTGTGATGTCCGCGGTTATCGCAATATAGCTTTAGAATTGTGTGTTTTTCATTTGCAGTCTAATTGACATTGAAAGTTGTCAACGCATAGAGATGTTGATTTATTTAATTTTGAAATTTCCTAATTTCATTTCTTTCTTCAATAAATCAATCCAAATACGATCTATTCCAACAGAACAATTGGCCAAATTATCTACTTCATCTAACAAAATACATTTGGGTTCCTGAATTTTCCTTTTATAATTATCAGGTTCCGTCATTAGGATCTTTGTGTTGTTCCAGTTCATCATATGATCTCCGCTATTTGAACATACATCATCAGCGATTTGTGATCTTGTGATGTCTCTATTTTGGATGTTGTTCTTATGTTCCTGTTTTCTTATCTCTAAAGGTCTTGATGTCTCTCCTGTATAAGATTTTCCACATATACAGGGAATATTGTAAACACAGTCTTTTGATGTTTGTGTCTAATTCATTGGTTTCGTTCTGGTTAGAATAGATCTCAAATTATTTTGTGTTTTGAAAGCAGTGCTTGTGTTGAATTTGGAACCAATTCTTCTTATTTATTCTGCAAGGCCAGGAATAAGTGAAAAGATTTTTGCAGGAGCACTTAATTGTTTAATTATTTCTGTTCCAGAGACTGGGAGTGAAAACCTATAAAGTTGTTTAGAAATCTCAATATCAGTTCTATCTATCTAAGACACTTTTTTGAGAAGACGTAAGGTTATACAGGTCTTGCTGTCTTACGCATGAAGTAGAATGTTTCTTCAGCTATATACTACAGACTACCAAACCTAAATATCCCCGCTCTTATTCTTGTTTCGTTTTTCAATATGTCAACATACCACTTTCTGACATTCTAGCTGAAGAAAACAACAGATCTCGCTCCTGTCCGATCCAATTTGAACCTTTCCCATCGTCCGAATGATTAATTCCGCACATCCGCGCGTTTGTTACAACCGACCCCACGTTCCGATTCCCTCCGAATAGGCCGTACTGCGATAAGAGAGAGACAAGACTAGAAAATTGCAATAAGACAACGGAATTCAGTATGTTACAACACGTCATTGTCTCTACTATTCATATGTGCAACTGGACGGAAGAATTCTCTATCTGATGCATTGTATATCGTATGTTTCAGGTGTGAATTTCCAAATCTGTATACTACAGACTGTCAAACTTGAATAGATAGATAGATAAATTCTTTATTTCAAATCAAATTTTTACATAAAAAAGCATGAAATGGAACAGTGTCAACGAATATTCAACAATACAATTCGAAACTACATGAAGTAGACGTAATTCCCTAAATTATACGGTTCACGATTAATTTCTTGATTTTTGTTTTGAAAAGTTTTTGATTTTCTATTATTTTCAAGCGATGTGGCAAATTATTGAAGATTTTGATACACATGTAAGATGGATTTTCATATGTTCAACTTGTGCTGCGGATAGTTGATATTGGCAGTTCTTGTATTATATGTAAGATTGGTGTTATTTCTGAGAAATTCTGTTTTGTTTCTATGTAGGTATAGAAGGCATTCCTGCAGATAGAGCCCATAAACTATCAGTATTTCTAACGACCTGAATTTGCCTCTGCAAGAATCCAGGTATCCCATATTCGAAAATATTCTGATTATTTTTTTTTGACTAATGAATATCCCCGCTATTATTTTTGTATCGTTCTTCAATACGTCAACATACCACTTTCTGACATTCCAGGTGAAAGAAAACAACAGATCTCGCTCCTGCCCGATCCAATTTGAACCTTTCGCATCGCCCGAATGATCAATTCCGCACATCCGCACGTTTGTTACAACCGACCCCACGTGCCGATTCCGCCCGAATAGGTCGGACTGCGATAAGAGAGAGACAAGACTAGAATATTGCAATAAGACAACGGAATTCAGTGTGTTACAGCACGTGATTGTCTCGACTATTCATCTGTGCAACTAGACGGAAGAATTCTCTGTCTGATGCATTGTATATCGTATGCTTCAGATGTGAATTTCCAAATCTGTATACTACAGACTGTCAAACCTGAATAGATAGATAGATAGATAAATTCTTTATTTCAAATCAAATTTTTACATAAAAAAGCATGAAATGGAACATTGTCAACGAATATTCAACAATACAATTCAAAACTACATGAAGTAGAAGTAATTCCCTAAATTATACGGTTCACGATTGATTCCTTGATATTTGTTTTGAAAAGTTTCTGATTTTCTATTATTTTCAAGTGATGTGGCAAATTATTGAAGAGTTTGATACACATGTAAGATGGATTTTTCTCTGTTTAAGTCAACTTGTGCTGCGGATAATTGATATTGGCCGTTCTTGTATTGTATGTAAGATTGGTGTTATTTCTGAGAAATTCTGTTTTGTTTTTATGTAGGTATAGAAGGCATTTATGCAAATAGAGACCATAAATTGTGAGTATTCTTAACGACCTGAATTTGCCTCTGCAGGAATCCCGGTATCCCATATTCAGGAATATTCTGATTATTCTTTTTTGACTAATAAATATCCCCGCTATTATTCTTGTATCGTTTTTCAATACGTCAACATACCACTTTCTGACATTCCAGCTGAAAGAAAACAACAGATCTCGCTCCTGCCCGATCCAATTTGAACCTTTCGCATCGTCCGAATGATTAATTCCGCACATCCGCACGTTTGTTACAACCGACCCCACGTTCCGATTCCGCCCGAATAGGTCGGACTCTTCGAGAAACACAGAAATGCACTCGGTCGGTCCAAACCGAAAGGACCGAAATGGTTTCCTGCGAATAATTAATGAAGATACAATTCGGAATTCGCTAACGAATTTAGATTATAGCGGGGACCTGACCGTAGTAGGCCTAGATAGCGTGGTTTGGTTTGGGACAGGATGAAAAATTGGCGAGGTGGGAGCTTGATACGTCGACCGAATGAGGGTTGAATGCTTGGATTTATGGCGTTCTTGAAAGAAGGTCTTCGGGGGTTTCGCAAAAAACTCCAATCACGTTGGTAGAGGAAATGTCATTATAATGTCATTATATTAATTGTGATTCTTGCGCCTGTTCCTAGTTAAATTGTGATTTTTCTGCTTAATAATATGCAATGAATGGTATCGTGCACTGTAAGGCTTTCTTCAAGCGGAGAAGAGACAGATAAGAAGAAAATTAGAGGAAAAACATATCATAGGTAGGGATGACTACTGAACAGATGCGCATTCGAAATTTTTGCTAGTCTGTCTTGGTAATCTGATATCTTTTTACGCCTGAAGAAAAATTAGTTATTTGATATTCAATTGACGTTATTTGAACAGGATTCCTAAATACCCAACACGTCATATTTTTTGGGTGAAATTTGTAAACCGAAAAAACTGGCAACTTAATTCAACCCTCATCACATGTAGCGATGAGTACTGAACAGATCCGCATTCGAAATTTTTGCTAGTCAGTCTTGGTAATCTGATATCTGTTTATATGTGTATATTATCGCCTGAAAAAAAATTGTTCATTTGATATTCTATTGACCTTATTTGAACAGGATTCCTAAATACCCAACACGTCGTAATTTTTGGGTGAAATTTGTAAACAGAAAAAACTGGCAACTTAATTCGACTTTGAACTTTCCGCCATATTGGTCCCCGACTTAGCCCCGCCCAGTGGTACCATTTTTCCTCACTCAATTGTATGTCATAGCGTGTCTTCTCTATCATATCTCGATGACAAATTTCAGTTCCTTTTTGACATCAACTGTTCTGAAGACGAGAAAGCAATTTTTTTTAGAATATCGGAAATTTTGGAGATATTCTCCATTGATTAGGGCAGACCTCAATTGAATCATTTTCAGCCAACATCCTTTTCACTACCTACCATTTTTATCGATGAAAATGTTTATTTCTCTACTTTACAATACCTACTTGATAATTTGAAAGATAAAGTTTGCGATAATTCGATATAATATCAGTTTTTTCAAGGTCATATTTGATAAGAATCATAATTTTTTCACTAACTTCAATATGTTTGCGTTTAAATTGATATCATTGTAATTATCATGTGATAATGATTTTTTATTATGCATCATGTATGAAATATACAAGCTATTTTGGCTAATAGTATCATCATTCTTCTCTTCATTTAAATTTTTCATATATGAATGACCCTCTAAAAGTCTTTTCTTCTACCAAATCCTTATTCGTTTATTCTGTTAATTATTCTGCAAGTCTATTGCAGAAAAATGTCGAAAATATGATTGATGCTGTGTTGTTGATATGTGTCACTCCAATACTCCACTTCGCTCAGCCTTCTCGCATATCCTGAAACAAAAATTTCATTTCAGGATTCGAAAATATTGGCACAGCAGTGATATGACGTCAGAAATTTTTTCTAGAATAAGACTGGGCTCATCTCCGACATATTGAATTCACCAACAAAAGTTGCACTTTATTTAGAGATAATAATCCAATTTCACTTCTTGGAAATTGAAACAAACGAGTGTAACTTTGAGATTTATTGATCGATTTTTTTCGGTTTTCAGTTTGTAGACTCCTTTAGATTTTGATACAAATGTCAAGCTCAAAATTTCCAAGCAACAAACTTCGATAACATATAGTACGTTCACGAAAGTTTGAGCCGTCGGTTGACCATGGAAATTTGGCATATTGCACTGTGTATATTGAAATTTTAGGTTATGTTGTTTATTTTCTTGTCAGATTGATAGGCAATGTTGTCAATTTCGCATAGAGTTCTCTGATAACTCGCAAGCTCGTCGGACGAGGCCGGGTACGTTCGGCAACGTTGACTTCATTTTACGTTATGACAGAAAATACTTCCAACTTCAGATGAATAAACAAACGCCTACAATGCGCTCAATCTTTCGCGAATGGGCTATATTCGAAAATTCTACGGACCAAATGTCATATCCAGCATTTTCACCTACGATTTTCGCATTTTTTTAAAATTTTATCCTCGTTTTATGATATCCAACCACTCACCTAGGCTTAATAGGCTGCCGCTATATCGTAAACTCCCAGGCCACATGCCAATGCTGCCACAATCATGGAAAACAAAACGAATATTCCAACAAAAATACCCATAGCTCCTGCACAAGTTTCACCTGTCAGTGTATCCCAATATTATCGACCTGTTGTGCTGTTCGAACGCTACTGAGCCGGGAAAAACGAATCGCCGTATCGGTCTGCCTTTATTATTTACAAAAGCGCGATATTCCTTTGATAAGAACCGCATATTTTTCCTGTCGAATAAACCTCGGGTTGATTATAATTAAAATATCGAATCTGTAGCCGACACGATAAAGACCCGAATGATTATGATTGGATAATTGGTTCGATCGATTTGGAAATACGAGGGTTAGAAAACAAGAGAAATATCTACAGATTTGGAAATTCACATCGAAAACATACGATATACAATGCATCAGACAGAGAATTCTTCCCCCCAGTTGCACAGATGAAGAGTCGAGATAATCAAGTGCTTTAACTGAATGAATTCCGTTGTCTTATTGCAATAATCTAGTCTTGTCGCTCTCTTATCGCAGTATGGAAGGGAACCTGCAGTACACGTATAGAATTATTTAATTTGTCAGGCTGCCCGTAATACTCGATTCAAGTATGTACTGTTGCCTACCATACTGAATGAATCACGCTCCTCTCAACGATAAGAGAGAGACAAGACTAGAATATTGCAATAAGACAACGGAATTCATTCAGTTCCTAGGGCTTTAGAGATCCTCAGTGTAGGTCTATATACCCCAATGTCAGTTTCTCTCTTCGATTTGGATCGATCAGTAAAACATATGAATGGATTCTTATAGAGATACTGAATCATGAAATAAGTACTATTAAAAACTACTCCAAAATGATGATTATCATAACTATGGAACTAGGAAAAAAGTAAACCTCAGAAATATCTTCGCCAGAACCACAAAAGCCTTAAATTCCCCCGCTGCTAAACGCATTTCCTCATATAATCAATAACCGATACATTTACTAAAAGCTACCTCAATAAACAAAATGTGCCATAAACTGAAACTTTAGGTTTGTTCCAACTCAAGAATTGACCGTACAATGATCGTCAGGATTCTGCGCAATAGATAAAAATGTGTTCCAACTGAAAATGTATCGTTTGAGAACGGTTTCGTTTTTGTTCCATCCTGCCTCGGGACCGTGAGTGGAACGGTTTTGTGATCGTCATTTCGATCCCTGCTCTGGAGCAAGTACTGTTTGGACGGTTCTTGTACGGTCAAAGTTTAGACATGCGCATAAGATCGATTACTAACAGTTTCGTGACCGTCAAATTACCGTACAAAAGTCAGCTGTTGGAACAAACCTTTTATTTACAAGTCTGTGATACTCCTTTGTGATTGTAGATTGTAGAAAAGTATTATATTAGAATGAAATAATGATATTTTTTATATTTTTTTATATGTTTTTTTGTTTTTGTATTTTACTTTGTTGTAAGCTAAATTTAGCTATAAACTAGGCCCTGATGCCAGTACTTGTACTGTTTTGGGGTCAGGAATAAAGATTGTTTATTATTATTACCTCGGTCACTAAGTTCATCAGTGATAGCACGAGCGTAACGCCTTGAAGTCATGACCTGTTTTGTCCTCAATCAAACTGAAGCGATCGCCGGCAAAAGAGAATGCCCTAAAATGATTACCAACACAGAAACCTTTCTTCTTCTTCTTCTTCTTCCAATCCAACAAAACGTGATACGTGCATCTGGCGTATTTCTGGATATCCCCTCGACGTTAGATCCTTCGAAAATACGGTTTTCCTGTTCCGGTTTAATTCAATATTACGGAGGAAAACCTCGTAGCTGTCTCGTATAATGAGCTGAATATACTCGGATGAAGTTAGGAAGGCTTCTGTCGGGAAATATCGTTAATGGTGTCGGTTTCACATCTCTCGGTCCTCTGTATTAACGTCACGTTTTTCATTATTTTTTGATGACGTCGCAGTCGGCAGGAAATGAGACAACGACGGATAGGCCTGACTGGGCCAGAGATTGGCCGGACTCGAGAAATGACGCTTGACTCCTTGAATTATACGACTATATTATCGTATAGGGTGGGATTTGCGTCACTAATGGCCGGTTTCTGGATCATTTTAACCGCAGTTTATCTATCTGTCAAGTTTGACGGATGGATAAGCGTAGATTTCGGTTTCTGAGTACCGCTTAGAAAGATAACCAGCCAATAAAGTCAGTTTATTTTAACCGACCGAAAATGGCCGGTTATCTGTAGATTTAGTGAATGGCGCACGGGCATTGGCGTTTGATTTGTCAACTCCAACCTCACTTTTTCATTTTGATTTGACGGAGTACCGGATTTGGATTCATATCAACATTCTTAACATATTATATTAAACGAGTTGTGTAATAATGGAATATAATACAAGAAGATTATCCTCTGGTTCCAGCTCTTCATCAGATGAAGAGGCAATGGAATTCATTGGCAATATTTCTGTATCCAGATTTATGCGGGTTCGAAGATCACCTCTCGAAATGTATACAGATGATTAATTTAAAATGAGGTACAGATTCAACAAGCAAACAGTTTTACACTTATGTAATGAATTGAATTTCTGTATTAGCTCCAATATCTGAAAGGACTTGCACTTTAACCGTCTTTCAACAAGTGCTTATATCTTTACGGTTCTATGCGACAGAAACTTTTCAAATAATCATCAGTAATGATCTAAATATACATAAGACATAAATATACATGAAAATGAAATCGATTTGATATTCCGTATGGAAAATCTCATTATTTTGAGTTTCAGGCGTGCAGTTTTAATTGAAATTTGCGAAACTCATAATCAAAACGTCAATTTGTATGTCGCGACATCTGTTGATCTAGGAAGGAACTTGCGAGACTACCGTTAATCAGCTGTTATCGAATAGATAGTTAACTGACAACCGAAAAAGACGTCAGAAACTCAACTACCTTTATCAAGAGGTTATCGATTGGTTATATTTATCGAACCGTTTACTGTTGCACGGTTAAAGTAAAACCTCAGAAACCGACCATAAATGGGAATGAGTTAATTAAGTAGTAGGAGATTTGCGTTTTATTTCTTCATGGATTTATCAGATTACAAGATGATTTGATTTCTGTTGAACAACCCTAGTGTTTCAATCCGTCAATTCTGAGTAGCACACAAGCATTTATTTGCCAGTTGTCTCCTAAGAAATGCGACTAACCAACCGTCGAAGATTAATCACTCTTCACACAATAATGCGAGCTCTCATACATCGGTTCGAAACGTCGATTTGATGAGTCATCCGCTGTTAAATCCCAACCTGACACCGAATGACTTCTTTATTTATCCACACGTACAATGATGCGTTCAGAATGCATGTTTTGGAGATACCTAAAGGGGAAAGGCAAACATACTTCGATAGTTGCTTCAAACGCATGCAGAAGTGTATACAGATTAGGAAATTCACATCTGAAGCATACGATATACAATGCATCAGACACAGAATTCTTCCCTCCAGTTGCACAGATGAATAGTCGAGACAAACACGTGCTGTAACACACTGAATTCCGTTGTCTTATTACAATATTCTAGTCTTGTCTCTCTCTTATCGTTGAGAGGAGCATATTCATTCAGCGTGGTAGGCAACAGTAAATACTTGATTCGAGTATTACGGGCAGCCTGACAAATTAAATAATTCTATACGTGTACTGCAGGTTCCCTACCATACTGCGATAAGAGCGAGACAAGAATAGGTTATTGCGATAAGTCAACGGAATTCATTCAGTTACAGCACGTCTCGACTATTCATCTGTGCAACTAGACGTAAGAATTCTTTTCTAGGTGTAAAAGATTGACCGACCAAAGTCCAAATCAATATTATAATTTAAACCATCAATGGTGTAATGGACAAATATTGACAGAGTTATACAGTGATGATAATTACTGAAAATATTTGAACAGTGTATTTACTCTCAAATTTCCAGGATATGACTGTAGAATGCAATAAAACGAAAAAGCACACAACGCAATATTCCATATTATGTACACTCTATTTATTTATTTACATTGATTTCATTTCTGTTCCATTTTACAACCATTAATGAAAATATACGCTTCATATTCGAAGGTATTTTTCTACATGTAATTTTAACAGACGAAAAAACAGAAAATTCAATTCGAATTGATACGACACACGTTTTTGTGCATAATTCAGTTTTTTTTTATGATTGAATGAATGATTCGAATTAGAACTTGTAGTCTAATAATATTCCAAAAATTCATAATATTCTTTTTTGTTTCAGGTGAGTACCTTACTGAAGTACCCAATCGACATATACGGTATGTATTTTTGCTGCGTCAATCTTCATAAATGAAAAGATTTTCACCATTTTGCGTTCTTTATTACACTGCTCAACAATTGATAGGGATCACTTACTTGTTCTAAATTTATTTCTGAAATATTCGCTCCAAGATTATGAATTTAGTCAGATATCAGAGTATTTTCAGTTGATAATATGGTTCACTTGAGAAAAGAATGAAATAATGGACAGTTGGAGAGAAAAAAAGACCCTATTAGGAACACTCAAAATTCTGTGTTTGAATAACATAAAAATTTTATGATGAAACCACAAGAAGGCTGAAGTTTCGGTTAAGCTAGTACCTAGTTGGTCCCCCACGAGCTCGTCTCAAGCATTCTACCCTACGAGGCATACTTTCGATCAAACGATTTATAAAATTTTGGGGCAAATTCGTCCAAATATCCCGTAAAGCATTAGAAAGGTCCTCCAGGTTAATGATCGGTTGTTCTAAGGTTGACAATTGTCTAGACATCTCAGACCAGACATGTTCGATGCAATTCATGTCTGGAGAGCGATCTGGAGTCCATCCTGTCAATAGCATGAGTTTCTAGCGCTTCATTAACCAGACGACTACGGTGTGAACGGGCATTAAAAAAACAGATTTAATAACAAATACCACATTGCTTTTCACTCCACCTGTAACAGCATACAGATAATAATCGATTTTGTAAACAAGTGCCGATGAAATGAGGAAGACTTTGTTATAATCAACTCAAAACATCTTACTTCTTCCTTAGAGAACATATAATGTACAGATATTCATGAGATAACTTGAAAAAGATACAAATGAAGAGAAGTTCATAAGTGATCCCTAGCAATTGTTGATCAGTGTATTTCAAGTAACCTGAAAATGTCATGAATTGAAAAACTTGTATGGTAATGAAACAAAAATGAGACGTAAATGAACTACAGCCTCATGGAACCCTGTCTCCAGTTTTAAATTTCACGTTTTGATGGATTCTCATAAGACGTATCTGACGTACTTATCACGAGTATCATTTTTTCAACACATATTTTCCCACCGTCGCTTTGAAGCGAGCCATCTTAATGAAAAACGTGTCAAATTAAAGGGTTATTAACGCACTCCGATCTAGTTTGACGAAGTGTTGCCGTAATAGCCTTGTGTGAACACGAAATTAAGTGGGCAGGCCGTAAGAAGCTACACCAAGTCTGAATATTTCAAAGACGACGAAAGCTTCAAAGGTCAACTTGAGCTTATGACTAACTTTCGAGATAATGAGGGTCAAAGTTCGCTTCGGCTCGGGCGTTGTGACTTGAATTTCGAGCATGCTGTTCTGCTTCATTATTTTTTAATAATGTGCTAAGACTTTCAGGCAGCTGATGGCTGTCTCTTGAACTCTGCTCATGTATTTTTCAGTTGGTTTAAGGGAGTTTTGAATATTCTCTCGAAAAGGACGAAATCGTTACTGAATCGCCAGAATTTGCATTACCTCTGATAGTCAGATGGCACTGAGGCAGCTTATGGCCGTTGATTGTAGATCAAGGACCATTTGGAGCTGCAAACAGTCCCTCAAAACACTGGCGGAGTACAACAAGCTAGTTTTAGCGTGGGTACCTGCTCACCGGAACATTGAGGGAAATGAAAGAGCTGATGCCCTTGCAAAAAGAGGAGCAAACACACCCTTCACCGGACCCGTGCCCTCCTGTTGGGTATCACCTACACTGATTAGGGCAGAGGTCGGCGTTTGGGAAAAAAGGGAGAAACACTCTTACTGGATAAACACATCCGGTCAAAGACAAGCAAAGAGACTAATCGAACCTTCCAAAGAGAAGGCTCAACAGCTCTATCGTTGTCAAAAAACGAGTTAAGGCTGCTAATCGGCCTTCTCACAAGGCATTGTCCCGTGAGATATCACCTACACAAGATCGGTAAAGAAAACTCCGATATTTGTAGGTTATGTGAATCGGCCACTGAAACCACCGAGCACATACTATGCCAATGCACTGCGCTTGCGCAAACCAGACTTATTTTACTAGGTGGCGCGTTATTAACGCCAGCCGACATAAGAGCGAAGTCTCCTAAGGAAGTTACCAGCTTTGCGAAGGAGGTTAGATTCCTAGGAAAAACGTAGTTTTAGCATGGTAACGCACAAAAGACCTTATTGGTCGCAGTGCAGAAGGGTAATCAACGTGCCGATCGACCACTATCTAATCTAATCTAAGTCTGAATATTTCAAAGACGACGAAAGCTTCAAAGGTCAACTTGAGCTTATGACTAACTTTCGAGATAATGAGGGTCAAAGTTCGCTTCGGCTCGGGCGTTGTGACTTGAATTTCGAGTGTGCCGTTCCGCTTCATTATTTTTTAATAATGTGCTAAGACTTTCAGGCAGCTGACGGCTGTCTCTTGAACTCGGCTCATGTATTTTTCAGTTGGTTTAAGGGAGTTTTGAATATTCTCGCGATGAGGATGAAATCGTTACTGAATCGTCTCTTTGCGGATTCATTAAATTTTCAAACTGAAACATTCGTCAGTTGGATTACGTCTCAGTAATTTGAGTTTTGAATATTCTCGCGATGAGGATGAAATCGTTACTGAATCGTTAGAATTTGCATTGCCTCTGATAGTCAGATGGTACTGAGGCAGCTTATGGCCGTTGATTGTAGATCAAGGACCATTTGGAGCTGCAAACAGTCCCTCAAAACACTGGCGAAGTACAACAAGCTAGTTTTAACTTGGGTACCTGCCCACCAGAACATTGAGGAAATGAGAGAGCTGATGCCCTTGCAAAAAGAGGAACAAACACACCCCTTCACCGGACCCGTGCCCTCCTATTGGGTATCACCCACACTGATTAGGCAGAGGTCGGCGTTTGGGAAAAAAGGGAGAAACACTCTTACTGGAAAAACACATCCGGTCAAAGACAAGCAAAGAGACTAATCGAACCTTCCAAAGAGAAGGCTCAACAAGCTCTATCGTTGTCGAAAAACGAGTTGAGGCTGCTAATCGGCCTTCTCACAGGGCATTGTCCCGTGAGATATCACCTACACAAGATCGGTAAAGAAAACTCCGACATTTTTGTAGGTTATGTGAATCGGCCACTGAAACCACCGAGCACATACTATGCCAATGCACTGCGCTGGCGCAAACCAGACTTACTTTACTAGGTGGCGCGTTATTAACGCCAGCCGACATAAAGGCCTGGTTTCGGTAGGCATGCAGCAGCTGCAAGCAGCCGCTGCTTGCGTCTGCTGCTACGTCGGAGTGGTTTCGCTTGTGCAGCCGCTGCATGCAGCCAAACCAAACTATCGGCAGTCGCAGTGAGAATTCGACAGTCATGGAGTATGTACTTGCGCTCCACATTTTAGAAGAAGAGCAGAGTGAAATAATTCTGAAATACATGAAAATGAGAAATAGAAAAAGGCGAGAGGTACATTTAATGTATAAAAACAGGAGTGAGGAAGGTACTTTCAACAACCTCATAACAAAGCATCTAATAGATGATGAAGAAAAATTCCATAGTTTTTTTCGGTTAAACAGGAATCAGTTCGTGATACAAGCTATCAAAGAAAATATTGATAATGGTAACAAAAACGTAAGAACGAAATTTTGTATATTAAATTGTAAAAAAATGTTTCGTATTCTTATACTGAATTAAAATTAACAATATTAAAAAAAATGCGATTTACCTGTTTTTCCCTCCATTTTCGAGGCGATCTTTTGCCATAATATATCATCCTTTATGCCATTATTTTCATACTCATTGTGAGATGCATCATATAAGCTTCTATTCATAGACACTAATTCTATCAGCATCATTTCCTCGTCCCGCGAAAATCTATCTATACTCTGTACACTCATTTTTCACCCAACGTATGCTGCAGGGACGTCACACAGACTGGTACCCGAGCAGTCGGCAGTCAGGACGTTGCAGCCGCTGTTACGATCGTGGCTCAAGCGAAACCACTTCTTCCTAGAAGAAGCAGTGTATTTCAGAGCTGCAATGGCTACTTTCAGACGCAGCTGCATGCAGCGACTGCACAAGCGAAACCAGGCCTTAAGAGCGAAGTCTCTTAAGGAAGTAACCAGCTTTGCTAAGGAGGTTAGAATCCTGGGAAAACGTAGTTTTAGCATGGTAACGCACAAAAGACCTTATTGGTCGCAGTGCAGAAGGGTAATCAACGTGCCGATCGATCACTATCTAATCTAAGTCTGAATATTTCAAAGACGGCGAAAGCTTCAAAGGTCAACTTGAGCTTATGACTAACTTTCGAGATAATGAGGGTCAAAGTTCGCTTCGGCTCGGGCGTTGTGACTTGAATTTCGAGTGTGCCGTTCCGCTTCATTATTTTTTAATAATGTGCTAAGACTTTCAGGCAGCTGACGGCTGTCTCTTGAACTCGGCTCATGTATTTTTCAGTTGGTTTAAGGGAGTTTTGAATATTTCGCGAAAAGGATGAAATCGTTACTGAATCGCCAGAATGGCAGTGAGGCAGCTTATGGCCGTTGATTGTAGATCAAGGACCATTTTGGAGCTGCAAACAGTTCCTCAAAACACTGGCGGAGTACAACAAGCTTGTTTTAGATTGGGTACCTGCCTACCGGAACATTGAGGGAAATGAAAGAGCTGATGTCCTTACAAAATGAGGAGCAAACACACCCCTTCACCGGACCCGTGCCCTCCTGTTGGGTATCACCTACACTGATTAGGGCAGAGGTCGGCGTTTGGAAAAAAAGGGAGAAACGCTCTTACTGGAAAAACACACCCGGTCAAAGACAAGCAAAGAGACTAATCGAACCTTCCAAAGAGAAGGCTCAACAAGCTCTATCGTTGTCAAAAAACGAGTTAAGGCTGCTAATCGGCCTTCTCGCAGGGCATTGTCCCGTGATATATCACCTACACAAGATCGGTAAAGAAAACTCCGACATTTGTAGGTTATGTGAATCGGCCACTGAAACCACCGAGCACATACTATGCCAATGCACTGCGCTGGCGCAAAGCAGACTTACTTTACTAGGTGGCGCGTTATTAGACGCCAGCCGACATAAGAGCGAAGTCTCTTAAGGAAGTAACCAGCTTTGCTAAGGAGGTTAGATTCCTGGGTAAAACGTAGTTTTTTATGGTAACGCACAAAGTCCTTATTGGTCGCAGTGCAGAAGGGTTATCAACGTGCCGATCGACCACTATCTAATCTAATCCAATCTAAGTCTGAATATTTCAAAGACGACGAAAGCTTCAAAGGTCAACTTGAGCTTATGACTAACTTTCGAGATAATGAGGGTCAAAGTTCGCTTCGGCTCGGGCGTTGTGACTTGAATTTCGAGTGTGCCTTTCCGCTTCATTATTTTTTAATAATGTGCTAAGATTTTCAGCAGCTGACGCTGTCCCTTGAACTCGGCTCATGTATTTTTCAGTTGGTTTAAGGGAGTTTTGAATATTCTCGCGATGAGGATGAAATCGTTACTGAATCGTCTCTTTGCGGATTCATTAAATTTTCAAGCTGACACGTTCGTCAGTTGGATTACGTCTTAGTAATATGATAATTTGGGACGAAAATTTGTGTATTTTAGTGGGATGTATTTATTTATTAGACCGAAAGGGGAAACAGAATTCAAATAAGAGCTCTATCTATATTCGTCGAAGGTTGTATCGTTCCAAAAAATAATACAACTCAGTAGTTTTATCGGCACAAGGAACAGAACAAAACTTATTATTCTTTCAGCGACGTTTCGGAAATTTTATTTCTTTCTTCAGGCTACAAAAATATATGAAAAAATACAATCAGTCGAGCACTCAGAGAGAATCAAAAGGAATACAAACGTCAAAAAATAATAAAAAATAACAATGGTGAATACATATACGTCATAAAGATAAAAAATAAATATCTATAAGAAGTCCAAATTGAAATGAACAATAAGGACATATTCAAAGACTCACACTATATAAAAATATTACAATTAAATTAAATTATTGTAAATATAAAATATTACAAGAAAAGAACTCACGACATCAGAATAAAAAACTATAAACATGATAAAATATTGGAATACATAATCTACAGGAAAATAGGGTACCAACGCAAATTACATCGTGTTATTTTATACCGAGTGCTCGACTGATTGTATTTTTATATATTTTTGTAGCCTGAAGAAGGAAATAAAATTTCCGAAACGTCGCTGAAAGAATAATGTTTTGTTCTGGTTCCTTGTGCCGATAAAACTACTGAGTCTATCTATATTAATAATACAGGATCTATGGTTACCGTCAAAATGCAATATCTTTCAAACGGCTGCACTAAATTGTATAATTCTTTTTTGTTGTCTTCATAATTGCTAGGGCAAGGTTTATACAACAAAATATTTCCAAAAAAATTTTTCATAAAATAATAAGAGGCTTTCCTTTTTCTTACGACCAATGTAGCAGTCATAGAATACATATTTATAGGTTATAATGATTTTGACATTTGGACAAAAAATGAAGTTACATCGAGAGAATCTAAAATTTAAAATTTCAATCAGAAATAACGTATGAACTAACATATTATACAACAATTTCTTACTTATGCCATATTTTACAAATTTTAAACCTATGATGTATGAATGTATTTTGGATTGCCTGATGCCCGTATGTTTATGATCACAAATCAGATCAACAGATGGCGCTGAAGTCGTTATCTAGATTATTCATTTATTCTGCGACTAAACGGCTGGATCGAATTGAATGAATTTTTGTGTATGCAGAAAAACGTCTGTTGGGTCCGCTAGTATTGAATATTTCGCCTATCATGAGACATGTAGTCTTCAATGTGAAACAAAACTGAGAATATGTCTTGTTATATGCTCGTAAAGCCCTAGACGAAGATTTTGATATACCTATCACTCTCCAAAGATGCAAATTAAGGAGAAATCCATCTCTCAAAACAGAGGCCTCGAAAACGAAAAACGTCACCAGAAAAAAATCCCAATGCGTCTAAGAAATTAACGTTCCAATCTAGGCAGCGTTGTTTTTGAGAGCTTCAATCAAGACGTTTTTTCCTCCGCGATCGGGGATTTTATAATGCCACAGGGAGAGACGAGGGGGTGAGAGGGAGGAATTGAAAGATTTTTAATTAAATGGACCCGGGACCGAGGAGGTCGACGCCAGAGGGCGCCAGTTCCGTCGACTTTGTTTTACGACGAGAGTGAATTTGCCGAGGAGGCCATGAAACCGGGATTCCTATTGAATTTTTGCCCTCTTTTGCGGGCAGGGTGATTAAAGTTTAAATCTTCGTTTGCGTTATGGTTGGTGGTGCTGTAAAAACTGGCCGAGGCCATCGCTGCTGAGTGCGATTAATATTTCACCTACTGCTGGAGGGTATGTATTTTGTTAAGGGTTGTAGGGGGTGAGTTATGGGACGGCAGAATATTTATCTTTTTGCATACTCGCTTTGGAGGTTGTGTTACGACTTTATTTGCGTCAAACGGCAATTAACTAATGTAGGTTTTAGAAACCCAGTTTGTTAACAGTTTTTTATTATTTACTGAGGAGGAAAAAGGAATTAATTCGGTGTCTGTTCAAAAGAAGTGGGTTTTGAATTTTCACCGGCTGTGTACATTTGATTATTTTTTGGTTATGTTGGTATAGTCCGTTCACGAAAGTTTGTGCCGTCGGTTGGCCATGGAAATTTGGCATATTCCACTGTGTACATTAAATTTTAGGTGATGTTGTTTATTTTCTTGTCAGATTGATACGCAATGTTGTCAGTATTGCATAGGGTTCTCTGATAACTCAGAAGCTCGACTTCAACCTCTTCAAGTAAAGGTACTCCTGAACGATGCGCGCACGATGGGGTCTGGCATTATCGTCCATAAAAATGAAATGGGGCAAATGGCACTACATGCTCTTCAAGAATGTTCCTTATATACCTATCAGCATTAGTAGCTCCATTATCAACGACCACTAGGTATGTGCGAGCAGTCAAAAATATTCCACCCCATACTATAATCGATCCTCCCCCGAAACCAGAAGTATTCAGGAAATTGCACTGAGCATATCTTTTATGTGGACGTCTGTATACAAGGGAACGTCGATCACAATGGTAGAGGCAGAATCTAGACTCATCTGTGAAGATAACTCTTTCCCAATCAGTCTCTTCCCAATGGATATGCTCTCTCGCAAAATCCAAACGCGCCCTTCGATGGGCTGGGGTAAGAGCTGGGCCTCTTGCTGCGACACGAGGCCTTAAATCATAACCTTTCTGCAATTCTTGTGAATGTCCACCCTTCTTCTCGCAAAACAACCGCTTGGGCACATTGCTCTTGGGTCAAATTGCGTGTTTCGCGTTGAATAGCAATCGAGTGTAAAAAACCAAACGAAAGTAAAACTATTGATCACTAGAATTGATGAGAACAAGTGATTTCAGAATGCAGCCAATACATTCAAAATCTGATAATCCCATCTTTTTTTATTCCTGCTGGGAAAAAAGATCTGTATTGAAGAAAAACGTTGAAGGTGGATAACATATGCATGCATAATTCTGATAAAAATAATTATCATTGGGAACAGCTTCAGTTGTAGAATAAATTTGAAGTTTCCATAATGTACGTTCATTTTTTTGCGCAGTGTAGTTGAAATCAATATTCAAAAAATTAAACGAACCGTCGTATTGCCATTTAAAACCAAAATGGAAAATCCAAAGAGCAAAATTCTGCAGCCATCTTTTGTTTCCACGAATAAAAGGGCAAAAAGCCATTGTCATATTAAGCTTTCTATTACGCACTAAAATGCACACATTATTTTTCCGTATTCAGCCGCTGAAATGAAAAAGAGTGACGATAAAAATTATAGCCAACTACATCGTTTTTATCCAACTAGAGATAAACGTTTCAGAGTGAGGTTAATGGAGCGATACATTTTTATATTGGCGCATGTATATAATTATATTTTTCCACTCTTGGATCACGTTTTTAAAAGAAAACTATTTATTTGGAAGCAAGTTTAATTTGGTAGCAGACTGAATAATAATGGTTACAATAGTTGAGTTTTAACATAAGGAAAGCTCGCTCGAGCCGATGTGCCGACTCCGGAGATATGCTCTCGCCTAGATACTTCCAGGAAATGGTGCGAGTGCATTCACATCATAAAAAGGAATGCTTAAGCCTATTTTACATAATGATATACACAGCATAACAAGTCAATTTCTTCATAAAGAAACTGACTTCCTACATGAGTGTTTCACAGAAAAACCTTGTATGAGATAATGAACATCCTCGACAAACTTAGAGGAAATAAATTCTATTCGCACCTAACTAAATCACCTTCCATGTTTGCGCCCAGTGCTTTCGAACAAATAATGGCCAAATACGACTAGATCGGTTTCCAAATCCTCAATAACTTGGAGGTCCCCACGTTGAATCGAAATCGATTTCCGGTAAAATACAAATTCCGATCAGAACCATAACACACGAATGGAAGTGAATTAGTGGAAACACTTTGAAACGAACAGGAGGTATTAGGTAAGGAATCTATTTCCATTTAACCTCACAGTCGTGGGTTTCAGTTCTAACACCAGATCCATTACACGGTTCAAGTAATTCCACATCAATCAATAGAGGCCACATTAGCAGAAGGCGTTTAGGATGCTTCATCTGACGACAACCGCCAATGAGTGTGCGTGTACCGATACTCATATCTATACACGGTGACCACTTTGAAAATCGAAATACACTGCGGAAAAAAATTAACGCACATTATGGAAATCTCAAATTTATTCTACAACTGAAGGTGTTCTCGATGATAATTATTTTTATTAGAATTATGCATGCATATGTTATCCACTTTTAACGTTTTTCTTCAATACAGAAGTTTTTCCCAGTAGGAATAAAAAAAGATGAGATTATCAGATTTTTAATGTATTAGCTCTATTCTGAAATCAGTTGTTCTCGATCAATTCTAGTGATCAATAGTTTTTCTTTCGTTTGATTTTCTACACTCGATCGCTATGCAACGCGAAACATGCAATTTGACCCAAGAGGAATGTGCCCAAGCGGTAGTTTTGCGAGAAGAAGGTTGGACATACACAAGAATTGCAGAAAGGTTTGGAGTTTCCCATACAGGTGTGTCCAGAATGTTGCAGCGATTCAGGGGGACAGGTATCAATGTCCGAAGACCAGGACAGCTCGCCTCCTTCAAAATCAGCTTGAGCCACGGGTAACAACTGCCATTCAAGAAGGTTCCCTTGTATACAGACGTCTACATGAAAGATATGCATAGTGCAATTTCCTGAATACTACTGGTTTCGGGGATGGAGCGATTATGGTATGGGGTGGAATATCTTTGACTGCTCGCACAGACCTAGTGGTCGTTGATAATGGAGCTATGAATGCTGATAGGTATATAAGGAACGTTCTTGAAGACCATGTGGTGCCATTTGCCCCGTACATTGGCGAAAATTTCATTTTTATGGACGACAACGCCAAACCCCATCGTGCGCGCATCGTTCAGGAGTACCTTGAAGAGGTTGAAGTCTCTCGAATGGAATGGCCAGTAAGAAGTCCAGATCTCAATCCGATTGAGCAGGTTTGGGACAACCTCAATAGGAGGCTGAGAAGTTCAGAAAATCATCCAGCTACTCTTAATGACTTAGGAATCCAACTCAGAGAAATCTGGGAAGGATTAGATCAGAACATTTTAAGATCACTCATTTTGAGTATGAACCGTCGTTGCCGAGCTGTAATTAACGCAACGGGTGGAAATACCAAGTATTAAATCACTTATCAGCATTCCACTATTTTGAAAATTGTTTATTTCTCATCTTCTTTCACATAAGATTCGGTAAAATCCTGAATTTTTCTTCCATTTAATGTGTCTTGTTTCTTTCAAAACCTTCCCGAGAGAACATGAAAAATAAGTTATAAAGTCAATGTAGAGTTAACTTTCATTAAAGTTGAGATTTTCAGAATGTGCGTTGATTTTTTTGCGTAGTTTAGTTTAGGTTGAGAAATAAAACTCGAAAATTCTGGAAAAATTTAGTGGACTGACTACGTTAAGCTGGGTACCTTGTGGTCCGCACATGGGATCTATCGCTGGTTAAACTTGCTCGAAAACTATAATACCATTGTTCAAGGAAGAGCAATCCTTAAACAATGGTAATACGATAGAAGAGGTTCGAGAAAGTCGTTTTACGAATAGATCTTCGACGAATGGTTGAAAGTTTGTCACATGCATTTATCTAGTATAAACTAGTTTTTCAACCATAATTAAGTTTGAAAATCTTTTCCATTTGTCAAGTTTTGCACGTTGATTAGAATAGTAATCGATTAATTTCATCAGTCATGTTCATCACTTCGAAACGTCACATCATTAGGAGCATCTCACACGCAATCCACCAAAAAATCCGAAACACTCAATCTTCCGTTGACGTTTGATAACGTAACATTTAAGGGAATAACAGCAAACTGGCGATAAAAGAACAAAGAACAAAGTTTCCCTTTCAGCCCTAATGATGTTCCAAATAATGTTATTTAATCAAGGCAACTGGATTCAACCCTCCCCCTCCTCCCCCACTTTCTTTCCCTCCTTTTCTCGTAGAACTTTTGTTCTACGTTTGTCAACTAAATGCGCTTTTTCATTGTCTTTAAAGCTCTCTTCGGGACCTTTTATCAAGTTTATTCTTTTTGCCTGTTCGAAAGGCTATTTGAGAAATTCAATTTGTCGAAGCCTCCGCGGTATGAACGGAAAAGGGGAATTCTATTTGGCAAGTTGCAGTTTCACTGAATAATTAATTGTGTGTTTATTGAGTTCTTGTAGGAGTTAGAAGTTGTGTGATGTGTTTGATCTTGTAGAGAACGTCTTCTTGAAAATTTAGTTTGATATTCATCTTATAGTCCATGCGCCAGCGCCTATTTTTCATGATGATTACTAACAATCTGAATATTTGTGAGTAGTTTCATTTTGACTAGACGTCCAACTTTTTCCTCTACGAAAATTCTCAATAATGAGGGCTAATACAGTATGAAGCCGTCAAAAGTGTTGAATGGGTGAATGTTCAAATTTTATTACAAATTGAAAACAATAATTGTCGTACAAAAATGATGATTCTATCAAAGTGTCCCCCACTTCCAACATATAACAACAACTAGGTCTAATAAAATTATTACTAACAGTCTGATTTTTTCACTGTTGCTTAGCAAATATTTCCTTTGTAAACTGGTCACATTGTCCAAATTGAGTGGTACGTTTTTCCAGTCCTACGCTCAGAAATTGTCATTGATTGTAATCATTTTTAATTGTGGGTTCTGTGGTACAATTTCTGCGGTAGGACTGGAAAAACGAACCAATCAATTTTTCGGACAATGTGACCAATTCATAAAGGAAATATTTGCTAAGCAACAGTGAAAAAATCAGCCGGTTTTAATAATGATTTTTTTAGACCTAGTTGTTGATATATATGAGGAGTGGGGGACACTTTGATAGAATCATCATTTTTGTAGGACAATTATTGTTTTCAATTTGTAATAAAATTGTTTCAAGATTTAATTTATAAAGTAGCTGTTAGTAAGAAAGTTTTAACATTCACCCATTTAACACTTTTGACGCCTCTATACTGTATTAGCCCTCACTATCGAGAATTTTCGTAGAAGAAAAAGTTGGGCGTCTCGTCAAATTGAAGCTACTTATAAAATATTGATTTTGACAAATAGAACATGCCTTTTTCGGATGACAATCAACAGAACGATAAGGTTTGAAATCAGAGTACCATCGACGATAGTTCGGAAGGAAATTCCAAAAGTAATATGAATTATTCATTACTAGGAATGAAAACCAAGGATAATAATCCACTTTCAGTTATATTAATAAGTAAATTGAGAACTTTCACCAAAATGTTAGGTTATGTTATAATTATGATGAACTGAAGTGATTGTGGAAATTAAACTGATTTTGTCTGAAAGCAACATCAGTTGGTAGTGATGCGCATCAGTTCAAAATCACAACATTGTCAAATAGAACGCGCATCAACTGATTTCACATTAGTTTGGAAGTGATACGGCTTCAAATAAACTACTGGAAAAAATTGAAGGATCAAAAAAATTCGGCAATTCTCGACATGCCGTAACTTTGAGAGGAATGGTCGTACAAGGAATTCAAAAAAGGAAATTGTAGCCTTAAGTGTCTTGTTTTTGGATTAGAACTTCAAAAGTTAAGTTTCAGTGGTTTTCGAGTAATCATAGAAAAATCAGCAACAAAAAATTCTCAAAATTTTACCACTTTTTTTCTTATCTACGTGCGTGGAAATTTTATTTTTGCATAATCGTTATAATGATGGGATACTCTGTTAATTCAGCTTTAATTTATTTTTTTAATGACCTCAACACGTCCACTTCTTGCCGAGATATCGGTCTTCAAATGGAAAAGGATCCATTTGTCTTTGATTATCGATTTCTCAGCAACCAATGATCGCGCAGAAAATTGAAGGAGGGTGTCAAGATCTTAAATGAACTCCCATTAATGAACAACCATTGCTTATTCATAGAAACTGTTTTTCTTCCTGTCGCATCAATATAAAAATTTAACAAAAAAAAGGGCTTTTGGTGGTTTCTCGATCGAAAATGTTGAGGAAACCAATAATGTTAAGTGTGACTTTCACAGTTCAATATGTTGATAAAAACCTTACGAAGACAAATGGATCCTTTTCCATTTGAAGACCGATATCTCGGCGAGAAAAGGACTATTGAGGTCAATAAAAAAATGAATTACAGCTGAATTAACAAAGTATCCCATCATTATAACGATTATGCAAAAATAAAATTTCCACGCTCGTAGACAAGAAAAAAAAAGTGGTAAAATTTTGAGAATTTTTTTGTTGCTGATTTTTCTATCATTACTCGAAAACCACTAAAACTTAAAATTTTTGAAGTTCTAATCCAAAAACTAAACACTTGGAGCTACAATTTCCTTTTTTTAAATTCCTTGTACGACCATTCCTCTCAAAGTTACGGCATGTTGAAAATTGCCGAAAAATTTGAAATTTTTTTTTGATCCTTTAATTTTTTCTAGTAGTGTAGAAAGGGCCTATCATCTCACAAACTTTGACACGTTCTAAAAGTGTTCCGCCGCAAAGAAATATATCGCCTTTGGACTGGCAAAATCCCCAGGCTCATGTGCAAGTAGCCTAGGAGGCAATAAACATTTCAGCGTTGAATTTATAGGGGGTCATCCATTAAAGAGGTTAACTTCAGCAAGTTTATATTTCAATTAGGTGTGTGGAGTCGTAAAACCTCGACATTATTCCCGTTTATGGCGTTTTCTAATTGCTGAAAGATGACCGGAACGGATGAGTTTTATATTCGCGTTGTAAAAACGCGCTTATCAATTTTTTGCATAGCGGATGTGGTTTATGAATACTCTGAAAAAACACTACCCGAATAAAGTTTTAATATTATCTTGTTTACGGTTCTCTAATTTCAATTTTGTTGATGTTTTTGCGTGGTATTCGGATTAGATTAGATTGGATTGTGGTGGATTTGCATGGTGACTACCTTTTTACATTGCGACCAATTAGGTCTTTTGTGCGTTATCATACTATAGCCACAACCCCACGGGCAGAATTGAATTTGACCACGAATTCGTCATCAGGAAGTAGAACCCTAACGTTTGAAACCATTATGTGTAGTATATGTACACTGATCAACAATTGCTAGGGATCACTTATGAACTTCTCTTCATTTGTATTTTTTTCAAGTTATCTCGTGAATATCTGTACATTATATGTTCTCTAAAGAAAAAGTAAGATGTTTTGAGTTGATTATATCAAAGTCTTCCTCACTTCATCGGCTTTTGTTCACAAAATCGATTATTATCTGTAAGCTGTTACAGGTGGAGTGAAAAGCAATGTGGTATTTGTTATTAAATCTGTTTGTTTCTCTCGTTCAAACACATAAGGTGACAATAATTGAAGAAATGAGAACAATATCAGCTTATCAGTCATGCCGAGAAGACGTTTGGCTCCTGTGCAACTGGACCAAATCATACGGTGGATAGAGGAAGGTTTGTCCCAGCGAGAAGTGTCCCGGCGGTTGAATGTTTCGCAAAGTGTCGTGAGTCGGGCTTGGAATAGGTTCATCCAAAACGACTCAGTAGCTCGCTTTACTGGATATTTGGACGAATTTGCCCCAAAATTTTATAAATCGTTTGATCGAAAGTATGCCTCGTAGGGTAGAATGCTTGAGACGAGCTCGTGGAGGACCAAATAGGTACTAGCTTAACCGAAACTTCAGCCTTCTTGTTGTTTCATCATAAAATTTTTATGTTATTCAAACACAGAATTTTGAGTGTTCCTAATAAAGTCTTTTTTCTCTCCAACTTTCCATTTTTTCATTATTTTTTCAAGTGAACCATATTATCAACTGAAAATACTCTGATATCTGACTAAATTTATAATCTTGGAGCGAATATTTCAGAAATAAATTTAGAACAAGTAAGTGATCCCTATCAATTGTTGAGCAGTGTATTTGGGACAGTGGTGTCTTTAAGAATAAATTACATTTTCTTCAAGTTTTTCGTTTATTTCCATAAATAAATCGATGGAATCCGAATTTAATGTACCAACTGGTAATGAATAGCTCTCAACAGGATATAACATGATGAACTGATCCAAACATCTGTTCCTTTTGTACCTTTTATTGGTCGAATATAAATTCATCCTTTCATTCCTTCCAGCATTTCGTGGTCTGATTAAATTAAGAGGATAACCAAAGTTGAATGAGCAACTTTCCTTCGTTCGTGGAACATAGAATTCTCCATTGTTGGTCATCGAGTATCCGTATTCGTCGATGTATCCGATTGAAGTCCTTTTCAGCCAACTTCCCTGGAAAATACAAAGTGAATTACGTCGTTCGCAAATCTCTGCGACAGACTCCGCCATTCATCAGTAAATGTAATTCTGTTATTGTGCTCAGTGAAAGGAGATTGGTTCGGATTCTGAAAGGAGAGGGTTCTGTGGTTCTGGACATATCTAGCTTGTTGAAATGAGAATTTGAAGGTCGTTTCAGATTCGATTTTTCGGAAGGGAATAAGCTCAAAGTCATATAGGGTGCTCCGCTCCAGAATCATGATTTTTAACACAAACTACTGTTTCCTCAGATACACTTTTGAAATTTGGCTTGCACATTCCTTGGCATCTGGCATGTGATTGATATTTGGTGTACAGTGTTGGATTGGATTCTTTCGCTAAAAACACCTAACCTAAGATGTCTTGGAGAGATTTAAGATGGCCAGTTTATGTGCTTTTATTGAAGGGGACTCCACACTGAAACAGAATATGCAAACGATATTCGATTATGGCTCTTCAAACGGAAATTATGAAAGTTTGAAATATTGAGTTTTTGAAAAAATGCCATTTGAACGGTGAAATTCTAAACGCTTGTAGATATCGATTCGAAAGTATTCTTTTCTGATTCAGCTACCTCGAAACCCTATAAAAACATACCAAACACAATGAAGTCTCTCATACTATTCAAATCATTTCAGTTTATAGATTTTGCATTTTTCATTTTCGAGTTGCGTTCAAGAGCGCCTGCGTAATGCAGTTCACTTCGGATCGATGAATTTTCAACTTCAATCGATTCATTAGACCGAGCTTAACAATTATCAGTAAAAATCGTTTCAGTATATCCCCCAGAATTTTAACAAAATGCCGAAATATAGCGTTTTAGGGGGGGTCAACCCCTTAGGCATTTTTCGTCCAAAATTTCAAAATTTTGGATGGTCATTTTATGTGCTTATATTGAAGGGGACTACATACTGAAAAAGAATATGCAATCCATATTTGATTCCGGCTTTTCAAACGGAAATTATGAAAGTTTGAAATATTGAGTTTTTGAAAAAATGCCATTTGAACGGTGAAATTCTAAACGCTTGTAGATATCGATTCGAAAGTATTTTTTTCTGATTCAGCTACCGCGAAAACCTATAAAAACATACCAAACACAATAAAGTTCCACATACTTTTCAAATTATTTCAGTTTATAGATTTTGCATTTTTCATTTTCGAGTTGCGTTCAAGAGCGCCTGCGTAATGCAGTTCGCTTCGGATCGATGAATTTTCAACGTCAATCGATTCATTAGACTGAGCTTAATAATTATCAGTGAAAATCGGCTCGGGGTCCAGTGGAACAGTGGAAGAATCGAAACCTAGGAGCGATGCGATGTTGCATAAGCGGCTGGTCTGTTGGAATGGCAGTCTGTAGTGAGTGGGGATTTGGGGAAGCGCGCAAGCAACGATCTAGGATCGTATATCGAATCAGTAACACTCCAAACGGGAGATTCATAACGTCGCATGTCTATTGAAAATGAATACGACAAATTTTCTCCACTCTTATGGGAAGTTATTTGACTCAATGAATGAAACGAATAATTTCCCGTGAATATTAATATTCATGTTCTTTTTCGCCATAACTGGTATGAAAATAAAATAAATTTTACGAAAAACAAAAATAAATTCAACGAAAATAAAAAAACAGAAATTAATTCTACGAAAATAGAAAACGAATTAAAACATTTTAAATTGAAGACAAATTCAAATCAAATGTTCAAATAATCCACCTTGTTGTGCCAAACAGTAGCCAAATCGACTTGCTGGGCGATTTTTCTGCTAGAACAAGGTGCACTGGTTTCAACAGCAGCAGACACATCCACTTATCTTGCCAAACGAATGCTAGGTAATTACATGATAGGGCCAGTTTTCATCGATAGTTTCCATCCGTTTCTTCCACATCTGTAGATAAAAAACAATGAATTTTTCCGATGTGATGAAATATTAATATCCGAACGATACGTTTTCATAGGAATAACCTCTTATCCCCTATCGAATAAGGATTCAAAGTGTTTTCATTCCTCCATTCTATTCGAAAACCCTTAAGCTTAAACAGGAAGCGAGGAAGACCGCAGCACTTCCGGTATTTGTCTGAAGACTCAAACGACGACCATCCCAAAATGTTATTCTTTCTCCTTCAGTTATGATTCGCCAGATCTGGAGCGGAATGATCTGTTTCCATATGCAATGAGGACAGGGATTTATTCAATAAAATTTTTCCGGGGATTTCGGAATTTACACGCGTGGAATGGGAACGGCGGTTTTATCTAAAACACCGCACGGGATTTCAGGGAATGAACCTTGGGCTTTCTTCCTGATCCTGTCGTTGGGAATATGTGAGCGGGGAGTGTACACGGGTACAATATGTGAAACGGCGATTTCGCAGCGGATAAAAATGTAGATTTAATTCGCCGTTTGCTTCTTTATTCGGGTCCATTTTCGAGATGGACGACGTAAAAACGAGAGGTTATTGTTTCGGTGAAGCTTTTCAAGCATTCGCGAGTCGGTTTTTTAGTCTTTGATAATCTATTACGTTTTTTCGAGTATTTTTTTCAGTTGACTTGTAAGAAGGGCCAGGGGGGTGATTCTTCAATAATGTCGTGTTCGCGATTCGACAATTGTCGACCAACTTCCCTGCTAAGTTGGTCGACATTCGTCGATTCGTGAACACGACATAATTCAAGAATCGACCCCAAGGACAGACACTGCCCTTTACGCGACTTGCTTTGGACGATATTGAAATAAAGGGTGTTTCAAATTGCGCTGTTATTCTTAAGAATAAATAAAATACATAATACACATACATATACAGAAAAAAATAAATGGAAAAGAATTAACATAAAACACGCTGCAGGCCGCTGACAGTAAGAAATAGCAGAAAAAATGTTATTTAGAAAAAATATTCACAATTGAATTATCTTTCGAATGACACAATAAAAAAGGTATGTTCCAGGCATAGAGATAGGATAGGATAGAGTTGCCATCATTGAGATAAACGTTGTATCAGATGCGCCATATTACTACCACCTAACGTCAAAATTGACAATCGTTGAATTTTCTGGAGGAATTGTGATTTTTGCGCCTGTTTCTAGATGAACTGAGATTTTTCTGCTTAATAATATACAATAAAATGGTATCGTGCACTATAAGACTTTCTTCAAGCAGAGAAGAGACAGATAAGAAGAAAATTAGTGAAAAAACATATCACAGGTAGGGATGAGTTCTGAACAGATCCACATTTGAAATATTTGCTAGTCTGTCTTGGTTATCTGATTAATTTTTATATGTGTCTATTATGGCCTCAAGAAAAATTGTTTATTTGATATTCAATTGACTTTATTTGAACAGGATTCCTAAAGACCCAACACATCGTATTTTATGGGTGAAATTAGTAAACAGAAGAAACTGCCAACTTAATTCAACCCTGTCCTTTCCGCCATATTGGTCCCCGACTCAGCCCCGCCCAGTGGTACTATTTTTCCTTACTCAATTGTATGTCATAGCGTCTCTTCTCTATTATATCTCGATGGTTCCAGGAGAAAAAAAATTGATAGCGCTGTGACGCCTGGCGTCTTAATAATTTTCTCCGACTTTTACTCACATCACAAGTCAACATTGACTTGTACCAAAAACCGTCAAAAGAATAAAAAAATATTGATCCCTTTTCGGGAAAAATAAAGTTACCAAAATAAGTAAATCATCCTGTACATTAAACAACATAAATCTTACCAAACAATTATGTCTTTGTAGCTAGCTCAAGGGACTAGATATTATTTTGCGAAAGCCTTGAAATACCATTTGTGGGCTTTATTTCTGCTCATTTCTATTTTTCTGAAAACCACAAGAACATTCGTAAATATCGATTCCTAGCGATAAAGTTTCGTCCATTTCGTCGACTTGTTTGTCTTTCAGGAAGAGAAACAAGAGCAAAGACAACAATCTATCGGACGCCAGGAAGCCGTGGAGCAAACAGAAACGCGAGCCCTTTCAGGACGTTTCGTAAAAACTGCGACTCTTCTCCAGTGATCCGTTGTTGTTATTCGGTTCCGAGGAAAAAAGGGAGTTAGTCGAGCTTTTCATACACGACGTTATTTATCTGGAAAAGCGTCCGGGAAAACAATGCCTAACCGAATGAACCTAAACGAGTTTTTCTCGCGAAACTGCTACTTAATCTTTTCCCCGAACTGAGCATTAGACGTTGTCGTGTAATGAGTGGAAGGATGAGAGCTTTTCACTTTCCAATCTGATCCTCCTGGGAAATTAAGGATCAGCCTGTTCGAGATGACTCCACAACTGGTTCTCTTTCATAATTCAGGTCTGAACTATTTCGGAGCGTCGGGTAAAGTTATTTTTCTTGTCTATTTTGGTATGAAATGAAAAAATGATTAGGCTTCGGAAGCAATCAACGTAAAGTACGAGAGAATGTTTGATGCATGAATAGATTTTTGGATTAGATCATAGTCATATTCGACAAGAAGATATTAATGATGAAAACATCTTTTAGGAAGGCCTTGAACAGTTATTTTTATTTCTAAAAAACTTAATAGGTTTTCACTCCCAGTCTCTGAAACAGAAATTATTAAAAAAAATTAATTAAGATGAAGTGCTCTGTGAGAATCTTTGCACTTATTTGTCAGGAGCAAATTGGTCTTAAAAAAATTGTTGCCTAACAATACAACTGAAAAAGGAAATAAATGAAAAGGACAATGTAACGTTTTTTGTTAGGCAACAATTTTTTCAAGACCAATTTGCTCCTGACAAATAAGTGCAAAGATTTTCGCAGGAGCACTTCATCTTAATTAATTTTTTTTTAATTATTTCTGTTTCAGAGACTGGGAGTGAAAACCTATAAAGTTTTTCAGAAATGCAGAATCCTCCCAGAATATATTTCAATCGATATCTGTAAGAAAGGTATTTTTATCACTTTAAAATTTTGTATAAGACTTTAGTTTGACAGGAAATAGCCTAGAGGACTTATATTCTGAAAATGATTCAAAACATTAATTAGGTAAAAATTCGATAGATTTCAAAATTCTATGGTTTTGATTTCACAATCGTTCTTAAAATAAAACTCGATTTCATTTCAGAAAAAAAGGTTTTTTCATTGGAATATTTTCTATGGCTGTATTAACACAACTCCCATTAATGTTTGCGTACTGCTTTCAATTGCTATTGAACATTTTTATGCAAAATTTCGACAAATTCTGAATTATTCGAAAAAAAAAATCAATTTCTTTGGTTTTGATTATGCGATCCTCTCGAAAATTTGCACGAACATTCAGTATATCTTCACCGTCAAAACAAATTTCACTCAATCGGATATTTTGTTGTGGAAATATAAGCATTTCAAAAATTTCAAGTCTCTATTATCTTCTTAACAATGACAAATGTCAAGATTGACAGATCACATCATGTATGAAAGAACACGACATCACATTTTTCGAAAAATATAAAAATGTATCACTCCATTAACCTCACTCTGAAACGTTTATCTCTAGTTGGATATAAACGATGTAGTTGGCTATAATTTTCATCGTCACTCTTTTTCATTTCAGCGGCTGAATACGGGAAAATAATGTGTGCATTTTAGTGCGTAATAGAAAGCTTAATATTACAATGGCTTTTTGCCCTTTTATTCGTGGAAACAAAAGATGGCTGCACAGTTATGCTCTTTGGATTTTTCCGTTTTGGTTTTAAATGGCAATTCGACGGTTCGTTTAGTTTTTCGAATATTGATTTCAACTATTTTTCACGGTGCATTGGAAAAATCAGTATTTGGTTAATTTACGCTGGGATTATGACTAATGGACGAATAAAAAATTAAAAATAGAATCAATAAAGAGGTGATTCGAATTTCTACGTATATTTTTTTCCATTAGATTGAGAGGAAGTTATTCACATAGGTAACAAGTGTGTATGGCATTGAACTCCTTTCACAAGTTGAAAATAATACATAAAATAGCTACAAAGTGACGATTTTTAAGAACTTTTTTTCTGTGATTCTTATCTATATTTTTTCGAATTGGAAGTTCGAGTTGAAGAATATGAAATATTGAAAAATGTATAGCGATAAAATAGTTATTTTTGTATTAAGTGCGTAAAATGAGTGTTTTTTCATGGCATATGAGACCGCAGGTCGAGACCAAAAATTCACTCGAATGTGCCATGAAAACACGAATTTTATACGCACGAAATACAAACAACATTTTTTGTACAACTGGGAATGTGAATTTACATCGTCTGAAATATAAAATGATTGAGACAATGCTTCCAATATAATATTTCTATGCATACAGTCTTTACTTTTTTTCACCGTTAAAAAGAGACTTTTTTTAACGGTTTTAAACGGTATTTACTTTTTTTAACGGTGAAAAAAGTAATCATTTATGCATCCATAGTGATGAAGAAAAGTCAAGTTCTTTTGACAGTTGTACAAAAAGGAATTATTTTTACCAAAGAAAGACAAAAATAATTCGATATCGGTACATTTAATAGTCTATTATCTCGCCACAAAAATAGATATTGCCACACTCCAATAGCAACTGTTCAATAAGAAATATAAATGGGGGAAACCCCACTGTACGCCTGCTAGATGTTGCGAAGTAGTCCATTCTTCACCCCTGATATTTTCATCTTCCATGTCATATAAGAAGCTCCAACAAAAGAAATATCACCCCTTTGTGATGTAGCGGAAAGATCCTTTCACGAAATATTTTCGATTGAGAAAAATGCCGTGTCACGACTTCGATTATTTTCATCCAAGTGCAAAAGGGGGAAAGTCTCCAAAAGTTGGGAGCAACAACTTTCATAAACTTTCATTAATCATTCCGACCATTCTTATAGTAGGTGTCAAAGACATCGCAATGAAAGCTCAAGTGTTTTTTTCATAGATATCGTTCATTAGAAGTATCGCCCTTTTTTTGAGCGCTCGTCATTCTTTTATCGATGCATATTTATAACATAAAATGTACCAATTAATTAATTTATGACGTTCAAAAAATAACAATTCTATTGTGGATTTTGGAACATTCGTTTTATTATTTATTACTCAATATACGAATAAATAAATAGAGTTAAAACGCAATTATTCTACTCAATATATTATTTCGTTTATCGAGCCAAATATTGGGAGGTCACACCGATACAGAACGATTCATTTTTACTGATGATCGCTCATTGGATTGAAAATTGAAATATATCGTGAAATATATCTGTTTTGGTCACTTTGGAATAGTTTTATACTGCTTTTATTCAGCATGGAAATAATTTCTGGAATTGAAGGCATTATTAACAACAAATTCTTTTTTTCTGACATATTATCCCGGACGAATTTCATAGTTTTCTCTTCCATCTGAAAGGCTGATTCTGAATTATTTAAGAAATGGATGATCTAGGAAAAAATTAATTCTATGCTTCTGATTATGCGATCTATTGGAAATTTTGCATGAACATTCGGTATAAGAATCTTTTACCTCAAAATATGTTTCACTCGAATCGGTTATTTGGTTGTGGAAATATAAAGATTTTTTATTCAATATTTCGATCGAATTATCTATTGCCCTTTTAACACTATGGC
Organism: Propylea japonica; assembly: GCA_013421045.1. Lineage (NCBI taxonomy): Eukaryota > Metazoa > Arthropoda > Insecta > Coleoptera > Coccinellidae > Propylea > Propylea japonica. The sequence goes on from CM024241.1 coordinate 98,585,886, forward strand.
CACAAAATTTTGTATGTGTCTTCTTATGAATGTGGCCGCAAAATTTCATATTTTATGGAACTCACTGTAGAATTTTGCTGGTTAATGAACTCAATCATGACATTAAGGATCCGAACATACCCTGGAAATTTGAGGTCTTTGACAACCTCGAAAACAGATAAATAACAAGGAAAAACTAAAATGGGTATCTGCCATAACATAAAGTGCGATTCGCCAACACAGAATCGGACAAATTCTAAAAAGTCGAACTTCCTGATCCAATTTAATGCTCCGTCGGATATTCATGCGTCATATTCCAGTTTATCCTCGGTATATCTGCGCAATATCGTCCTCATTTTCAAGGATATTCCCGAAGATCAGTGGCGCTCATTTCCGATACGTACGGCACTTAAAATTCCCGAACGATCGGAAGCTGCAAACCGGCTATTCCGACCGCCATAAACGCGATCCCCCTTAAATTTTAAGCAGCTCCCATACTACCCTCGATATATAACAGTTTTACTTCCCACAGGGTTTCAGGAATTTTACAGGCTGGTAGGTTTGAGGTCAGAACGGACCTGAGGATATTTTATTCTGGAATGAATGAATTACTGGAAGTGGCCTTACTGCCGATAGGGAGGACTCAGGTTCGAATCGCTGGCCGGATATGCTTTTTCTATATCTACAAACTAGCAGACCCAACAGACGTTGTTCTGTATACACAAAAATTGGAATTGGATAAAGATCGCGTCTTCATAAAAAAAATACTCCTAAATAATGCATAATTTCGAGAAACATTCGGATACCTTTAAAAGGTTATACCGAGTAAACCTTCAAAGATAGATATATGCTATCGCGGATTTTTTTGTAGAACTATTAAAGAGGTACATTTCCGTCATACATTGTTTCCATGTAGGTTTTCGCAGCGCACTTGAAAATAGCTGATTTTGGTATTTATTATCATTGAAGTTATAGTAGGTTTCCTCAATTTTCTCGGGTGAAAAGTATAGCCTATGTTACTCAAGGATAGTGTAGCATTCTAAGGGTGAAAGAATTATTGAAATCGGTCCAGTAGCTTATGAGTTAACTCGTATCAACGCCACAAACCCACAAACATACCCCTTTATAATATTAGTATAGAAGTATGGAAATTTTTCGATTAACATTATTCTTGTAGGAAATTTATATGTCGAGTTATGGTTAATTTAACCTTTAGACTTTCGCATGAAAATTCGGGAAATCTAAACTATTTGCGATAGGTAAATGAAATTTGGATATTCTGATTTGCAAAGTACAAAAAAAAAATCAGCATCCATACAGTGTCATTTTTCTGCCTGCTATAGCACTCCAAAGTTGACCTATTTTTCCCTATTTCTTCTTATTTACATTTTTCCTTCAGCAAAAATCTTCACGCCACGAAGGAATACTTGTTTTTTTCAATATTCAAAATGATATAGTCCATGGGCCAGCTCCTGTTTTTTAAGATGAATACTGACAATCTGAATATTTGTGAGTAGCTTCATTTTGACGAGACGCTACTGTATTAGCCTCCATACTGTTATGGTCAAAAGTGTTAAATTGGTGAATGTTCAAATTTTATCAATAACAGCTACTTGAAAATTTAATCTTGAAACAATTTTATCACAAATTGGAAACAATAATTGTCCTACAAAAATGATGATTCTATCAAAGTGTCCCTCACTCCTAACATTATATCAACAACTAGGTCTAAAAAAATCATTACTAACCGGCTGATTTTTACACTGTTGCTTAGCAAATATTTCCTTCATGAACTGGTCACATTTTTCTATAAATTGAGTGGTACGTTTTTCCAGTCCTACCTCAGAAATTGTCAATTGTTAGTAATCATTTTTAATTGTGGGTTCTGTGGTACAATTTCTGAGGTAGAATTGGAAAAACGTAGCACCTAATTTGTAGGACAATGTGACCAATTCATAAAGGAAATATTTACTGAGCAACAGCGAAAATATCAGCTAATTTTTTAGACCTAGTTGTTGTTGTATGTTGGGAGTGGGGGATTGATAGAATCATCATTTTTATAGGACAATTAGTGTTTTCAATTTGCAATAAAATTGTATCAAGATTTAATTTATAAAGTAGCTGCTAGTTAACATTCACCCATTTAACACTTTTGACGCCTCCATACTGTTTTAGCCCTTTATATCGAGAATTTTCGTAGAGGAAAATGTTGGGCGTCTCGTCAAATTGAAGCTACTCACAGATATTCAGATTGTTAGTAATCATTATGAAAAACAGGCGCTGGCCCATAGACTAACATAATAGTAAACTTGCTTCAGTGACTTTCAGATATATTCGTTTCAATGAACGAATTCAAATTCACATCCATTTTACCCATTAATCGTGTTAATCCGACCTTATAACCTCATTAAAACGCGATATTTCATTAAGATGATAAAATTGTCTCAAATTATCTTTCCTTACTAGCACAATTGGTTATGAATAGACCCAACTTTGCTCTCGGCAAAACCGCTGAACAAAGAAGACCCAATTTTCTCCATTAGATTGTACTGCCTCGTGCAGAGCTGAGGCCAAGAAACGAAATTAGAACAATACGAACTGTTCCAGGATTATTATTCCTTCGTCTTCAATTCTCTCCTAGCTGCACGAGTGTAATTGCGTGGTTTGCTGGCATAAATTCGAGAAACATACTGTTCCTTTTGGCGTAGGAGAAACGATTAAAATGGTTAAATAGCGGAGGTCTCGACGAATGGACTTTTATGAACACTCCGAAACCACTAAGTTGGACTTCGAGAAGATACACTGCTCAACAATTGATAGGGATCACTTACTTGTTCTAAATTTATTTCTGAAATATTCGCTCCAAGATTATAAATTTAGTCAGATATCAGAGTATTTTCAGTTGATTATATGGTTCACTTGAGAAAAGAATGAAAAAATGGAAAGTTGGAGAGAAAAAGGACTTTATTAGGAACACTCAAAATTCTGTGTTTGAATAACATAAACATTTTATGATGAAACCATAAGAAGGCTGAAGTTTCGGTTAAGCTAGTACCTAGTTGGTCCCCCACGAGCTCGTCTCAAGCATTCTACCCTACGAGGCATACTTTCGAACAAACGATTTATAAAATTTTGGGGCAAATTCGTCCAAATATCCCGTAAAGCGTTAGAAAGGTCCTCCAGGTTATTGATCGGTTGTTCTAAGGTTGACAATTGTCTAGACATCTCAGACCAGACATGTTCGATGCAATTCATGTCTGGAGAGCGAGCTGGCCAGTCCATCCTATCAATAGCATGAGTTTCTAGCGTAATTTTCAAAATTGCAGAGAGCATTGACTCAAAGTCAGAGGCTTTTGATCTCTTTTTCGCATTGGGTGTTATTCAACTCCCATTGCTGGATCATTGCCGTATATTGGTCTTTTCTAAGCCAACAGAAAGGCCCAGGTCCAACAAGGGTTAACCTTGATGCACTCTCTGCAAGTTCATCGGATTTTTTATTTCCTTCAACACTACAATGCCCTGGCACCCATATTGGTAGATGTCTAAAAAACTTTATAGGTTTTCACTCCCAGACTCTGAAACATAAGAACTGTTTTAAAAACATAAAATGATTTGAGATCCATTTTAACCAGAACAAAACCAATGAATGAGACACAAAAATCAAAAAATTGTGTTTACGATATTCCCTGCATATGTGGAAAATCTTATACAGGAGAGACATCAAGACCTTTAGAGAATAGAAAAAGGGAACATAAGAACAACATCAAAATAGAGACATTACAAGATCACAAATCGCTGATCATGTATGTTCAAATAGCGGAGATCATATGATGAACTGGAACAACACAAAGATCCTAATGACGGAACCTGATAATTATAAAAGAAAAATTAAGGAATCCACATGTATTTTGTTAGATGAAGTAGATAATTTGGCTAATTGTTCTGTCAACATCTCTATTTATTATAAAATATTCAAGGAGATGATTCCTCATCGAAGAAAAGAGGATCTTTAATATGAAGAAACTTCATTGGACCATCCCTTGTTAAGATACAGCCCCTCAAAGGGATTACATAAAATTTGTATAACAATTTTTTTCACAAACACCAAAAAGTTACAATATTGAAATTAACCTGACGTTTCCTACTAGCAAAAACACACTTATCCAGTTATTTATACGGTTTACCCCATGGTTGTAAGGGTGGGAAACGCAACCCCTAAAGTTTATTTCCAATGTAACTTTTTGTCTTATTATTTGTTTACCATTTGAAAATTTATTTCCGATAGCCTGTTTCATTCTAAACAAAAAATGTCTCTTGAGTTTTTTGCCCAAAATAAACCAGTTCGCAGTAAAAAATTGTTTTACGAACAACTACAGAGATAGATCGTCATAAATCCAGTTCGCATTTATGACGATATACCTATCTCTGTAGTTGTTCGTAAATAATTTTTTGCTGCGAACTGGTTTATTTTGGGCAAAAAACTCAAGAGACATTTTTTGTTTAGAATGAAACAGGCTATCGGAAATAAATTTTTAAATGGTAAACAAAAAATAAGACAAAAAGTTACATTGGAAATAAACTTAAGGGGTTGCGTTTCCCACCCTCACAACCATGGGGTAAACCAAATAAATAACTGGATAAGTGTCTTTTTGCTAGTAGGAAACGTCAGGTTAATTTCAATAATGTAACTTTTTTGGTGCTTGTGAAAAAATTGTTATACAAATAATATGTACTCCCTTTGAGGGGCTGTATCTTAACAAGGGATGCTCCAATGAAGTTTCTTTATATGAAATATCCTCTTTTTTTCGATCCTTAAATATTTTACACTTATTTAATACACCCTGTGTAGAAGCATATGATGCAGAAGTGTCCAAATCAATTTCTGCGTCCTTATCCTTCATTCTGCGACTTCAATAACAATCCCCTGTACAAAATCTAATCAGCAACTCAGAAATTGATAAGCCCCGAAAGATCCATAGGTCTTGTACCCTGAATCCACATACTAATGAGCCCATCCGAATGACTCGAACCTGGGCACAATATTCGAATCAGCTACGACGACACATCAAGTGAACCCTCTCGGTTGCAAATTACGAATTACCGACTGTTAGTACGTTGTCATGGCCACCGGCGGATTAGTTCGGCCGTATGATGTTCATTACTTACACTGTATAAATTCCATATTCATTTGCAATTACAAACGGCGTCGTTAACAAGGCGTGGGCGCGGCCATGATATTATTTCGAGAGTGAGACCCTCGACCGTCTGAAGGAGCGCTTCATCTGTGCTCTGGATGGCAATCAAGAGTGCTGCTCTTGTCGGAAAATCGAGTTATGCTTCTGGTTCTGGTGCTGTGTTGATAATTATGGCGTGTTCGAGGGTGTTTCGTGGTGGGGATGAAGGACCAGGGTCACGTGGTTTTGCTGGGTGTGGAATAACTAGAGGGTAGGAGGTTAGGATACGAAATATGTTTTTTTGGATCAAGATCTAACATAATACGATACATAAGACAAAAAATCCTTAGCTGAGGTGCAGAACGGGGTGCCATACTATTCTGCGTATGATACCAGAGCTCAGGGAAAAATGATACTCGTACAATGACTTCTTCAGAAAAAAGAACGACTTTTCGATGGAAAATTCGACAAAAATTGGTCAACTTTGGAGTACTGTAGAAGCTAGAAAAATTTCACTGGATAGATACTGACTTCTTTTATCATTGATCCTTTTTTTCCTAGCGGCCCTCCCTACGAAGATACGACCTCCTAAGTGACGCCACTGAAAACTCATTTCAGTGGAATAAATTTCAATTGATTACTTTTTTCATTTTTTTCGAAAACGGTTCATTTTATCGACACTGAACAAGAGTGTCTTTTCTTTAGCTTAATGTTCAAGGTATCCAAATTTGTTTTTTTAGCACCTTATCATAAAGGGGTTAAAAATGTAAGCATTTAAATGTACATCCCAGTCCGCCCCTGGTTAACTGAACAAGCTAATTGAAATTTGAGTGCGGTGATTTAAGAGGTCATTAAAACTATTAATCATATCAAATTTTTATCAAATTATATCGAGTAGTTTGGAACCTATTCCACTAAAATGGATTTCCAGTGGCGTCATTTAGGAGGTCGTTTCTTCATAGGGAGGGCCGCTAGGAGAAAAAAATATGGGAACTTGTCATCTTCATTTTTTATGTTCTATCTGAATCCGAGAGATTTCCCATATTTTCCGGGACAACCTGTATATCGAACAGTTTAGATTTTCCCAATTTTTTCCGCGAAGGTCCTAAATTTTCAATCTTCGACCGACCATAACTTTCAAAATGATTATTTTATAAAAAACTGATTGGATATTTTTAATCGACGCCTTCGAATTAGTGAATGGTATAACTTATGGTTGCCATAAGAGAAAATTCATTTTTGGCAAAATTTCCATGCATACTTATGTATATGGAAAAGTTTCGATTTTTCGGCAAAATTTTTTTGTTTTCGATCGGAACCAAATTCATAATGTGAACTAATTCGAAGACGAAGATCAAAGCTATCTGAACAGATTTTTTGTACCACCAATATTTTATTGGTTATGGCCTTTGGAAATATGCAAATGTTGGACCTTGGAGGAAAAATTCGGGAATTCTAAACTATCCGACATATGTGAATAAAAATTTGATTTTTGTATTCAGAAAGGATTCATCTATAATGAAAAAAATCAGAATCTGCCCATTGAAATTTTTTCAGCTCCTACAGCACTCCAAATTTGACAAATTTTTCGCGAATTTTCCACAGAAAGTTGCTTATTTCCAGAAAAACGTATTCAATTGAAAAATGAATTACATATTCGTAATCTACGATCTTTATCCAATATGTAAAATAACCCGGGTCGATATAAAAAACCAAAACAAGATTTCGTGTTGTACTTCAACGTCTCTACTTTATGACTAACAAATATGAACTGTTATAACCAATGTTTTCAAAAATGGCGGCGACACAAAGTACTATACCTTCCTGGCGGACACTCGGTATTTTTTAAGGAACAGATATTGAATAGACAGAGTAAAAAAATATGGACAAATGCCCTTACAAAAACAACAACGAAATAATATGGAAACAACCGAAACAACAATACATTAAGATACAATCTCGGACAAAGGATAAGGCCGACCCACCTCAGCTCACTTTGACAAAAACAGACCAACAACATTCCTCAATACGTTAGAAACAGTAGACATCCTCTATTTACCCAAACCGGCTCCTCCTGTGCAAAACCAAACACTGTCCAACGGAGCGAAACGCTATAAATAGAACGGAGGATCCTTTTGGTAAACATCGCAGGATATCAGGTTCAGCGAACCCCATCCAGGAATAACACGCCGTGCGAAATGGGGGGTCCGGTAGAGTCTCCTTGATGCGATCCGGCGAAGAGATTGCCGTTAGTTGCTTCCGGGAGACACTGCCGCTGCTGCCGGATTAGCCTCATCCGAGTCGAAGGACCAGGAATCCGGGCACGATAAACGGGTACGGCAAGTTTGGAACTGACTGAATTTCGTCTGGAGAAAGAAGAAAGTTTATGACGTGGGAGGTTGATGAGGCCAATATTGTTTGTCGAGATGAAGAGCAGAAAAGTTGTTGTCGTGAAACTCTAAATTTCCTGATGATGGAACATTCCTGATAATCATTTGGGATTTTATAATCATATTTGCTTCTTCTGCAAAATGCGCCAACTTTTGACAAAACATGCCAAACTTGCGTACTACATTTTTTTTCAATACAGTCAGTTGAAACTAGGCAATTGTTTATTCTGATTTTTTTTCCGAGAAGTTAGCCCTACTTTTATGAAACCTAGAGCAGCTGGTATCCAAATTTTGATTACAGTTTAGATAAGCATTATTCAAGGTTACAAAGCAACCAAAAAAAGTTGAAAAAAGTTGATATTTGTGGCAACAGGAGCGAAAAGACTGTCACAGGGAATTTTGCGTGTTTTTTTGAATGCCCATTATTTTAAAATCATGCAACTTAGATTTTTTTTTATATTTTTCTGACAACCAGCATTACTTGCCTTTTCACCCGGTTACGGATTGACGTCGAGTTTTGGGACACCCTGTATGTAAAACAATAGCTACTATAGCGAACGATCTGTATAGAATACTCACACACTACCAATCCACTTCGCACATAAGCTGTGGGTAAATCAAGTTATATGGTAAAATTACTTCAGGGGGAAATTCAATCAATCAATTCAGTGAACTGCGAAATAATGCATTACCAGGAAGTAAATACATCTCCCTTCGTCAAAAGCTATCAGCAACAAGAGAACTTCAAGCCACAGAAACCTGAGTGTTCAATACAAGCCGTAAACTAACCTTGCACACTTAACTTCAGTCAAGGATATACTCATGGTGAAATAATGTTGAGGGAGGAAGAACAGCCATAGTAAAATCTTAAACCCGGGGAAATTAAAAAGCTGACACCTTTGCGAAAAGAGAAGCAAACACGCCTTTCACCTAACCCTTATGTTGTGTATCACTCAAAATGATTAGGGCAGCAGTCGATGATTGAGAAAAAAGAAACACTCTACAGGATTAACACACCAGGTCAAAGAAAAACATAGAGGCTAATAGTATCTCCAAAAGAGGACGCTCAACTAGCTCTATCCGAGTTCAAGCTGCTTACTGGACTTCTCACTGGTCACTGTTTCGTGAGATTTCACCTGCAAAAGATCGGTAAGAAAAATTCTGATAGGTTATGTGAATGGTCACAGAAACCACCGAGCACATATCACGCCAATTCATCGTGTTGACACAAATCAAACTACTGGGTAGCGTGACTTTGACGCCAGCCGACGTAAAAGCGAAGCCTCTTAAGAAAATATTATAATCAACTTAGCTCCAGCATGGTAACGTACAAAAGATATCAGTGGTCACAGTGCAAAAAGGCAGTCAGAGTCCTATCCGTCCAACATTTTCAAGACTACTTCACTGTCAAATTACGAAACTAAACGAACAACGAAATTCATATTTTTCTCATGATTAGATACCACTTACGAGGTCCTAAAGTTGTTAAATCTTCCAGCTCGACTCAAGCCTCATCAAAATTCGATTCTTGTGGGAAAACATTACCAAGATCTTCTAGACTAGACTATATCCTAATAGCATTTTCATCAATCTTTCCTAATAGCGTCAAAGTTTCCGTTCATGGAAGGGAGATGCATCGGACTCTCGAAATTTATTTACCGCGTAAAATTTGAATATAAATGCCGCTGTCGGCAGACAGGACAGATAACAAAGTTATTACTCAGGAGTTGGGAAGACTTAATACAAAATTCAGCTCGTGAATTTCTTCATGAGATCATGTAAAATTAATGAAATGCTTTCAACCGAGTCAAGCTATCTTACGGGGTATTCATCGAGACTCGAAAATACGTGGAACCTTTCAAAACAGGATGAATTATTGAGATAGTGAGATTATTCTGCTACTCCAGTATTTCATCTTGGTATTTGAAATATTCGGATGCCTCAAGGTACAACTTTCAAATTAGGTGAAGATTAAGCTTGATGAATTATGGAGGAGACTCAAGATTGAAATTTGGGAAAGTGAATAATTAATTTTGTAGCCTTAGGAGAAGGTTTATCATCATCAATTGACTAGAAATTGATTGATGGTTGACCTTGAACTATTTACTTCGTAACTTTTCAATTAAACTACAAACTCATGCAAGAAATACATTTGAGAACAAATATAAACTGTTGAACAAGACCAGCTCCGAAATGAAGAGACCAAATTTCTTGAAACAAATTTAAACTACGAGGGCAATTCAAATATAAACGGGACTTTTCGATTTTCAGGCACAATTGTGGGGGGAGAACATTCCTGATTTTTTTGTGTTGGGTAGGTTTGTCAGGAGTAAGGGAAGCACGTCGGATTGCCTCATCGACCCTCTCGGTGTCCACTGTGACGATGTTTGAGCAAGAGGTTCCTCCGTCAATTGCGCAACGTGTTGTAATCAAGTTTCTCGCCGCAGAAGGCGTAAAACTGGCCAAAATCTTGAGGAGATTGACTGCCCATGTTCGGAGAAGAGACACTGTCGCGAGCCAGAGTGTTTGCATGGCATAAACAGTTCGTGGAGGGTCGTGATTGTGTTGAAAATGAGAGCCATGACCGCAGCGAACAACATCAGTAGTGTTCGACAGCTTATTGAAGACGACAAACGTCGTACCACTTCTGAAATTGCAACTTCGGTCGGTATAAGTTATGGGAGCACCTAATCCATACTCACAGAGGAGCAAGAGTACCGTAAGGGTTGCGCCAGGTGGTTTCCTCGCCTTCTCACAGCTGACCAGAAACTGCATCGTTTTTAGGTGTGTGGGCGTCTTCTTGTCTCACATTATCACCTGTGATGAAACATGGGTGCACCACTACACCCCAGAGTCTAAACAAGCGAGTAAGGAGCGGAGAGAACAATACGTTGCGCAATTGACGGAGGAACCTCTTGCTCAAACATTGTCACAGTGGACACCTAGAGGGTCGATGAGGCAATCCGACGTGTTTTCTTAACTCCTGACAAACCTATCTAACAACAAAAAATTCAGGAATGTTCTCGTCCCACTATTGTGCCTGAAAATCGAAAAGTCTCGTTTATATTTGAATTGCCCTCGTACAAATTCGAATCTGAGCAAAAATAATGGGCGTTTTCTAAAAAATTGAGAAGATACAAGACAGAAATATAGTAAGAATGACAACTATGCCTCAAATAATCCTATGTAATCATTCAAAAACGAATTAAATACGTTGAATCAGAAGTGGAACGATGGTGAGCACAGTTTGCAACTTCTCATTGTACTGTCAAATGAAGAAAAACATATAATCTATAAGATACTGAAAACTCCCCTTCGAAGTCTGACTTCAATTTATTATGTAAGGGAGTTTTCTGCCCCAACTCTGAGAACTTAGTGCGAAATTGAAAAGTAGAGCCGAAAACAGACGATACAATATAATTCGTCAAGTGCATCTGTTGTAGACGTGAAGAAAGAGAGCACTCAGCTGCTTGTGCGACAAAAAGTCGAACACCTGACGTGGAAGATAGATCGGGCCAAACGCGATCATAATTTTCCAAGAATGAGCGCAATAGAGTAGTTGGAGTATCATTTACTACGGCGAACGATCTAAGGCTTAGCGAGTTTATATCGAATTACTCAAGTGGGGACTTTAATATTTCAGAGGCACGACGGTGTCAAATTTCGTGAAGTTCTGAGCGTTGTTTATTTTGCTAGCGAGAAGCAGATGATGTATTATGTAGATTATGTGTGGTTTACGAAAGAAAACACCCAGCTATAAAGAAAATTTTGGAACATTTAACAGGGTTTCAGGAAATTCAATATCTTGATCCTCTGAAGATGTCGCATTTAAGTTAATAGTGATAAATTGAATTCTTTGGAAATTCTAGGGAAAAACCCGGATAGATTCTATGAGTGTAGGAAGCCCCATTATTTGATTTGAAATACTCAGACTTTTCTCTGATATAGCAATCCCAAATTTCACAAAATTTGATTTTTATAGAACCTTTTTTGGGGGATAGATGCCTATAAGTATGGATAGTTGCCTCACCATGAAAATACTGGAAAGGATAGATGCCCTTCACACTATGTGAACCAAAAACCCAACTAAATAAAATGAGATTTTCTATGCTTAAAACAGCAACTTTATCTACGCAACATGGATCGAATTAACAACAATTGTGCATTTTTAATTGAATTTCAAAAGCATATATTAAACGAAAAGTTGCATTCTTCATATTAACATAACGCATTATTCCACACATTCATGATAAATTAATTAAATAATAAGTCTCAACAAAAATGATCAGGAAATAAGTTTAAAATCAAAATAACACAATGAATCGAAAATCTGCTAAAAATATATGGTTTTAGTTTAGATGTCCTAAGGGGCACCTATACCTCAAACAATCAGGGCAACTATCCTTTTCGATAGGGATAGATGCCCATGAATTATTTTGATAAATTAAGAAGGAAACAAAAACTATTTGTACTCAGATGTACACTCAATGAAACACTGTATTAGCGTAATAAAAAAATTAATGAATTTATTACCACTTCAAAGGTTATACAGCGGCAAATACCTATCTCTAGAAGTTTGGCATGTTTGTGAAGTTCGCTGCTGAGATGATCACATACATACTAGCGAAAAAACGGCTTCACTTTACAATAACTCTTACCTACAAACTAAGGTCCAGGGTGACTGTAGCAGCTACTTATAAAATTAATTTTTTGATACGTGTTTCGGAAGTTATAGGTATTCTGAAAATGGGGCATCTATCCAACTGAGGCATCTATCCGGGTTTTACCCTATTTATTGAAAAAATTCACTACGCAGCTTCCCTTGAAACAGGTGCGCAAAATAGCGAATAGAACTGCACGAAATATATTATATTCCCACAGGAAACCGGATTTAAAGCACTAGTGGCATCGGTAACGAATACGGCATTCATTTTCATGCAACACCGGATTCCATCCGGTTAATATTGGATCCGATACTGGAAATTCGACCTATTCAATTGAAAAACAATTCCGGGGACGCTGGGGATGCTTTTTAGGTAGGTAGGTACTCCAGAAATGTTGCAGTAATTCCGATTTTCAATTAGCTCGAAACGTGTGCGAGTATCGGGTATACGTGCAGGTTCCAACTGGATAGCATGCGGTGGCTTGTCTCCCTATTTCTGCCTGTTCTAATAACTTATTCCACGTTTGGAATTCGGAATTCGATTTCGAATTATTTTATCGCGTTTATATCGGCACCTGGTTGGGAAATTGAAACTGTACAGTGGATTTTGCATTGTCTGATTTTTTGCGAGATTGTTTTTGTGCGAACAACAACGCCATAGGGAGTGTCTGGGTCTGTCAGTCTAGACTAGAGCGTACACAGAAGCCAGAATTCGCGTTGCATCTGATAGGATTGAAACGTTGGCAATTTATTGAAGACAGTTTCCATTCCACTACAGAAAATCCATACTAATATTATAAATGCGAAAGTAACTCTGTCTGTCTGTCTGTAACTCTTTCACGCGTAAACGGCTGAACGGATTTTGATGAAATTTGGTATGGTGATAGATGATAACCTAGAAATGGTCACAGGCTATAAATAATCACGCCATCGTTCTTAGGGGGTAGGCAGTAGGCAGATAACTAAATTGAGTTAGTGATTTTTAGTCGTTTTTGTTGGGACTTTTGCTCTTTCACGTCTAAACGGCTGAACAGATTTTGATGAAATTTAGTAAGATAATAGATGGTTACCTAAAAACGGATATAAGATCAAAATGATCACGTCATCGTACTTAGGGGGTAGGAAGTAGGCAGAAAACTGAATTGAGTTAGTGATTTTTTTATGGTTTTTGCGGGTAGTTTTGTTCTATCATGCCTAAACGGCTGAACGGATTTTGATGAAATTTAGTTAGGTGATAGATAGTAACCTACAAAAGGATATGGGCTATTAATATTCATGCTATCGTAGGCAGTAGGCAGAAAACTAATTAAGTAAGTGATTTTTAATCGTTTGTTTTAAAAGTTTACCTCATTCACGCCTCAACGTCTGAACGGATTTTTATAAGACTTGGTTAATATAAAGATAGGATTCTAAGCACGGATACAGGCTACTTTTTACGGCGGGAAAATAGCTCATTCCCGCGGAAATCTAGCGTGATCGTGTCAAGAAGCGCATGACGCCATAGCTACTGAAATGATTTTGATGTTTTTGTTTTAACTGAGTATTATTAATACTTCAAGTTAGTATTTGATCACTTTTCTAACTTAGAGGGTCGGTAGGCGCCATAATTTAGTACTTCCTACGCAGACGATGTTGCGGATGTCACACTGTCTAACATCGGGGGGTTGGCAGGTAGGTATTATAGTTAGTAGTATTTTAAACCTATTTACATTATTTACTTTTATATTTACTAAGGAAACATTCGGAGCTTTCCATTATGTAGCTTAGGTTGCTTTTGAACAAATTTTGATGTGAAGTTGAGGACTGGAAAACGATAGTGGGACATTGTTGCAGGGGGACTTACAGCCAGGTGAAAACAAAAAAACTTATACGGATGAAGTCGTGGGTGAAAGCTAGTAATAATAATATAATAATAATAATCTCTAAATTGTATGATGAGGATGCTAAACCCATTGAAAAGTACACATATTCCATCAATAGTTGCGAAAATCTCTCTACCGGAGATTGTCGTTTTATTCCACCCTGTGTAACTCTCATAATTTCTCAGATTCTCTTAATAATAACACGAAAGAAGGCTTGGAAAATTGCTTGTTTCTGAGGACGGTAACGTTGATGCAGTGTTATCTGGATAATGTCCCTGCACCATTAAAGGATACTCTAAGGACCATAAAAATGTAAATGAAAATCGTTATGGGGAAATGTTTCTTCTAGAATGTTTCGCTTGTTCCGAGATATTGTTATATTATACGATTTTTATGGCATATCTATTTTAAATAATTATATTCCACAGGAACATATTAGCTATAAGGAGCAGTGATCTCGTTCGATCTGAATCTATCAGATTCCTTGATGGATAATTCTCTATAATCCCGATGAAAAAGATCAGACTTCAATTACTCTGTTTTTTTTCAAAAATTTCATGAATCGATTACCAAAAGTTTGGAGTGTTTGATCTCTCTATCTTCCTCCAGAAATTCATTCCACTTTTGTGAGTGCGTATGTGGCTTTTCTAGTTTCGTTAGTCGTCTTTCCTCCTGATCAGTACCTGCATATCTTCATAGAACAACCACAATTTTGTGGTTGTGTTTTGATGTAGTAAGTTCAAGGATTAGATTTTCAATTACTAGAAATGCCAATTTTGTCGTTGGGTCAGTGAATCGGTATTTAAAGCTCTTTGGAGACGACCACAACTTTGTGGTTGACTTGGGATGTAAAAGTTTTATGATCATGCTCTCAATTGTCCTGAAAAACTTCAACTTTGTTATCAAGTCAGTAAATCAGTTTATGAGCTCCTCTGAAGACGACCACTATTTTTTGGTGATCTCGGAATTCACTGCACATTTGTCAATCCTCTTTCGACTTGATCCACATTTGCGTTTTTCCATCTTCCTATAACAACCACAAAATTGTGGCTGCTTTGTGGTCTGGAAAGTGAAATGATTTGGTTATATTCTTCCTGAGTAACGATAACCTCGTTGTTGTGTGTGAAGGGTGGTTTCAACATTTTCTCCTACTACAACCACAATTTCGTCGTTGAACCTGAGTGTTTACTGTTCCTTCAGCTTAACAAAACAAAAAAACCCAGCAAATGTTTTTAATTCACATCAAAAAGTTAGAATAGGTTATAGAACAGGCACTGAAAATTATCGACTATGTGGCTCGAAGGACCATGAAAATTATCCTGGCTCGAGGACTCTGAAAAATATCTTGACCATTTCGATCCGTCTTGAGGGACCCTTGAAATAGAAGATTTGTCTTATGATGTAAGACCACGAAAATACACTCGCTTATATTCTGCTGTTGACAAAATATAAGGATGATTAGGTCCGTGATTGAAATTAAACACTTTCCACCTAAAAGCTATTTAATTAACACCTATTGCAATGATCAGTAGAACTCAAAACTTTGAATTAGTAATACCTTCACCTTTGAATGCACTGATTTGAAAGATGATTCTCTGTTTGAGAATGTGTTAAGGGTTCAACTTTTACCAATGCACTGCCTGACCTGTTACGTTAGGTCTATCGGATCCTTTCAAGTACCACTTGAACCTGGTGCTGTTGCTATGCAGAGTTTTAGTACATCCACATTTCCCTGTGGAATTCAGGGATATTTTCTACATATAGATCTATACCACGATACATTTACACCGATTTGCCGACGCGCATCGAGATGTGACGTCACTGCGGAGCATTTCCATTGCATTGGATGGAAGTGTTAGAACTCCAGAGAATGATTGGAATAATGCAATTAATCGCAAGTTTCATTGAAAATGCAATTAACTAACAATTTCAAATGAAATTTCTCCGATGTCTTTGTTTGTTGATTCTAAAATATATCAATGAAATTGTATAGATATGGATGTAGGTGAAAAGTATTTATTTGTTAATACAGAATAAATTATTGAAAGTTCATTGAAAAACTTCGAATAAATGAAAATATTTTTATCATTTTTAGGGAAATTTCAATGAATTCCACTTATAATTCGTGAATTTGAAAAGTTTTTTGTCCACTTTCTTCTTATTCTGAAAACTGATCTTCTTATTTAGATCCCTGTCTTGGTTGGTACGGATTGTGCTCAAGCAAAGAATAACATCGAATGGAATCTGAATGTCATTTTTCAGTTTTGCAACCGTGTTGTCTTCCAACACTTTGAAAAATTATTTTC
Organism: Propylea japonica; assembly: GCA_013421045.1. Taxonomy (NCBI): domain Eukaryota; kingdom Metazoa; phylum Arthropoda; class Insecta; order Coleoptera; family Coccinellidae; genus Propylea; species Propylea japonica. The sequence goes on from CM024241.1 coordinate 98,602,260, forward strand.
CTCAGATAATGAAGTAAGACTTCCGACTTCGGAAAGCAAAAGTACCTTATTTCGGTTCCCTTTCGACTCTTCTGTAATTCTTACAGCCAAAAACTGCGCAATTAGGCATGAATGCAGGTATTATAACAATAATAATATAAGTCCACTTCTATCTCTGCTCCTCAATGACGTAGATGAGCGCGCCGGACGAGTTTAGACTCCGAATCTGGCATACCGGTGTGAGTGTATCGTGATCTATACTGATATTTGTATTCATTTAGTCGAACGAAATATTCGGGTCCAGATAAAATTCTACAAGCTCGTATTAAAAATAATTACAAACAACACCGTTTCCCCAACTAATGAAAGAGACACATGCATTTAACGAGTGTTTCCCACTTGGTCCCCCTACGCACTGCTTTGTTTCCCCGATGAAATTCAATTATACAATCTCTCATATCGAAACATAACATTTCAAGGTAGGAAAACCCGAATGAAAATCGGATTATGAAGCGGCTGCCATATTTCATACACAGTTTGAGCCGGTCGTAAATCTCGCTAGAGCGCGGTGTGGCGAGGGGAGGGGGAAAGCGACGTCGGTCGGAAGAATAACCGTGACGCCAACAAAGGAGCCGACGCGACGCCTTCTGTGTCAGATGCGTCGAATGGATTTCGAAAGTCAATATTTCAAATTTCTGGAGCTCGCTGGTAGAGCCAGGACTCTCGATTATTTGCTTATATCGCTACGAGTGGGGTTATCGTTGCTTTTAGGTAAGTGGGAGAGGGGGAGGGATGATGTCACGTTTTCGTTGTGTGCGTCATTAAGGCAGATGACGCGCGTGTATGGAATCTGTGTGCGAAATGGGATTTCTTTGGAGTTCTGGTTGTTGCGAGAGAATGTTAGAGGCACGATACACAAACACCGGTATGCCAGATTCGGAGTCTAAACTCGTCCGGCGCGAGCATCTACGTCATTGCGGTACATATTAGAAACAAATTCCAATCATTTCCTTAATTTCTAACACTTCTATCCCGCAAATGCAATGGAAATGCTCCGCAGTAATGTCACTTTCGATGCGCGTGAGCATACCGGTGTGTGTGTGTGTATCGTGGTTAGAGGAAGATAATTTTTTTCTCGGTGTAGGTAGCTGGTGGCAGCCATTATTATTACTCTCTTGTTCTCTAACCTGCTCATTCATAAAAACCCAAAGAGGTAGTCAATGGCGTTGATAGAAACGAGAGCCTCCTAAGGATCCTTGCCCGTTACCTCTTGTGTGTCCAGGACAGGATTTCCCATATGAATTATTCTGAGGCCAGCCAGCTCTGCACTCTTGAATACCATGTGTTTAGCTGTTGCTGCTCTTGATCCACAGAGGCTGCAAATCTGCCGATTTTCCCATACGGTGGAAATAATATTTGTAGTCCCACCATCACCCGATGCTCAGCTCGTGTCACCTTTAGGAGCTTTGTGGTATAGGTAAGTGAAGTTATCACAAACTTTTTTGTAAGTCCAGGGTTCTTTCTCCATAGGGTTATTCTGCTATTTAACTCCCATTGCTGGACTGCTGACTTATATTGGTGTTTACCAAGCCCTCAGAAAGGCTCAGATCCAGCAGGTGTTAACTTTGATCACTTTTCTAATAATAACCAATGAGCAATCAAAAGCAGACAAATTTTGTTGGTTTTCGGAAGACAAAGTACTAAATTGTCACTTTGAGACCCCATAGTATCTTTAAGACGCTTAAATAGGCAATTATTTCTGTTTTTATCACCATAAGCTGATGGTACATTGTCGAAATTTCGGCATAATTGAAAAATTATTTATCTTGGTTATTGCGTTGAAAAATTCTGTCCACGGACGTCCAAACGAATACCCCATATGACTTTTGACTGATCTTTCGATACCATCAACGGCTAAAAATTCCTGTATGGAAGGATAAAACTATAGCATGTTTCTGAGACCGTACAAGATTGCATTAAGACTTCTGAATGTGTCTTTTAGATCTCCGCAGTGCAACTTCTCATCACTCCAAACCAAATGAGCTCTAGAATTCCCCGAAACGAGATCCGCTCCTAATCTCTCTCTGTGGAAATTTAAAATCTATTCACAAAGCCTGATGCGCGGCTCTGAGCTCAATGAGCTTTTTGTAGCTCGGGTTCAAAGCGGGCCAGAGAGCTGTGTCTATAAATTTTGCTGATTAATTTTGTCGACGCGTCATGAGGGCGCGTATAATTCAACACGGGGATAATTCCTAGAAGGCTGGGAGCAAATCCCTGCATGATTGAGGAGGATATGGGGAGCAGGATCGAAGCAGTCTATGCCGGGATATAACAAGGCGTCTAGGAAATCATTTTACGTAATTTCGTTCAAGAACCCGGCTCAAGCTTGGTACCCTATGATGAATAATCACTGATGAGTCTGATTCGATGATGAGGGTTAAATATTTATTCAACCGTAGTGAATCTGGCTGGTATTAAGGGGTATGCCAGACTTAGGATTCGAATTAGAACCGACCTTCACCCCTTCCCTACATGAATAGCATCTATTCTATACAGACTGGTATATCACAACTTATGGCAAGGAAAGGGAACCTTAAAATGGTCATCTGAGCATTCTGGATGAATATACAGGTTTGGAAATTCACATCTGAAACATACGATATACAATGCATCAGACAGAGAATTATTCCGTCCAGTTGCACAGATGAATAGTCGAGACAATCACGTGCTGTAATACACTGAATTCCGTTGTCTTATTGCAATATTCTAGTCTTGTCTCTCTCTTATCGTTGAGAGGAGCGTAATTCATTCAGTATGGTAGTCAACAGTAAATACTTGAATCGAGTATTAGAGGCAGCCTGACATATCAAATAATTCTATACGTGTATTGCAGGTTCCCTACCATACTGCGATAAGAGAGAGACAAGACTAGATTATTGCAATAAGACAACGGAATTCATTCAGTTACAGCACTTGATTATCTCGACTATTCATCTGTGCAACTGGAGAGAAGAATTCTCTGTCTGATCCATTGTATATCGTATGTTTCAGATGTGAATTCCCAAACCTGTAGAGCTTTTAGATGTAGTCACAGAAAGTCTAGCTCTGAGAAGACACGAATTTCAAAACGTTGGGATCGCAGTTTTTTGGTTATTGGTTCTGGGTGAATTCTCAGAATTCATGAATCAGTGAGAAAATGGCAGAGCTCAGAGAAGAGTAGTGGGATCTGAATGCTAAAGCGGTAGAGCTGAGAGTAGAGTCGAAAGATCCTCTAAATCTGTAAAAATTGAGGAGAATGACTTCGATGGAAACATCAACTGATGTCGAAGATTTGGTGGATGCTCACACTATCTATTAAAAACAGCAACATGCAGGGAATCTATAGACAAATTCATGTACAGCATGAAGACAAATTCGCGGAAATAATTAAACATGCTCACTTCACATGACCGCAATTCGGACCGGATCAGTGCCGCGCCACCGGCGACTTCGCCATCTATCGGTGATTAATAGCGGAATTGGCTCATCCGTCATCAATCACCGAAACAGACTATCGTAATATGGGAATTTGCTTTGTCGGAAATTCGCTGCTGTACGCGCATCCTGATTGGATCTCGAATCAATTTCAATCAGACTGATCGCTAATGACGCTAATTAGGATCAAGAACTAGGTCGCTCGGTATATAACGAAAACAAATCCTTGTTGTGCGGGGGAGTAGGAAGGGAATTCTTCCCTAAGTCGAGCTGGAACGAAACAGATTTGATTCTTTAATCTAATTTAGGACAGGGGGAAGTTTCCAAGTCCAAAACAATTCGAATTGAACTGGAGCGTGTTGTAGAGTCGAAATTTCTCCTTCAATATTGCTAAATATAGTTTATACCATTTTCTTCTTCATTCTGCGACCTTAGAATGGACCTTAAGTATCTGATACACCTTCGTGTAACGAGAACTGTAAATAATCGTAAAATCAACTTGAGGATTTTATCCTCAAAGTTAAAAGTAAACCTAGAGTTGTCTTCACACATTTGTTATGCAGCTGACGATATTCCGGCGTTGCGAACTCGTGCCGTATGTTTATTCCGTATTAGGATAAATGGTCTACCGTTCCCCTATTCTGATACTAACGGCTTGAGTCTGTTACTGACAATTCTGTCAGTTTGGCAACATTGTCTGTAAGTGTTAAGTTTCTTGATCCGATGTGTTTACAGTTTCATTTCGATTTGACATTCATAAACTGAAATATTTTACTGATTTGGTGGCAGTTTATTGTTTGAGGCTATTCCGGTAATAATAGCCAAGGCAAAATTACGAAAATGTTGTGTTATATTCAGGAATGCAAATCTAACCTATTGTTTACTTCACCCTAGTGCGGCAGTGAAATGCTTTCCATCTCATTCTTATAGAGTCTCCTCATTACCCAGACATTTTTGATAGTTCCAACCCTTTGCCAGACAATCATGTAGTTTAGCTGCAGGTGAACAATTTAATTTACTTGTAGCATCGAATGTGTTTTCTTCAGATGTTTTGGAGATTCACTTAAATGATTAGTTATATAAATCTGTACTAAAAAATTTATTTGCATCATCATCATACCGTCTCACTCGCACCCACTCATATATACTGTCTCGCGCTCGCACCTGCAGATAAACTACATGCTTGTCTGGCAAAGGGTTGGAACTATAAAAAATATCTGGCTAATGAGGAAACATTATCTAATTATTACCCAAGTATTATATATAAAAATCAGCTTTTATACTATAACGTGAGTAGAATTACATATAATTTAATGAACATTAAGGGTGTCTGGCAAGGGTTGCCACGATATTAAGTGTCTGGCAATTAATGACGTGTTTTTTTATGATATTCTGAAGGTAATACCAAAAATCACACTTTATTATTTGACGAATTTAGATCAGTATTTTACACCCCTTTAATAAAGTTTACCAGCTAAAGCCAGGGTAACCCAAACTTCATAATGGTCCATCGTTTTTACCTGTGTTGGGAGCATGCGTAGACAAGTTTTCAGCTTTTATAAAATAAAGAAAGTTTGGGGTTCACGGGCTCTTAGACTATTATGCTTGGCTGATCACAATGCAGTGCTATTCACTCGTAGGACCATCTCTATGTTCATTTCTTCCTCTGAGGTTTATCCTTCTCCAATACGAGTGAGACAGACGATATTCATCACACGGTCATAGATAAAATTAATTACCTGCTCACAATCAGATTATTATTCTAGGTTCGTCGTCGGTCCATATGTCAATTATAATTGATTTCCATTCTATGGGTTCAGCGATATCGCGCATGGACAATTGCATAGAAGACCCTCAGGCAACATGGCGAGAACAGATAACAAGGTTATGTTTGCTTTTCTGAAACGAACCCGCATAACCAAAGTCGTGACGGAGATGCAAATGACGTTGACTCTACTGAGTTTCAGTCTGTTCTATCACATATGTTGATATTCGGAAATAGGAAAAGATAACAATTTCTAATGGAAATAAATAAATAAATATAATAGATAGAAAATGTAAAAAAATGTAGAAGAACATTCACAAGAAAATGGGGTGAAATCATCACTGGAATCTAGTAGCAAAAATGAGATGTTGTTTCGCATCCAAATCAGAAAGTACCAATGACATACTCAAACTGATACTTTTACAGTGTTCTATAGTTCCTTTACTAACATATATGGGTGGTAATGTCTTTTCAATCGAGGGCCAAATCTACTTTGAATATGATCAAATTTCATTACAAAATATACAATAACAAGTTCATCAAAAAATTACTCATATGTCAACTTGATCTTTTTCTAAAAAACTTTACAGGTTTTCACTCCCAGTTTCTGAAACAAAAATAATTAAAAATTAAGATGAAGTGCTCCTGGCAGAATCTTTGCACTTAATTGTCAGGAGCAAATTGGTCTTGAAAAATTTGTTGCCTAACAGTAAAACTGGAAATGGAAATAAATGAAAAGGACAATGTAACGTTTCGGTATCTATATCAGACACCTTCTTCAGACAAACTTGTAAAATCTTCAGTATTGTGTGTTTTGTGTGTTTTTTTGCAGTTAATGAGACTGCAAATGAAAAAACACACAATTCTGAAGATTTTACACGTTTGTCTGAAGAAGGTGTCTGATATAGACACCGAAACGTTACATTGTCATTTTCATTTATTTCCATTTTCAGTTTTACTGTTAGGCAACAATTTTTTCGAGACCAATTTGCTCCTGACAAATAAGTTCAAAGATTCTCGCAGGAGCACTTCATCTTAATTAAAATATTTTTAATTATTTCTGTTTCAGAGATTGTGAGTGAAAACCTAAAAAGTTTTTTAGAAATGCAGAATCCTCCCAGAATATATTTCTTTCGATATTTGAGCTTTTTCACATTAGTAATAGAAAGGACATATTACGATCGCGAAATGTTGAAAACTTCAAGAGAAATATTCAATTGTCATGTATAAATTAAAGTATTCTATTCGAGTATAATGACTATTATTCACCCACTGATATGGCATTATACTTTAGTTGCACATTATACTATTATTGGAACATATAAACTAATTTCTATTTCTTTTTTTTTCAGGTGAGTTTTCTTGGGCATATGGTCGTAAAAGTAAGCTAGAATTGACATTATTCAATGCGTAAGTTACCACTATTATCACAATATGAAATTAGTTCAGGTTTTCCAACGAAAATAATACATCTAAAATTAAAGTAACTATCGAAATTACCAATTAATTTAGAGCATTTATATTTTCTGTCTTGTACACTTCTGGAAAAAATTAAAGGATCAAAAAAAAATTCCAAATTTTTCGGCAATTTTCAACATGCCGTAACTTTGAGAGGAATGGTCGTACAAGAAATTTAAAAAAAGGAAATTGTAGCTCTAAGTGTCTAGTTTTTGGAAAAATAAAAAATGAATTGAAGGTGAATTAACAAAGTATCCCATCATTATAACGATTATGCAAAAATAAAATTTCCACGCTCGTAGATAAGAAAAAAAAAGTGGTGAAATTTTGAGAATTTTTTTGTTGCTGATTTTTCTATCATTACTCGAAAACCACTGGAACTTAAAAATGTTCTAATCCAAAAACTAGACACTTGGAGCTACAATTTCCTTTTTTTAAATTCCTTGTACGACCATTCCTCTCAAAGTTACGGCATGTTGAAAATTGCCGAAAAATTTGGAATTTTTTTTGATCCTTCAATTTTTTCCAGTAGTGTATTTTAATCATAATTCAGAACTTTTCCACTTAATTCTCGTAACACAAATTTTCTAATACTCTTAAACTTCATTATGCACGACTTGGCAAGATTTCCACTTAAAAAATACATCCATAAAGTTCAATAAGGGTAGTTTGAAAATCTTCGCTTTCGAGGAGATATTTTCAGCTTCAACTTTATATATTACTGATTGTTGCTTCCACGAAAGAACGCAGTTTCATACGGGGAGGCAGGAAAACTTTATATTTCAAATTAAGACTTGCTCGAGAAAGTTTTGCGAGCTGTTTTATTCATGTCCTAGGCTCTAGGAAAGATTATAATTTCCTAACTACCGAGAAACTTGATACTAAATAATTACAGTGGCGTAACCAGGTGTGTTTACGGTAGCTGGAGGTTAATCTTGATTAACCAGAATGTATTTACCATAGGATAGTATAAAGTTGCCATCATATGGTATCAAATTCGAAATATTACTACCACCTAACGTCAAATTTGACAATCGTTGAATTTTCTGGAGGAATTGTGATTCTTGCGCCTGTTTCTGGTTAAATTGTGATTTTTTTCTACTTAATAATATACAATAAAATGGTATCGTGCACTGTAAGGCTTTCTTCAAGCAGAGAAGAGACAGATAAGAAGAAAATTAGGGGAAAAATATATCACAGGTAGGGATGAGTACTGAACAGATCCGCATTCGAAATTTTTGCTAGTCTGTCTTGGTAATCTGATATCTTTTTATATGTGTATATTATCGCCTGAAGAAAAATTGTTTATTTGATATTCAATTAACCTTATTTGAACAGGATTCCTAAAGACCCAACACGTCGTATTTTTTTGGTGAAATTTGTAAACAGAAAAAACTGGCAACTTAATTCAACCCTGAACTTTCCGCCATATTGGTCCCCGACTTAGCCCCGCCCAGTGGTACTATTTTTCCTTTCTCAAATGTATGCATGGATCATAGGTTTTCTTCGGGGATCGGAATGAATTCCTTGCACCCCATGTCTCATTTTTCCATCTTTCTACTTTGTTGATTTTGGAGACATCCCTCCCTTGGTGTTCTTATTCACCGTCGGTTGTTGTCTTCGGCTTTCTTCTCTAATCTGAAACAGACAAAAAGAATATCTCATTATTATTTTGTGCTTACTATTGGTCGACGATACTTATTGTTACTCATTGTACTTCTTCCTCCTTGTTTATTTGTTCTGGCATCTGAACTTTATCTGTAAAAATAAAATTTGTCATTAGATATCTATTTATTGTTATAAGTGATTATACTCCTCTCTTTATTTGTGTTCCATCAGATAAGTTCTCTTATCTGTTGTCCTGACTCTGATGTTGATTATTTTACGTATCTCCTGGTTTTCGTGTCTTCTTATGGTCTTGCATCTTCTTGGTTTGTTCGTTTATTATTTCCTCTATTGTCTTAATTTTCATTTCCTTTCTGATTTGTCTGTTGGTCATATACCACGGAGCGCCAATTGCTGATCTTATCACTTTGTTCAGTGACCTTTGCAAGTTTTTCTTTCTGTAACTTTCCACACTTTACTCAAATGTATGTCATAGCGTCTCTTCTCTATTAATCTCGATGGCTACAATGCAGTACTATTCACTCGTAGGGCTATCTCTATGTTCATTTCTCACTCTGAGACTCACAATTTTGTCTTAATTGAAAGCGCTTTGTATCAAACTTCCCACAATTTTTATAGATGGGTGTTTTTTGTGCCCTTCAATCAACATCCTCAATTCCAGGTGACTCTGCAAACTCAAAGTCATGTTTGCTATTATGACAAGTATTGCATCCGCGGTCTGCATATCCGACGACCGAATTAATTGAATTGGCGAACTTGATTTATTCGTTTCCTATACACCGTGACTTGTGTATTCAGTTGATTGGGACACAATTCTATAGGGTCTGGTAGTCCCGCTGGAATTGAAATTTTACATTTAACTTTTACGTTCAGACTATAGAATCGAGCGAGAGGATCCCAAAGGAGATAATGGAACTGCGATTTTAGTATTCTTTTGTTTAAACAGGGCGTGTATGCAGGGTTGGAAAAGTTTTTTATTTCCGTTATTTCTTGTTTTTGCGATTTTTTTTCATGAAATTGAATTTTTTGTTAATGCCTCAGAACAAGAGAGGCCATACAATTGTTCAAAAGTTTATATTTCATGAATTGTGACAAGTAAAGATCTACTTACCCAAAAATCCTTTCAATAGCTATGGAAGGACTTTTCATTCACCAATTGTTAAAAAGTAGTACTGAAAAAACACACAGCTACAGGAGCTTTTCTTATACAGGGTGTCCCGGAAAATGTGGGAAATCTCTCGGATTCAAATAGAACATAAAAAAGGAAGATGACAAGTACCCATAATTTTTTTTCCTAGTGGCCCTCCCTACGAAGATACGACCTTCTAAATGACGCCACTGGAAATCCGTTTTATTGGAATAAGTTTCAAACTACTCGATATATTTGATGAAAATTTGATATGATTAATAGATTAAGGACCTCTTGAATCACCGCATTCAAATTTCAATTAGCTTGTTCAGTTCACCAGGGGCCGACTGGGTTGTAAATTTTAATGCTTACATTTTCAACACCCTGTATGTTAAGGTGCTAAAAAAACAATTTGGATACCTTGAACATTGAGCTAAAGAAAGGTACTCTTGTTCAGTGTCGATAAAATGAACTGTTTTCGAAAGAAAATAATGAAAGAAGTAACTAATTGAAATGTATTCAACTAAAATGAATTTCCAGTGGCGTCATTAAGGAGGTCGTATCTTCGTAGGGAGGCTGCTAGGAAAAAAATTATGGGAACTTGTCATCTCATTTTTTTATGTTCTATCTGAATCTGAGAGATTTCCCATATTTTTCGGGACACCCTGTATAGGTCCCTCAATAATACAGAGTGCGGCAGCATAACTTCCTTTTTTTAAAACTCAATAAAATGCATTGTATGAATCAGAAAAATTTTATTCGTTTTTTGTAATATAGGCACATACATAAAATTTTGTTTTACCCAGTTTTGAAGTTAAAATCAGGTAGATGACGTCCCTCATTCTCCATACACTGAGTAAACCGATTTCTGGCGTTTGTCATGACTCCAGCCAGTATAGCAGGCGTTATGTTGGCAATTTTTTCCTGGATGTTGTTCTTCAAATCTTGAAGGGCCCTTAGACGGTTCGCATAAACACGAGATTTCAAAAAATCCCATAGAAAAAAGTCTCAAGGGGACAAATCGACAATTGCATCGAAGGCCTTTGCTTTCACCTAAAGTCAAAGTGTGGTGTGCAATTTCCTCAAGTGGAATTATTGGTCCCTGGTTCTTTGAGGAAAATTAAGTCACAGTGACAGTGAATTCGGACCGATATGTAAACATGTTGCTGGAATTTTTTTCCCCCATCCAAGAAAAAATTGCCAACATAACGCCTGCTATACTGGCTGGAGTAATGACAAACGCCAGAAATCAGTTTATCAGTGTTTGCAGAATGGGGACGTCACCTACCTGATTTTATCTTCAAAACTGGGTAAAATCAAACTTTATGTATGTGCCTATATTATAAAGAACGAATCAAAATTTTCTGATTCATACAATGCGTTTTATTAAGTTTCAAAAAAAGGAAGTTATGTAGCCGCACCCTGTATAGAAGTATCATTTCGTTGAAAGCTCATTTCCACAAGACTTCCACTAAAATAATTCCCTAATGCTTCCATATTTTTCTGCAAAACATCTTTTTCAATACGATAACATTTCATTCTAATTTTTTATGACGCAAAAATATCATATATCCCACTTTTCCCTTCCAAAATTGGTATTCTACCTCGATAAAACGTTAGGTGTCAATTTCAAACAGAACAGCGCTACATTGCCACCTTCGATATAGAAACAGATATCCCGTTCAAGGAGCGGCAAGATTAAAAAAACCATTTCGATCGCGGGTTCTCAAGCCCCGATCGAAATAACGTAATTCGATTTCTGGAGTCCCTTTTCACGGTCCTCCCTTATTCTACGCACTTTCTCGGCATTTGAACGTCGTCTTCCAGGTCGAGACACTGGAAAAGAGAAAAAAACGGTAGGCGTCCTTTATAAGTTGATTAGGAACAAGACGTGATGAACCCTGAGCATCTCCTTCCTCAGGTCTTGTATTGGGATGAGGCATATCCATCCCCCCGTATCCTGTATCAAATTCGATTATCGGAAGTGAAGAGATGGCCTGCAGGCGCAGCAAAAAGCTGGCTGTTAATTTGGCGTATTGGAGGTTCGACAGAAATAGGCCATGGATCAATCAGTGTCCTTAAGAATTCCTTTCTCCAAGTTTTCGGCGATATTCGCGTTTTATTCCGAAGTCTCAAGGTCAGTGATATTACAGAGAATATGTTCTAATTGTTATTGGATTATTGATCGGCTCTGTAATTCACATCACAATCTCACTTTGCTTTTCTATTCGAAAATAAGGGTATTTATGTAGAAATTCAAATTCTTCGTTAATAAATTGATTTTCTATGTAGTATAAATGGAAATAATGACGTTTTTTTCACACGGCTATTCCCATTGTTGCAAGTTCCTACCACCAAACTTGAATCGTTGTGAGAGTAGACCAGTGAGATCAAGTTAGGTATTTAAGGGTAGTTGTAACGCCCTCGACTTAGGTAAGAAAGGGGTTAGAATCGAGAGAGCTAGACGTTAGACGCTAGTTAGTCGAGATAAAGGGTTTTCCAATAAGAGGTGTTATTTTGAATAGCTCGCTATTTCGGTAGATGTCACGTTTGAAGCTGCCAAGTAGAAACTACGCCATTAATAAAAATAGAACGATAAACGTTTCAAGAACGCATTGAAATTATTAAAATTCACTATAAAAATAGTGAAAATTCGGCAGAGATGGTTCGTAAAACTCGAACATTTTTCGGTCTTCGTGAAGCACCTTGTCGGTCCGCAATAAAGAAGATGGTTGAAAAATTCGATCTGTTAGGACAAGTTAGTGATGTGAAGAATAAAACCCGTGCACGTAGCTCAAGAACAGCAGAGAATATTGCTGCTGTAGCCGAAAATGTTGAAGAAAACCCAGGTTTGTCCATTCCTCGTCGTTCTTTGGAATTATGCATTCCACAAACGTCATTACACCGTATTTTGCATGAAGATTTGGGTCTTAAGGCTTATAAAGTTCAGTTAACACAAGAACTCAAGCCGGCCGATCATCAACAACGAAACCATTGATCTTTTGCGGGAAAAGTTTCCGGACCGTGTTATCTCTCGAAGAGGTGATCACAATTGGCCACCGAGATCTTGTGATTTAACACATTGCGACTTCTTCCTTTGGGGCCACGTGAAAGAGAAGGTCTAAGCCAATAGCCCAGCGTCGATTCAAGACCTCAAAGATGGAATTCGTGAGGCAATCGAGGACATAGGACAGCCACTTTGCGATTTGGTTATGGAAAATTTCATTAAAAGGATATGGTCCTGTAAGCGTGGTCGTGGTGGTTATTTGCCTGATGTTATTTTTCACTATTAACGGCATAGCTTCTTCTTAATAATGAAATGAACATCTGCTCGTATATTTTGAAAAATGGCATTTTCCTTTGAACATCGAAATAACATCTCTTATTGGAAAACCCTTTATATAAATCGGTCAAAGTTCATAGATAGAATCGAGAGATTTGAAAATTCTGAATCAATGATAGTCTTCCTGTCCTATCTTGCGAATTGTGAATCTTAAAATGACAGCTATCCCTCCTACTCAATGAAACTTCCGTTTTCACGCGAAGAAAACTCTAAAACACATTCCTGAATAGACTATCTAAATTGAGGATATCCTCGAAAATCGCATCCTCTTCTCAGGTGCTCAAGATGCAGTTATTCGACTTGAGCAACTCGCCGAAAGTATTTCCATAACGGATTAGGTTTGAAAAGGGTCCAATTAAACCGATTTCGAAGGGACGAATTCTCAATTCCGCAGAGATAAAGGATGAGGGTCGTCTGCGATCGGCCTCATTTGAAATTGCAACGAGGACGCCGTCGACAGTCGGCCTTAGCTTAGCCATTCGGCCGTAACCGAATCCAGACGGAGGAGGAGAGAAAATGAATTCTGACCCGGAATGAATCGCGGCGCTAAATGAGATCGCTCTTATCTGCATCTCGGGACGATTTCTGGAGTTCTGTCTGGCTGTGGAGATCGTGAAACGTCGACAAATTTCGAGATGAATGGGATTTGAGAGGTAGAAAAGTAGATTCTAACACTTTATGGAGAATCTGAGAAATGAGTTATTTCGCGCGAACTTCACTCAACTCAGTTATCATCTTAATATTTTTGGGGTTGTTATTCTTTGAGAGACATCACAAGCAACACAACTTAGATGCTGGTCTACTGGGGTCTACTAAGTTGAGGGCATGTAACTTGCCTAACGTGATCTCATTGGTTCATTCTCACAACGATTTGGTTGGGTGGTAGAAACTTGTACCCATAGAAATCGCCATGTGAAATATCGTACTTCTTGAGTTGAATTCTGGGAATTATCGAATTTGGTGAAATTCACATCACCAGAGCCATTAACACTTGCAAAAATATCAAAGCTCTGATTGTTTGAACCGATCTTCACGAAAAATATCGCAGCTTATACAGGATTTTCCAATAAGAGGTGTTATTTTGATATTCAAAGAAAAACTCCATTTTTCAATATAAATGATCGGATGTTTATTTCACTATAATGAAGAAGCTATGCCGTTAATAGTGGAAAATAACAACAGGCAAATGACCACCACGACCACGCTTACAGGACCATATCCTTTTAATGAAATTTTTCATAATCAAAATGGCAAAGTGGCTGCCCTATGTCCTCGATAGCTTGACGAATTCCATCTTTGTGGTCTTGAATCGACGTTGGGCTATTGGCGTGAACCTTCTCTTTCACGTAGCCCCAAAAGAAGAAGTCGCAAGGTGTTAAATCACAAGATCTCGGTGGCCAATGGTAACCTCTTCGAGAGATAACACGGTCCGGAAAATTTTGTGTGGCTCGTAGAGGCGTCTTGTTGAAAGTAAACGTTGTCCAGATCAATACTATCCAATTTCGGCCGTAAAAAATCATTAATCATCTCCCGATAACGCAATCAATTGACCGTTACTGTTGCTCCATCCTCATTTTCGAAAAAGTAAGGTCCAATGACTCCACCAGACCATAAACCGCACCAAACAGTCACACGTTGAGGATAGAGAAGCTTTTCAACAATAACTCTTGAGTTTTCCGAGCCCCAGATGCGACAATTTCGATTGTTGACAAAGCCACCGAGGTGGAAATGGGTCTCATCACTCAAGATGATTTTTCGATGGAATTCCGGATCATTTTCCTGCATTTCAACGACCCAATCAGCGAAGACACGACGTTGTTGATAGGCCGGCTTGAGTTCTTGTGTAAACTGAACTTTATGAGCCTTAAAGGGGCTCACTCACTAAGAAGGAAGAATGCGCAGTTAAGTATCTGCACGTTTGCTGTAACGCAAACGTGTGCATTCATATTTCCCACACACATACACTTTTGCGTGTTGGTTTGGATGTGCGACAAGCGTGAGATGACGTCGGAAAAAGATCTGATGTTAATGGCAGTGGTGTGTGTCGTTATTAAGGAAAAAATGTCCAAGGTATAAATATCGAACCCGACACTGTGTTGCTAAACATATGAAACGTGCAGAGACTTGTTGTCCATACACGGTCGTTTTTTGTCATTTTTCCACGTACGGTGAATAATGCACACGCCACACGACGGAGATGATTGCGCATTCCGAATTTACGCCATACACACACTGTTTCAACTGTACCCCGTACAACGCCCATTCAAGTCTTCGCGCTTCCCTCTTAGTGAGTGGGCCCTTTAAGACCCAAACCTTCATGCAAAATACGGTGTAATGACGTTTGTGGAATGCCTAATTCCAAAGAACGACGAGGAATGGACAAACCTGGGTTTTCTTCAACAATTTCGGCTACAGAAGCAATATTATCGGCTGTTCTTGAGCGACGTGCACGGGTTCCATTCTTCACATGACTAGCTTGTCCCAGTAGCTCGAATTTTTCCACCAATTTCTTCATTGCGGTCCGACAAGGTGCTTCACGACGACCCAAAAATGTTCTAGTATTACGAACCGTCTCCGCCAAATTTTCACCATTTTTATAGTGAATTTTAATAATTTCAATGCGTTCTTGGAGCGTGTATCGTTTCATTTTTATTAATGGCGTAGTTTCTACTTCTAAATGTCAAAAAATGACAGTTTCAAACGTGACATCTACCGAAATAGCGGGCTATTCAAAATAACCCCTCTTACAAGAAAACCCTTTATGATAAATACTTATCGACGAAAGCACAAATTAAACCACGTATCCAAAATTATTATGTATCCAACACCAAGATTACTGAAGACTCTTCCATCTCATGAAACCCTTTGACGGCGCCCTACCAAGTGAATTTGCAGACGTATTCACGCAGAAACGATTTGTTAAAGTCCATTGTCCCCCTCGGACTCATTCAAGGGCTCACATCGAGCGTAAGGTCCGGCTTTATCCAGGATCCGCCGGCTAAAAACAAACAGCACACAAGAGAAGATAAGGGGGGGGGGCGTTGTTTGGCTGACCTAAATCATTATCAACTCCCTGGACTACCCGGCCAGTTGTCTCCTCTAGAAACCGCAAATCATTAGTGCCTTCGGGTATTAATGCTATTGGTCTAGATTGTCCCAGTTGGGGTTAGCTCCCTTAATTGAATATATTGATGACTGATGAATTCGATTCGGGATTCAGTCAATTTGAAGCTGACACACTTATTGACCGGAAGGTACGGGAACTTGTGACGATGCTGTCCACGAAGAAGCTCATAAAGTTTGTCTTGCCCAAATGTTGAGGCCAATTTGAAATCAACTTATTTCATTGAGTGTAAATCCTAACTGATTTCTTCTCCAGAAAAGTTATTCAGGAAAATTGAAGGTGCAGAAGGCATTGATTCTTCCACGAGTTGAAAATGCAAAAATGAGCCTCGACGGGGATTTGAATATTTCCGTGAATTTCGCACTACTGTTTTTTGTATCAATTATAAAGGTTGTTTCCCTGATTATCCGAATTCCCAACTTCTTGAACCTTTCCGAATATTCCAAGTAAAAGTAGGTAAAGGGTTTTCCAATAAGAGGTGTTATTTTAATATTCAAAGAAAAATGCCATTTTTCAATAAAAAAGATCGGATATTTATTTCATAATAAAGAGAAAGCTATGCCGTCAATAGTGGAAAATAACATAAGGCAGATGACCACCAAGACCACGCTTATAGGACCATATTCTTTTAATGAAATTTTCCATCTCTAAACCACAAAGTGGCTACCCTATGTCCTCGATAGCCTCACGAATTCCACCTTTGATGTCTTGAATCGACGCTGGGCTATTGGCGTAGACCTTCTCTTTCACGTGGCCCCAAAGGAAGAAGTCGCAAGGTGTTAAATCACAAGACGTCGGTGGTTCAAAAGATGACACGATCCGGAAACTTTTCCCGCAAAAGATCAATGGTTTTGTTGCTTGTGTGGTACGTAGGCTTGAGTTCTTTTGTTAACATAACTTTATAAGCCTTAAGACCCAAATCTGTATGCAAAATACGGTGTAACAACGTTTGTGGAATGCCTTATTCCAGAGAACGACGAGGAATGGACAAACCTAGGTTTTCTTCAACACTTTCGGCTACAGCAGCAAAATTCTCGGCTGTTCTTGAGCGACGTGCACAGGTTTTATTCTTCACTTCACTAACTTGTTCCAACAGATCGAATTTTTCTACCAATTTCTTTATTGCGGTCCGACAAGGTGCTTCACAACGACCCAAAAATGTTCCGAGTTTTACGAACCGTCTCTGCCAAATTTTCACCATTTTTATAGTAAATTATAATAATTTCAATGCGTTCTTGAAGCGTGTATCGTTCCATTTTTATTAATGGCGTAGTTCCTGCTTGTATAATGTAAAAAAATAACAGCTTCAAAGGTGATCTCTACCGAAATAGCGGGCTCTTCAAAATAACACCTCTTATTGGAAAACCCTTTATTAATAAATTTCACTTCGAGTGTCATCGCCTGGTCTTTCTCTTCGCTCCAACTACTGCTTATTCCTTTCGTATCATTCTGCCTTTCCCAAAACTTTTAATTCTCTCTGAAACGCATCCTTCTTTCTATTGAAGTTCATCTCACCGTCTGTCTCTTCGAGTTTGGTCAGACTGCTGTACAAAGGTAGATAGCAGAATTTCAGAAAGTTTCACCAAAGTTGCGGCGGGTCCCTTTGGGATGGAATATAATGCACTTATCGCCAGGTTTCACCTACACCGAATTTAACTTAAACTTCAAATTGTCAACCCGAATTTTCACAGAACCAAGATGAGATTTCCTCAGGGTATATGATATGCTTGAGGTAATTGACCCGGTCCCGGAAGTGCATCTTGGAAGTGCAGTTTCTGAGCTTTGTTTTGTTACAAACTTTTTTTATTTTTGCAAAGTTATTGCGGAAGTTGAAGTTCATATTTTATTTTGTTCAACTCACTTTTATGAGATATCGATTGAAATATATTCTGGGAGGATTCTGCATTTCTAAAAACCTTATAGGTTTTCACTCCCATTCTCTGAAACAGAAATAATTAGACTGCAAATGATAAAACACACAATTCTGAAGATTTTACAAGTTTGTCTTGAGAAGTTGTGTGATATAGACACCGAAACGTTACATTATCATCTTTTTTATTCATTTCCTTTTTTAGTTTTACTGTTACTTCATCTTAATTAATCGTCACTGTTTCAGAGACTGGGAGTAAACCTTTAATGTTTTTTAGGAATCACTTTTATAATTTCACACTATTCTGGAATATAATGGTTATTTTGAAAAAACTGTGAGATATGGATGGAATTTTGTGTTCGTAGAGTCGATGGAAAATCGGAAAATTTGGACCTTCACGGAAAAATTCAGAAAATCTACACTGTTTGCGAAAGGCGAATAAAAATTGCATATTCTGATTCGCAGAGGATCAGATTGCGATAAAAAAAATCAGCATTCATACAGATTTTTTTTCTGGCTGCTGTTGCAGCACTCCAAAGTTAACCTTTTTTTCCCAATTTTCAACAAAAAATCGATTTTTTGACAGGATAATCATTTTATGGAAAACCCCATTGAATATTCGTGTCTACGACCTCAAATTAGCCGAAAAAATACCCGGTTCGATATTTACTGTGAATACTTTAGCATCGCTACGGTCCACACAAAAAATCATTTGGTAATAATCTGTCCTATATTGAACAAGTTTATTTCACTCTAAATATCGTATTCACTTCCTGAATAACGATAAAAATACTTGTTAAAGATTCCCTTCCGTTCGGCACTTATGGTGGTATTCTGCTTTCATATGTAAGCCAATCTGCAACTTTTCATAAGCTTACGCGAAATTCTGGACCTCTTTAAGGGATCTGTAGCTTACAGAAATCGTTAAATATTTACGAGTACTCGACGGGTGATCGGAAGGATTATCGAATGACATATCGTGAGGTTACGTTGAGTGGTTTGTTTATTTCAGAACCAACATCAACGTTTTAATATAAGAAATTCATGATGAATAAAAATTAAATGGCTTTGTTAATTGGATTGTTATCGGAAGAAAATCATAAGAGGTAAAACATTGTTCAATAATATACATGACCTGAAAATTATTCTTTTTTAAAGTAGGAACTTTATGAGAATTGGAAGGAAAAGGTTGCGTGATGAAATGAATCTATTTGAAATGCCGGATGCCCAGAAAATGTTCATATTGAAGAAATGCCGAATACCCAGTTAGTGAACATGTTCAGATTGAAGAACCAGTGTACGTAATAAATGCTCTACAGCAATTTCAACGAAAAAAATTTTTCCCTTCGTGTTTTCAACTCATTAGATGAAAGAAACAAACGTAAACTACATTCAGATATATGTATTTTCAAATTCGAATCAAAACCATTTACTTATAGTACATAAAGTTCCATGTTCAAATCTTACGATTGAAGGTTATGTTTTTCGACGAGTAGTTCAAAAGTGACACTGTAAATAAAAAAGTTACAGGAACCATTCCAAAATTGCATTATTTACGAAACTGTAAGTCGGCCAGTTACAGATCAATCGTACGCTACAGTATCGTAACTTACAGATGAAAAGCAGAATACCACCATTAATTTCATCTCGTATTCTGTTCAGCATGAAACTAATACAGTTATTGCGGCATGCTGTAACCAGTTTGCGAAATCAGAATAATTGTAACATGAAATCCCCAGGTCGAGATCACATTTCGCCATGCAATAAAACAGTTTGAGATGGGCAGAGCAATCTGCCGATTCGTACGGCAAATTCAACCCCTATTAGGATACATATCCGGGTCTTGTTTGACTACCAGATGTTGAAAATCGAGTTACTATTATCAGAACTCTGCGGTGGTGTATCCGAATGCGGAACATGGACTACCGGAGTCGCTTCTAACGAGGATTTGATTTAATTTAGCGAATTTATGTTTCGCGTGTGATGACAAGGTGACCTTCATGCCGGATATGACCTCCCTCTTTTAGTCATAATTGGGTTTTGAAAGATTCATCATGATCTGATAAACTTTTCTGTAATTGTTGATCACAATTGTGTTCGATTGACATTGAAAAAGAACTTAGGAGAAAAGCTAAAAGTGTAGCGTCTCTGATGGACGAACAAGAAGAGTGTATACTCGAACAAATATGCAATAGGTACATTCAAAGGATGTTACTCCATTTATTATTTCTGTCGATCATATACATACTTTTCAACAAACAGAATAAATTCGGCGAAATAAAGGGTTTTCCAATAAGGGGTGTTATTTTGAACAGCCCACTATTTCGGTAGATATAACGTTTGAAGCTGTCATTTTTAAACATCTGACAAGTAGAAACTACGTGATAAAAATGGAACGATACACGCTTCAAGAACGCATTGAAATTATTAAAATTCACTATAAAAATGGTGAAAATTTGGCAGAAACGGTTCGTTTAACTAGAACATTTTTGGGTCGTCGTGAAGTACCTTGTCGGACCGCAATAAAGAAGTTGGTGGAAAAATTCGAGCTGTTGGGACAAGTTAGTGATGTGAAAAATAAAACCCGTGCACGCCGCTCAAGAACAGCCGAGAATATTGCAGGTTTGTTCATTCCTTGTCGTTCTTTGGAATTAGGCATTCCACAAAAAAAAATTTATAGCCGAAATTCGATAGTATTGATCTGGACAACGTTTACTTTCAACAAGATTGCGCTACGTGCCACACAAGCAACGAAATCATTGATTTTTTGCGGGAAAAGTTTCCCGACCGAGTTATGTCTGATCACAATTGGCCACCAAGATCTTGTGATTTAACACCTTGCGACTTCTTCCTTCGGGGCCAAGTGAAAGAGAAGGTCCACGCCAATAGCACTGCGTCGATTCAAAACCTCAAAGATGAAATTCGTGAGGCTATACTTGCACAATTGAACATTGTTGAATAATGTTAGATTCATGGAAAAACAGACACAAATCAGCAAATAAAATATCCTTCAATAGGGATGTTGACTACTTTTTGGAATTTATTTTATTTTAAAGATGAACCCTATACAAACACGAAAAAATTACTTTTTCCTTAAAAATATAGTAATTGCCAATAAAAATGGGCAAATGAAAAGACAATTCAAAATTCCCGCGGAAATGCTCAATTTTGTCACGTTCTGATGATTACGTCATAATACAGTGAACATACTATGACTTCTGTCAAAGCGAACTGATTTTGCCCGATCCCTTGTGGAAAAGTTCAATCTAAGCCTTCAAAATGAATAGGTCGGTCTGTAAATGCTGAATGAGGTGCTTCTTTTATTTGCAATAATAAATATGAGTTAAAAAACTGCTACTTACAAAGACAATTTCACGTTTTTAAGCTCCGCTGCACGAAAATCCTTGTTTTCAGCAAAGAAACTTGCGACCATAAGGGAATTTATCTTCGGTAAAAGTTACTACTATTACCCTTGATGAATCCTATCTCCATTATAAAGAAAATTGTAGATTATCGTTCTTGTAACGAACTAGGTATTCTGTTCTCTTTCAGCTTTCAACTTCGTAAGTTCGAATCATAGATATGATTATATTATATATTTACTATGGTTCAAGTCACAGAACTGTGGGTTTCACAAAGCTTGATTGGCAATCAAATCGTTTATATTGAAGTAAGTCGATGGTTTATGTCAAAAATGAACTGAAAATTGCAGAGAAATGATGACATTTCAATAATCAAGGTGATTGGAGTTTTGTGGAACCCGGCCTATGAATGTATTTTGTTGATCTGAGCACCGAACTTTCGAATTTGCAATGACAATATGGATAGTTTGACGTCACTATACGGATTACCTCTGATTGGCGTTAGCAGTCACGTGATAGTTGATAATAAATAACATAATTTAAATCAGCTTTATTTAATTCAACGAGAATAATAAGATCACTAATAGTATATTATTTTATAAGGAGGAGAAGTGTCACTTTTCATGGCGAGCTTGAGTTTGACAGCCGAACGCAGTGAGGCTGGCAATTGAAACGAGCCATGAAAAGTCACTTCTCATCCGAATGAAATATGTTATTTTATTTTCAAACGTTTTGAAATTCATGAAAATCTGAATATCCATCTTCGGATTGATTTACCTATACGCACATGATTCTATCCATTTACGATCGTTATAATTTTGATTTTTTGACACTTCTTAAAATTGATTTATTTATGACATCGGAAAATTCTGACAACTGTCATATGTGTGTTTAAGAGGAGGAAGTCTATCGGGAAAATACTCATTTTTGAAGGAAAATAAATAGATACAAATAAAACAAGGTACGAATATCCTTTTTGAATAGTTCTATTACGTTTATTGATTAAAATATTCGTTTAAGGAATATTGAAATTACGAGAAAGAACGAAGTTCATTTGTGGATAACTGAAGACCTATCACAGAGGAATTTGATGAAAATAAATAATGTATTTATTGTTACAATTGAATTTTATTATAAAGTCAGTATGTATTGGTGCTTTATATAGATCCTTCCACGATTTTCATAACTGTTTAAATAGTTTTGAAGTGATGATTGTTATTGACATGTCCTGTCAGTGGTGATTGAAGGAACTTGAATGTTACCGATATGAATAACAGTAGGTACTTGAAATTTGCATTTATTGATCTGTTTAAAAAGTTAGATCATGGTTATTACCGATTCTTATTAATCTTTTGCATAGTAACACTTTTCCTGCCGCCGGACGGAAAAGTGTTACTTAGCAACACTTTTCCTCCTTGGCGGAGAAATAGAAATTTTCGATGATCCTGTCAGTCGAAAAATGACGTTATAATTGTACGTTTGAAAATAAAATGGTTTTTTAGGATTGCAAAAATTTCCTTCTATAAGGAAAACCTCAATTTATATGAATTCGTAACATGAGTCAACATCCCTATTGCAGTAATGTTTATTCGATAATAAGGTAAAATCCATCAAGAATCTTTGAACAGAGACCAATCCAAAACTTCGGTTCGATATTCAAAAGCTGTCGACCCGGAGAAGCGTCCATGCACTTGAAACCTCTGTCTGAAGATCGAGTTACTGTGGAAACACACCCTACGGTCTACTAGCCATCAGTATCCAATGAAAGGAAATTCAAGTCCCCACTTGCGGCACAACACACAGCACAAGTTGAAGCTGGAAATTACAACACGAAGTTGAGATGATTGGTTGCGGAAACTCCCGGCTCAGATCACCTTTCCGAGATTAATGAAACCAATACCGAGACTGTGATCGGATTTCATATAACAGCTATATCGACACATCGACACACATGTGTCAGCGACTGTGACAAGATCGGATATATTGGGTGATTCCAATTTCGCTCCGTACGGTAGAAAATCGCGTTTTCCGTTTTGTGATTCGACGATAATTACGATTGCGATGATTTTGTGATTTCATTACGGGGGAGTGGAAATGAAAATGGACAGACAGAGGGCGTATGATGCGCGAAGATTGATAGGAACGGCGATTGGATGTTGTGTCGCTGAAAAAACTGTACGTGTTGAGCGAAAATGTCGCTTTTTATTACGTGCTGGTTTCGACGGCAAATCAGTTTTTTGTAATATGGGAGTAAAAAGCATAGGCTTTTTTTAAGAGTTGAAAATTGAAAGGTGTCGAGTTTTCATTTTAAACTAATGGAAGATAAAACCGTCTGAACAAATATTAATATCACTTTTTATTTGAATTAATCGTGTATTGTCATAAAAATCGTTGAATAATATTCCCATTGGCATAACTATTTTTAGTATTGATTATGACAGTTGGGCCATTTGAAAGTTCGAATTAATTTATAGTGCAATAAAAAAGAAAAGTTTAGAATTTTCGCTGAATTCATTTTGTTTGTTGAAAAATAGAGGGTTTTCGAAAAAGAGGCTATTTTGATATTCGAAGAAAAATGCCATTTTTCAAAATGAATGATCGGATGTTTATTTCATTATAAAGAAGAATCTATGCCGTTAATAGTGAAAAAAAACATCAGGCAAATGTCCACCACGACCACGCTTACAGGACCATATCCTTTTAATGAAATTTTCCATAACTAAATCGCAAAGTGGCTGCCCTATATCCTCGATAGCCTCACGAATTTCATCTTTGAGGTCTTGAATCGACGCAGTGCTATTGGCGTGGACCTTCTCTTTCACGTGGCCCCAAAGGAAGAAGTCGCAAGGTGTTTAATCACAAGATCTCGGTGGCCAACTGTGATCACCTCTTCGAGAGATAACGCGGTCGGGGTACTTTTCCCGCAAAAATGATGATTTCGTTGCTTGTGTGGCACGTAGAACCATCTTGTTGAATGTAAATTGAGTTCGGTGATTTAAGAGTTCGTTAACACTATTAATCAAATCAAATTTTCATCAAATTATATCGAGTAGTTTGAAACTCATTCCGCTAAAATGGATTTCCAGTTGCGTCACTTAGGAGGTCTTATCTTCGCAGGGAGGGCCACTAGGAAAAAAATTATGGGAACTTGTCATCTTCATTTATTATGTTCTATCTAAATCCGAGAGATTTCCCACTTTTTCCGGGACCTTCTGTATAAATAGAAGGATATTTAATTTGCTGAGTTGTGTCTGTTTTTCTATGAATCTAACATCATTCAACAATGATCAATTGTGCAAACGTTGTCATTCATTCACTAGATTTTCTCTGCACTGGGAATGCTGTTGTTTCCCTCATACAAAAAACTTTTCCCGCAACATTTCCTCATCACTCGAATCAACAAAAACCAAAAACAAAGGACTCACAACAACCAGAGACAAACGACATCATCCAAACAAGAAGCGAAAAGTAAATTACACAAGACTTTTCGGAAAGTTTCGAGTCTGCCATAATTTTCCAGTCATAAACGTGATACCGGCTGCTACATACGGCGGAAAATAAGGAACTGTCACAAAAGATAAAGAGATAACTAGCAATGTTATAGATAAAGCCGCCAGGACTGTCCTCGAGGGACGACGCTGGCGAATTAGGGAGCGAGCAAGTACGGACATGTTATGGACGGTTTTAGCGAACGTGCATTCTGAGGTGGGCACATTTTATATCTCTCTCCATTGTTCGGCGCCTTTCACCCAGGAAATGGGCGATAATAACACTTGCGGACCGGATGAAATTGAGGTTCCAAGGACGAATTCGGGATGATTTGGCTTTACGTTCGGAACTATTCATAAACCGCCTGGAATAATTGCTGCGAGGATTTCTGAAGACTGGAGAATTCTCAAAGTAGTCTAGACAGAAAAGCCAACAAGCTGAGAACGAATGACATTTCGGCTAGTTTTGAATCTAGAAGAGTAAAGTTGGTCTGAAAACTATCGAAAACTACACGGATTAATTGAATACTAGGTCGATAATGTTGGTAAAACAACTGGCAAAGTGCTTTATGAACAGACTAGCAGACCCAACAGACGTTGTTCTGTATACACAAAAATTCATTCAATTCGATCCAGCCGTTTAGTTGCAGAGTAGATAAATAACCTAAATAACGACTACAGCGCCATCTGTTGATCTGATTTGTGATCATAAACATACGGGCATTAGGCAATCCAAAATACATTCATACATCCCTCACACTTCGGTACCTTCTCCTACCCGCCTAGTGCCTACCTCGGAGACGCATTTTGGTGCGATTTCATCTTCAACCTGCCATATCTTTTGATGTATTCATCATAATTGAATGATGTAAAAGGCAATTTCGTTCTAAATTTAATACTGGGGATGAACGACGTATTCAATTGGATAAGGATCAATAGCGTATTCATAAAAAATACTCCCAAATAATGCATAATTTTGAGAAACATTCGGATACCTTTAACAGGTGATACCGAGTAAACCTCGAAAAATAGATAAATGCTATCGCGGACTTTTTTTAGAACTATTGAAGAGGTTCATTTCCGTCATACATTGTTTCCATGTACGTCTTACGGTTTTTGCAGCGCACCTAAAAATAGCTGATCATGGTTGATTTTGGTACTCATATTTATTATCATTGAAGTTATAGTAGGTTTCCTTAATTTTCTCGGGTGACAAGTATAGTCTATGTTACTCAGGGATATTGTAGCTTTCTTAGGGTGGAAGAATTCTTGAAGTCAGTCTGGTAGCTTATGAGTTAACTCGTATCAACGCCACAAACCCACAAACATACAAATCATTCCTCTTTATAATATTAGTATAGATTCATATTTTCAAAATAAATTTCCACAATTTGGAAGCGTTGTTCTGGTGTTCCAGAGCTTCAAGAAGGCTAGATCTGCGTTTCTCCTACAGTTTTCTTGACCAAAACATTCTTCACGCAGGCTTGCAATGGCGAGGCATTATGTAACTAAGTGAACAGGAGTTTACTCATACTCCACACAGAAACTACACTCGTCAGTTTATGTTAAGCCTGTTCCTGTTCAAAAATCAGTGACAAGGAGTAACTTATTCTATTTTGACCATGCAGTTTTAAAGTTTCGAAGGAACTCCTTGGAATTTTTCATTCCCGAAAGATTCTTCCAGGGTACATCTCCTTCAATTTCTTCTTTCTCCAAAGATCTCTTTTTTATATGTGAATTTGCCTATACCACAGAAGGATTCTGGAACAGTACTTGGCTAGTGGGTAAGCCTTCTCATTTCCTTGGGTTTCTGAGTGACCAGGAACCCAGACTAAAAAGACTTAATTTTCCTATGTGAAAGTCGATATCATGGAAGTTTAGTGCTTGGTAGCTCTTGATAGTTTCTTTACAGGGTTCTGTCTTTTCATCTACAATTTGACGGTATTTTTCAAAGTTTTGGGTAGCGTATTCCCTTTTTTCATTCTTCCTTTTCATGAAGCATCGAATTATAGCTTTTCTCGATCTTCTGGTGTTAACCGATTCATGATGCCTTATCATCCATTCCGAACAGATACAGATTTGGAAATTCACATCGAAAACATATACGGTATACAATGCATCAGACAGAGAATTCTTTCGTCTAGTTGGACAGATGAATAGTCGAGATAATAACGTGCTGTAACTGAATGAATTCCGTTGACATATTCCAATAACCTTGTCTTGTCTCTCTTTTATTGCAGTATGGTAGGAACCTGCAGTACACGTATAGAATATTTAATTTGTCAGGCTGCCCAAAATACCCCATTCAAGTATTCACTGTTGCCTACCATACTAAATGAATTATGCTCCTCCCAACGATAAGAAAGAGACAAGACTAGAATATTGCAATAAGACAACACGTGATTGTCTCGACTATTCATCTGTGCAACTGGACGGAAGAATTCTCTGTCTGATGCATTGTATATCGTATGTTTCAGATGTGAATTTCCAAACCTGTATATCAACAGTTTGACATCCCTAACTGTCAAACAATAAACATCAACGATCGAAACTCCTCGTGCAGCTAAAAAACCGCCCGTTACATTCAATCAAAGCCAGACGTCACGGCGACCCTCGACGCGAAATTTTCAAACAGCGAAATCTTCACAGTACTTCATCATCCTGATCTATAGGGCCATCAATCCCAGGCCAACGCCGCCATATTGCCAGGTAGAGAGATCCCCACCGCCCACGCGTCCGTCCAGATATTATACCAAAGTGGATGTGCAATATGACGGAAATTCATCAACGAGATTCGTATCGGTGGCAGTCAATTTAGGGTCGATGATGGGATCTCATCCATTCTCTATATAAAGTTATCGCCTGTCGACGGTTCGATAAGGGAGAAGGTGTGCCCGTCCGTACACCCTGTCACTCAGCCCATAACCTGAACGCATTGCCGGACTAACCAGGCGGAAATTGAGTTGGTGGCATGGGACTTCCCACGTCTGGTTATTCAGGTATTCGCACTTTAGGTTTTTAGACGGGTGCAACAAGTTGCCGATGTACAGAACGTGACCGAGAGCCATGGATAATGAAAAGACATACTTTATACATATTTCTTCAGTTTTTTTGGATTTGAGAAAAACTGGGAGGCTGGCTTTCTCGCCCGAAAGGGTCATCATCTTCATAAATCTTCAGTCAGTTTTAATTCACCTTCCAATTCTTCATTTTGTGCTCCTAATTTCTCCAACTGACTTTCTAGTGACCTCTTGGCTTTCTCGAGTTCATGAACATTATCGACAGTATCTCAGTTGTTTACTAGTTCAAGTTATCTCTTCACTTTATCCAGCTTTTCACCAGATCCATCTAATTCTTTGCTCACTGAAAGGATCATTGTTTCTTCTTCTCTGGCCTATAGGCTACATTTATTTGCTCGGCTGTTTTTGGGAAAAATGTCGTTTTAAACGCTTGCAGCTATCGATTCGAAAGTATTTTTTTTCCGATTAAGCTTTCTCAAAAACCTTTAAAAACATACCAAAGTCAATAAAGTCCACCATACTTTTCAAATAAATTCAATTTATAGATTTTGCATTTTTCATTTTCGAGTTGCGTTCAAGAGCGTCGGCGTAATGCAGTTCGCTTCGGATCGATGAATTTTCAACGTCAATCGATTCATTAGACAGAGCTTAACAATTATCAGTGAAAATCGTTTCTGTATATCCCCCAGAATTTTTGCAAAATGCCGAAATATAGTGTTCTAGGGGGGTCAACCCCTTAGGCATTTTTCGTCCAAGATTTCAAAATTTTGGATGGTCATTTTATGGGCTTATATTGAAGGGCACTACATACTGAAAAAAATATGCAATCCATATTAGATTCCGGCTCTTCAAACGGAAATTATGAAAGTTTGAAATATTGAGTTTTTGAAATAATGCCATTTGAACGGTGAAATTCTAACGCTTGTAGATATCGATTCGAAAGTATTTTTTTTCTGATTCAGCTACCTCCAAAACCTGTAAAAACATACCAAACACAATAAAGTCTCCCATGCTTTTA
Organism: Propylea japonica; assembly: GCA_013421045.1. Taxonomy (NCBI): domain Eukaryota; kingdom Metazoa; phylum Arthropoda; class Insecta; order Coleoptera; family Coccinellidae; genus Propylea; species Propylea japonica. The sequence goes on from CM024241.1 coordinate 98,630,916, forward strand.
AATTATTTCAGTTTATAGATTTTGCATTTTTCATTTTCGAGTTGCGTTCGAGATCGCCTGCGTAATGCAGTTCGCTTCATATCGATGCATTTTCAACGTCAATCGATTCATTAAACCGGGCTTAACTATAAATCAGTAATAACCGTTTCTGTAGATCCTTCAGAATGTTCGCAAAATGCTGAAATATAGCGTTTTCGGGGGGGTCAACCCTTTCGGCATTTTTCGTCCAAAATTTCATATGGTATGAAGAGGACTACAGACTGAAAAAGAATATGCAAATCATGTTTCATTCCGGCTGTTCAAACGGAATTTATGAAGGTTTGAAATATAGAGTTTTGAGAAAAATGCCATTTGAACGGTGAAATTCTAAACGCTTGCAGCTATTGATTCAAAAGTATTTTTGCGATTCAGCTTTCTCGAAAACCTAACGGCTGTTTACTAATTTGCTTTTTTTCAGTCAAAATCTTGTCGAAGTTCTTCTGTTTGTTCTCCAATTCGATGACTTTTTGTCTGTGTATCTTCAGTTCAATATAAGCATCTTCAAGCTCGGCCATTATTTTCTAAATGTTTCTTTCAAAATTGTCCTCTGCTATAATAACAACTATCACAAAAAATGGGTTTCATTATTGAATTTGAAAGAAGATATTACCAATTACAAGTTATTTTAACCAGTGTTCAGAGCTACGACAACCCTGATCCTGATATACAAAATACAGAAGAAAGCACGAAAAAAGTTCCATTCGTGATATAACCCATTATTCAGGGTCGTTTTATAAACTGGAGAAATTTTAATTGAAAATAACTTCCACCGAAAATGGAAGTAGTATAATTCAGATTCGTCGTCCGATTCATCTCTGAGTGCTCATTGAGAGCAGTTTTTAATTAAAACCGTATTCTTCCTGTCATTCGATCCCCATCATCTCACCGGGAAGCTGTCGGGAGAATAATGGACCTCACATTCTGCCGCTGGATGGTGTCCTCTCTCCTCTCACCCAAAATCGGGTTGATCCATTTAAAATGCACAGAGGAGAAGATTACCGGGCTAAATCCTAATTAAACTGGTGCTGCTAATACGGACAGAGACTAAGTGAAGGTAAACATTGGTTTTGGGACGGGAGGGGGAGATTTTTAAACCTCTTGTGGGCCTATCTGGAGTAATACGCCATCAGGGACGACCTTGAACTTTGTGATGGTCAGGTCAGGTTGTAATGGGGGTAAAATATGAATTTTTTATTCGAACTAAATGAGCTATTCCATTTCAGAAAAAGTATGGGAGAAACTGTGTCAAAATGTCGGTGTTACTAAATTAAAAACAAGGGGCATTTTCATTAGTTTATAGAACAACTCCAGAAAAATTCATTTTAGAAATAACGGGGTCGTTGAATTTTGATAGCAATATACATATAAGGGGTTTTCCAATAAGGACTTGACAACTTCTTTTCGAAATAAAAAGCCAACCATTTGAGATATATCAAGAACTTTATTATCGGGTTGAAGTACAATCAAAACATTTATGAATGGAACTGGACTTCCTTCATATGGCCACCGCGGGCACTTTGAGCGGTCGATTCGTTGGATCCAATTTTCGATGACTCTGCCACATATTTCGGCCGAAACGGCAGCTATTTCGAGTTCAATGTTGGCTCTGAGCTCTACTAACGTCATCGGCTTGTTTGCATAGACCAATGACTTCACGTGGCCACAAAGAAAGAAGTCTAGAGGCGTTAAATCGCACGAACGAGGCGTACAATCGACTGGTCCATTTATGGAGATAACACGCTCATTAAACTTACTCTTCAATAAATCGATTGTAACGTGTGCTGTGTGGCTTTTTGCACCGTCCTGTTGAAACCACATGTTGTCCAAGTCCATATCTTCCAATTCGGGCCAAAAAGTGGTCTGGGCGATGCCCAACTCTTGAGAACGCCGTGGAATTGACTGATTTGGATCATTTGCTACAGATGTAACAACGACAGCGATATTTTCTACACTTCGACCAACCCGTTGTCTCACTGACACGGCAACATCACACAACGAATATGTTGACTCAAATTTTTGCTCTAAACTTGTTATTGCCTGTCTACTAGGGCGAGAATTACGACCGAAAATCGGAGTTAACGCTCTTAAAGTAGCGGTCACCGACTCCGAATTTCTGCAGTAAATTTTTATAATTTGCAGACGTTGTTCGTTCGTGTACTTCACCATGATGAAAATGTTGAGTTTACTGTGCAAATTGGCAATGACTGTTCGATGATTAGTGAAAGCGTGCATTCACAAATTGAATTCAAAATTGTCAAGTCCCTATTGGAAAACCCTTTATAATACAGGTTTGGAAATTCACATCGAAAGATACGATATACAGGGTGTCGCGTAATTAGACCGACAACTACTAGTGGACATTATAGATCGTATTTTAAACAGAGTCGACCCAAATCATGTAATGCAAAATTGCTTCGTTAAGGAGTTAGTGCCCTTTGAAGATGACGTACTGTCCACACTTTTTGCCACATATTCGCGCAAAATGGAGTTACATAAAGTGCTGAAAGTTTACACATTGGCTAATATCAAAAATACACATCGATTAGATTGAGTGCATTTCTTTCATGTCAAGCACAATCGTATCATTTGGGGGGCGAAGGGTATTTTTAGTTGAAACTTTTTAACTTTCGTTATTTCGCGAGATTAACATCATATTCATTAACCCTGATGTTTTTTCTTGAAAAAGGTGCCTAACCATTATCAAGTGAAAATAAACTCAAAACATAAGTGAACATTGAGTTTTTAGTGAAAAGAGAGAAACCTTCAAATCTATTTTTTTCAGAAATGGTGCATGTGGACGTTATTATGCAAGAGCATCTTTTTTCAAGAAAAAACATCAGAGTTTATGAATATGATGTAAATCTCGCGAAATTATAAAAGTTAAAAAAGTTTCAACTAAAAATACCCTTCTTCCCCCCAAATGATATGATTGTGCTTGACATGAAAGAAATGCACTCAATCTAATCGATGCGTATTTTTGATATTAGCCAATGTGTAAACTTTCAGCACTTTATGTAACTCCGTTTTGCGAATATGTGGCAAAAAATGTGGACAGACGCAATTTTGCATTATATGATTTGGGTCGAATCTGTCTAAAATACGATCTATAATGTCCACTAGAAGTTTGTCGGTCTAGTTTTCAAGTGAACTTCAACACCCTGTATCTTGGAAACAATGCATTTCCGAACTACATTTATGGGAACTTTCTTTCATAAATATTCTGAGGAATCGTCCCTTTAATCTTTCGCATCCATTCGGAAACACCCTGTATAATTGACGTCCAATGCGTAAAAGAGAAAAAGATAAATGCAGTCTAAACATATTCATAATTATCACAAATATATGACTTAAACAAGTTATATTCTATCGCAAACAACATCAAAGTCAGAATCTTTGTCACGATTGTTCATTTTGGAAAGACAAGCGCTCAAAAGCTTCTGAAATAGCACAAGCTTTTTCTAGAAAGGAGTTGTAGGCCTAGTTAAAGGCTGGACAGCCAGTTTTAGGCCTAGAACTCCATGGTGGCCCAAAAGGGTGCACTTTGGGGTTCCTTGATGATGGGCGACTTATCTTTCTTCAATGTATTTCATGGAACAGGCACAGAAAAACTGTTTCACTAAGTCAACTCAGTTTTTTTATGGACACCCGAATAGTTAACCATATCAGTCAATCTTTTTTTACAACCTAAGACGTTCGACCCTTTGTTGACCCAAAACGCCGTAAATATCGAAGATTTCAGGCAACCTCGAGCTCATCACGCTCACGGTTCGTTAGGCAAGAAACCGAATTCCGCTCACGATCCTTGAAGAAGTCCTGCGAAACAGGGTGCGGAGAAAAGGGCCCCGCCCGACCGACGAAATTAGAATTTCGGCAGAAGGCCGTTCCTTCCGAAATGGGAAAAACAAACATGGAGAAAGCATCGCTCTCGAATGATAAGAGTTGTAATTTGTGGCATTTCATCATTTTCCGCTGAAGGGTAAAGGGGGAGGGAAAGTTCAAATGGAAGGGAAAATTGTATTCGGCCTGGGGGCCCTGAACGCGAAAACACGAAGGCTTAACTTCAACTGCAGACTTCGTTTGCGGGCTGTTAAATTAGGCAACACAAAAAGGACATGAAAGGAATTTCGTATTAATGGGTGTAACCTTTGGATTAACGACGAGTGTGCATATCTCGCTGAAGAATTCATGGTTTTTAGCTTTTGAACGTTCCTTATTAGGAGAACAGCGTGCTATGGGTTTGCCACGACACTTAAAAATTCCAAGTTCCAAAACCACCGTATTATCAGTCAGGAAAAATAGTACCACTGGGCAGGGCTAAGTCGGGGACCAATATGGCGGAAAGTTCAGGGTTGAATTAAGTTGCCAGTTTTTCTGTTACAAATTTCACCCAAAAAATGCGACGTGTTGGGTCTTCAGGAATCCTGTTCAAACGATGCCAATAGGAATGTTGACTCATGTTACGAATCATATCAATTGAGGTTTTCCTCATAGAAGGAAATTTTGCAATCCTAAAAAACCATTTAGTGATCTTATCATTCTTGTTGATTAAATAAAGCTGATTTAAATTATGTTATTTATTATCAACTATCACTTGAACGCCAATCAAAGGTAATCCGTATAGTGACGTCAAACCTATCCCTATTGTCATTGCAAATTCGAATGTTTAGTGCTCAGATCAACAAAATACATTCATAGGCCGGGTTCCACAAAACTCCAATCACCTTGATTATTGAAATGTCATCATTTCCTGCAATTTTCAGTTCATTTTTGACATAACCATCGACGCACTTCAATATAAACGATTTGATGGCCAATCAGCTTTGTGAAACCCACGGTTCCGTGACTTGAACCATAGTAAATATATATATATCATATCTATGATTCGAACTTACGAAGGTGAAAGCTGAAAGAGAACAGAATACCTAGTTCGTTACAAAAACGATAATCTACAATTTCAAGGGTAATAGTAGTAACTTTTACCGAAGATAAATTCCTTATGGTCGCAAGTTTCTTTGCTGAAAATAAAAATTTTTGTGGCAGCGGAGCTTAAAAACGTGAATTTGTCTTTGTAGTAGCAGACTTTTAACTCATATATATATTACAAATAAAAAAGCACCTCATTCAGCATTCACAGACCGACCTATTTATTTTGAAGGCTTAGATTGAACTTTTCCACAAGGGATCGGGCAAATGAGTTCGCTTGACAGAAGTCAAAGTATGTTTACTGTATTATGACGTAATCATCAGAACGTGACAAAAGTGAGCATTTTCCGCGGAATTTTGAATTGTCTTTCATTTCCTCATTTTATTGGCAACTACTATATTTTTAAGGAAAAAGTAATTTTTTCGGGTTTGTATAGGGTTCATCTTTAAAATAAAATAAATTCCAAAAAGTAGTCAACATCCCTATTGAATATCAATAACACTTTTTCTTCGGGAAATATACACATATAAAAAGGTATCAGATTACCAAGACAAACCAGCAAAAATTTCTAATGCGGATCTGTTCAGTACTCATCCTTACCTGTGATATGTTTTTCCCCAAATTTTCTTATCTGTCTCTTCTCTGCTTGAAGAAAGCCTTACATGTGCACGATACCATTTTATTGTATTTTATTAAGCAGAAATAATCACTAGAAACAGGCGAAGAATCACAATTCCTCCAGAAACGATTGTCAAATTTGACGTTAGGTGGTAGTAATATGGCGCATCTGATACAACGTTTATTTCAATGATGGCAACTCTATACTATCCTATTTCTATGCATCCACTCGAACCAAAATAAACAAAGATATCAATCATATATCTTTATAATTTTACTCTATTATATCATATATTTCTAAATTTTTCTCTTACCCTCAAAAATACATTTCTATCTTATTAATTGTGAATTTGTCAACTAAAAACAAACATTAGAAGGATTTATGTTTTAGCGATTTCATCGACGATATTTTTACTTCAACTTTCAGATGAATATGTTGAGTATAAGTCTGGAACTGATTTATGAACGAAAAAGAATACTTATCTGAAAATTTTCAAGAACCCGTTCGGCAATTATTGTGCTCACGGCTGTACAAAGCGGACATAATTATTTCGGGCGCCGAAATTTCATTTGTGAATCAACAAATCTAGTCGTTTGTCCGAAAAATTACAAAACTCATTCAATTTCACCATCGTTGTTCATGCGAAGTGCTTGCCAATGCTATCAAACTCAGCGAGTTCATTTCAGGATTTCAATATGAATATTTGCATTCTATCTATTTTTCATTTACATGCCCATCTGATAAACTCAAACAATTCCATTTGAAATTTCGGATTTGCAGCCGACGATTTAATTTTCGACATAATTTTTATTCAAAATAGGCGATACACGGAAATGAAAGTTTTAATTCGATGATGCCTGGCATGCAGTTCAGGCACAATTCAATAAATTTGGCGGAACGTGGTTATTGGTCCTACCTGCTACATTTCTCATTTAAACTAAAATCGAATTATTCGACATCGTTGGTTATTCCATTCATTTTCAATATTGAACGCGAAATACTTAATTCGATGCGTTGCGAACGAACAATTCAGATTAACTAGAAAATAAATTGAGATTCCATCCGTCGGCCAATGAAAAACATGCCGAATTTTACGGAAGGCTTCATTATCATTCCAATTTTGTTAGCGTGTTCTGCATATTTAAAGTTTCCGAATTTCAAAGTAGGGGTTTATTGCATTTCAAGTATATAGGGTGTTTTTCAATTTGTACTTTTCAGAAAACGACCCAGAAGTTTCGAGTAGGTACAGAAATGATTTCCGCGGTTATCAGATATTTCTCGATCTGTATTGAAGCGTGTATTACTGTTACGATTTATGGTGGTATTCTGCTTTCATCTGTAAGCCAATCTGTAACTTTTCATAAGCTTACAGGAAAATTGCAATTCTGGACCTCTTTAAGGGATCTGTATCTTACAGAAATCGTTAAATATTTACGAGTACTCGACGGGTGATCGGAATCATTATCGAATGACATATTGTGAGGTTACGTTGAATGGTTTGTTTATTTAGGATGAACACCAACGTTTTAATATAACAAATTCATGATGAATAAATATAATACAGTGAAACCTCGATATAACAATCGGAAGGGAACCAGTAATATTCGTTATATCAAGTAATTCGTAAGCTGAGGTTTGTTATATTGAGGTGAGGTTGGTCCAAATTTGTTATACCGAGGTTTTATTCACCTCGACATTACGTACTCATCATGTTATAGCGAACTAATTTTGCTCATATAAATGAAAACTTATTTTTATCAAATTACTCATTTATTTTATATTTTCTTTTCAAAACAATAAAGTGAGTAGGTAGGTTTTTTCTTTTCAAAAATTCGCAGAACAAAATAAAAGAGGTGAAAATCAACCAATTGGTACACAAAAGCCTAAATCTAATTTTATTCATCTTGATTGGAAAAAGTAATAAATTGTAGTTTGTTTTCCACGGTTTCAATTTTCTGATGTTTGAAGGCAAACCAATTTCGTCGGAAAAACTTATCTTCAGATTTGAAAATTGTACCCAATGAACTTGCGGGAATCCCGAACTTATTAGCTATGTCTAATTTTTGTCAACATATAATAATGATGCTTCGCTTTTCTGCGACAGATAAGGAACGCCTTTTACGTTCTAAGCATTGCAAAAAAGTGAGGAGCAACACTGATTACTTTCCATCAACTAACTTCGTATTTTACGTAATACGCGTCGAAACCTGTCGCGGCTGAATCACATACATACCTGGTTATTGGTGAAAACGTTATATAGAGGTTTTGAGTTGACGAAATCGTTAAGTAGAGGTATTCACATTCTTTTGGTAGTTGAAAATTCGTTATAGAGAGGTTGTTCGTAAAAAATGTTCGTAATGTAGAGGTATGTTTTACATTGACTCTTATGGACGATTCAGGGGATTATGAAAAATTCGTTAAATCGAGGAAGTCGTTATATTGAGGTTCGTTATATTAAGGTTGCACTGTATGTCTTTGTTTTTTGGATTGTTATCGGAGAAAACCATAGCAGGTGAAACATTGTTCAATAATATACTTGACCTGAAAATCATCCTTTTTAAAGTAGGAACTTTATGAGAATTGAAAGGAAAGGGTTGCGTGATCAAGTGAATCCATTTGACATGCCGGATGCCTAGAAAATGTTCAGATTGAGGAAATGCCGAATGCCCAGTTTGTGAACATGTTCAGATTGAAGAACCACTGTACTATAAACTTAATAAATGCTCTACAGCAATTTTAGCCAAGAATTGTTTTTCCTTTCCTGTTTTTAATTCATTACATGAAAGAAACAAACGTAAACTACATTCAGATATATGTATTTTCAAATTCAAATCAAAACCATTTACTCATAATACATAAAGTTCCATGATCAAATCTTACGATTGAAGGTTATGTTTTTCGATGAGTAGTTCAAAAGTGACACTGTAAATAAGAAAGTTACTAGAACCATTCCAGAATTGCATAATTTCCGGATCTGTAAGTCGGCCAGTTACAGATCAATCGTACGCCACAGTATCGTGACTTACAGATGAAAAGCAGAATACCACCATTGGTCCGTCCGAATCTAGCGATTATTGAACTAGTAGTTCAAATAACTATTCAATCCCTTACTCAATTGTATGTCATAGCGTCTTATATCTCGATGAGTGTATGTGACGATACATCTGGCACTTCTTAACTAATCATATTTCGAAACGTTAATTTCTCGAATGCTCTGAATGATATTCCAATCGTAAAATCCACGATTGTTCATCGGCACACTTAAATAGGCGAATATTCTACCGAGATAACTCCGATAATAGTCTACAATCCAATTATTCATGTATTTGACTTTCCACTGAAGCTGTCAGACGAACAGAAGCAATGCGGTTACCAACATTTCCTCATGCTCCAGACGCTCCTTACGAAACCAAACTTCTGTTTGCTAATTGCATTACGAGTTAATTACGTTCAATTCTCTAATAATAATTGGAGAAGAGGAACACACCTTCAATTAAGCTCGTACTGATTCTAGAGATGACGTCTACTTGCTTAAATACATTCAAACCATAGGAAGATGCACCTACAAAAGGGATGTTGACTGCTTCTTGGAATTTATTTTATTTTAAAGAATAACCCTATACAACACGAAAAAATTACTTTTTTCTTAAAAATATAGTATTGACAATAAATGAGTAAATGAAAAGACAATTCAAAATTCCCCGCGAAATGCTCAATTTGTCACGTTATGATGATTACGTCATTATCCAGTAAACATACTTTGACTTCTGTCAAAGCGAACTGATTTTGCCCGATCCCTTGGAAAAGTTCAATCCAAGCCTTCAAAATGAATAGGTCGGTCTATAATGCTGAATGAGGTGTTTTCTTTTATTTGTGATAATAAATATGAGTTAAAAGTTTGCTATTTACAAAGACAATTTCACGTTTTTAAGCTCCGCTGCACAAAAATCCTTGTTTTCAGCAAAGAAACTTGCGACCATTAGGGAATCTATCTTCGGTAAGTTACTACTATTACCCTTGATGAATCCCCTCTCTTATAAAACAAATTGTAGATTATCGTTCTTGTAACGAAACTAGGTATTCTGTTCTCTTTCAGCTTTCGTAAGTTCGAATCATAGATATGATATATTATATATTACTTCAAGTCACAAAACCGTGGTTTCACAAGCTTGATTGGCAATCAAATCGTTTATATTGAATTAAGTCGATGGTTTATATCAAAATGAACTGAAACTGGCACAGAGAAATGATGACATTTCAATAATCAACGTGATTGGAGTTTCGTGGAACCCGGCCTATGAATGTATTCTGTTGATCTGAGCACAGAACATTCGAATTTGCAATGACAATACCTGATAGTGACGTCAATTACCTCTGATTGGCGTTCGCAGTCACGTGATAGTTGATAATAAATAACATAATTTAAATCAGCTTTATTTAATTCAACGAGAATATTAAGATCACTAAAATGGTTTTTTAGGATTGCAAAAAATCCCTTCTATGAGGAAAATCTCAATTTATATGAATTCGTAACATGATTCAACATCCCTATTGTGTTAAACTCGAAATTCATACTTATTATTCAGTAAATTCGCTGTTTAGTTCGAAAGATTAAACGCTCTGTGATTATGACAAAATGAACAATTATTCGCAGTCGATCATTCATCACGCAAAGTTATCTCTTCGATGCAGTGGCTCAAGCCTTGTAATGCTTTGACTCATTTGTTCCTTAAGTAATAGTGTTTTTTGTTTCAGCTTGTGGGCGGTGAATTCGACATGGAGTTGAACTTCGTGATACAAGATGCTCAGAATATCAGGCATATGCTGGAACTTCTGGACCATTGTCCTCCAAATCTCCAGGTTAGTACCGATTCTTTGTCATATAGCTGATGGCAACAATATTGTCATCGAATATCATATTTAGAATGGGTTAATAATGCTTCCGCTCCACAAGCCGCACCAAACACGTGTTGGCGCATCAACAATGAAATCAGTCTCACAAACCTCACCAATAAATAGGCTTAGACAGGGTACTTTTGGTTCTTCGCGACCAAATTTTGTTCGATATTTCCCTGTAATTATCGACCAATTGCCTCTGATTTCGAAACGAACTTCTAATAATTTCCAACGTTGCTCAAGTGTAAATGGATTCATTTTGTTCAGCGGAGATAATATACTTAATTTTGTGATAGAATAGAATTACGTGAGTATTTTCAGATTGAAAAGAAACGTTGGTTCAAATTTTCCAGCTTTATCTGATCATAAAACGGCCATTATAAAATCCATCGAACAATTCTCCTCAAATTTTTGCCTCAATTCAGATTCCTCCATCATCTCTCAAGCAAATTACCCGCATAGTTTAGTCTTTTCCCCCCAAACGAAATAAAAAAAAATTAAGTCCTTAACCGCTACTCCTTAAACTCAAATGAACCATTCAGAACATTCCATTCTTTGTATAAACCGAATACCGACCGTGTCCCGATTCTCCAAATCTTGCGTAGGCATTCTTAACGCATTCTTTTAGGGGGTGAAGTCCGGGCTATCCACTCCGCCAAATCTTCAGAATTACGTTCATCCCCTCGCTTCTAATGGCCGGCGGTGAGATCAAAGAACAGGCGGCAAAATTAGTTTATAAAGTGAGCGCGATGCTCCACGGCCTTCTGGCAGGGAATTAGTTGGATTCCTTTCACCCTTCGGGATGGAAGAGCGTGTTGAGTTCCTGCGATAGACGTTGAAAAAGGATGTGTTATTAATTATGTCCTGTTCGAATCTGGAATGTAATAGCATGCTTTTCAAATAGATTCGGTTGAGAGTCCTAGTTGCGAATACGGAGAAGCAGTGGAGACAATAGAACATGTCATAAATAATTATTGTTCCATATTTAAATTTCAGAGTGGCTTGAGAGAGCAATACATGAAGTAACAGATTCATTTTTGAATTGGGTTGTCCATATAAATGCCAATTAACGTCAGAGGAAGTAGTTCTCATTAATTCTCCAAATTTTTTTCAGTTTAAATAGAGGAATCATTCTTTCGTTGTTCTACTGGTTAATTTTAAATCGATTTGATACATTTTTAATTTTTTATTTTTCTGCCTCGTTTTTTTTGTTTTCGGATTCAGAATTGACTTCAATAAAGAAGAAAACTTTCATTATTCAAAAAGTTTTTGAGCGTCCGTTCTACTTATCGTTTGCCCGAATGTCTGCAGTTTTCGAATTTTGAGCCGAAAATCACCGTAGAACGATAGGGTTCTACTACCTGATGACGAATTCATGGTCAAACTCAATTCTATCCCTGGGCCCGTCCGTCCTTGAGCACGATAACTTTTGAATAGATTGTCCTGGAGTCTTGAGATTTTCAGAGTTCGTTGCCAAATTCCGCGGTTAAGTTCGTTAACCAGCGGAATCGTACAGGGTGTTCCATCAAATATGGCCATTCAAAGTTTTTATTCCTCAATATTTCAGACAAAACGAAACCAGGCGAAATAAAATTTTGCAGCCACATACAAGATGCTCATAATAAGTTTCATACAAAATTTTGTGGCCATAGTGTGAACAGAACCATAGAAAATTTAATTGGAATATTGAAAAGAAGAATCTTCATATTTATTTTGTAAATGAAGATTGATATATCGAATGTTCATGCAAAATTTCATCAGAACCATAAAATTCAATTCGTTTCAATTATTGACTTTTTACATATTTAATTTTTTGAATAATTTCTAGAATATAGCTCCGATTGTAATGAGATTTTGCATTCATATACTTAGCATGAATTTCGAGTTCTATACAGAGGTAATAGCATGATTGCTTTACCAATGAACGAGCGCTCCTTAAATTTTTTTATCCTTTTCAGTAAATAAGCTGTAGTATGTGTCAGTACACACAGCCTGTATAATTACCATACGTGAGACGCAGGGCTGGTTCAGCCTCGCATCATCCTAAAATGTTATTGAAATATCACGTAGCGTAATCTTTGAATGTATAACCATTGACGACTATGTTTATTGTTAAGTATAAACACTAACAATTGGATTGTATAAATAAACAAGTATCAATTGTTTAGACAGGAGTCCGATTACAGGTTACTATGGCCATTCGGTGAAATGTCCAATTAATTAAACACCTTTGATGAGCCCAAGTGTATCATTCCCCCATCCCTCTACGGTATAGGCGATTGGCCGAACCTACCCTAGTTGGGTACATTACAAAGCATTTCCTTTTGGAAATTCGTGATGTTCCATATAGACCATTTCAATATATGTCAACCTCATTTTTTGTAATCGATATACCCGTAACCTTTCACAATACGCCACCAAATAAATAAGCAGGTACTCGAACTTCCCCCAACTTCTGCATCGTCTCTACTCGGTAAAAATAAGTTCCAGGACACAAAAGTAAATTCAGTAGACACTTTTATCCGGATGTACTTCAATACATCGTTCTCCACTTGAACCCAAAACCAATTCCACTGACCTGGAAGGACTAAAATAGCTCCTCTCGCCTGTACCTTACCTCTCTTAATGGAAATTCATTACAGTATGTCTGATGTGCAAACCGGCTATTTCCCAGCGCCGAAACGGGCGATGTTCTCAACTTTGAAGTGCTGCAGGAACGTCTGGATAAAATAGGAGTCTCATGTGTAGGAGACATGAAACTCCAAACTGGAACCGGTAGCCATATATCAGGAGTACAGCTAATAAATTGAACATCTTGTTGATGTCAGTTCGAGAACGGTAATACAGTCAGTTTAGAATTCATTCGGACCTCTGGGATACGAACAGTCGAAGTTTGGAATTTTATATTGGTATTTCAAAGTGTTGTCTTGTTCAAGTTGTTTTATTTTCTTTCTGCGTGCTGTCTTTTCAAATTGGTCTCAACATTTTTTAATAAATTTGTTTAATGAATGCCTGATGATGCATCATTAAGATCAATAATATAACCTTTTTGCTAATTGGTTGCAAACTTAGTTTCTCTGAGTTTTAGTTTTCTAGTTTCTTAGTATTTCAGTGTCTTAGATTCTAAGATTCTCAATTTCTCACGTCCTTACAATTTTTAGTTTAATAGATTCTTGGTTTCTTAGTATCCTACTTCCTTAGATCCTCAGTCTCTAGATTCTTAAATATCTTGAATTCTTAGTGTTTTAGTACCTTATTTGATTAGTTTTTAGGTTCCTTAATTATTCTTGCGTTTCTAAATTTCCTAGTTTATTCGTTTTCTATTTTCTCCCTTTTTTTAAATTTCTAGTTCCTCAGCTTATAGTTTCCTAGTCCATTATTTTTCTAAGATTCTCTGATTATGAGTCTCTCAGTTTCCTTGTTTCTTAGTTCGTTAATTTTTAGATTATTGTTTTCTAGTTTCTCAGTTCCTTAGTTTCTTATTTTCCTTGTGCTCTGAGTTCTTGCGTTCTTGTAGTATAGTTTCTTTGATTTCTCGTTTCCCAGTCCTTTTTTTTAGTTTTCAATTTCTCCGTCTCTTAGTTTTTTAATTCCTTAGTTTCTTACGATCCTACTAGAGATTTCTAGTTTACCTAGCTCTCTGGTTGCATCTTGATATGTTACTAGCTCTGCCTTTCATTTTTGAGAACCAAAAAAAAACAATAGCAACCATCGAAAAACGTTTTATTGCATTTTGAAATATTAGAAAATCTGTACACTTCTACTATCGTTGAACAAATTGCACTACGATTGAGGTGTCTCCACACAAATTATTTTTTCCAAGGCAGTAGTACCGCGACTTTCAGCCGTACAAAAATTCAAGTTGGTGAAAATTAAAACTTATACGTGTCGTCTTCTAATAATTCTCGCTTGAATCAGTACAACTTCGATATAATCAACAGTTCTAACTCGTCCTTCAGACTTCCCAACTAAATTCAATCACACCGACCACCATACCAGAAGTTATTAGTAGCTGTAGACCAAAAGGAAGGATGGCTTAATTTCCAACTAGTTATTTGGCCCTGAACTTTGTTCAAAGAACATCCTGTTTCATTAATTTCCGTAAATTGGGAGGCTACACTCACTATATTAAACACTGGTATACACATAGAAGAGACAAAAGCCACATGAAATGATTGCTCCGGTTTCGTAAATGGAATTATGTTGGTTAGGTTAGCCTTTTGGAAATGTCCAGCAGAATTTCGGAACACAATGAAAACTCCATGCGGTAGATGCAATTCAATTTTTTCGTATAGTAGAGAAAAGGAAACTTTCCATGAAATTCGAAAACGACGTTTATAGCAAACTTCTATCGTTAGTTAGATGTCGTTAGATGTACTTGTGCATAGACATAATGTAGTGATTTCTTGATACATAAAAGGCCAACTAATATCAATTCTTATAGTTTGAAGTCAACATCAATACCACATTGGAAGAATCCGCAATATGCAGGGGATCAAGAATTAAATAAATGAATGAAAACTGCAAATGAGACACAGATTCAAATCGCAAAAAATTCGTGATGACTCAACTAGAAAATTATTTACAATAAAAAAATAACACAAAAATAGCCATTTACAACAGCATCAAATTGCTACACAAATTCGTAGAAAGAAACTACTTGAAAATGACAAAACAATGGGGAAAATCAACAAATAAAAACAGCCAGCTACAAAAGAACCGAAATTACAAAATCGAACAAAATTGAAATAATAATAAAATAAAGACTTCTGCGAAACGTTAAACGTGAATTGTAAAACCAGTCCAAATTATAATACACGGTGAAATATATGACATGCCTCAATTATTATTTGAACGTTCATGATAAATTACAGTGGAATATAAATATCAACTACGAATTTAAATTTTGCAGATATCGTTATGTCAATTATGGAAACATTTCGTGATTGTTTCGTGACGTCGACATGATTTTCTGATTCGCGATGAAATTCGAATTGTTGAAATGTCAGTGATTAAATTTGAATGAAAGAGTGACACGTGTTAGTCAATAGATTATTTATAGGTCAAGCGAAGAATAACGTTGAATTTTAATGCTTCAATGAAGTACGCTTTGACAATAAGTGAAAAAACAACGCATTGAAATTATTAAAATTCACTATAAAAATGGTGAAAATTTGGCAGAGACGGTTCGTAAAACATCGAACATTTTTGGGTAGTCATGTTATCTCTCGAAAAGGTGATCATAATTGGCCACCGAGATCTTGTCATTTAACACCTTGCATCTTCTTTCTTTGGGGCCACGTGAAAGAGAAGGTCTACGCCAATAGCCCAGCGTCGATTCAAGACCTCAAAGATGGAATTCGTGAGGCTATCGAGGACGTAGGGCAGCCACTTTGCGATTTGGTTATGGAAAATTTCATTGGAAGGATATGGTCCTGTAAGCGTGGTCGTGGTGGTCATTTGCCTGATGTTATTTTCCACTTTTAACGGCATAGCTTCTTCTTTATAATGAAATAAACATCCGATCATTTATATTGAAAATGGCATTTTTCTTCGAATATCAAAATAACACCTTTTATTAGAAAACCTATTAGTAGGCATGTTTTTTCTCTATTTTCATATAAGAAAAATAAATAACAATTTCATATGTTTCAAGGTTGCTAGCCCATAAAAATCAATACGAACCTGATTAGCCAGAAAAAGAACCAACGGAATATTTCCTAACCGATATACATAATAAACTTGCAAATTCAACCCCCCTGCCCCCCTCTAACGTCCCGCTTTGTAGAATCCATCATTTCTCTGAGGGACCGCCAGGATGTTGTTCAGAATAATTTTCTTTTCAGAAGCGTCGAAAAATATTAGCATTGGAAATTAGGGAACGCATTCGTTGAAATGATTTTTACATAAAGAACGGATAATTCTTGTGTACTCTGTAGAGTTAATCGACTTCTGAGTATGCTAATTTGGGGGAAAACGTGGGATTTTCGGATTCTTTTCCGCTACGTTAACGAGTGCCCGCCTTATTCGAATGGGACAATTCCTTTTTTTTAATCAGGAAGTGGATTTCCGTAAAAATACTTCGGTATTGAGGTTGATCAACTTGAATGAAAATTAGACAAATGAGAATTCTATTTTGTTCCACATTTTTTATTCGGTTTTTTATATCGAAATTGCATATGAAAATACAACAAAAACCGAAAAACCACGCGAAAGTAATAAATACAGTGGAACTTCCCTATAACGAAGGCTTTAAATCCACGCGAAAATTCGTCAAAAAATTTCGTGGCACAGAAAATTATTTGTTTCCATAGTCGGCAATGTCGTGGTCGACTTCACTGATAAATTTAGGTTTATCATTCAAACTTAAGCATTTGCTTCTAGACATTTTCATACAATTTTTCACACTAGCGTAATGGTTAGATTGAAACTAAACAGCCAAGGGTGTATTTAAAACTGTTTCAGAAGGATGTCTCTGCCCGCCGTAATGATTTAGTTTAAGGTCGGGATTTATTACGTACGCCTAGAAAATTTCGAAAAAACCCACCCTTTTTCCTTCTTACCAATACCCATTTAAGAATTCTTTGAATATTTCGTTTTGGAGAGAATTTACTTTGTTTTAGAGGGTGTTTTTAACATGAAATTCGGATTCAAGGTGCAATGTCTTGTAATAAATTCGTTAAACAGAGAATTCGTTGAACAGACGTTCGTTATAAGAAAATTTCCTTTTATCGTTATTTGAAAAAATTTTGAAAGCCTTGAGCAGGCACTTTTGAGACCCCGGTGATGTTAGCTCCCGGCCAACCAGCTCCAAGCGCGCCTATTCCACCACGGTCGATGAGGTCGCCCGGCGTCAGCTGATTTATTTTACGGTTAATTCTGAGGAATGCTACATCGGAAGTGATCAAATTCATACCGCAAGCAAAGAATTGAACAATTCAAATATATTTAAACTTCCTTTTATTCAATTTCTATCACATTAGGGGAAAAATCGTTATCTACTCGTACGAAACAATTTATTGAAGTTTCATTAGTTTGAGATATCCGGCCAAGAATTCTGATGAATGGAATGGACTAGGCTTCATTCAACGTACTTTGGAGTAAATTTTCAATCATTTCTACCCCAGCTCCAAAGATCGAACTTGGGGTTTTCAAGTTTTACGGTTAGCAAGATCGAATAATATTTTTTTTTGTATTTCGAATGTCCGGCCAAAAGTCCGGTGGATGATATAGTTAGGACATTATATAAACTATTTCCAGAAAAAATGTTGTTCGTTTCTGAGAACCCCATACCCCCAGCTCCAAGGATAAAAGCCGACACTCTCTCGTCTCGAACTAGATATGACAACATTTCATTTTTTTGTGCTTGTTTCGGGAACCCGGCCAAAAATTCCGTTAAATGGTTTTCATCGTAAATGATATGAGTTATATTGGAGAAAAATTTCGTTAGATTCTGAGAACCCTGCAACCCTATATGTGAGGATCGTTCTCAACACTGTTTAGTTTCGCTGTTGACTCGGTGGCAAAAATCCATTTTTTCTTCTATTTGGGATGTCCGGCCAAAAATTCTGAAGAGTTTATTCGATAGAGCATTAGACAAATTACGTCTGACATAATTTTCATTCGATTCCTTGCACCACACACCCCCAGCTCCAAGGATCGAACTTGGGGTTTTCAAGTTTTACTGTTAACAATATGGGATAAATGAGTAGAATGAATTGATTTCAGTTTTGAAAGGAGCAAAACAGGGGCAAAACGCAGATACCTCACTTGCTAGGGCGGGACAAGAAAGTATTTTTTTTTCAAAAATCTTTCAATGTTTGTGGTTTAACGTCACACCAGCAGGGCACTTTGAACTGTCTATATCTCGGTAACGAAAGATCGGAAAACTGATTTCAGTTTTGGCAAGAGGAAAACGGGAGAAAAACGAAGATACATCACTTGCTAGGGCGAATTTCACCTTGGGAGCTGAAGGTGCACTGTGTTATCGAATTAAACAGTAAAACTTGAAAACCCCAAGTTCGATCCTTGGAGCTGGGGGTGTGTGGTGCAAGAAATCGAATGAAAATTATGTTAGACGTAATTTGTATAATGTTCTATCGGATTCAGTTTTCAGAATTTTTGGCCGGACATCCCAAATAGAAGAAAAAAATGATTTTTGCCATCGAGTCATCAGCGAAACTAAACAGTGTTGAAACGATCCTCACATCTAGGGTTGCAGGGTTCTCAGAATCTAACGAATTTTTTCTCCAATATAACTCATATCATACACGATGAGAACCATTTAAACACAATTTTTGGCCGGGTTCCCGAAACAAGCACAAAAAAAAAAGAAATGTTGTCATATCTAGTTCGAGACGAGAGAGCGTCGGCTTTTATCCTTGGAACTGGGGGTATGGGGTTCTCAGAAACGAACGAAGCTTATTTTCGTGATAGGTCATATAATGTCCTAACGATATCATCAACTAGACTTTTTGGCCGGACATTCGAAATACAAAAAAAATATTATTTGATCGTGTTAACAGTAAAACTTGAAAACCCCAAGTTCGATCCTTGGAGCTGGGGGTGTGTGGTGCAAGGAATCGAATGAAAATTATGTCAGACGTAATTTGTATAATGCTCTATCGAATCCTTTTTTCAGAATTTTTGGCCGGACATCCCAAATAGAAGAAAAAATGGATTTTTGCCATCGAGTCAACAGTGAAACTGAACAGTGTTGAGAACGATCCTCACATATAGGGTTGCAGGGTTCTCAGAATCTAACAAAATTTTTCTCCAATATAACTCATATCATATACGATGAAAACCATTTAACGGAATTTTTGGCCGGGTTCCCGAAACAAGCACAAAAAAAAGAAATGTTGTCATATCCAGTTCGAGACGAGAGAGTGTTGTCTTTTATCCTTGGAGCTAGGGGTATGGGGTTCTCAGAAACGAACAACATTTTGTCTGGAAATAGTTTATATAATGTCCTAACTATATCATCCACCGGACTTTTTGGCCGGACATTCGAAATACAAAAAAAATTTATCCCATATTGTTAACAGTAAAACTTGAACATCTCATGTTCGATCCTTGGAGCTGGGGGTGTGTGGTGCAAGGAATCGAATGAAAATTATGTCAGACGTAATTTGTATAATGCTCTATCGAATCCACTTTTCAGAATTTTTGGCCGGACATCCCAAATAGAAAAAAAAATGGATTTTTGCCATCGAGTCAACAGCGAAACTAAACAGTGTTGAAACGATCCTCACATCTAGGGTTGCAGGGTTTTCAGAATCTAACGAATTTTTTCTCCAATATTCTCATATCATACACGATGAAAACCATTTAACACAATTTTTGGCCGGGTTTCCGAAACAAGCACAAAAAAAAAGAAATGTTGTCATATCTAGTTCGAGACGAGAGAGCGTCGGCTTTTATCCTTGGAGCTGGGGGTATGGGGTTCTCAGAAACGAACGAAACTTTTTTTTTGTGATAGCTTATATAATGTCCTAACGATATCATCTACTAGACTTTTTGGCCGGACATTCGAAATACAAAAAAAATATTATTCGATCGTGTTAACAGTAAAACTTGAAAACCCCAAGTTCGATCCTTGCAGCTGGGGTTGTGTGGAGCAAGGAATCGATTGAAAATTATGTCAGACGTAATTTGTATAATGCTCTATCGAATCCACTTTTCAGAATTCTTGGCCGGACATCCCAAATAGAAGAAAAATGGATTTTTGCCATCGAGTCAACAGCGCAACTAAACAGTGTTGAGAACGATCCTCACATATAGGGTTGCAGGATTCTCAGAATCTAACGAAATTTTTCTCCAATATAACTCATATCATATACGATGAAAACCATTTAACGGAATTTTTGGCCGGGTTCCCGAAACAAGCACAAAAAAAAGAAATGTTGTCATATCTAGTTCGAGACGAGAGAGTGTGTTTTATCCTTGGAGCTGGGGGTATGGGGTTTTCAGAAACGAACAACATTTTTTCTGGAAATAGTTTATATAATGTCCTAACTATATCATCCACCGGACTTTTTGGCCGGACATTCGAAATACAAAAAAAAAATATTATTCGATCGTGCTAACCGTAAAACTTGAAAACCCCAAGTTCGATCTTTGGAGCTGGGGTAGAAATGATTGAAAATTTACTCCAAAGTACGTTGAATGAAGCCTAGTCCATTCCATTCATCAGAATTCTTGGCCGGATATCTCAAACTAATGAAACTTCAATAAATTGTTTCGTACGAGTAAATACCGATTTTTCCCCTAATGTGATAGAAATTGAATAAAAGGAAGTTTAAATATATTTGAATTGTTCAATTCTTTGCTTGCGGTATGAATTTGATCACTTCCGATGTAGCATGCCTCAGAATTAACCGTAAAATAAATCAGCCGACGCCGGGCGACCTCATCGACCGTGATGGAATAGGCGCGCTTGGAGCTGGTTGGCCGGGAGCTAACATCACCGGGGTACTTTTGAGCACCCGTTTGGTGGTGCCATGAGGCTTTTACCTCAAATTTTGTTTAGGACTTGAGATTGATACTAATTATATTAATGGAAAATCACAGCACGATCGAAATAATATTTCAGATATTATTCAAAAACTGAAATATACGAAAACTTTACAAATGGAAAAATTTAATCTGCTGATGCGATTCTCTTGAAATTCTGCATGAACATTCAGTGTATCAATCTTTATTTATAAATAAATTTCATCCAAATCGGATATTTTTTTATGGAAATATAAAGTTTCTTCTTTTCAATATTCCAGTTCAGTTTTTTCTGATTCTGTTCACAATATGGCCACCAAATTTTACATGAAGCTTTTTATGAGCATCTTGCATATGGCCGCAACATTTCATTTCGATGGGTTTCGTTTTGTTCGAAATATTGAGGATCGATTTTATTGTTTCAAAAATATATAAAAAAACAAAATTCGAATATTCTGGGAACTATTCCTAGCTGATCTGAGCCTGTGCCTTCTTTAAAAATTCAATTTCTTTTGTTGACACTAAATTCAACATCAGTCGCGACTATTTTGACGCTCACAGTTGATAATGCTCCGATGTCCACCCTGTAAACACCTGAGGGAACGATAAATCCTCGAAACAAGCGCTTAAAAAATTGGAGTTAATCGAAAGCGATAGCAACCGAAGTGAACAACACATAAATCTTTCACTTTTCCCATCAGGTGCGCCCTTCAGTCGCTATCAATGGTGACACCTGTTCCGTACTGCTAATACATCCTGGTGCAGCACCATGTCACCCTTAATCGCGCGCGTTGCCGTTTTAATCGTCCAGAGAGCGGTCTCTAACCATAAAAACGCCGTAAATCACCGGAGGCTCTGCTGAACTGCGCAACCTCCATCCCCTACGAGGTGAGATACGACCGGTAAAGCTGGATGTACAGAATTTATTAGCACCGATAACGCGAAAAAAGTATTACGTGATATAAATAAGAAGAAGAAAAGATGGCATAGTCTGTGGATAACGCAGTGGTTGGAAGCGAAGCCGGGGATTTTACGGCGGTTGGGAAATTTATGTGGGAAAACTTTTGACTTTTAGATCTCATGAAAACGCCATATTTCGGGAAAAAAGGTTTGGGGTTAGAACACCTTTTACCCTGCAGGCACTAATGTGTGCTTGCCTAATACCTTTTTGCGGTGTTTCGGGCTAAAGTGGTTATAATTCTGATTACATCGCAGTTTCAAAGTTTAACACGAGTTAAATGTAGGCCAGAATAAAATTAGAGGCCGACCTGATACCAGTATTAAATTTCACTGCATAAAAAAATCAAAATTAGATCGAGGTTGTGATATACACGTAGGTCGCTGTGTTTTTCGACAAAAAATATCTTGATTATGATTTTATTCATACTAAATACATGAAGCATGAAGTACAGGGTGCGGCAGCATAACTTCCTTTTTTAAAACTCAATAAAACGCATTGTATGAATCAGAAAATTTTTATTCGTTTTTCATAATATAGGCACATACATAAAGTTTTTTTTTACCCAGTTTTGAAAATAAAATCAGGTAGGTGACGTCCCCCATTCTCCATACACTGAGTAAACCGATTTCTGGCGTTTGTCATCACTCCAGCCAGTATAGCAGGCGTTATGTTGGCAATTTTTTCCTAGACGTTGTTCTTCAAATCTTGTATTGTCCTTGGACGGTTCAGATTAACACGAGATTTCAAAAAATCCCATAGAAAAAAGTCACAAGGGGTCAAATCGACAATTGCATCAAAGACCTTTGCATTCACCTCAAGTCAC
Organism: Propylea japonica; assembly: GCA_013421045.1. Lineage (NCBI taxonomy): Eukaryota > Metazoa > Arthropoda > Insecta > Coleoptera > Coccinellidae > Propylea > Propylea japonica. The sequence continues at coordinate 98,653,672 of CM024241.1, forward strand.
AGTGTGGTGTGCAATTTCCTCAAGTGGAATTATTGGTCCCTGGTTCTTTGAGGAAAATGAAGTCACAGTGAAAGTTAATTCGGACCGGTATGTAAACAAGTTACAGGAATTTTTTTTTCCCAAATCCAAGAAGAAATTACCAACATAACGCCTGCTATACTGGCTGGAGTCATGACAAACGCCAGAAATCGGTTTACTCAGTGTATGGAGAATGGGGGACGTCACCTACCTGATTTTATCTTCAAAACTGGGTAAAACAAAACTTTATGTATGTGCCTATAGGTATTATAAAAAACTAATGAAAATTTTCTGATTCATACAATGCGTTTTATTAAGTTTTAAAAAAAAGGAGTTATGCTGCTGCACCCTGTATTTGGAAACCAATATCCAACACACACAAAACTCTGTTCGCTCACATGTACAAAATGGTTCATATCGTATATTTTCATCTTGGCACCTAGTATAGGAAGGATGCCTCCAAGTTTGATATAATCCTCGATCAAGATCTATCCAATTATTACCAAGTTATGCGGAATATTGCAGAGGAAATTTCATTTGGCAGTGACTGCATGGCCCCAGAGGCGTTTATATCGCCAGATAAACGCTACACGTTCCTTTCCTTGTATAACCTATCCAGTGACCCGAAAACTCGCAATCCCGAGTATCAGGGAGGGAAAGGAACGCTCCTTCCTTATTCCAGACATCCACATAACAATTCAGACGCGAGGATCTGAACGGGAATTGAATCCCGACGTTAAAGTGTTGGTGAGAAATTGCATTTCTTGCCTCGGGAAAGTTATCTTCTATCTGGCCTGCGATGCGTATTACGGAAACCGTGCTGATTTTTTACCGTAGATTCTTTTGAGGCGCTTTATGCGGAAAGTTGATACTTTCTTCAGACAAACTCGTAAAATCTTCAGATTGCAAATGAAAAAGCACAAAATTCTGAAGATTTTAAAAGTTAGTCTGAGGAAGATGTCTGATATAGACACCTTAACGTTACATTGTCCCTTTCATTTATTTCCTTTTCCAGTCTTTCTGTTCAGCAACAATTTTTTCAAGAGCAATTTGCTCCTGACAAATAAGTGCAAAGATTCTCGCAGGAGCACTTCATTTTAAATAAATTTTTTAAATCATTTCTATTTTCCAGAGACTGGGAGTGTAAACCTATAAAGTTTTTCAGAAATGCAGAATCCTCCCAGAATATATTTCAATCGATATCAAAAAAGAATGTATGTTAACGTAAAAAATTGTAATAACGTCCCCGATCCGAATGAAAATACGCATCCTGGAAAGTTATAGAGACAGAGGCGGTCATTTTGAGCAATTTTTATGATTAATTTGTTTGTTTGGTCATTAAAAATTAAAAAAGTACAGTACTGAAAATGAAAAAGTGAATTCAAAATGGGGGTTACACCAAAACTAAGGGGTAAACTTCCAAGTTTTGGTGTTTTCATCGATAATATTAGGTATATTTGATGACCTTAAATTATCGCTAAGTCATGACCAAACACACTGTATATAGGCTGTTATAAATCACGTGTTTGTTTTAAATAAATAGAATATAGTGAGCGTCAAAATTATACATCATTTTCTCTGAAGGAAATATTCGGCATCAAAATCCTGAAACAGGTCAATTTTGGTTTCACTTTCACCAAATTTTCATTCATTTTTGACGGATTTCTGTTACACCCTGTGCCAACTGCATCAACCCTTGATACTGTTTTGGCTAGGTCTTCGTATCTTCTTCACAGGAGTGCAGAAATTTTAAAGAAAAAATTTTGTTTTTGAGAAATTTATTAGTTCAAAGAGTTTTTGAGTATGTGCACTTTGTCATGACTCACTTACTTTGAGACGATGGTATTGAAACGAAATTTGTGCCCGAATTAAAGTGGGCAATTACTGTTCATGCACAATTCTTTCAACCAAACTCGAATATCCCCATTTATTCAATTAATACACCTTCCTTTTTCCCCGCTATCATAATTAAGTTTACTTCTTCAACACCGTGATTTATCGCATTACTGTTGTGATAAAAAAAAACGAAAAACAGGAAGCAAAACATACACATGTGCTGTATATTTTCGAAGCGAACCGAGCGAAAAATATACCGATACATATATCAGGATTTAAAGGGAGGAAATGAAAAATGTAACGTCAGGAAGAAGTAACAAATGACGTTCGTAGTAGCAGTTGGACCTGACTGCGGCACAAACGAAACCACTTCGTATATTGCGAAAAAGTGAGCACACTGATTTTCCCCCGCGGAAAATCCGAAGCGCAAATAGTCTAATGGGTGGGACATCCGGCGAAAAACCGGAAAAATACATATATCTCAGAAAGTTGGGAATTTTCGCGAAATTAAATGAGATGTCGTCTGCTCCTGCGGGGACGATGTCTTTATAACTTTCCAGGATGCGTATTTTCATTCGGATCGGGAAAGTTATTATTACTTTTGAACGTTAACAAACATTCTTTTTTGATATCGATTGAAAAATATGCTGGGAGGATTCTGCATTTCTGAAAAACTTTATAGCTTTTCACCCCCAGTCTCTGAAAACAGGAATGATTAAAAAAATTGAATTAAAATGAAGTGCTCCAGCGAGAATCTTTGCACTTATTTGTCAGGAGCAAATTGGTCTTGAAAAAATTGTTGCCTAACGAAAAAAGTTACATCGTCCTTTTCATTTATTTCCCTTTTCAGTTTAACTGTTAGGCAACAATTTTTTCAAGACCAATTTGCTCCTGACAAATAAGTGCAAAGATTCTCGCTGGAGCACTTCATCTTAATCAAAAAACCTATAAAGTTTCTTTAGAAATTAATTATGATAGCGGTAAAAAGGAAGGTGTATTAATTGAATAAATGGTGGATATTTGAGTTGGGTTGAAAGGTGTGCATAAACAGAACTGTAATTGTGGACTTTCATCCGGGGACTAATTTCATCATGTACCATCGTCTCAAAGTTAGCAAGCCATGATAAAGTGCACATACTCAAAACTTGTTCGAACTAAAAAATTTTTCAAAAACAAATTTTTTTCTTGAAAATTTCTGCACGCCTGTGAAGAAAGACCTATCCAAAAAAGTATCACATGACCGACTTTCCCTATTGAAAAAAAAATATTAAAGGGTTGATGGAGTTGGCACAGGGTGTAACAAAAATCCTTCAAAAATGCATAAAAATCTGGTGAAAGTAAAACAAAAATTGACCTGTTCCAGGATTTTGATGCCAAATAATTTTCTTCAGAGAAAATGCATTTCCTCCATAACTTTGACACGCACTTTATTATATTTATTCAAAACAAACGCGCGATTTAAAACAGACTGTATACAGGGTATCCCGGAAAATGTGGGAAATCTCTCGGATTCAGATAGAACATAAAAAAATAAGTTGACAAGTTCCCATAGTTTTTTTTCTAGTGGCCCTCCCTACGAAGATACGACCTCCTGAATGACGCCACTGGAAATTCATTTTAGTGGAATAAATTTCAATTACTTCTTTCATTATTTTTTTCTTCGAAAACGGTTCATTTTATCGACACTGAACAAGAGTACCTTTTCTTCAGCTTAATGTTCAATGTATCCAAATTTGTTTTTTTAGCACCTCATCATACAGAGTATCAAAAAGGTAAGCATTAAAATGTACAACCCAGTCCGCCCCTGGTAAACTGAACAAGCTAATTGAAATTTGAGTGCGGTGATTTAAGAGGTCCTTAACACTATTAATCATATCGAATTTTCATCAAATTATATCGAGTAGTTTGAAACTTATTCTACTAAAATGGATTTCTAGTGGCATCATTAAGGAGATCGTATCTTCGTAGGGAGGGCCGCTAGAAAAAAAAATATGGGAACTTGCCATCTTCATTTTTTATGTTCTATCCGAATCCGAGAGATTTCCCACATTTTTCGGAACACTCTGCATTTTGAAGTCCACAAAAAACAGACACAATCTGTGTACATTATATCCATCCCTAAAAAACAACAATATCGTTACAATTCTAAGCTTCAGCGAAATTTTTATTTCTTGAAATATGGCAGCTCGTTACCTTCGCCAGCAAAACTGCCCTCCTAACTGGAATCGTTTTCGAGTTGCAGTCTTCCATCGTAGACCATTTGTTACCGACCTAATAATGCTGTTTCGCATTTCTGCGAATGGAAAGCAAAAGGAGAAAATGATATTGCCACAATAAATATCACATACAGATTGCAGAAAAATCCCCTATGAAAGGCCTAAGCTTTGAGGGAAGGTTTTTATACCGGAGGAGAACTCACGTTACAATTATTTGGCTTCCCTTCTTGTAGGATTTTCACATCGTCGTTTTCGAAGCAGTCTGAATAGGAACAAGTGTTTTATCATCCTCTACCAAGGAAGAATTTCTGAATTTGAAATAAACTGTGGAAGAAGGAAGAATGGGAAAAGCAGAACTCTATCCAAAACTTCAAAGTACAGTGGAACTTCCCTATAATGAACGCCTGTATAACGAATTTCGTACGCAGTTAATTCTCTGTATAACGTAATATTCAAAGAACATCACTCTTTGAATGGGTATTGGTAAGAAGAAGAAGAAGGGTGAGTATTTTCCGAAATTATTCGGGACGTACGTGATAAATCCCAACCTTAAACTAAATCATTACGGCGGGCAGAGAGATCCTTCTGAAATAGTTTTAAATACACCCCTGGCTGTTTGGTTTCAATCTAACCATTACGATAGTGTGAAAGTTCTGCGAAAATGTCTAAAAGAAAGTGTTTAAGTTTAAATGATAAACTTAAATGTATCAGTGAACATTGCCGACTATAGAAACAAATTTTCTGTATAACGAAATTTCTTCATAACGAACTTTTTTGCTAATTTAGGGCTTTCGTTATAGGGAAATTCCACTGTAAATACTGCCATCCACAAAAAAGTTTGGAGCTGGAGTACACATGAGGTCTGTAATCAAATTTGAGGGACTTAGGGAGATGATTCCTCGATGAAAATAAGCAGGGGTAGTTCATATAAAGTTTTTTCGAAATCGACCTCCCTTCCAAGATACAGCCTTTGGAAGGCGATGACGAGTTGACAGTTTTTAATTTTTTTTAGGAGTCCTAAAAAACACTGAGTCGAAAAACTATACATAATATGATTCTTTAAGTAGATGTTACTCACACAATTTTTTTTTGATCCCATAACTTTATTATTAGGGGTTGAAAATAACAACCCCTTATGATTTTCATTCAAAAATTGTTTTCGTGGGATAGATTTTCGAAAAATAAAATTCTCTTATGGTTTCCCATTCAATTTTGGATAAAAAAGTCTGCTGCAAAATCTCGATACAGTCGATGAGTTAAACGAACAATTCGCCAAATACTTAATCCATATTCTGAGTTTATTGGAGATTATCTTAAAAACGTTTTACTCTCGTGGAAAATACTATTAGGAACCCTGATGATATGAAAATTTCTTTATTTCTCGATCACTAGAATACCCTCCACAAAAATATGAACCCGAAATCCGACCATCCTGTATATTCAAGTTATTTTCCCGCTTTGATAGCCTGGATCGTAAGTGGTAACATCCGTAGCAAAATAATGCGATACGGTGGTGGGTTCGGAAATGTCGGTAGGTATAGGGGTGAAAATCACATCGGAGGTGAGTGAGCACCGTTCCGTAATGCGGAACGTTGGCTGCTCGAGGAGGAAATATTCCGATCGGTTTTCCATCTCGACGAACGATCGCTGACGGAGCGAAAAGGGATTTTCAACGATTTTCTATTTCGTCTTAGATCAAGGAAAGGTATAGAGCGATATCGGTAGGGATGCCGCAAGGATACGACTATCGGTTTATTTCCTAATTTTTCACGTGTAAGTGTTAGTGGAAATGGAAACTTAAAGAAAGCCGTGAAAAGGCGCTTCAAGCAACAAACCTGTTAACGCAAAACTGCATGATCTCAGTCCGATCGTAATTATATTCGGAAAATTATTCCAAAGATGAAATCCGTGAAAAATCGATTATTCCAAGTATCGAAATTATAGGTGTAGTTCTAATTTCACAACCTTTTTGAAATTTTGCATGATCGTTCACTTGGACAATTTGAATCCTCGAACTCGATTTAATTTCAACAGAAACTTCTTCATGGAAATATCAGAATTGTTTTTCGATTTTACGATATACTTCTTTTAATGATACTCTCACTAATTTTTGTCTACTGTTTGGATTTGACATGGAACATTTTACTGCAAAATTTCTGCCCGATCGAATTTACAAATTCTGAATTATTCGGTAAAATGTATTTTTTATTTAGAGATCAAATTCTATGTTTCAGATCATGCTATCCTTTTGAAATTTCGCACGAATTTTCAGTATAAGAATGTTTACTCGAATCGGATATTTCGATTGAATTTATCTTGATTTACACTAAAACCACACAATTTTGTACGAGTGTTCATATGAGTGTTCTGCATATAGCTGCAAGATTTCATCTCGATCGGTTTCCGTTTTCTCTAGGCTTCAGAGTTTCTATTCCTATAAGAGTTATTGAAGCCTTCTCTTTCCCATTGATTCTTGAGTATCCTAAAATCCATAACAAAGGGACTGTTCAGTTTCACTAGTTTATTCAGTTTTCCTAGGCATTTCCATACCTTTTTTGAACTCATGTTGTTGGGGCACAACGCCCTAATGTTTGTCAAGCATCAAGCATTTGTTTCAAAAACCTTTTTTATGGATTCTTCATAACCAAGTGATTCTTGCCCAACCCACGTCAGTGAATTCAACTCTCAACCGTCCAAAAGTAAACACTGAAACCTGCCGTTTCAAACCAGATTACTTCTATCCCAGGAACCGACGAACCAATCCCCGATAACAATAGAATCCCTGTCGTCGAGCGAGAAGAGAAGAAGTAAAACCATGTCAACCATACTTTGTCGGGTATAAATACCTCGACGGAAGCAAACCGACGCCTCCCGCGACAAATCGAGCGTATAGACAATTAATTCCAGAACGGTGGCGGTCTTCCTTTCCTTCCGCACCAGCAGCGATCGGATTCGACCGCCGCCAAAGGCTGCGGGATCGTTCCCGGTAACCGGACCCAGCTCCCACGGGACCCCGCCACGTTTTCATTAACTTCCCGAGACATTCGCAATCTGTATTGACTTGTACGTGTGTGTTTATTGACCGTCGATCGGTCGGACGGACGGTCTGTTCTGATTCGGCCTGTAAAGCGATCCTTTCTCGATGCACTGCGATAACCGCTGATTGATCGAGTTGAGGCGATGTCGGTTGCACCAGGAAACGCTCTGTCTTTTCGAGTGGGTTCGATCTGTTTTCGAGTCGAGTGGTTTACTTTGAGTTATCGATCATCGTCTGATAGAGATTGGATGTTGACAGTTGTTTACTATACAAGGTTCATCTGAATAACACCGAAAAATACACCGCACAAGAAAATTAACGCACATTCTGAAAATCTCAATTTTAATGAAAGTTAACTCTACATTGACTTTCTAACTGATTTTTTATGTTCTCTCGGAAGGTTTTGAATAAAACAAAACACTCCCACAGACCAACGCGGCAAAATCGCACCGCATCCGTGTCCGGAATTTGTTGCGAATATCCGTTGCGGGATCCGCAGTACCCCTCAAACCGATCCGATTGAAATCGCATCATTTGACAATCTCTACGATAGTTAGGTACTTGTTAAAATAGTGAAAAAAATATGTACACATCATCAGATGAAGAAGAAGCACTAATGTTGCTTGCAGTAGAAGAAGATACTTTACGGTAGAAAGCATCTATTTGTATATTATTATTGGTTGAAAATGCTTTTGGCATATTGGTTCAGAAATGGCGAGTTTTCTTTAGACCAATGGAAACAAAAGTTGATACAACCATCCTGGTTGTGAAAACAACATGTATTCTACATAATTTCTTGATAACAAAAAAAAGTGATGAGGGAATGATCGAACTTTCAGATCCAGTAGGACCTGAAACAAGTGCTTTTCATAATTTCGCAAATGACCCAAGAAGAGCAGCAAGATTGGCATTTTCTGTTCGAGATCAGTTTGTTTCATATTTCAATTCGGAAAATAATTAAGTATTCTTTCTTATACATTTTCGTTCGTTTGGAAATATGTATCAGATAAATAAAACGAAGAATCAAAGAGTCATGAATTATTATACTTACCATCTTCCCCAATTTCTTCTCCTATTTCATTCCAAACCTTATCTTTCTAGTAAATATTTTTGTAATCTTCATGAGAAAGATCATACAATATACGGTGCTTCCGAACTAATTCCATAAGTTTTTCCATCTCGTTGCCCACTTCGTTGCGAATTCAATGCAGATACAGTCAAAAACGCAGCTGAATGCGAACTGAGTTTCCGCACGGAGAAAAACGCAGACAAATCGCAATGTACGCGATTAAAATCGTGCCGGTCTGAACTCGTCCACCTAACGACGTAGGAACAATAAGTTGCGGATCGGAGACGGTACGAATTTCCGCAAGTGGTGCGGTTTTGCCGCATTGGTCTGAGGGGGCCTTAAATGGAAGAAAAATTCAGGATTTCACCGAATCTTATTGAAGGAAGAGAAATAAACAATTTTCAAAATACTGGAATTCTGATGAGCGATTTAATACTTGGTATTTCCACCCCTTGCGTAAATTACAGCACGGCAACGACGGTTCATACTCAAAATGAGTGATCTTAAAATGTTCTGATCTAATCTTTCCCAGATTTCTCTGAGTAGGATTCCTAAGTCATTAAGAGTAGCTGGATGATTTTCTGAACTTCTCAGCCTTCTATTGAGGTTGTCCCAAACCTGCTTAATCGGATTGAGATCTGGATTTCTTGCTGGTCATTTCATTCGAGAGACTTCAACCTCTTCAAGGTACTCCTGAACGATGCGCGCACGATGGGGTCTGGCATTATCGTCCATAAAATGAAATTTTCACCAATGTATGGGGCAAATGGCACTATATGCTCTTCACGCCACGTTTTCATTAACTTCCCGAGACATTCGCAATCTGTATTGACTTGTACGTGTGTGTTTATTGACCGTCGATCGGTCGGACGGACGGCCTGTTCTGATTCGGCCTGTAAAGCGATCCTTTCTCGATGCACTGCGATAACCGCTGATTGATCGAGTTGAGGCGATGTCGGTTGCACCAGGAAACGCTCTGTCTTTTCGAGTGCGTTCGATCTGTTTTCGAGTCGAGTTGAGTGGTGTACTTTGAGTTATCAATCATTATCTGATAGGGATTGGATGTTGACAGTTGTTTACTTTACAAGGTTTATCTGAATAACACCGAAAAATACACTGCGCAAGAAAATTAACACACATTCTGAAAATCTCAATTTTAATGAAAGTTAACTCTACATTGACTTTATAACTTATTTTTTATGTTCTCTCGGGAAGGTTTTGAACAAACCAAGATATATTAAATGGAAGAAAAATTCAGGATTTCACCGAATCTTATGTGAAAGAAGACAAATAAACAATTTTCAAAATACTGGAATGCTGATAAGTGATTTAATACTTGGTATTTCCACCCCTTGCGTTAATTACAGCTCGGTTCATACTCAAAATGAGTGATCTTAAAATGTTCTGATCTAATCCTTCCCAGATTTCTCTGAGTTGGATTCCTAAGTCATTTAGAGTAGTTGGATAATTTTCTGAACTTCTCAGCCTTCTATTGAGGTTGTCCCAAACCTGCACCATCGGATTGAGATCTGGACTCCTTACTGGCCATTTCATTCGAGAGACTTCAACCTCTTCAAGGTACTCCTGAACGATGCGCGCACGATGGGGTCTGGCATTATCGTCCATAAAAATGAAATTTTCACCAATGTATGGGGCAAATGCTCTTTACGCCACGTTTTCATTAACTTCCCGAGACATTCGCAATCTGTATTGACTTGTACGTGTGTGTTTATTGACCGTCGATCGGTCGGACGGACGGTCTGTTCTGATTCGGCCTGTAAAGCGATCCTTTCTCGATGCACTGCGATAACCGCTGATTGATCGAGTTGAGGCGATGTCGGTTGCACCAGGAAACGCTCTGTCTTTTCTAGTGCGTTCGATCTGTTTTCGAGTCGAGTTGAGTGGTGTACTTTGAGTTATCAATCATCATCTGATAGAGATTGGATGTTGACAATTGTTTACTTTACAAGGTTTATCTGAATAACACCGAAAAATACACTGCGCAAGAAAATTAACGCACATTCTGAAAATCTCAATTTTAATGAAAGTTAACTCTACATTGACTTTATAACTTATTTTTATGTTCTTTAGGGAAGGTTTTGAACGAAACAAAACACATTAAATGGGAGAAAAATTCGGGATTCCACCGAATCTTATGTGAAAGAAGAGAAATAAACAATTTTCAAAATACTGGAATGCTGATAAGTGATTTAATACTTGGTATTTTCACCCCTCGCGTTAATTTCAAATCGGCAACGACGGTTCATATTCAAAATGAGTAATCTTAAAATGTTCTGATCTAATCTTTCCCAAATTTCTCTGAGTAGGATTCCTAAGTCATTAAGAGTACCTGGATGATTTTCTGAACTTCTCAGCCTTCTATTGAGGTTGTCCCAAACCTGCTCAATCGGATTGAGATCTGGACTTCTTGCTGGCCATTCCATTCGAGAGACTTCAACCTCTTCAAGGTACTCCTGAACGATGCGCGCACGATGGGGTCTGGCATTATCGTCCATAAAATGAAATTTTCACCAATGTATGGGGCAAATGGCACTATATACTCTTCATGCCACGTTTTCATTAATCAATCTGTATTGACTTGTGTGTGTTTATTGACCGTCGATCGGTCGGACGGACGATCTGTTTACTTTACAAGGTTTATCTGAATAGCACCGAAAAATAAAAGGGGTTATTCCTCAGTCCATTTATGGAAAAACGTTCCCCTGAATGTAGGTCCGGAAAAGCATTATTTCCAAGATACAGGGTGTTGAAGTTTTACTTGAAAATTGGCTGAAAGGGTGGTACGCCTCTGGGATATTTGTTACTTACAATTATTTATGAATTGTTCGTTCAATTTGGTACGATAAATCTCTTCGGCTTTTTCTTGTGGAAAGCCGTTTTTATATTGTGAGAAAAATGAACATCTTAACGCGTTTTGAGTGCAATGTTACGTTGAAATGTTTAATTTTTTTACTTGAAAACGGCCTCACGTAAAAAAGGCAGAAAAGATTCTTTAGTAAAGTGTGGCGTACCAATTCTTTAGTAAATCTTCAAATAAAACTTCAACAAGATCTACGAGGGCAGTTCAAATATAAACGAGACTTTTCGATTTTCAGGCACAATAGTGGGGGGAGAACATTCCTGATTTTTATGTTGTTGGGTAGGTTTGTCAGGAGTAAGGGAAGCAATATTATAAGGCTCCATACAAGTTCTGCTGAGATATTGGATCAAAATCGCTGCAATGACAACATCAGAAAACCCTAGCGCATTCGTCAGTTTGCAACATTTTGAGAAAATGAATATGGAGCATTGGCGTTTTTTTGAAATGAAGTCGGCGCTCTTGAAGATATTCATTTGAATCATATTTAAACTCTCAAAATTCACATATCAACTAGCAATATCATAAGGTTATCATACAAGATAAGACTTTAAACGGAAAAGTATCCGGGCGCATTCACCATTTTGCAAAAATTTAATATTTCATTGCGGGTTGCAATCAGAAAACATGCAAAATTCAGACAACTGATTTCATATGAACTGTCAGCCGTTATTTCGTTGCAATGGTTACGATCAACAGCGACGTGAGTCTTCCGGGAAGTACATACTTCCCTAACTAGGCAATCAAATCCGACAAAGGTGATTTCTGTCCAAATTAGACCCTAAAAATATATTTGCCAAAAACCTCGGCGTTGACCGCAATGAAAACCATCCAACCGGTCCTGATGTCCTGCAGCTCGTTGACGCGAATATTAAGCCGTACGAAATCAAACCGTCGATGTGGAATTTCATTTCGGATACTCCCGTATCATACAATTAAATGTACCGTGTGTGCACGCATCAGTACGAAATTTTCCAGTACAAAACGGCGGTTTTTCGCATCAAGCGCCGGCACCGTGAAACATTAATGCAGTGTATAAAACCGGTCGTATATAGCAGCGATACATGAACATTGTTCATTGTAGCGCTCGTGCGTTTTCCTGCATTCGTTCCGCTGGTCGCGAACGACTGAAACAAAAAAAAGTACGAGGTTGTATATGAAATTAATACGAAATTCGCAGCCTCCTTTCCGGTCCAGCGCATGCAGCGTCGGGTCGGTAAAATTGAGTGCGAGATGGCGTTGAAATAATTCACTATGGTAGTTGTTTGTTTTTCATCGGGAATTTTTAGTTTTAATGGAATTTGTTGTGTCGAATTGTGCGGAAAGGTATGTATCGGAATTTGTTTACTGTTTTTCCAATGTGTGATGGATTTATCAGTTTTAAATTGTACAGAATTCGATATGTTTTTAATTGAAATAATTGTCATTGTAGAATTTCGAATCCTAGATCTAAATGAACGAAGGCAGTTCAAATATAAACGAAACTTTTCGATTTTCAGACACAATAGTGGGGGGAGAACCTTCCTGATTTTTTGTTGTTGGGCTATTCAAAATAACACCTCTTATTGGAGAACCCTTTATAACAGAATACTTGAACGTAATACCAAAAAGCACCCAAACACGTAGGTATACCAAATATCGAAACAAACGTACATAATTCAACGGCCAGCAATAATAGTAACACACAACATGCGGTATTTCAAAGTTTCAATAACTTCGAAACACAAGCGCAACAACACAAGCGATACTAAACATGAAATTAACGCCTGAGGCAACCAGTGGCATTGTTCACATTTCCGCCGTGGGTTTAATTTCGCAACGACAATAAAACATCGATACGGTACGCCTTTGAACTTTCCGAAGCAAAAGAAGGCGGTGATATCCGTAGCAAAATGATGCGATACCCGGGTTCAGAGGTGTTCGTAGAGGCGACGATCGCGTCGCAGGTGAGCGCTCTTCCGTAATGCGAAACGATGGCTTGCCAAGAAATATTCCGATCGGTTTTCCACATCGATGACCGATAAAGGCCGATAAATGCACATGAAATTGAGAATAAAGTAGTTTATTTAAAGACATAGGTACACAATATGGAGTTTTAAGATTATGAGTTATTATTGAGGTGAGCTCAATCAACGACTTGGCGGTTTACTTGAGTCTCAATGAAAGAAGACTACAGATATCGATAGAAATATAATCTGAAACGATTCTGTATTTCTAAAAAACTTTATAGGTTTTCAAAAAATTTTAATGAAGATGAAGTATTCCTTCGGGAACCTTTGCATCTTTGTCTTGAAAAAATTGTTGCCTAACAGTAAAACTGAAAAAGGAAATAAATGAAAAGGACAATGTAACGTTTAGGTGTCTATAGCAGACACCTTTTTCATACAAAATTGTGAAATATTCAGAATTGTGTGTTTTTTCATTTGCAGTCTAACTGACATTGAAAGTTGTCAACACATAGATATGTTAATTTATTTAATTTCTCTAAGTTTTGCAAACTGGCGAATGCGCTAGGTTTTTCTGATGTTGTCATTGCTGCGATTTTGATTCAATATCTCAGCAGAACTTGTATGGAAGCCTTATAATATTGCTAGTATGTGAATTTCGAGTGTTAAAAATACTGTCCGTATCAATACTCATTTCCAAATAAAGATCCTACGTCTATGCGCATTCTTTCACTTCGGAAAGTTCAAAGGCGTACCGTATTGGTGTTTTATTGTCGTTGCGAAATTAAACCCACGGCGGAAATGTGAACAAAGCCACTGGTTGCCTCAGGCATTAATTTTATGTATGGTTCCGCTTGTGTTGCAAACTGGCGAATGCGCTAGATTCTTCTGATGTTGTCATTGCTGCTATTTGATTCAATATCTCAGCAGAACTTGTATGGAAGCCTTATAAAATTGCTAGTATGTAAATTTCGAGTGTTAAAAATACTGTCCGAATCAATACTCATTTCCAAATAAATATACGTCTATGCGCATTCTTTCACTTCGGAAAGTTCAAAGGCGTACCGTATCGATGTTTTATTGTCGTGGCGAAATTAAACCCACGGCGGAAATGTGAACAATGCCACTGGTTTCCTCAGGCGCTAATTTCATGTTTGGTTCCGCTTGTGTTGTTGCGCTTGTGTTTCGAAGTTATTGAAACTTTGAAATACCGCATGTTGTGTTTTACTATTATTGCTGGTCGTTGAATTATGTACGTTTGTTTCGATATTTGGTATACCTTCGTGTTACGTTCACGTATTCTGTTATCAAGGGTTTTGCAATAAGAGGTGTTATTTTGAATAGCTCCCTCTTTCAGTAGATGTCACGTTTGAAACTGTCATTTTTTGACATTTGACAAGTAGAAACTACGCCATTGATAAAAATGGAACCGTACACGCTTCAAGAACGCATCGAAATTATTGAAATTCACTATAAAATTGGTGAAAATTTGGTAGAAACGGTTCGTAAAACTCGAACATTTTTGGGTAGTCGTGAAGCACTTTGTCGGATCGCAATGAAGAAATTGGTGGAAAAATTCGAGCTGTTGGGACAAGTTAGTGATGTGAAAATAAAACATGTGTACGACGCTCAAGAACTGCCGAGAATAATGCTACTGTAGCCGAAAGTATTGAAGAAAACCCAGGTTGGTCCATTCCTCGTTGTTCTTTGGATTGGGTTGAAGTTTCCGGATCGTGTTATCTCTCGAAGAGGTGATCACAATTAGCCACCGAGATTTTGTGCTTTGACACCTTGGAACATCTTCCTTCGGGGCCACGTGAAAGAGAATGTCTACGCTAATAGCCCAGCGTCGATTCAAGACCCCAAAGATAGAATTCGTGAGGCTATCGAGGACAAAGGGCAGCCACTTTGCAATTTGGTTATGGAAAATTTCATTGAAAGGATATGGTCCTGTAAGCGTGGTCTTGGTGGTCATTTGCCTGATGTTATTTTCCACTATTAACGACAAGCTTCTTCTTTATAATGAAAAAACATCCGATCATTTATATTGAAAAATAGCATTTTTCTTTGAATATCAAAATAACACCTCTTATTGGAAAACCCTTTATTGACTCTATTCACTTACCATATCTTGTCAGCTGAAATTGACAAGAAAATTTATAGGTACTTAGGTTGATTTTTCAATTCAAGAGAGAAATAGCGAAACGAAACGAAATATCCATCCAGAAATGATAAATATTTTTTAATTTTGTCTTTGGAATTTTATTGAAGGAAATGCTGTTGTATCAATTCGCGAAAACGATTGTGGTAATGATAAACGTGAGAAGATCCATATAAAATGAAAATATTCAATCAATTGTTGAAACAAAGTTGATTGAGAATGCTAGAATCAAGATGAAACTGTTTTAGTTGCTCTCACAACGTTGAACGAACAAGCGCATTCGCCATTTTGCATTAAAAAAAATAATCATTCAAAAATAATCGATTTCGGAAATGTCGGACTCTTTTATCCAGCATTTTGTTGAATATGTTGGCGATAGCCAAATGAATGTTAGACTACAAGAAGTGAGCTACAGTCCAGGGACGATCGTTATAAACATGTGTTTTTTTCTTTTCCGATAAAAAAATCGCAAGGGGGTAAATCGGGCGGCTGTGCTGGCATCCACGTTAGAATTTCATTTAATCGTAGTGGCACTAATACGCTAGCGTACTTTCCTCAACACTCAAGAGGTGGCAAAAACCTGGATATAAATACTCCTCCATTTCCTTTATCCTTGGATTTCATCTTCTATGTCTCCTCACAACCAATTTCTCAATAAATTGTCAGAAATCACCACCTTTTTCTTCATACCGGCGTCGTAAAAACCACAACTGCCCATTATGACATATCGATGAGAACAAAAAGTCCCGTTAAAAGAAGTCATGATCTATCGTCTTTGTTCCTCTTCCGGACGCAGCAGCAGCAGCCTTCCTCCGGGTCCCGGATCCGATTAAAAGGGAGCTGCGATAAATCATCCGGACGTGGAAAATTAAACGTTTTCGCAAAATGTTAAATCGCGCACGAGGTCCGGACGCTCGATTGCCTTGGAGTGACGATAAATCAATTAAGAAGTTGGAACAACAAAAACAAAGGGGTTAATGCATGTATCCGGCCGCCATTATCGAAAGTAACGGCTTCGTGGACCGCCAAATTGAGGTTTATCAAGAGTAATCAACCTTTAGAAGAACCATGGCTGTGTTCTGAAAGGAAATTTAGACTGACTCGTTAATAGACTGCGCCTACCATTTATACTAATTATTTATTATGAGTAGGCGGGTTTTTGTCGGCCAGCTCGGCCTATTGTGAATCATTCTTAATTTACATTTGGAATATTAGATCCAGTATTTGTATGAAGCCGATTATCTTATTTGACAGCTGTCGTTTCAAATTTTTTTTAATTCAATTTTTTTGTACAAATACTTTGAACTTGATGAGCTCTATATTTGTGTGCCCTGAGACAATGTGCATAACACTTTTTATCGGCGATATAATCCAAATTTTCAATTATGTATAGTTGTGGTATTTTTGAAACATTTCTTCGATACAATCCCCAATTTTCTTAGAATCAGTATTATAATAGTTTTTGTTTTCATTTCAGGTA
The DNA here is from genome assembly GCA_013421045.1 of Propylea japonica. Lineage (NCBI taxonomy): Eukaryota > Metazoa > Arthropoda > Insecta > Coleoptera > Coccinellidae > Propylea > Propylea japonica. Next base: position 98,670,313 of record CM024241.1, read on the forward strand.
AGCTGTCATGATGCTAATGATTCAGGAAAGAAGTTGGTCAGTTTTCAGGTAAAAATCCGTGACTTTTTAGAAACTATGAAGTAACTTTTGTATCTGAGCTTAATGACTATCAATGTTTTTCATCAATGTGCATCTTATATTTCTAGGTCATGAAAATAAATCAGCTACAGTGGAACTTCCCTATAACGAAAGCGCTAAATCCGCAAAAAATTGTTATAAAGAAATTTCGTTATATAGAAAATTTGTTTCCATAATCGGCAATGTCGCGGTCGACTTTACTGATAAATTAAGTTTATCATTCAAATTTAAGCACTTCCTTTCAGACATTTTCGCATAACTTTCACACTAGCGTAATGGTTAGATTGAAACCAAGCAGCCAGGGGTGTATTTAAAACTGGTCTAGAAGGATCTCTCTGCCGCCCTAATGATTTAGTTTAAGGTCGGGATTGATTACGTACGCCCGAAAAAATTTCGGAAAAAAACTCACCCTTATACCTCCTCAACAATACCCATGCAAAGAGTGATGTTATTTGAATATTTCGTTATAGAGAGAATTTACTCCGTTTAAGAGGGCGTTTTTAACATGGAATTTGGATTCGAGGTGCAATATATTGTACAATATTCGTTATACAGAGAAATTCGTTATACAGACGTTCGTTACAGGGAAGTTCCACTGTATTTATAACTGAGTGAATGGACGTAAGCTTTTTTGTATATAAATTCTCTGGATGTAATAGATTGAATTGCTCTCAATAGCTGGCAAAAATTTGACACTTGCTTATATTCTTATTTTGTCTAGATCTAGAACATATTTTCAATGGGCTTCAAAAAAATACATAAAAAATGATTAATTGAACCATTGCATGACTTGGAATGGGGATTTTTCTCCTGAAAATTCAAATCAATGCTATAATTTCATCAAAAATTTGGTTAAACTTGCTTCAACCGAAACTACGAAAAACCAGCGCATTCGCCATTTTGCACAAACGTTAAATTGCGTTCTCCTGAAATCTTTGTCGCAAAATGGCGCCGTTATCAATTCCCAGTTCGGTAAATCTTTAAATTCTGCAAGCACAATTTTGAAAGTTCCTGAGTTTTCACGTAAGCCTCACCACTTTCGAAAAATATTTTGAATACCACCTGAAATCTCAAAAAGTGACATGAATTTTCAAGTTGTCGATCTGTGCTACATATAGGCCAATTAAATGGTCACCTCTACCAAAATAAAACTCATATGTATCCGAAATCACCCTTTCAATGTACCATTTCAAACGACAACAATTTTCCAATTCATACTTTGTGGTAATCAACCCAACAGGCCCATAACCTGTAGTCAGAAATTGAGTTTTCCCAGCGGCTCCTTCGAATTCAGTTATTCACTCAGTTGCCGAGGTAAGCCACGAGCATAAATTCCGGCGGCCATAAAACTTGAATCTGAAATGAAGCACAGGGAATAAACTCGCAGCCATCATGAAGGCTGGAATTTTTCAAATATTTCATAAACCTGCGGGGACCTGGGGAAACACGATACTGAAACGTCGACGTCGTGAAAAACGAGGCAACATTCCGGGTACCGCGTACCCCGAAATGGGTATGTTCCGCACAAAGTGTACGTTGGGATTTCGCCGGAGAAACGAATACAAATTCTTCATTGGCCGTAATACCCGAGATATCGCGGCGCGCTTAGGATTTAGAGATGAGCTGGTTTTATTTTTATGTGTTTTGCGAGAACGTTTTTTTTTATTTTGGTTCGATGTGGTATTTTATTCGGAATGTTGAGCGATGTACCTACTTCGAGAGATGCGGTCTTTGAATATTTGAAGTGAGTAGTTTTATTTTATCTTCAAAGGAACTACTGCATTTGAAACTGCATCTTTTAGGAATAGTTGAGTAGATGTTTCGCCTGTTATTTGTGCCACTGCATGACGAAACTGTACTATTTGAAATGACGATATTATTGATATACAGTGTGTTTGGTCACGAGTTAGCGATAATTTAAGGTCATCAAATATACCTAATATTATCGACAAAAACACCCAAACCTGGAAGTTTACCCCCTTAGTTTTGGAGTAGCCCCCATTTTAAATTTCCTTTTTTATTTTCGTTAACTCTTCCTTATAATATTGATTTCTTTGGTCCCACAGATGTGAAAAAAATGTTTTTTGAAAGATGATACTACAATTTTTTATTAAAGTAGAACAATATGAAAACATTCAACTTGATAACGCCATAAAAAAATTCTTTGAAAAAGTTCATAGTGAAAATATGTACTGATTTTCTCAGTGAATCCGCAATAGTACAAGAACTAGCACATTGAAGTATAATTTTTTTCAATGATTTAACACGCAAGGACACAAGCTACAAAACAACACTCACATCATTTCTGTAAGTTACATAATTTGAGAGTTATTGCTGTTCGAACATGACCCTTATGAAAATTGATAAAATAAAAAAACCTCAGTACTGTACTTTCGATAATTTTCAATGATCAAACAAACAAATTAATCATAAAAATTGATCAAAATGGCCGCCTCTGCTCTGTAGACAGGCAGTGGCCTTCATGACGACCTGTCTTGTGTCTTTTGCTCGCGTAGTGATCATGTTCGAGCAGCAATAACTCTCAAATTATGTAACTTACAGATATGATGTGAGTGTTGTTTTGTAGCTTATACCCTTGCGTGTTAAATCATAAAAAAAAATTTTACTTCAATGTGCTAGTTCTTGTACTATTGCGGATTTACTGAGAAAATCAGTACATATTTTCACTATGAACTTTTTTAAAGAATTTTTCATGGCGTTTTCAAGTTGAATGTTCTTATATTGTAATACTTCAATGAAAGGTGGCAGTATCATCTTTCAAAAAACATTTTTTTCACATCTGTAGGACCTTTATGTCCAAAGAAATCGATATTATTTGGAAGGGTCAACGAAAATAAAAAAGTAAATTTAAAATGGGGGCTACTCCAAAACTAAGGGGGTAAACTTCCAAGTTTGGGTGTTTTTTAAGAAAATTATAGCGATTATCCGTTTTTCGTTTCGTAATCATGTTTTACAGAAAACTATTGACATTACCGAAATGAACAAGCGTACATATTTAACGCTACTTCCAGTCCTGTATATCTAGTAGAAAAGGGTGAGGATATTCTGCAGCTTGTTCCGGGTGTTATTGTGTAGTCGAATTGAATTAGCGATCATGAATATGCAAATGGCAATATATAACATGAGACGTCGACAAGGAGATGAAGTTAGGTGCGTGCAACGTGACTATGCAGGATATAACTTTCATCAAGTCAAGAGACTTGTTAAAATTTCAACGTTGCTCCAAGTTAGGAGCTCTGGGAGAAATTCACTACCACGGGAATAATCCTCGCGTACAATGATTTGTGTCAAGCGTATTCTGATGACGTAATGAAAGTGGCGATTCCTTAATTTCGTTGCAGATATGCAGATAATTCCAACTATTAACTGAGAATGGATACACTCTGTACAAAGAAAATGTGGAGAAAGATTTTATGTTCTATATGAAATTTTCTACTAGATATACAGGACTGTTTCCACAGGAAAGATTTCATTCTAGAGCAGTAACTCTTTTTAATCTACTAAATATAAATTTTGAATGATAAAAAAGTGCCCTCTACACTTTCAGCTCTCTACAGTACTCGCCCTTGAGCTCGTTATCCGGAAACTTTTCCCGCAAAAAATCAATAGTTTCGTTGCTTGTGTGGCACGTAGCGCCGTATTGTTGAAAGTAAACGTTGTCCAGATCAATACTATCCAATTTCGGCCATAAAAATCATTAATCATCTCGAACGACGAGGAACCTAGGGTTTCTTCAACATTTTCGACTACATCAGCAATATTATCGGCTGTTCTTGAGCGCCGTGCACGGGTTTTATTCTTCACATCACTAACTTGTCCCAACAGCTCGAATTTTTTCACCTATTTCTTTATTGCGATCCGACAAGGTTCTTCACGACGATTCAAAAATGTTCGAGTTTTACGAACCGTCTATGCCAAATTTTCACCATTGTTTTTACTTGTCAAATGTCAAAAAATGACAGCTTTAAACGTGACATCATAGCGGGCTTTTCAAAATAATACCTCTTATTGAAAAACCCTTTATCTTCGTATCTGAGAATTTCCTAACCCAGGAATTCCTTCTGTTGGAAAGCTATGTCCAGACATTCATTTACGCTATATTTCGGAATTTCCTACTCTTCTACACAAAATCAGCATTCATCGTTTTCAGCCACATCCAGTCTTTTTAGGAGTTTCCTGAGACGGCAGTAGCCCGTGAGAAACCCTGTGAGAAGTTGCAGCCTATTTTTGTTGAATTTCAAGAGAGTTTGGGATCTTCCCATAGCCCGAAATGCTCTGCCAGAGTTCCTTTCTGTCTGCCTCCTCCTTTCTCGTCAATTTGTTTTCGTAGGTGTTTTTTAAAAAGATTGCAAAAACTTTCGTCATCGTTTTTATCAGAAATCTAAATTTTTCAAATTCATCGATCGACTTCATCGCTGGTAATGAACCCATTCTAACAATCAAACAATATCAATTCAATAATGCATCATTCACTTGATAAACGAACACGTTATAAAAGCAAATTGTGCCCTGAACTGCACCAGGGAAACAATTATTAATTTCGAATATATCCCCTATTATTCAAATTATGACATCATTCGTGTATCGTATTCAGGAAGATATGTTGCACATATATCATGCAAACGTTGTGCAAACCGTTCTATTATGTACCGATAATAATAATTATTATTATTATTGTGAAAGACGCTTAGGTATCCTGGAATCCGAACTGAATAGCGTGATTTTGTATAGTTTGCACTTTGTGGTTAAAATGATTCATCTGGAACTAAAATTACTAAATCAAATCAGAAGTTTATGCTATCGAAGAACTTCTGAAAATTATGTACCTATGTAAGCAGGGATGTTAAAAAATCTTACGCTCTTATTGAAACACCCTTTATTCAATGTACATATAAACAGTGTGTTTGGTCACGAGTTAGCGATAATTCAAGGTCATCAAATATACCCAATATAATCGACAAAAACACCCAAACTTGGAAGTTTACCCCCTTAGTTTTGGAGTAGTTCCCATTTTAAAGGTCCTACAGATGTGAAAAAAATGTTTTTTGAAAGATGATACTACCACCTTTCATTGAAGTATTACAATATGAGAACATTCAACTTGAAAACGCCATAAAAATTTTTTTTTTTAAAGTTCATAGTAAAAATATGTACTGATTTTCTCAGTAAATCCGCAATAGTACAAGAACTAGCACATTAAAGTATCATTTTTTTTCAATTAGTTAACACGCAAGGACACAAACTACAAAACAACACTCACATCATTTCTGTAAGTTACATGATTTGAGAGTTATTGCTGTTCGAACATGACCCTTATGAAAATTGATAAAATAAATGAAACCTCAGTACTGTACTTTCGATAATTTTCAATGATGAAACAAACAAATTGATTATAAAAATTGCTCAAAATGGCCGCCTCTGCTCTGTAGACAGGCAGTGGCGACCTTTCTTGTGTCTTCTGCAGGCGTAGTGATCATGTTCGAGCAGCAATAACTCTCAAATGATAAAACTTAAAGATATGATGTGAGTGTTGATTTGTAGCTAATATCCTTGCGCGTTAAATCATTGAAAAAAAATTATACTCCAATGTGCTAGTTTCTGTACTATTGCTGATTCACTAAGAAAATCAGTACATATTTTTACTATGAACTTTTTTAAAGAATTTTTTATGGCGTTTTTAAGTTGCATGTTCTTATACTGTTATACTTCAACGAAAGGTGGTAGTATCATCTTTCAAAAAACATTTTTTTCACATCTGTAGGACCTTTATGTCTAAAGAAATCGATATTATTTGGAAGGGACAACGCAAATAAAAAAGTAAATTTAAAATGGGGGCTACTCGAAAACTAAGGGGGTAAAATTCCAAGTTTGGGTGTTTTTTTCGATAATAGTATATTTGATGACCTTAAATTATCGCTAAGTCATGACCAAACACACTGTATAATTTTTTTAATCAAGAGCTAACATTGTATAATGCATAAAACAAAAAAACCCTAACTGAGGCTGTGCAAAACGAGCTCAAGGAAAATCCGTTTTCACAAAATTGAAACAATTTGAATATTGTTGTATAACCGAAAGAGGTTATTTTTCTTTATGAATCCAACCGATAAATTTCTGCGGAATTTTGAATCTGGAACAAAAAAATGAAGCGGAAAAATGAACCAGAAAAATAAAATGGTTAAAGCTCTATCAAATCGATTTCAAATTAATAACCCAATTTTAAAATGGATCGTTAACTTCACCCTGAAATTCAAATATGGAGAAATTTTTTATGAGATGTTCTATTGTCTCCCCTGCTTCTCGGCATTCACAATTGGGAATCTCAATAAAATGACATCTGAAAAGTATGCAACAATAATGAGAATAACTGAAAGATATCAAGAAACAGCATGTACCTACATGAATAATTCAAGTGAAATGTCTGAAGGATATCATCCAGCAGTTGGCGTAGTTTCCCGACACATCTTCGGCAAAGTGTATATTTTACTTTAGCGTAAATTACGGTTCATTATCCGAGCAGAATGTCACTGCTGGGATGGTACAGTACATCATCGAAATTAATGTGGAAACTTTTCACGGTACCGGAACTTTCGAATTAGAATTGGAGCGTGCCAAAAGTTTTGTTATTATACCGAGGAAGGAGCGGAGCAGACCCGAACCTGAGATACATGCCGAATTATATTCGACGGGAACTTTGAATCATTGTACGGATTCTTGTTGAAAAGGGGATGAGAAGGACGTTACTGCAGGAACGTTTTCTATTGTACCAGATATGACAGGAATTCATATTTTCGAGGACTCTGAATCTGTTACAACTCTGCTTCTGTTTCGGGAAAGTGAAATAAAACCATTCGCTGAAAGTGGAAATTAAAATGAGTGTTAGCATTTCACGAAAATGTTTTTCAGAATTGACTTTTACTCCTCTGATTCTATGTCTTGTTTGTCTTTTATTTTCACGAGACTTAGATTTTCAGACACAATAGTGGGGGGAGAACATTCCTGATTTTGTTGTTGTTGGGTAGGTTTGTCAGGAGTAAGGGAAGCACGTCGGATTGCCTCATCGACCCTCTCGGTGTTCACTGTGACGATGTTTGAGCAAGAGGTTCCTCCGTCAATTGCGCAACGTGTTGTTATCAAGTTTCTCGCCGCAAAAGGCGTAAAACTGGCCAAAATTTTGAGGAGATTGACTGCCGATGTTCGGAGAAGAGACACTGTCGCGAGCCAGAGTGTTTGCATGGCATAAACAGTTCGTGGAGGGTCGTGATTGTGTTGAAAATGAGAGCCATGACCGCAGCGAACAACATCAGTAGTGTTCGACAGGTTTTTGAAGACGACAGACGTCGTACCACTTCTGAAATTGCAAGTTAGGTCGGGATAAGTTATGGGAGTGCCTACTCCATACTCACAGAGGAGCAAGGGTACCGTAAGGGTTGCGCCAGGTGGTTTCCTCGCCTTCATGGGTGCACCACTACACCCCAGAGTCCAAACAAGCGACTAAGGAGTGGAGAGAACAATACGTTGCGCAATTGACGGAGGATCCTCTTGCTCAAATATCGTCACAGTGGACACCGAGAGGGCCGATGAGGTAATCCGACGTGCTTTCCTTACTCCTGACAAACCTACCCAACAACAAAAAAAGCAGGAATGTTTTCCCCCCACTATTGTGCCTGAAAATCGAAGAGTCTCGTTTATATTTGAACTGCCCTCGTAAAGAAACCAGTGAAAGAAGGCGTTTGGCCACAATGATGATGATGAGATAAAATTGACGAGGGAGCTGATAGCCATACCGAAAAACGCATTTCAGAAGTGCTGGCATAAGTGCATCATATCTGAGCGAAATTACTTCGGAGGAAGCAAAATGGACATGAATTCTTGAATGAATACTGTTCAAAAAAATCGAAATCCACCTTTTTTCGAACCTCGTATTTAGGAATATTACTCAAATGAATATGTATGAAAACAAATATTACATCTAAAAATATTTTCATGGATTCGAGTTTTCGATTGAGACAAAATTGTCCAGAACAGACCGTGAGAAACGAGTCCTGTAGGAAAAGGCAACTAAACTTAATCTTTCTACAGCCGAATGACATTATTAGATTTAAACTCTGTCCGAACGGAAAAGTCCCAAAAGATGAAAAAGAATGAGGAGTTGCCTTCCAAAAGGCTCAACTTACACAGGGGAATCGAATCTCTGTGCCTTTGGGCTATGCCACGAAAAGTTGCTTGATTGTAGGAGAAGAGAGAAATGTTATAGTCATGTATCCGTATGTGGGAAATTATGATTCGTCATAAAACAATTCAAGTTATAATGCGGGGGGAAGAATATCCAAGGAAAACAAAAGGACATAAAGATCCTCAATTTAATTTTTCAATTGAATTTAAACTTTTTGGAGTGGAATTTCAATTAAATTCTTGTTGTATCGTTGTTTCTCCATAAAATTCAATATTTCATCTGATATCGTATAATAGAGTAGTCCGAAATGGAAATAATAATTGCAATTTATGCATCTTACATTCAGGAGTTGATATCAATGGAATCTACAATTCCTGTAAAAACTCGTGAAAGCACTGACCTGAACTCGAGAACTTTTGCTAACTAGTTCTTTGTGGAAATATGTTCATGAATAGGTCGATGAAATCAATCTTTCAATTACAGTTTCTTCCTACGCATGAGCGAGTAGAAGCGTTTGATCCCCAACTGCATTCTGTAATTTCATCAGATCCATAATAATTGGAAAGAATTGAAAAAGCAGTAGAATTTCATCCGAAGATACCCGATAATTTTTTTGCAATTGATTAATTGATATATAAATTCAATGTTCCTTTGAGCCGCAGAACAGAAGTTGAAAATTTCAAATGATAATAGATCAAAGATTGTGAAAAAAGGCTTGCTTTTATATGTAACGGGTGTTTTTAAGCTGCATGAGAAGTTTATGTGGTATGTCATAATTCGTGATGATTTGCCCGAAGTGTTGAAGAAAACCCAGGTTTGTCCATTCCTCGTCGTTCTTCGGAATAAGACATTCCACAAACGTCATTACACCGTATTTTACATACAGATTTGGATCTTAAAGCTTATAAAATTCAGTTAGCACAAGAACTCAAGCCGGCCGATCATCAACAACGTCGTGTCTTTGCTGATTGGGCCGTTGAATTGCATGAAAATGATCCGGTGATCACAATTGACCACCGAGATCTTGTGATTTAACACCTTGCAACTTCTTTCTTTGGAGCTACGTGAAAGAGAAGTTTTACGCCAATAGCTCAGCGTCGATTCAAGACCTCAAATATGAAATTCGTGAGGCTATCGAGGACATAGGGCAGCCACTTTGCGATTTGGTTATGGAAAATATCATTGAAAGGATATGGTCCTGTAAGCGTGGTCGTGGTGGTCATTCGGCTGATGTTATTTTCCACTTTTAACGGCATAGCTTCTTCTTTATAATAAAATAAACATCCTATCATTTATATTTCCTTGAATATCAAAATAATACCTGTTATTGGAAAACCCTTTATTACAGGTTGTGATACATCAACTGAAATGTAATTTGTTTATTTATTACCTATTCAGTGATGTTACTTGAAGTAGAATTGATGTGCCGTTTTTTATTGAAAAAATTAGAAAAAATTTCACAATTTGTGCTCGGAGAGAACTGCAATCAGATCATTATTTTTTTACTACTTCGCACTTTTTTAACGATTCCTCATGTTCACTATAAAGTGAACATTCTGATACATGCAGATAAGCCAAAAATGTGGTAGTTTGGAGGTTTCAAGTGATGTATAATATCGACGCATTATCGAAATCCTTATTCAACAAACATTTTTGAAGAGCAAATCTGGCAAATCCATTCCGCTGCGACATCAGAGCCATCTACGTATCAGAATTTTCCAATGGAACCATCTAAAAGCGTGTGTCGTCCCTCGACCCTCGAAAAACGAATTTCCGTGCGAACAAACAGAACGGTGAAAATTTTTGCGCAACATAAATACGTTAACAATAACACTCTGCGGAGGAGGAGCATAATGCCCTGCCGAGAGTACACCGCAGAGTGAAACTTTATTCTGTTTGCTTTCCCGGACGATTGTTGCCAGCTATTTGCTTGATAAAATGTGTACGCAGAAACTGATTCCATGTTTCATACTCATGCATAATACATTTTCGCAAAAAAAGGGGGCACTGATCGTCTCTATCGACCCTTTACAGTTTTTGTTTATATTTTTTTTGACCGGCAGGGTCTCTTGGAATTTTATCGCGATTAGGTTTTGTTGATTTTTGTTCGTTTTTTCCTCAATTTCGTTTCAGCTCAAGTTAGTTTTCAGAGATTTGCGATAGGAAAAAGTATCTAAGAGAATCAGGTCTTAGAGTTGTTATATCCTTCTGCTGAAAGATTGAAATAACAAGATTAGAGAAGTTGGGAACAAGGTACTTTTGTGCGTTCGTTCATTGGTCGAGCAATAACGCTATAACCTCGAAATTTTGTATAGGACTTGAAATTGATACTAAATATATGAATGCAGAAGCTCATCACGATTTATATTATAATCTGAAAACTGTTTAAGGAATTAATGGTGGTATTCTGCTTTTCATCTGTAAGTAATGATACTGTAGCGTACGATTAATCTGTAACTGGTCGACTTACAGATCCGGAAATTATGCAATTCTGGAATGGTTCTAGTAACTTTCTTATTTACAGTGTCACTTCTGATCTACTCATGGAGAAACATAACCTTCAATCGTAAGATTTGATCATTTAACTTTATGTGTTATGAGTAAATGGTTTTGATTTGAATTTGAAAATGCATTTATGTAAATGTAGTTTGCGTTTATTTCTTTCATCTAATAAATTGAAAATAGGAAGGAAAAAATTCTTAGTTAATTGTTGAACGTATTTTGTCCACCGTGTTTCAACGTGACAACGCCGCTCATCCCCCTACCGGTTCTCCCGGCTACCTGGGACATTTAGGGTATATATACCCCCGAATTTTAAGTTGTGAGCAATAATAATAGTATCTCGAACCTCGTAACAACAGTAATTATTCAGTCTCGTAACAGTCGTAACCTGTAAGTATTATATTTAATATTATTCTCGTTCTCGTACTCGATCTCGTACCACGTAAGTAACCAGCTTACGTCCACGAAGAAATACACCAGCTGTAAAAATTTTACCCTGTGTCTTATTTCAAACATCACGAACACGATTAGGCTTTTTGTTCCTGAAGTAATTCTACCGACGACAAAACCCTAAACATTTGGTCCTTCGAGCCGGATACCTAAACATTTGGTCCTTCGAGCCGGATATTTCAACGAAAAAATCATCGTATAGTCCACGTGCCTTTTGAGCCAGACTCAAACGCAACAAGTAGTTCCAGCTTCAGAAGAAAACACAACAAGTTTCACCAGCTCCAGACTCGAATTCAATAACGAAGAAGAAAACTCCCGAAAATCGAAAGGTTAGTCAATTCAGGATTATTGTAGTTCTTGATTCATGAATTTGCCAATACTTGCATAAAAGCCGTATTATTCCTTACATAAGTTCCACGTTTTTTAAATTGATATTTTTCCCTAACGTCAGTTCAAGTTGTGTTGCCACGTTTATTCAATCGATATTTTATTCCCTAGCGTCAGTTTAAGTTGTTTCCAAGTTTTTGAAATCCATATTTTTTCTCTTACATCAGTGCAAATTGTATTTCCACGTTTTTTAAATCGATATATTTTCCCTAACGCCACTTCAAGTTTTGTTTTCACGTTTTTTATATCAATTTTTTTTTCCTAATATCATTTGAGTTGTTTCCACGTTCGTACATTAACTTAAAATGTCGACTGAAATGAATGAACTGAGACTTCGTTCCGGCCAAATTGAAGACGAGCTCAATAGGTTTCAAAGTTATTTGAATGACTTTCAACTCGACACCGGAAATCTGAGTCAACTCGAAACTCGTCTCGCGAACATAGATGATTTATTGTCCGAATTTGAAGCAGTGCAATTGGAAATCGAAGTAAAATTATCGCTAGAACAAAACCTCGATGAACAGGCGACTTGGAAAGAGCTAGAATCTTTCGAGAACAAATATTTTGAAGCTATTTCTCAAGCCAAAACCATATTGAAAACTCGTTCGACGCCACCTGTTTCAGTAAGAAACATTAACGTTAGGTATGACTCAGGGCCGAGTTCATGTGCCCCTAAATTACCTGCTCTGAAAATACCTGAATTTTTCGGTCTTGACAGTCAATGGCAAAGTTTCTACGAAACTTTCTCTGCACTGGTCCATAACAATGAGAACCTCAGAAACATCGAAAAATTTCACTACCTGCAAGGGTCGCTTAAGGGTGAGGCAGCCCAGGTAATTAAATCGTTGCCTGTTTCGGACGCCAATTATTTCAATGCGTTCAAACTACTGAGTGACCGATACTCAAATCGAAAGGCTATTGTTAACGCACACGCATCTTTTCACGGTAAAACCAATAGCAACAAACGCCACAACACGCAACTGCATGACTCTCACCGCAATGAACCCGATTTAAATGAATCGCAGAATCATAACACCTTCAGATCAAACGTGAATATGATTCATAATGAACCGAATACCACAAATGCTTCTGACCGTCTGGAAATTGGAAATAACGGAAATATTAATTTGCATTCGCACAAACCGGCGCAATCCACTGTTCTATTATCAACTGCCTTGGTTGACATTGTGCTTCCTAGTTGCAACAAGCAATTCACAGCCCGAGTGCTGCTGGACAGTGGTTCGCAGTCAAACTTTATAACGAAGTCTTTGGTAGAAAGGTTGAATTTGCCCACACGTAAGACTGGAGTACCTATATGTGGAATCGATCAAATTAAAACCACGATCTCGGAAGAAACTCATATTTGTCTTTCGTCGAAACAAACAGAATTCAAAACTAAAATGCAATGTCTTGTTATCGAAAAAATAACCGACCTTTCCCCACAGAAAAGTTTTGAAATCTCCTTCTTGAATATTCCAGAGGTACCTCTAGCTGACCCAGAATTCAATTTAGCGAGAAATATTGATATTTTGATCGGTTGTTCTCTCTTTTTCGATATGTTACTGTCGGGTCATATCAAATTAGGAAAAGGTTTACCAACTCTTCAAAACAGCAAATTAGGTTGGTTAGTAGCAGGGAATGTGCCAAAAGTGCAACAAAAGAGTCACAATTTCCTTCTTCTCTCGAAAGAAAACCCCAATCGAAATGTGAAGCATTTTGCTTTATCTACTTTAACATATGGCAAGAAGCCGGTATCGTTCCTAGCTACTCGTTGTTTGAAGCCGATTACATTAGAAAAGCGCGATAAATACCCCGAAAAATGCGACATTAAAGCTGGAGATATGTACATGAACGATGTTCTCACTGAAGCAGCTAGAGTGGAGGAAATGAGCCAGTTACCACAATCTCGCGACCCATCTCCTCCGTTTTTGCGTTCTGTTATTGACTTTGCTGGACCATTCGATTCAAAAGATAGCAAACGGTTTGGTTCTAGACGAGGTATTTGCTCCGAATTATATTCAGATAACGCGACTAACTTTGTCGGAGCTAATAACGAGTTGAAGGCCATTCAAAATATGACTCGAAACGACGAATTTTCGGACTTTTTAAGTACAAACAAAATTGATTGGCATTTCATGACAGCACGGTCATCTCTTTTTGGCGGTTTGTGGAAAGTTGCCGTGAAATCTTGCAAACACCGCTTGAAAAGTATGTTAGGAAGTCAATTAATAACCTATAAGGAATTTTACTCGGTTTTGATGCAAGTTGAGGCTGCTCTGAATTCTCGACCTATATTAGCCCTTTTGACTGCACCGGACGAGTTAGAAGTGCTGACCCCGAAGCATTTTTTAACTGGTCGACCCCTGATTGCTGTGCCACAAGCGGAATTAAACGACACCAAAGTGAATCATCTGAAGCGCATCGTCTTATGCAGCAGATGTTTCAAAGCCTTTGGTCCCCTTGGGTGCAGAAATATCTCCACACGTTGCAGCAGCGCAAGAAATGGCAGTTCCCGAAAGATCCTGACCTCACTGTTGGTGCTTTGGTCCTCCCGAAAGAAGATTACGTTCCCCCCTGTTGTCGGCTCTTGGGTAGAATTGTCGAAGTCTATCCTGGCCAAGACAATATTGTGCGTGTGGTGAAGTGCTCTGTGTTTAAACGCTATGTAGCCAAGCTATGTCTACTGCCAGTAGACTAAGACTAATTTGTAAAGACTAATTTGTAAATATCATACTGATACGAAAATAATGTACATACTGTACCGTCCTTTCAAATGTTTATTGTATATAGTAATTTTAAGTAGTTTAAAAATGTTATGTTACCTCTGTTTTTTGAAAGGTACGACCTTTAAAGGGGGGCGGCATGTTGAACGTATTTTGTCCACCGTGTTTCAACGTGACAACGCCGCTCATCCCCCTACCGGTTCTCCCGGCTACCTGGGACATTTAGGGTATATATACCCCCGAATTTTAAGTTGTGAGCAATAATAATAGTATCTCGAACCTCGTAACAACAGTAATTATTCAGTCTCGTAACAGTCGTAACCTGTAAGTATTATATTTAATATTATTCTCGTTCTCGTACTCGATCTCGTACCACGTAAGTAACCAGCTTACGTCCACGAAGAAATACACCAGCTGTAAAAATTTTACCCTGTGTCTTATTTCAAACCTCACGAACACGATTAGGCTTTTTGTTCCTGAAGTAATTCTACCGACGACAAAACCCTAAACATTAATATTGCTGTAGAGCATTTATTAGGTTTAAAGTACACTTCAATCTGAACATGTTCACAAACTGGGCATTCGGCATTTCTTCAATCTGAACATTTTATGGGCATCCGGCATTTCAAATGGATTCATTTGATCACGCAACCTTTTCCTTCCCATTCTCCTTAAGTTCCTACTTCAAAAAAGAACGATTTTCAGGTTATGTATATTATTGAACAATGTTTTACCTGTTATGATTTTCTTCCGATAACAATGCAATAAACAAAGCTATATTATTTTTATTCATCATGAACTTCTCATATTAAAACGATGATGTTCGTCCTAAAATAAATAAACCATTCAACGTAACCTCACAATATGCCATTCTATAATGCTTCCGATCACCTATCGAGTACTCGTAAATATTTAACGATTTCTGTAAGCTACAGATCCCTTAAAGAGGTCCAGAATAGCGAATTTCCTGTAAGCTTATGAAAAGTTACAGATTGGCTTACAGATAAAAGCAGAATACCACAATAAATATGTAAAAAATCGATAACTAAAATTATGAAGATTGCTCCCAGGAATTTTTTCGTGATGCTTCAAATTGATATTGAACATTTATCTGCAATATTTAGGCTCGATCGGATTAAAAAATTCTGAAATATATGAAAAAATATGAGATCCTCAAATGTACAAAGAACTATCTAAAGACTCATTTTAATCGACAATAATCGCCCATAGATTTAAACAGCGATATTTCGCTGTAAATATAAAAATCATGTCAAAATGACATAACAATAGAACTAATAACATAAAGAAAACACATTAAATCAATCTTCATAACGTCTGGAAGAGTTATTCGAAAGCACGCTGCGCACTTTAGGAAAGTTTTTCATTTGTCGCATAGTGAAAACATAGAAAACAGTTCATCTCGATTCCTTTCAAATATACGTATTTTCCAGCAGTTAAAACTAATTTATTTTCAGACAGCTAGCTGGATGTATGTGGAAAATGAGACGGTGAGCTGCGGAAAGCTGAAAGTTTTTCATACGGATTCTCAAGTACCTCCTACCGGTTCTGAGAAAATGAGAAATGTGGGAAGAAACTGCGAAATAATTGAGTTTCACGGTTTATATACTGCAGCGAATTTCTGCTTCTCCGGATTCTGTCACTTCAATTATTTTATTTTCCTCTCAATGTCTGGTACTGGGAAATATGAAACCGACGATGTCATCTCCGAAATGAATGCCATAATTGAATAAAAGCACAGCCGCCATGATGTGGGTACTGTTTCTTTTTTCAGCAATCGGCACTAGAAATAAAAATTTCAAAAAAGCCCTGGGCAGGTGCTTTCGAGCGCTGATTCAATCTATATCGATCCATGTTGGCTGAATCGAGATCGAGGTTTTCTAAAGAATGATAATTTTTCAACTGATCAACTTTTTGAAGAAAAATCCAGGAAAATAGGTCACCTTTGGAGTGCTGCATCAGCCAGAAAAAGACACTGTTTGGATGCTGAATGCTTTTTATTGTAGACTAGCAGACCCAACAGACGTTGTTCTGTATACACAAAAATTCATTCAATTCGATCCAGCCGTTTAGTTGCAGAATAGACGAATAACCTAGATAACCACTACATCGCCATCTGTTGATCTGATTTGTGATCATAAACATACGGGCATCAGGCAATCCAAAATACATTTATACATCCCTCACACTTCGGTACCTTCTCCTACCCGCCTAGTGCCTACCTCGGAGACGCATTTTGGTGCGATTTCATCTGCCACATCTTTTGATGTATTCATCATAATTTAATGATGTAAAAGGCAATTTCGTTCTAAATTAAATACTGGGTATGAACGACGTATTTAATTGGATAAAGATCCATAGCGTATTCATAAAAAAATAATCCCAAATAATGCATCATTTTAAGAAACATTCGGATGCGTTTAAAAGGTGATACCGAGTAAACCTTGAAAGATAGATATATGCTATCGCAGACTTCTTTGTAGAACTATTAACGAGGTACATTTCCGTCATACATTGTTTCCATGTACGTCTTACGGTTTTTGCAGTGCACCTGAAAATAGCTGATTTTGGTACTCATATTTATTATCATTGAAGTTATAGTAGGTTTCCTTAATTTTCTCGGGTGAAAAGTATAGCCTATGTTAATCAGGGATATTGTAGCTTTCTAAGGGTGAAAGAATTATCGAAATCGGTCTAGTAGCTTATGAGTTAACTCGTATCAACGCCACAAACCCACCAACATACAAATCTTTCCTCTTTATAATATTAGTATAGATTGTTACTTTCATTCACCTATCGCGAATAATTCAGATTTTCTGATTTTTCTCGCGAAGGTCTAATTTTTCCCATTTTCCATCGAATTAGTCAATTGGTGGCGATTTTGCCGGTAGACGAACGAGCACTCAAAAAAACCATCAATTTCATTTCACGATCCAGAACAGCAAACAGGAAATCGTCATAAAATAAAGAAAAAGCTAAAAGATACGGGTTCAATGCTCGGCAAACGTCCCCAAAAAGGCCAAACAGTAAATGAGGCGATAAACAAAGTTTCAACAAATCAGAAAACGACAGTAGCGCCGGAAAGGGGGACAGATCGCAACTATCCCCTTCCCTGTACCCAAAAGGCCATCCCCGGGATGGAAATCGTCAAAGAAGAAGAAAGTTGGATGTGCCGTCGGATCGGGACCATTAATACGAGTCGCCTTATCCCCTTTTCCTCGACCGGGGGGACTCGTTCAGACGGGAAATTTCCGTGATTGATTTCCATTTCGATGCCGGTTTTCCGCGGGCGGGAAACGCGCACACCGGATTATATCGCGGGCATTAAAATCTACGCCGGAATTGACGATGGAACTGCTATTGCGATGCCGGCGATTGAATTCTTTTCATCCTGCTGGGACTTTCGAAATGAATTGGAAAAATTGGAAAGCTGCGGTGGTGTGGATGATGGAATTGCGGGCTGAAGGGGGACGTAGTTTTTATGGAATTTGGATGTGTGGGGGGTTGAGTGTTGTGTTGAAACAAATACAGGGGTTTACAGCGAAATTTTGCATCGATACTGGGCCTTTTTATTAAAACTGGGGTCATTATGGCTAGATCAGCCTTCCGCAAACTGCGACCACATAGAGGGTTTTCCAATAAGAAGTGTTATTTTGATATTCAAGAAAAAATGCAATTTTTCAATATAAATGATCGGATGTTTATTTCATCATAAAGAAGAAGCTATGCCGTTAATAGTGGAAAATAACATCAGTCAAATGACCACCACGACCACACTTACAGGACCATATCCTTTCAATGAAATTTCCATAACCAAATCGTAAAGTGGCTGCCCTATGTTCTTGATAGCCTCACGAATTCTATCTTTGAGGTCTTGAATCGAAGCTGGGCTATTGGCGTAGACCTTCTCTTTCACGTGGCCCCAAAGGAAGAAGTTGCAAGGTGTTAAATCACAAGATCTCGGTGGCCAATTGTAATCACCTCTTCTAGAGATAACACGGTCTTGAAACTTTTCCCTCCAAAGATCAATGGTTTCGTTGCTTGTGTGGCAGGTAGGGTAGCACTGATCTTTATGAGCCTTAAGACCCAAATTTTCAAGCAAAATACGGTGTAATGTCCTTTGTCGAATGCCTTATTCCATAGATCGACGAGGAATGGACAAACCTGGGTTTTCTTCAACACTTTTGGCAACAGGAGCAATATGCTCGGCTGTTCTCGAGCGACGGGTTTTATTCTTCACATCACTAACTTGTCCCAATAGCTCGAATTTTTCCACCAATTCCTTTATTGCGGTCCGACAAAGTGCTTCACGAGGACCCAAGAATGTTCTAGTTTTACGAACCGTCTCTGCCAGATTTTCACCATTTTTATACCGAATTTTAATAATTTCAATTCGTTATTGAAGCGTGTATCGTTCCATTTTCATTATTAGCGTAGTTTCTACTTGTCTAATGTCAAAAAATGACAGCTTCAAATGTGACATCTACCGAGAAAGCGAGCTATTCAAAATAACACCTCTTATTGAAAAACCCTTTATATGAATTGATGATTTACTTTACAATTTTTACACGCTGTATATCTAATCATTGAGGTTGGTTTATCCTCCTCAACTCATTGTGACGTATCCCAGTCAAAAAACGTCCATTTGTTTCAAGAACACTTCAATCTCTTCGTTCATTATACACACAACGGCACAACCATCTCATGATTGAACGTCCTAAAAATAGTAATTTACGTAACAAGTCCGGAAAATAGGGTTTTTTTGGACGAATAGACAAAATTCTAGGACTCGCTTGCGCTCGTCCTAGAAGTCTATGAGTCCAAAAAAACCATTTTCGGGCGTGTTGCGTACAATATTTTTTCGGCAACCGTCTAGAATAACAAATCAATGAGACGACACATTTCTTTTTTATATATTTTAATTCTTATTTAAATTAAACAGAACAGAAAATATCACATATTAACAGAAACATTCTAATTCTTATTTATATTAATATTTATATTAAAATTCGAGCAATTACTGATATTGAAGGGATTCAATTTGTTTGAAATGCCTGGTATATTTAAATTCCTTTTGTTGAAGCCACAACAAGATGGCAAAGTTTCCGTTTCGCATCGATTATTTTCTTCTGGTGATTTTTGAATGGTCTTGGCAATTTTAATTTTTATTTCAAGGGAATTATCTATATATCCTTCAGCCACATTGGTAGACTTCCAGCCACCGTGTCTCTTCAAATTTGTGATGTTTCCACCATTGTCAGCAAATAACGTCGCCGAAGTTCGACGAATGCTATGGCCTGTGTAATTTTTAGGATTGGGTAAATGTAAAAACTCTGCGATTTTCATTCCGAGACTCCCGAAAGTGTGGATACCAACAGGCTGAATCGAACATTTTCCCTTTTTGTAATTCACGAATAATCTGTTGTGTGGAGTATGAGATGGCCGTAAAGATAAATATTGTCTATACAACAGCAGGTTTTCTTGCCCAATTACAACAAAAGTTCTCTCAATATGTGTTTTGGAATCCGGTATTTTCACAAGCAACATGTCTTCCTTATCGTTTATTAAATCAATCGACATTTTTGTCAGTTCTTCTCTTCTGCACGCGCCGGCTAACCCAATAATTGTTGCTACCTGAAAAGTAAGTTGATACTTTTATATCCTACAATCGTAATATTTTGTTAAAATCACCTTCAGCATTAGATATGTATCATTATCCGCTTCTCTAATGAATTTGCTGATCTGTTCACTGCTGAAAACTTCTGATTTTTTGGCTTTGTAACCAACATTCTTCCTTTTAAGAAATGCGAGAACTTTTGGGAAAATGGCTATGTTCACATTTTTCTTTACTAAAATGGTACTTTTCAACATAGAGTACATGCTCCACAGAGTGGAGGATTTGACTGTTTCTGATTTATGCGCCAAATAGGCCAACATTACATCCTCTGTTATAATTTTGCATTGCTTCATCTCCATCCATTTCGTGAACGAATCATACACGTTTTCATACCTTGATTTTGATTTTTCAGGCAATAATTGTGCTGTAGCAGCGGCTGCTATATTGGAAATTTCCCAAGGCACATTTTCATTGTCACTATCACTGCTGCTTTCCATATTTTAATGCGGATTGGGATTGCGATCAGAAAACATGCAAATTCTTGACAACTAATTTTATATGAACTGTCAGCCGTTTTCTCAGTGCTATGGTGACTTCATTTATCAAAAATATACCTACCAAGATTTTCATATTTACTATGATCAAAACGACGCCGACGTGATTCTTCCCGGCCTAGTCCGGGAAGTACGTACTTCCCGGACTAGGCCGGGAAAGGCTTCTTTCTCAAAGAAAAAGCGTCCGGAAAGTGGGTACTTCCCGGACGGTTGCCGAAAAAATAATATTTGGGTAAAACCATGCCAGCGAGAATAAATGAAAAAGAAGAAATATCTCGGTCTCTCTGGGACGTAAACCAGAGCAGCGAGAAGTAGATGAGTGTCGTAAATGAATGAGAACATAGCGCGGCTGAAATTTCCATCCCAATGAAAATAAATAATACAAAACCCTTGTCTCGCATATCAACAAGGGAAAAGGACATGTATCATTGTTTCAGGCCTGCAATATGTGCTGAATAAATTTTCATTCGAGGCTTCTGTGTGTGAATATTGCGTAGGAATAATTAGAAAAGAGAAGCGCAACTCAATTGAAGCGAGCGTGATACTTTTTGAATAACACTGGATGCGTGTGTTTGTTTAGGTTCGTTCGGATTTTTGAATACACAAATCAGTTTTCCAGGTCATGAAAGAAGTTATTGTTTCGTAGATTCAAAAAGGCCTATATTTGTCCTTATAGAAGATCAATTGAACAAGTAGATCATTAAATCGAATAATGAAATGAATGGAATTCGTGATTTGATCTGGGTGAAACATTACATTCATTTCTTGAAAAAAATATTCAGTTTTTGTTCTACATTTCATTCAGTTTTCTGGTGGTCCTTATACTGAAACACGTGTCAAAAAACTTATCAAAGTTTAATCAAAAACTGTGTGGTAAAATTGAGACAATATTATCGATTATGGGGAATAAAACACTTTCAGAGATGAAAAAACTTAAGTGATTTTAATAATAATAATAAGAGAGTTTATTCAGAACATTTAGTAAATAAAAAACTCTATAATACTGTACAGTTAATTATTTACATTAACTGTATACAGTAATTAATGACTTAACATGTTTCGAGCTATAAGAAGCTCATCTTCAGGAGAAAAAACACAAAAGTGAAGCTAAAAATGGAAAACTCTTGGAGAGACGACAGCACAGCCAAAATTAAAAAATCAAATTGAATAACTAATCTAACTTTAAAAACAAAGACGAAGGGAGAAAAGTTAAAACAAATAAAATAGATATAAAATCAGTTTTTCAAAAAATAATAAATACAAAAACAGTGACAACAAATCGAAAAATTGAAAAAATGGGAAGTTTATTCTGGTGACATTCTGCCTTTTTTAATTTTTTCAATTTTTCGATCTGTTATGTCACTGTTTTTTGTATTTATTATATTTTTTTAAACTGACTTAGAATCAACTGATGTTATATCTATCCAATTTGTTTTAACTTTTCCCTCTTTGTCTTTGTTTTTAAAGTTAGATTATTTATACAATTTAATTTTTGATGTTTCATATTTGGCTTTGCTCTCGTCTCTCCACAAGTTTTCTGTTTTTAGCTTCACTTTTGTGTTTTTCCTCCTGAAGATGAGCTTCTTATAGCTCGAAACATATTGAGTCATTAAAATCACTTAAGTTTTTTTATCTGTAAAAGTGTTTTATTCCACATAATGAACTGACCAGATATAAGGATACTTATTCAATACAAGAATATGGTTGATCATTACATACACATTGATCACCTGTTGCGGAGCCTTTCAGGCCTAGAATACTTCAATACAGGGAGATCCCAAACTCTCTCGGAATTCAACAAAAAAGGCTGTACCTTCTCACAGAGTTCCTCACGGGTCACTGTCGTCTCAGGAAACACCCAAGAAGACTAGGTGTGGTTGAGTGTAGATTTTGTGGAGAAGATGAGGAAACTTCGGAACTTCTTGTAACATAATGTCTGGTCATGGGTTACCAACAGGGACGAAGATATCTCATCCAGGAAACCACTCCCGTTTCTGTGGTTCATGAAGAAACTGAAACTGAACAGCGAGTTATAGAGCGTGTACCGTAGATAGCTAAAAGTATGGGGTGCTCGAGTATTCCTTTAATGAATCTCGAATCTTGATATAGTTGACATAAACTGTATCTGGAGCCATACCATAAAAAATTCACGATCTACCGTTATCAAAATCGGAACACAATCGAACCTTTATCGTATCGGCCGTATATGATCTATTTATAGACCTAATTTCGATTTGATCAGGCCGCTCGAGCTCGCTGCGTCATCGTTATACGTGCTCATCTTTTCCAACATTATTTCAGCTATATTATGAATAGCAACATTTCTGCGGCAAATAACAATCCAACCAGATATGGGATGATGTCGTTGAGGTAGCCATGATTACGTAATATGCGTATCGTATATCTTCATTACGGAATCATATCAAATTGCACGCCTGTATTTGTTCGGTTTGATTGGTTGGATGATTTACAGGGTGTGGGTTTGCTGAACTTCAATTTTCTCACCGTAAAAGATAAAAGGAAATGAAGGTACACACTACTGTAGTGTCTTTTTGAAGAACTTGTAATGCCATCATCTTTTTATTGTTTTCGATATTTATTATTTTCTTTTAATAGCAGGTCAATAAGAAGTACTGCCTTCACTTCATTGCATTATCGAAGTATTTTCTGCAATGGTCATGAAGTTCCTCATTCAATATTCTGAATTATCTTCTCTGAAAGTTACATGCTCTCATAAAATTCACCTTAAAGTTGTTGGTAATTTTACTGCAATTTTATCACTCTCCAACCCATTAAACTTTTCATTTTATTTGTTCTATATCATTGCACATTCTCCATATCGATGTTAAATTGAAATAACGTCTATATGTCGAAAGCTATAAATGAATATACTGAATATAAAATAGGCTGCGTAAAAACAGTCGCATTCGCCATTTTGTTTCCTTCTACGCTGCCTCGCTAAGTTTGAGAAATGTTGTGTTGAGAATGTTTCAGCATATTCTGTATTCGTTCTCTATAAAAATTTGTTTCATCAAGTACTATATAATTCTTCTATTCATTTCATCGAGTTATGTCACACGTTTTTTTATCATTATTACGAAATTGAATTCGATAGTTAGAAGGAAAAACCACTATTTAAATCTAGGGGAGATGATCTACCCTTCAATAGGGTCCAGTAGCGGTCTTAGAAAAACAGGAGATTCGAAAAATCATCACTTGGAATGTCAGACCTGGTTTAAAACACCCTCCTAGCCCAAGAGCATGAATTAAGTATTTTGTATCTAAATATTGAAGGTATTTATTCGAATAGTTTTAAGTTAGTTTCAATTATTTTTAAAACGGCGAGGCAGGGTTTTTTCTACTGAGGTTTTTCCCTGTGCTCTGGTATCATACGACAGAATAGTATGGTACCCCGTTTTGCACCAACCTCAGCTAGGGACTTTTTTGTTTCATGTATAGTTATTTTAGACCACTGTCTAATATTGGTCTTTTTAAAGTCCACAGAAAGGCTCAGGTCCTTGATGCCTTTTTTGCTAGTTCATCGGCTGTCTTGTTTCCTTCAACACCATAATACCTTGGCACCCATAGTGTTTTTTCACAGACAACATCGAATACATTTCCGAAATAATGTTGAAAATCTTTCTCCGAATTCACGTCAAAAAGACTGATTTAATAGAACTGAAAATTTCACACCAGCCAAGGAAACAACAGATGTAAAAAATCCCGATCCAAAGCATCGACAGCACCCCTATATTCATCGAAGATTCGGCAACTCTATGCCCGACCCGTAGTCTTCATCAATCACGAGCATCTGGCTGCCATCATCCTTAACCCCCCCAATAAAATTCTTCGGGCAAAGTTCGAAACAATGCGATTACAGACTGAATCCAGACCAGGTTTGAATTATGCGAAAATCAGCGACCCGAGAAGTTATTTCATTCTCAACGGATCATCGATCTGAACCGAAGGTGAATTTAGAGGCCGCCGCCGCTGCCTTCGGAAGCGAATCGGATTAGAGGAAGCCACGTTTTGTGTTGGAGAAGAGATGGAGGAAGTTTTGGAACAGGCTCTGGATGAATGTACAAAACTGAGGGGTCGACTTATGGGTATTCCGGAGCATTTCCGGCTTCATATGGCGAGAAAAGCACGTGTTATTGGTACGTTAACGAACAAAGTTGTGGTCGAGGGGAGACAGAGAGTGAGATTGCGTTCAAAATAACGTTAAAAATTACGGGATTATGAATTACTAGATTTTACCCGCGACTTCGCAACAATGTCCCACTATCGTGTTCCAGTCCTCAACTTCACATCAAAATTTGTTCAAAATCAACCTAAGCTACATAATGGACAGCTCCGGAAGTTTCCTTAGTAAATACAAAAAGTAAACAATGTAAATCGGTTTAAAATACTACTAACTACCTACCTGACAACCCCCGATGTTAGACAGTGTGGCATCCGCAACATCGTCTGCGTAGGAAGTACTAAATTATGGCGCCTACCGACCCTCTAAGTTAGAAAAGTGATCAAATACTAACTTGAAGTCTTAGTAACACTCAGTTAAAAAACATCAAAATCATTGCAGTAGCTATGGCGTCATGTGCTTCTTGATACGATTACGCTAGATTTTCGCGGAAATGAGGTATTTCCCGCCGTAAAAAGTAGCCTGTGTCCGTGCCTAGGATTCTATCTTTATATTATCCAAATCTGATAAAACCCGTTCAGACGTTAAGGCATGAATAAGGTAAACTTTTTAAACAAACGATTAAAAATCACTAACTTAATTAGTTTTCTGCCTACTGCCTACGCCTTAAGTACGATAGCATGAATATTAATATCCCATATCCTTTTATAGATTACTATCTATCACCTACCTAAATTTCATCAAAATCCGTTCAGCCGTTTAGGCATGATAGAGCAAAACTCCCAGCAAAAACCATAAAAAAAATCACTAACTCAATTCAGTTTTCTGCCTACTTCCTACCCCCTAAGTACGATGACGTGATCATTTTGATCTTATATCCGTTTTTTGGTAACCATCTATTATACCTTACTAAATTTCATCAAAATCAGCCGTTTAGACGTGAAAGAGCAAAAGTCTCAACAAAAAACGACTAAAAATCACTAACTCAATTTAGTTATCTGCCTACTGCCTACCCCCTAAGAACGATGGCGTGATTATTTATATCCTATGACCATTTCTAGGTTATCATCTATCACCATACCAAATTTCATTAAAATCCGTTCAGCCGTTTAGGCGTGAAAGAGTAACAGACAGACAGAGTTACTTTCGCATTTATAATATTAATATGGATATGACTTTCACATGTCAAGCCTTTGTGAACACATCGAATACTCCAATAATAATAATAACTTCACAGCAATATGAGCATTCGCCATTCTGCACCGCCTGACGGAATCGAACGCATCATCCACATTAACAGCAATTTGGCATTCTCCATATCTCGAACGGTATAATCTCTTTGATTCGAAACGATATCGATTCTCACTACGAAATTCCCTCGTCGCTAAAGCATCATAGAGAAGCCATGAAAGCTGTAAAGCTGATTTTCAACGGAAGGTCTTGAATTTCCACATTCACGTGAGGGTCTTCATGAATGTTTAAAATGTTCCAGGCGGGAGCTAGACGAGTTAATACAGGAGATTCGGGACGTCTCTTTTCCTGACACCCAACGACACACCGCTCGACATACACGTTATCCTGCAGATGTCACTGTTGTCATTCAATGGGACCGTATTTAATTGGATTCGGATAATGAAATTTTCACGCTGCTGACGTTTGATAAGTGAATATTTTTTGTTGATGCGAAAATTCGGAGTGTGTCAATTCAACACATTGTATGATATTAAATTCAGCTTTTATTTGACGGGAGCATTCATTATGAAATTGGGCAGTATTTTAAAATATAGAGTTTTTTCATGTGATATAATTGATATACAGTGGAACTTCCTGTATAGAGAATTTCTCTGTATAACGAATTTCGTACAAGACATTGCATATAACGAAATATTCGAAGAACATCACTTTTTGAATGGGGATTGGTAAGGAGGCATATGGGTGGGTTTTTCCCGAAATTTTTTCGGAATCACGTAATAAATCCCGACCTAAAACTAAATCATTACTGCGGGCAGAGAAATTTTTCTGAAACAATTTTAAATACATCCGTGGCTCTTTGGTTTCAATCTAACCATTACGCTAGTGTGAAAATGTTTAAAAGCAAGTGCTTAAGTTTGAATGATAACCATTAATTTATCAGTGAAGTCGACCGCAACATTGCCGGCTATAAAAACATATTTTCTGTATAACGAAATTTCTTCATAACGTTTTTTTTTGCGGATTTAGCGCTTTCGTTATAGGGAAGTTTCACTGTATATAAAATTATTGGTAAGAAAACTATTTTTCTCATTAACCGAATGAAAAAATCAGAGCAAGTATTAATCGAATTCCTTCATTCTGGCAATGTCAGGAAAAAAACCTTTTTCTGCGACAACGAAAAATTTCTTCTTCGTTCACCGTAAGAAAATAATTCACTAAATGAACATCAAATACGTCATGAAGGAATTATCTTTTCCACCGACCTCGAAATAAAAGGTGATTTTAATGTGTACGAAATTGAGCATTAATGACCCATTTTAATGCTCAATTTTTTATCCATTTTAATGTGCAATTCTCATGGCAACCGTACACAAAGTATTCAGAAGCACTACCAAAAATGTCAAAACTCTACTGGATCATAGAGACATAAAAATTGATATTTGTCAAATGAATGTCTTGTGAAAAATATGAATGTTTTTCAATCAAGTATTTATACACAATTCATATTGAGATCGGCGGAAAAATCTTGTAATCAACTCGGTTATTAATCTAGCGACTTATGGTCTCGAACTACTAAAGCGTGAGCGGAGCGAACGCTTTAAAATATATCTTGACCATTCGCTGTCGCTGTCTTTAATAACCTAGTTGATTAAATAACTATTAACACACCCAATTATCAATTAATCTATTATTCTTATTTATAACAAGAAATGTTATTTATTGGAGTGATAATTGATGGTATATTTTGAACAACGAACTTCGAAAAATTGATCACGAAACAAAAAATGATTTCTTCTGAAAATCACTGGAATATCATGAAATTTCACTGAATAAAGTTTACTGTTTTAACTTCAAAAAATTTACCTGTCGATAATTACCTGATTGGTGCTGACAATAATCTTAGTCAGTAATAACCATAAAAATTTGACGGAATCATTAAAAGGGTTTTAAATCATTATATAAAATCGAGTAATTCTTCAAATAGATTATTCTGCCAGTCCGAAATGATAGCGAATTTCATATAGTAAAATCCATTAACCGCAAACGACCGCGATCATGATTTTATAGTGTAGAATAGCACACCATTAGTCAGACGAAGTGATGGCTTATTACCCTTATAATTATTATCCAGATCATCGTTATTTTCATCCCTTTCGTCTTGTTTCTAGGATTTCATTTTATCGTCGATGAAATTAAAGTTCGAGCTATTATAGTTATTAGTATAATTTTAATGCTGACTATTTAATAATTTTATTAGATGCCTAATTCAATTGCGGAATATTACTGAAAGTGAGATTTTATTGCCGGGCCTCATTTACATATCATTTACTCAAAATATTACTTTAACGGATTTTATTAGTTTCTCAAGTAAATTTGACAATTTTATCTGACTGTGCCATAAAGATATAGCGTGAATCCATATTAACTGAAGGGTTTTCCAATAAGAGGTGTTATTTTGAATAGCCCGTTATTTCGGTAGATGTCAAGTTTGAAGCTGTCATTTTTCGACGTTTGACAAGTAGAAACTACGTCATTTATAGAAAAGGAACGATATACGCTCCAAGAACGTATTGAAATTTTTAAAATTCACTATAAAAATGGTGAAAATTTTGCAGAGACGGTTCGTAAACCTCGAACATTTTTGGGTCGTCGTAAAGCACCTTGTCGGACCGCAATAAAGAAATTAATGGGAAAATTCGAGCTCTTGGGACAAGTTAGTGATGTGAAGAATGGAACCCGTGCACGTTGCTCAAGAACAGCCGAGAATATTGCTGCTGTAGAGAAAAGTGTTAAAGAAAACCCATGGTTGTCAATTCCTCGTCGTTCTTTGGAATTAGGCATTTCACAAACGTCACTACACCATATTTTGCATAAAGATTTGGGTCTTAAGGCTTATAAAGTTCAGTTAACACAAGAACTCAAGCCGGCCGATCATCAACAACGTCGTGCCTTTGCTGATTGGGTCGTTGAAATGCATGAAAATGATCTGGAATTCCATCGAAAAATCATCTTGAGTGATGAGGCCCATTTCCACCTCGGTGGCTTCGTCAACAAGCAAAATTGTCGCATCTGGGGCTCTGAAAACCCAAGAGTTATTGTTGAAAAGCCTCTCTATCCTCAACGTGTGACTGTTTGGTGCGGTTTATGGTCCGGCGGAGTCATTGAACCTTACTTTTAAGAAAATGAGGCTGGAGCAACATTTACTGTGAATGGATTGCGCTATCGAGAAATGATTAATGGTTTTTTATGGCCCGAATTGGATACAATACAATACATGAAACAAAAAAGTCCCTAGCTGAGGTTGGTGCAAAACGGGGTACCTTACTATTCTGTCGTATGATACCAGAGCACAGGGAAAAACCTCAGTAGAAAAAAACCTGACTCGCCGTTTTTACAAAATTGAAACTTAAAACTATTTGAATAAATACCTTCAGTATTCAGATACAAAATACCTTATTCTTGCTCTTGGGCCAGGAGGGTGTTTTAAACCAGGTCTGGCGTTCCAAGTGATGATTTTCGAATCTTCTGTTCTTCTAAGACCGCTACAGGACCCTACTGAAGGGTAATCATCTCCCATAGATTTAAATGGTAGTATTTTATTCTAAATATCGAATTCAATTTCGGAATAATGATAAAAAATAACACCTCTTATTGGAAAACCCTTAAGTAGTCTGTATACCCATAGAGAAATTTCCGAACGGATGCAATTTTAGAGTTATAAAATCTTCGCAATAGCAAACATACTTTAGATTCAGATCTGTACATCGTGGGAAAATGACTTGACTGCAAAATGGACACACAGATTAATCTTATTTTTCCTTCTCTTTCAGGCTGAAATCTGGAGCGTTTTCATCGCCATCCTGAGAAAGAGCGTCCGTAATCTGCAGGCCTGCACAGACGTCGGCCTGATTGAACATGTCCTCAAAAGGCTCAGGAACGCTGATGTCGTAGTGGCCGGTAAGTCTATCATCGTTTTAGAATTCCTCGAGTTCCGATTTAGCTATTCCGTCTTGTTAGTTCGCATACAAAGGATTCCTGAAGAATCTTTCGAGGCCTTTCCGTGCCGCTTCGAATTTCAGAGCTTGCCAGTACTCGACAAGATAAAATCTATTTATGGCCTTCAATTCGGACGCTGTTTTTTTGAGAAATTATGCCCCAGCAAGCTCTCTTGTGTAGTTGTCCGCATTTCAATCATTATTGGCAAGGAAAAGGAAGCTCACTAACTGATAAAACAATATTTTCTCATCATCGGACCTGTTGAAAAACAGACAGCTGATTAGATAACATGTTTATTTGTTTCTCATTTGTAAACGTCAGTTTCCAAAAACACAATATTAATCAAGAACATTTATTTTACCAGGGGTCGATTGCACCAAATACTTTGCAACTTTTCACTTTGCACTTTTCACTTTTCAAATGAATTACGTTGCACGAAACGCATTCATAATTGAAAAATACAATGTGGAGAGTCAAGTTCAAAGTGAAAAACACTTCGCACAAAGTAAATGTTGGGAGAAATCTTCGGCAACATAATTAATTTTCACTTTTGAAATTTGTCAGAATGCAAAGTGCAAAGTGAAAAGTTGCAAAGTATTTTGGTGCAATAGGCCCCAAGTCACTAACTTGTAAAACTGACAGTTAACTTTATTTTTACAAGTTAGTAGTATTATTTACATTGACAGTTGTCAAGTACTTGCTTCTAATTTCATTCATCCTCATAATTTCAATGTTCCTGGAACAAATGTTTTTCTCAATAAACGTTCTCAAACTATTCAAAAACGATATTCGTACCTTGTGTTATTCGTATCTATTTGTTTTCCATTTCAAAATTGCAAATATCCTAGAAGTTTTTTGACCTGTAAACTCACTGACAGTTGTTACGTACTTACTTGCTTCTAATTTCATTCATCCTTCTAATTTCATCGTTCCTGGAACAAATATTTTCAGAAATAAACGTTTTAAAAGTATTAACAAACGATATTGATACCTTGTTTCATTTGGATCTGACCTTTTTCGTCAGAAATGAGCAAATATTCTTGAAGGACTTCCCTCCCGTAAAGCCACTGACAGTTGTCATAATTTTCCGATGTCATAAATAATCATAAATAATGCAACTTACGACATTTGCGACAAATTATTGAGATTTTTTTTGGAATTTATCTAACCTTTTTACAAATGAGAAACAAATAAAATATAAAACAATACACGCAAGGTAACGGGTTTTACTGGCTCAAGGAGGTAACTGACTCGCCTGCGGCTCGTCAATTATATCCTCCATTCGCCAGTAAAAACCCTCTTACCTTACTAGTAATGTTATATACTATTTCTCAAAAATGTCTATATGTTTGTGTTTCTGAGGGCTCGTTCTATTTGGATGTAATTTAACAATTTCGAGCCGAAAATTGTCTCAAACGATAAGGTTCGACCCCTTGATGACGAATGATTCATCAATCAATTTCAAGGAAGGTTCGGTTTCTGAATACCTAGTTGACTATATTTCCACATTCAAATATCCAATTCGTGTGAAATTCATTATGAGGGTGAAGATCTTTATACTGAATGTTCATTTAAAATTTCAAGGGTATCACATAATCAAAACCATAGAATTTCGATATGTTAAGTCATCGATATTTCATATATCTCATTTTTCGAATTATTTTTGAGATATTAATTCCGATCGCACTCATGTATTTAGTACGAGGGCAATTCAAATATAAACGAGACTTTCAGTCACAATAGTAGATAACATTCCTGATTTTTATGTTGTTGAGTAGGTTTGTCAGAAGTAAGGGAAGCACGTCGGATTGCCTCATCGACCCTCTCGGTGTCCACTGTGAGGATGTTTGAGCAAGAAGCACAGAAGGCGTAAAACTGGCCAAAATCTTGAGGAGATTGACTGCCCATGTTTGGAGAAGAGACACTATCGCGAGCCAGAGTGTTTGCATGGCATAAACAGTTCGTGGAGGGTCGTGATTGTGTTGAAAATGAGAGCCATGACCGCAGCGGACAACATCAGTACTGTTCGACAGCTTATTTGAGACGACAGAAGTCGTACCACTTCTGAAATTGCAAGTTAGGTCGGAATGAGTTATGGGAGCACCTACTCCATACTCACAGAAGAGCAAGGGTACCGTAAGGGTTGCGCAAGGTGGTTTCCTCGCCTTCTCACAGCTGACCAGAAATTGCATCGTTTCCAGATGTATGGGCGTCTTCTTGCACGATCTTAGGAACAAGGAGATTTCTCACTCACATTATCACCTGTGATGAAACATGGATGCACCACTATACCCCAGAGTATAAACAAGCGAGTAAGGAGTGGAGAGAACAATACGTTGCGCAAATGACGGAGGAACCTCTTGCTCAAACATCGTCACAGTGGACACCGAGAGGGTCGATGAGGCAATCCGACGTGCTTCCCTTACTCCTGACAAACCTACCCAACAACAAAAAAATCAGGAATGTTCTCCCCCCACTACTGTGGCTGAAAATCGAAAAGTCTCGTTTATATTTGAACTGCCTTCGTAGCAAAATCGTACAGATCTTCCATGGAATATGGTCATTCAAAATTTTTGTTCGTCGAAATCTCAGACAAAACAAAAGCGATCGAACTGAAATTTTGCGGCCACATACAAGATACTCATAAGAAGCCTCATACGAAATATTATAGTCATAGTATTCACAGAACGATTGAAAATTCAATTGGAATATTGAAAACGAAGACACCTATATTTCCACATTAAAGTATCCAATTCGAGTGAAATACATTATAAGGATGAAGATCTTTATACTGAATGTTCATGTGAAATTTCTAGAGTATCACATAATCAGTTTTTCTTTCTCAAGTAAGTTCTTCATCAGAAATTTTTATATATTGATAAAAAAATTTATGATTTAAATTTATAACTTTTAAATCTGTCGAAGTTTTGAAATCATTTATAATTGTGTATACCTTTTATTTATTTTTCTGTTGTTTGTGGCTTGACCGCTTTTTATGTACTCGTTTATTCCTCTTTCTTTTAACTTTGACTATGTTTTTTAACATTTTGTAATTGACACGAACATCTCCTTTTTTGAATATACCTGTATTTTCAGATAGCCTGAAGATGACCCTAAATTTGTGAGGGTCGAAACATATGTAGCCATTAATTCATCACTACACCAATAAACGAGTATTCAAAAGCACCAGCTCAGAGCTTCTCTCGATTTTTTCAGAAAATAATAAAATACATTCATAATGAAACATCTAATGACTATCTTGTGAATTGTGGCTTCCACGATAACGATTTTACGCTAGGTTCGCTCATTTTGCATCGCAATAACGTTCTCATTAGATGTTCCCTGACCTATTTCAAACGTTTCATCCTGAAAACTAATAAAAGCCCGACACGATTCAACTTAGTGGCCTTTTGTGTAATAACTGAATTCACCCCCGTCTTGTTCTAACCATTCCGGGGCCACTTCTCCACTGAATATACATGGACCGAATGCCGATTAAAACTTGCAGAATCTGTCCGCCATTTCGAATACGAATTCATTATAGCTGCAACCTCTGTACGTTTTGGTCGCGCCAATTCAATAGAACTTGTATTACAGAAGTTTCTGTATTTCTCGACACTATGACATGATGGAATTATTGATAAAGATGGAAGGGAATTATTGTAGACCAAGCAATAGAGCTATCAAAAGGTCGATTTCGTGACAAAAATACTACCTGAAATCTGACTGTGCAGTCATGCAATAGGTAGTTTCTACATGTTTTTCATGATAAATTCCACTCCTGAATCGTCTTAGGTTTTTTTTGAGAAGCGAAAAATAGCCAAAAAAAATCCAAAATTTTGCTTTTTCGCTTATAAAACGTGAAGTATTGATCTGATCGAAAAGCTGTTAAGGCACTTTTTGTAGAGAATTCAAAAACAAAAAAAAATGAGAGGTGACACGTTTCAAGCGGATAATTAATTTCCGAGAAAAGTCCAAAAAACTTTGAAAAAAACATC
The DNA here is from genome assembly GCA_013421045.1 of Propylea japonica. Lineage (NCBI taxonomy): Eukaryota > Metazoa > Arthropoda > Insecta > Coleoptera > Coccinellidae > Propylea > Propylea japonica. The sequence continues at coordinate 98,704,168 of CM024241.1, forward strand.
AGTTTTTCGAAAATTCATAACTTGGTTAATTTCTGAGATGAAGCGTAGTTGCTCTGAATTTAAGTAGTTATTAACATATACTTTATTGGTGCACAATTACGAAGCTGTCGGATGAATAGTTTTTGCACAATCGCAGTTTTCCGAATTCGACGTACTTTTTTCAAGAAGGTCGTGATACTCGGCTACTTGTCGGATTTGAATTTTACAAAGAGCATTTTGAAGAAGAAATAAAATTATTCAAATCGTATAGTCTCTCGATACCGACCGATAATGTTTAGTGGGTGAAAAACGGCGTTAAACAGGAGCAAAAAGGCTCGAATGAATCAAACTAGTCGCGGAGTGGGAGTCGCCTGCTACGCGAGGGGAAAACTGTATACCTTGTATCTTTCGCGCGTCGCGTAACGGGCGACTCCCACTCCGCGACTAGTTCGATGCATTCGAGCCTTTTTGCTCCTGTTTAACGCCGTTTTTCACCCACTAAAACATTATCGGTCGGTATCGAGAGACTATACGATTTGAAGAATTTTATTTCTTCTTCAAAATGCTTTTTGTAAAATTCAAATCCGACAAGTAGCCGAGTATCACGACCTTCTTGAAAAAAGTACGTCGAATTCGAAAAACTGCGATTGTGCAAAAACTATTCATCCGACAGCTTTGTAATTGTGCACCAATAAAGTATATGTTAATAACAAAAAGTGCCTAAACAGTTTTTCGATCAGATCGATACTTCACGTTTTATAAGCGAAAAAGCAAAATTTTTGATTTTTTTGGCTATTTTTCGCTTCTCAAAAAACGCCTAAGACGATTCAGGAGTGGAATTTATCATGAAAAACATGCAGAAACTACCTATTGCATGACTGCACAGTCAGATTTCAGGTAGTATTTTTGTCACGTAAAAAACCTCTATTGCTTGGCCTATAACTAAATTCACCCCCGTCTTGTTCTAACCATTCCGGGGCCACTTCTCTGTCTGCCATTTCGAATACGAATTCATTATACGTAGCTGCAACCTCTGTACGTTTTGGTCGAGCCAATTCAATAGAACTTGTATTACAGAAGTTTCTGTATTTCTCGACACTATGACATGATGGAATTATTGATAAAGATGAAAGGGTCATGGAATTCCTTGTTCCGATGAACGCCCGGAATTTAATATCGCGTTTCGGTTTAATTAGAGTGTATAAGGTTGGCGGAATTGGACACCTCGTGAGGCAGAGGCCTCTTCCATTCTAGATTCAAAATTGATGACTGGAGGCCAATCGTAAGAGGAACTCATTGTCTGAATTTATTTGACGTGTAAAAGGTTTTATAGTCCAGTGAAGTTTTTCTGTCGAAGTTTTTTCATGATTTTTGCGGAAAAAAGTTAAATATTTCTCAACAAACTGAACCACGGAAGAAATCAATTGCTTATTCTGTCTGTTTTGCTGTCCATAGGGAATGGCTTAAAGAATAGCACCTAGGAAAGTAGCAGGGTTTATTGATATATCGATTGAAATATAATCTGGAAGGATTCTGCATTTCTAAAAAACTTTTCAAGTTTTCACTCCTAGTTTCTGAAACAGAAATAATTGAAAATATTTTTCCGCCGACCTCGAAATAAAAGGTGATTTTAATGTGTTTGAAATTGATCATTAATGACCCATTTTAATGCACAATTTTTTGGCTATTTTAAAGTGCAATCCTAATGGCAACCGTTCACAAATTATTCAGAAGCACTACAAGAAATGTCAAAACTCTACTGGAACATAGATACATAGAAATTTCATTATGTTAATTGTAATTTTTGTGCAGAATGAGAATGTATTTCAATCAAGAATTCATACTCAAATCATATTGAGATCGTCGGAAAAATCTTGTAATCAACTCGGTTGTTAATCGAGCGACTAATGGTCTCGAAATATTAACACGTTCGCTCCGCTCACGCATTAAAATATCTTGACCATTAGTCGCTGTCTTTAATAACTTAGTTGATTAAATAACTATTAATTGAAATGAAATGCTCGTGCGAAAATCTTTGCACTAATTTGTCAGGAGCAAATTGGTTTTGAAAAAATTGTTGTCTAACAGTAAAAGTAAAAAATGAAATAAATGAAAAGGATAATGTAACGTTTCGGTGTCTATATCGGACACCTTCTTCAGACAAACTTGTGAAATCTTCGGAATTGTGTTTTTTCGTTTGCAGTCTAATTGACATTGAATTCTTTGTGTGTGAGAATTTCTCATACAATTTCTTCAATTTTCTGAAACTAGTGATAGAAAAAGGCCCATACCTTTCTTTCAGATATCGATTGAAATATAATCTGGGAGGATTCTGCATTTCTGAAAAATTCTTAGGTTTCCACTCCCAGTTTCTGAAACAGAAATAATTAAAAATCTTCGAATTAAGATGAAATGCTCCTGCGAAAATCTTTGCACTAATTTGTCAGGAGCAAATTGGTTTTGAAAAAATTGTTGTCTAACAGTAAAACTAAAAAAGGAAATAAATGAAAAGGATAATGTAACGTTTCGGTGTCTATATCAGACACCTTCTTCAGACAAACTTGTAAAATCTTCGAAATTGTGTGTTTTTCGTTTGCAGTCTAATTGACATTGAATTCTTTGTGTGTGAGAATTTCTTATACAATTTCTTCAATTTTCTGAAACTAGTGATAGAAAAAGGCCCATACCTTTCTTTCAGATATCGATTGAAATATAATCTGGAAGGATTCTGCATTTCTGAAAAATTCTTAGGTTTCCACTCCCAGTTTCTGAAACAGAAATAATTAAAAATCTTCGAATTAAGAGGAAATGCTCCTGCGAAAATCTTTGCACTAATTCGTCAGGAGCAAATGGGTTTTGAAAAAACTGTTGCCTAACAGTAAAACTAAAAAAGGAAATAAAGGAAAAGGATAAGGTAACGTTTCAGTGTTTATATCAGACACCTTCTTCAGACAAACTTTTAAAATCTCCGGAATTGTGCGTTTTTTCGTTTGCAGTCTAATTGACATTGAATTTTTCGTGTGTGAGAATTTCTTATACAATTCCTTCAATTTTCTGAAACTTGTGATAGAAAAAGGCTCATACCTTTCTATCAGATATCGATTGAAATATAATCTGGAAGATTCTGCATTTCAAAAAAACTTTTCAGGTTTTCACAGTCTTTGAAACAGAAATAATTAAAAAACTTTTAGATGAGATGAAATGCTCCTGCGAAAATCTTTGCACTAATTTGTCAGGAGCAAATTGGTTTTGAAAAATTGTTGCCTTACAGCAAAACTAAAAAAGGAAATAATTAAATTAATTAAATAACTATTTCTGGGAGTGAACCTGAAAAGTTTTTGAAAAAAAGGGTTTAATTATACTTTTCACGTTTTCATAATTTTCAATAATTTTATCGGTGCCACTGGTGATTCGACTGCCGAAAACTTCACGCCTTCAAAAGTGACCATTTCCGTAGGATTTCGAGTTTCCCAATCTAATATAACCCATAAGTCCGCGTTAAGAATCCAATTCTTTTCTGAAAAACTATGTATTTCAGGCGTTATAAATTACAGATTGCGCCCTGGAAACTTGAGAAGTTTTCCAGTGTTCCACAGATTAATTCTCTCGAATTTCCCAACCGGAATTGTAGCTGTAAATATCGGGGGGGCGCGCGTTGGCAGCACCTCCGCAAAGTTCGGACGGACATTCTCTCCCCGAAGAGTTCCCGCCCCAAAATCACTCGGGAATTGACCCAATTTCAGTTCCTTAGCCGGAATTAGGGTAATTTCTTGATAACGCCGCCGCCGCCACTGCGTTGTGCTAATTGCGCCTTCTAGATCTTCGCTACATGACGCGAATTTTATTTTGTTTCTTTACGTTTAGGTCGTTTTTTTTCGTTGGGGTTAATTCTACCCATTAGGCTTCAGTATTTTTGTATCTACTGTTAGATTAATAGCGGAGTTCATTTTATACATTTGCGACAGTTCGTATTATTTCATGAGATTGGTGATTTCGCGCGCGTGTTCCTCTGGAGACTATCACATCTCAAATTCGGTTAATTCTTCTTATGATACCTTTGACAGCCTTGGTTGCGCTAAGTATATTATAAAGGGTTTTCCAATAAGAGGTGTTATTTTGAATAGCCTGCTATTTCGGTAGATGTCACGTTTGAAGCTGTCATTTTTTGACATTTGACAAGTAGAAACTACACCATTGATAAAAATGGAACGATACACGCTTCAAGAACGCATTGAAATTATTGAAATTCACTATAAAAATGGTGAAAATTTGGCAGAGACGGTTCGTAAAACTCGAACTGTTAGGACAAGTTAGTGATGTGAAGAATAAAACCCGTGCACGTCGCTCAAGAACAGCCGAGAATATTGCTGCTGTAGTCGAAAATGTTGAAGAAAACCCAGGTTTGTCCATTCCTCGTCGTTCTTTGGAATTAGGCATTCCACAAACGTCATTACACCGTATTTTGCATAAAGATTTGGGTCTTAAGGCTTATAAAGTTCAGTTAACAGAAGAACTCAAGCCTGCCGATCATCAACAACGTCGTGTCTTTGCTGATTAGGTCGTTGAAATGCATGAAAATGATCCGGAATCACAATTGGTCACCGAGATCTTGTGATTTAACACCTTGCGACTTCTTCCTTTGGGGCCACGTGAAAGAGAAGGTTACGCCAATAGCCCAGTGTCGATTAAAGACCTCAAAGATGAAATTCGTGAAGCTATCGAGGACATAGGGCAGCCACTTTGCGATTTGGTTATAGAAAATTTCATAAAAAAGATATGGTCCTGTAAGCGTGGTCGTTTTGGTCATTTGGCTGATGTTATTTTCCACTATTAACGGCATAGCTTTTTCTTTATAATGAATGAATGAATGAATGATCATTTATATTGAAAAATAGTATTTTTCTTGAATATCAAAATAACACCTCTGTAGAATTTCATCTGGACTCGAATATTTCGTTCGACTTAAATGTATTCGGTCTAGATCTATATTTAGAAATCTCCCTGTGTTAAACTCTACCTAGCAACAGCCCCAAGTTCATGTGGTACTTGAAAGGGTCTGTTCGACCTAACAGGTCAGGCAGTGCATTGGTAAAGGTCAAACAGTGAACACATTCTCAAACAGAGAATAATATTTCAAAATCAGTGCATTCAAAAGTACAGGTATCACTAACTGTGAGTTCTAGTGATCATTTTACTAGGTGTAAATTAAATAGCTTTTAGGTGGAAAGTGTTTAATTTCAATACCTAAACATCGTTATATTTTGTATACAACAGAATATAAGTGTATTTTCGTGGTCCTACACAATAGGGGAATTAAATAATCTTCTATTGAAATAGTCGATATTTTTCATAGTCCTCGAGCTAGGATATTTTTCATGGTCCTTCGAGCCACATAGTGGAAATTTTACAACCTCTCATTGGAAAACCCTTTATATTATTCAAAACCTTCAAGATGATAAGAGAGATCCATTTACAGCGTTCCATAGCGAGAGATGAACGCGGTAAACGAGATGAAAAATTAACGCGGTAGTCTACCTCGAATGTACGCTAAGTGCAACCTTGTTCGTGAAGTGAATTCGTCCATTTCGTCATGCAAACTTGTTTAAAGTTGGAATTGAATTTTCCCGGAAAACCTAACGCGCCGCAAGCCGCTTCCAGATGCTCTGACACAGAGTTTTACCTCGTTCAGTATCATTTTCTGGCCTCGTTAATGTTATATTCGCCGGCCGGCGAAAAAAATCCAAACGGGAAAATTCTAGTGATGCTGGGTCCCACCAGGATGTCGTAAAATATGAAAACGCGCGCGAATGATCTCTTTACGGGCCGTGGTTCTAATTTCGGTTACGTCGAAGCAGGCTATGGCGAGAGTAAAACGAATTTTACATGGGAGTTTATTATTTCCTGTTGAGTTTTCCTCTTCCGAGTCTGATTTCGGGAATGGAAATGAAAAAGAGAAAATGACTGTAACGTGATATAAAAAATAGGAGGTAAAATGTACAACCAGCATGGACTGGAATGCTTTTCTGGTGGAAATGGCCTTTTAATTGAGTTTTTCGTATACTTTTTCTACTGCTGTTACTACCTGGTTCATAAAATGCGATTGGTGGTTTCTCGGGTATCAAAAATTTAGGAAAGCGCTAACGTGAGTTTTTTAGCTTCTGGTGAAACAACCATTTGAATTCGAAACTAGTCTCGACTAGCTTATCTAATTAAAATAGGATTTTTTGGGCGAGTAGACTATTTCCTAATTCTCAATTTTCTGATGTCCGGAGTATATCCTGCTTGATTCAATAGTTTGTGTATTGAATTCACTCTCTGAATAGTTCAATATTGGGAAGCTAATTCTCGGAATCGAAATGAATCGTACTAATATTCCATCGCTCCAAAACTGGGCAGATGGAACTAAATTAGACCCCAATAATGTGGCTTCTGAATAGTCACAAGTTTGCAAACGCATCAACAAGCTCAGCTACTCGGACAAACTAATAATTTCAGAGTACGATTTGGGATATCGAATTGATGAAAATCAGCTCTAATTGGAGTTTCAGAGATTAAATTCCGAATGATGAGACCGTCACAATACAACTAAGAAATAAACATTCTAATACATATAGTAGACAATTAACAATGTTACCCACTTTCCATAAATTCATTAATAGTATATGGCTCTAGCCATAGCAACATACTGTAGATATCTTTCCGAAAGGATGTGATGTTTTTGTTTTGTTGAATCTTGAGCGGAAGTTTGTTGAACAGTTTCAAGCACATATATGTACAATTCTTCTCAGTCAAAGATAAACTATGTTTGGGGATTATGTAAACGTACACGCTTTTTTATTGTTATCATAACGAAATATAATGTATTTTAAGTTTTGATATTATGAGGATAGAATTAGATGAACAGAAAAGTAAAAAAATATATGCTAACAGGAAAAAGAAACGTTAAAACTGATGAAAATTCAACCCACAGTTAATTGACGAATAAAGCAATTGATATATTGAGAAAAATTTTCTTACAGTAGCTTGATTTCTGAATAGTTTTCATGAAATTCCTCGGGAGTATATTCAAAACAACGAACAAAATTCATCATTTCCCTGAAATCCCAAAGAGAGCAAAAAAGCAGTTGTGTTTCTGGCAAACAGTTATAAATTGATGCTCAAGAGACCTCTCCAATAGGTCGTTGCTCAACATTTCCTCTCTTCCCGTAAGAGGCCACTCTATCCCTTCAGGGACTTGAAATTATGTCACTTCACCTTATCTTCTATAGGACCACTTATACATGAGAGGTTTTCCCTTTTCCTTCTATAAAATCAGCGTATTTCTGTACTGAACTTTAAAAATATGCCTCGTTATGATATTTTCAAATCTCACGAATGAAAAAGTTTATTTTTTGAGGAAAGAATTGAACAAGTTCGTGATTATAATATTATATATTAGTTGCAGAGTAGATGAATAACCTAAATAAAGACTACAGCGCCATCCGTTGATCTGATTTGTGACCATAAACATACGGGCATCAGGCAATCCAAAATACATTCATACATCCCTCACACTTCGATACCTTCTCCTACCCGCCTAGTGCCTACCTCGGAGACGCATTTTGGTGCTATTTCATCTTCAAACTGCCATATCTTTTGATGTAATTGAATGATGTAAAAGGCAATTTCGTTCTAAATTAAATACTGGGTATGAACGACGTATTTAATTGGATAAAGATCAATAGCGTATTCATAAAAAAATACTCCCAAATAATGGATAATTTTGAGAAACTTTTGGATACCTTTAAAAGGTAATACCGAGTAAACCTTGAAAGATAGATATATGCTATCGCGGACTTTTTTGTAGAACTATTGAAGAGGTACATTTCCGTCATACATTGTTTTCATATAATACGTCTTACGGTTTTCGCTGCGCACCTGAAAATAGCTGATTTTGGTACTCATATTTTTATCATTGAAGTTATAGTAGGTTTCCTTAATTTTCTCGGGTGAAAAATATAGCCTATGTTACTCAGGGATAGTGTAGCATTCTAAGGGTGAAAGAATTCTTGAAATCGGTCTAGTAGCTTATGAGTTAACTCGTAGGTATCAAACCCACAAATCCACAAACCCACAAACATACAAATCTTTCCTCTTTATATATTATATATTAGTATAGATGTGCTCAAATTTCATATAAACATCCGTAATGTTTTCTCTTCTCGTCTATTTTAAACATAATGACAATTTTTTTGAGGTTTATTTTTCTTCACAATATGTCTTTCAATTTTCCAGAATTATGCAATAAATTGACCTCGAATTCCTGTGGATCATTTCGTTATTGCTTATCAAAGCCCATACGCAAGCTAAGAATTTTATTATCCATGAATATATTAAATTTATCGACGTATTGGTATTCGTCCAGCCTCTGAAGATTCGCGAGTCCTACAGGAAATAAAAATATTATAAACTTGATATTGAAAATTCCAGCAAAGGGAATAGGATTATAAACTTGCCATATTGAACGAATATAAAGATATTGATTCCCTTCCGCCGGAATGAATACGAGAGAAAATTGAATCCCCGGAAATTTTATTTCTGTGCATAAATAAAATATCAACGGATTTCAGCTCGTAAAAGTCGAGGAAGAAAAATCCGATGAAAATAAATTTTCCCATCAAAATTGAACTATTTTTCGCAGACTCCGCTTCTAATATGCCCTGAATGTTAAAGGGATGCAATTTCAAAGGAAGCTTAGGTACATGGGAGGACATTATTAGTAGTTACATGTACTTCTAGAACGCCTCTGAAGTTGGAGATGCTTCTGTATGAAATATGCAGTGGAATGAAACATTATTACGTCAGAATTCAAGACGGGCCCTTAGCAGGTGCTTTGAGCACTCGTTCATTGGTGGAGCAGTAAGGCTATAACCTCAAAATTTGATGTAGGACTCAAGATTTATACAACATATATACAGGGTGTCCCGTAAAATGTGGAAAATCTCTCGGATTCAGATAGAACATAAAAATGAAGATGACAAGTTCCCATAATTTTTTTTCCGAGCGGCCCTCCCTACGAAGAAACGACCTCCTAAATGACGCCACTGGAAATCCTTTTTAGTGGAATAAGTTTCAAACTACTCGATATAATATGATGAAAATTGATATGATTAATAGTATTAAAGACCTCTTAAATCACCGCACTCAAATTTCAATCAGCTTATTCAGATAACCAGGGGCGGACTGGATTGTACATTTTAATGCTCACATTTTTAACACCCTGTAGGATAAGGTGATGAAAAAACAAATTTGGATACCTTGAACATTAAGCTAAAGAAAAGTTACTCTTGTTCAGTGTCGATAAAATGAACCGTTCTCGAAAAAAAAAGAAAGAAGTAAGTATAATAATTGAAATTTATTCCATTAAAATTCCAGTGGCGTCATTTAGAAATTTAAAGAATGATGGTAACTTGTCATCTTATTTTTTTATGTTCTATCTAAATCCGAGAGATTTGCCGGGACCCCCGTATAATCTCAGCACGATCGGACTTTTATTCTGGAAATTATTCAAAAAATGAAATATGTAAAAAATCGATTACTGAAAATAAGAAAGTTCTATGGTTTTGATTCCACAATCCTTTTGCGGATTGCTTTGAATAAGTATTGTATATTTTGCTGCAAAATTTGAAACCATTTTCGGCTAAAAATTCGAATATTACAGACATTTGGGCACAACGATGTACCTCTTGTTTAAGTAGAAAAAGCGTTCAAAAAAAGATAGAGTAGTGTAGTTGACGGTATTCTTACTTTACAGGAAAAAAGATCAGTATACTGTGTAATTCCATTTCCTCTACTTGGCAAGAAAATAATGATAATAATAAATAAAAAAGAGTTTATTCAGGAATAACCCCCAAAAATACTGTAGACTTAATAATAATATAATAACTGTGCAATAATAAACATAAAACCTCATTCTTAAACTGCAGCGAATAAAAAAGTTGTTATTCAGAGATCAGGAATTTAGCCCACCTATAAATTCACTCCATTATGCGGCATAATATAATGTTAATAATACGTAAAACACTCTTCGATAAAAAGGAGACTGTTAACCAAATTCAACGTCATCTAATCCCATCTTCCGCTTTATAATCACATCCCTTCATCTCCGCCTTACGTATACTGAGATCCAGCAAATAAGTGGAATACATTAACTCCAAACCAAAGACTAGTTAGAATACCTATCTCTCAGATCCTGAGCTTGGAAAATTATGGAAAGCCACGAACCGTTATAATTGAGCCAATTTAATCGCATTTTCTGTTTGATCAAAGAGAAGGTGGGCGACGAAATAATGTCAAGACGAAAATCGGTCTTGGAGAATTCTTGATTCATAATTTATTACCCAGCAATTTTCGTAGCGTTTGGACCATATTTGAGTAGGAAGAATGAGTCTTTGACGATATTATAATATACTAGCAGACCCAACAGACGTTGTTCTGTATACACAAAAATTCATTCAATTCGATCCAGCCGTTTAGTTGCATAATAGATGAATAACCTAAATAACTGTTGATCTGATTTGTGATCATAAACATACGGGCATTAGGCAATCCATTCATTCATACATCCCTCACACTTCGGTACCTTTTCCTACCCGCCTAGTGCCTACCTCGGAGACGCATTTCGGTGCGATTTCATCTTCAACCTGCCATATCTTTTGATGTATTCATCATAATTGAATGATGTGAAAGGCAATTTCGTTCTAAATTAAATACTGGAGATGAACGACGTATTTAATTGGATAAGGATCAATAGCGTATTCATAAAAAATACTCCTAAATAATGCATAATTTTGAGAAACATTTGGAAAACTTTAAAAGGTTATACCGAGTAAACCTTGAAAGATAGATATATAATATCCCGGTCTTTTTTGTAGAACTATCAAAGAGGTACATTTCCGTCATACATTGTTTCCATGTACGTCTTACGGTTTTTGCAGCGCACCTGAAAATAGCTGATTTTGTTACTCATATTTTTTATCATTGAAGTTATAGTAGGTTTCCTTAATTTTCTCGGGTGGAAAGTATAGCCTATGTTACTCAGTGATAGTGTAGCATTCTAAGGGTGAAAGAATTATTGAAATCAGTCTAGTAGCTTATGAGTTAACTAGTATCAGACCCACAAACATACAAATCTTTCCTCTTTATAATATTAGTATAGAAACACAGTGAAACTTCCCTATAACGAAAGTCTGTATAACGGAACTTCTTTGTATAACGAATTTCGTACAAGGCATTGCATCTTGAATCGAAATTCCACGTTAAAAACACCCTATAAAATTCTCTGTATAACGAAATTTTTCCTGGCGTACGTAATAAATCCCTACCTTACACTAAATCATTAAGGCGGACAAAGAGATCCTTCTGAAATAGTTTTAAATACACCCCTGGCTGTTTGTTTCAATCTAACCATTACGCTTGTGTGAAAAGTTGTGGGAAAATGTCTAAAAGGAAGTGCTTAAGTTTGAATGATAAACTTAAATTTATCAGTGAAGTCGACCGTGACATTGCCGACTATAGAAAAAAATTTTCTGTATGACGAAATTTCTTTATAACGAATATTTTTGCGGATTAAGCTCTTTCGATTTAAGGAAGTTTCACTGTATGCAGAGAGTATTAGGTATCCACGATCAAGATAAGCTTTGCACAATGACTGCATTTCTGCACTGCGACCTATGTAGTTTTTTGTGCGTTGCCATACTGCAGTTGTTTACATCATGCGTTTCTTTGAATCTCAAGGCACAATTTGAATAAAAATACCTGAAATAGTGGCTTATTTGCAGATTTACTGATAGAGATGTTAGGAGTTCTCGCGAGCTATAGCATCACTGTGAAAGAACTGAAGTTACTATTTGGTGCCATGAAAGCTGTAAATGGAAAGTGGGTAAGTATCACTAGAAATTTTTGGTCTTATTTAATTTTGACCCAGGTCATTTTAATTTTCAATAGAAGGTCGTAGATTATAAATTTATAATTAGCCTTTCAATAAAATTATTTTTTTTAAATAAATCACTTTTTGTGGTAAAATCGTGAAAAGTTGGCCCACTTTGGAGTGCTGTATGAACTAGAAAAATGTCACTGGAAAGGTGCTGATTTTTTTCATTATAGAGGATTTTAAACGAATACACAGAAGAAACTTTCATTCACACAAATCAAAAAGTTTTGATTTTCCGAATTTTTCCGAGACAGACCATTACTTTCAAAATAATTATTTTATATAAAAACTGTTGGGATAATATTAATCTACGCTCTCGAGTTGATAATTGTAATTGTGTGTAATTTTGGTGGCCAAGTTTCCGCGAATATTCCAGAGAAAGTTAATTATTTTTCAAAAAAGTCATTTTATTGACAAAGTAATTACATATTCGTTTTCTAGTACCTTCGATTAAGAAATGAAATTACCCGGATCAAAATTACACAACAAAAAAAAGTTTTCCTCTTCCTCTTCTTAGACGATTCTGATATTGAAATATGTCTTTCATTTCTGCACAGCCCTGTAGAAACAAATTTCTGGGTCAGTTCAGAATCGTTGTTTCCTGAACTATCCCCATTCTTTTCAGCAAAACTCTAATACAACTTTCATTTGTCGAAACTTCTCGCGACATAAAATCACACATTGCAGCAGCAACTCCTCCTCCCTCTGTTCCTCCACCATGACCTCTTCCGGCGCCCCATTTATCCCCAACTTCTAGCCATTACGACCGGCTCCATAGCCTTCTACAAATTATTATCTACTTAACTCGATTTTTTCCACGTTTCCTGCAGCTCTGACTTATTGGACTCCTCCTTCGCTAACCGCTCCACCTTTTGTTTTCAGCCTCGTCACTCAGCCAAACTACTGAACGTGCTCCGTCAAATGCCCCAGAGGAGCGGACCAGATGTTTTTTTCAGTTTTCCGGGACGCAAGGGATCGGTAAGTGATTTCTAACGACTTTAACGCACTCTACAGGACTCCTTCGGGCTATTTTCGTCCATTCAAAATTCATGAACGGAACGGGAGAACGTTTTTTTGTGGGTCTGTATGGGGTGTGCATAGATAGCCCTTTTATTCTTCGTTGTTTTTATTTGGTACGGTTGCAATTACCGAATTGGGAATTAAACATTTATTTTTACGATGGTGCGTTTGTCTTTTCGCAGAATGAAATAGAGGATGGTATTAACGGTAGGTTATAGAAGATGGTGACTCTAATCGGATGAACAGAGACCGATCATTTCATTGCGACCCATATAGCGGAAATAATTGCAGTTGAAACATGGAGAAAATTCAAATTTCAGGTCCGCAAAATTCTTTTTTTCGAATTATTTCAAAAACGAAAGCTTCAGATGAATAGTTTTTATGCTCGAATTATACACAATTAAGTGACTAACAATAAAAGGTATCAATCATTTCATTGCGACCCATATAGCGGAAGTAATTGCAGTTCAAAAATGGAGAAAATTGAAATTTCAGGTCTGAAAAATTCTTTTTTTCGAAACATTTCAAAAACGAAAGCTTTAAATAAAAAGTTTTTATGCTCGAATTATACACAATTGAGTGACGAACAATAAAAGGTATCAATCATTTTATTGCGACTCATATAGTTAAAACATGAGGAAAATTCAAATTTCAGGTCCGAAAAATTGTTTTTTTCGAATTATTTCAAGAACGAAAACTTCAAATGAAAAGTTTTTATGCTCGAACAATACACGATTACGTGACGAACAATAAAAGGTATCAATCATTTCATTGCGACCCATATAGCGGAAGTAATTGCAGTTCGAAAATGGAGAAAATTGAAATTTCAGGTCCGAAAAATTATTTTTTTCGAAATATTTCAAAAACGAAAACTTCAAATGGAAAGTTTTTATGCTCCAATCATACACAATTAAGTGACGAACAATAAAAGGTATCAATCATTTCATTGCGACCCATATAGCGGAAGTAATTGCAGTTAAAAAATGGAGAAAATTGAAATTTCGAGTCCGAAAAAATTCTTTTTTCGAAATATTTCAAAAACGAAAGCTTCAAATGAAAAGTTTTTATGCTCGAATTATAGACAATTGAAGGACGAACAATAAGAGGTATCAATCATTTCATTGCGACCCATATAGCGGAAATAATTGCAGTTAAAAAATGGAGAAAATTGAAATTTCGAGTCCGAAAAATTCTTCTTTTCGAAATATTCCAAAAACGAAAACTTCAAATGGAAAGTTTTTATGCTCGAATTATACACAATTAAGTGACTAACAATAAATGGTATCAATCATTTCATTGCGACCCATATAGCGGAAATAATTGCAGTTAAAACATGGAAAAAATTTAAATTTCAGGTCCGAAAATTTTTTTTTCGAAATATTTCAAAAACGAAAGCTTCAAATAAAAAGTTTTCATGCTCGAATTATACACAATTGAGTGACGAACAATAAAAGGTATCAATCATTTCATTGCGACCAATATAGCGGAAGTAATTGTAGTTTAAAAATAGAGAAAATTGAAATTTCGAGTCCGAAAATTTTTTTTTCGAAATATTTCAAAAACGAAAGCTTCAAATGAAAAGTTTTTATGCTCGAATTATACACAATTGAGTGACGAACAATAAATGGTCATCAACAATACCGATACGTCTCGCGGTGACCCAATTAGAATTCTTGTTCTTGAAATATGAACAAGCTCACAAGACCTTTTAAGTTCAGTTCAGTGAATTTCGAATATTTCCTGATCTACTCTTTTATGTATAAATAAACATCAACACTCGTATACAACAGCATTCTGTTAATGAAGTTTTTTACGAGATATATTCATATGAAGGCTTTTTTCACCAGAACTGCATCTGTAATATCTGAAAGCCCGCAGCGAAAATGAGCTGAAATAGCTTTTCCGCTCCAGAATTACTAGAATAATTCATAAAGATTATAGGAATTACAGGCAACACTTTTCATTCGGAATTTTGCTCTGGCAGGTATTGAATTCCGCGAAAAAAAGAATGAAACCTGAAATAATAACCGCCTGTTCTAGTTGAAATGGCGAAATTTTTCATTAGTTTTCCGTTTATTCCATTAGAAAAATTGATTTCTTTGTTCTCATTTCACGGTAAAGGTTCGCTCTTATAACAAACAACAGTTTTTTCATAAAATACATATTATATTTCTAAAAATTCCCGATAAACTGCTTTTACCCAGATGGGTCATGAATCTGTAGCTTCCTAGTCTGAACATTCTGAAGTTTCGGTTAAGCTAGTACCTAGTTGGTCCCCCACGACCTCGTCTCAAGCATTCTACCCTACGAGGCATACTTTCGATCAAACGATTTATAAAATTTTGGGGCAAATTCGTCCAAATATCCCGTAAAGCGTTAGAAAGGTCCTCCAGGTTATTGATCGGTTGTTCTAAGATTGACATTTGTCTAGACATCCCAGACCAGACATGTTCGATGCAATTCATGTCTGGAGAGCGAGCTGGCCTGTCCATCCTATCAATAGCATGAGTTGCTAGCGCTTCATTAACCAGACGACTACGGTGTGGACGGGCATTATCGTCAATTAAAATGAAATTCTCGCCCACGGCAGCCGCAAACGGAACAATTGTGGGTTCAATAATCATATCGTGATATCTCTGGCTGGTCATGGTGGTTCTGCAGAACAACCAACTCTGCGCGTTGGTTCAAACAAATGCCTCCCCATACACATATGGACCTCCGCCAAAAGCTGTGTGGGTACCATAAACTGTTCTGCATACTTTCGACCTCTTTCTCTCCAAGCAAGAATACGTCCATCGGAGTTGACCAAACGAAATCTAGACTCATCCGTAAATAAACATCGGCTACAATCTTCAAGTGTCCAATTGCGGTGTTCCTTAGCTTAGCCCATTGCCGTCGATGAACCCGGTGTTCCCTATTCAAACGGAGATGTTGTACCCTCCTACGTGCTCTCAAACCACGAACATGTAGTCGTCGTCTTACAGTCTGGTTCGAAATTAGAACTCCTGTTGCAACTCTCAGTGATCTATTGAGCCGCGACGCCGGGTAAGTGGGATTGTCTAGCAATTGTTGATCAGTGTACTATTGAATGAAACTGTCGAAAACATGTTGTCGAAGACAAGTGGTCGAAGACAAACTGTCGATGACAAGTTGTTGAGGACAAATGTAGCTGTCGAAGACAAGTTGTCAAAAACAGACTGTCGAAACAAACTGTCGAATTCAATTATAAGTCGATCACGATTCATACAAAAGCTAAAAGATCGCACTTTTCATCTGAATCGTGCATCACTTTCATATCCCAAATGCCATCTACTTCCACAAACGAGCGTTTCCGGTGTCAAAAACGCGTCTCAATTCGCCAAGTTCTAGCTTCCGGAATAGTAATCAACTAGATTGAAACTCCGAGGACGACGATGATTCGAAAAGAAAAACTGGAACGTCTCATTCATCCTCATTTTCCGAGACTCGCCCGTTCCGCAGATAACGCCCTGTTTGTTTTACGATACAGCTGTTTGTAGAGCTGCTTCCTTTGTTTGAACAGGGCGGATACTACCCAAAGGAAATATCATAAGTAGGCAGTAAGCGGCAGGGAAGTTTGTGCACGAGCTCCGAGGCAATCTTGGATGTTGATAATGTATTGTATTAGAGGAAACTACGGTCGCAGATCTCCTAAAGATACACCGAACAATCCCTGGACTAGAACAATTAGGTCTGCTGGGTCACTTTTGTTGGTTTAGGAAGTTATTGGTATTCTGAGATAAAGATAATTCCATTATGACGGACTTAGACAATAGTAAAGCTCGTTCCAATAAGAGGTGTTATTTTGAATAGCCCGCTATTTCGATGATGTCACGTTTGAAGCTGTCATTTTTTGACATTTGACAAGAAGAAACTACGCCATTAATACAAATGGAACGATACACGCTTCAAGAACGCATTGAAATTATTAAAATTCACCATAAAAATGGTGAACATTTGGCGAGACGGTTTGTAAAACTAGAACATTTTGGGTCGTCGTGAAGCACCTTGTCGGACCGCAATAAAAAAAGTGGTGGAAAAATTGGAGCTGCTGGGACAAGTTAGTGATGTGAGGAATAAAACCCGTGCACGTCGCTTAAAAACAGCCGAGAATATTGCTGTAGCCGAAAGTGTTGAAGAAAACTGAGGTTTGTCCATGCCTCGTCGTTCTTTGGAAATAGGCATTCCACAAACGTCATTGAACTGTATTTTGCATAAAGATTTGGGTCTTAAGGCTTTTGAAGTTCAGTTAACACACGAACTTAAGCCGGCCGTTGATATTTTGCTGAAAAAGTTTTAGGGCCCTGTCATCTCTCGAAGAGGTGATCACAATTGGCCACCGAGATCTTGTCATTTAACACCTGGCGACTTCTTCCTGTGGTTTCACGTGAAAAAGAAAGTCTACGCCAATAGCCCAGCGTCGATTCAAGACCTCAAAGATGTAATTCGTGAGGCTATCGAGGACATAGGGCAGCACTTTGCGATTTGGTTATGGAAATTTTCATTAAAAGAATATGGTCCTGTAAGCGTGGTCGTGGTGGTCATTTTTTTGAGGTTATTTTCCTGTATTAACGGCATAGCTTCTTCTTTATAATGAAATGAACATCCGATCATTTATATTGAAAGATGGCATTTTTCTTTGAATATCAAAAGAACACCTCTTATTGGAAAAGCCTTCAGTATAGTTATAAAGGGTGTTTCAATGAAAGCGTAAGATTTGAATTGCGTGCCATGTTTGACAGTCCTAATAACACATTATTATGATGGCAGATTGTAGTAAAAGGACCAGAGACGTAAAATCGCCATGTGGCAAAAGAATAGAACATATCTCTCTTCAGCGAACAGCGAATTCTCACTGAAAAATTCAAAGCTACATGTCTGCAACTAGTTTCCTATAACCCATAAGAAATTCATCGACAGAAAAATACACTTCGCAAAAAAATTAACGCACATTATGGAAATCTCGAATTTATTTTACAACTGAAGGTGTTCTCAATGATAATTATTTGTATCAGAATTATGCGTGCATATGTTGTCCACTTTCAAAGTTTCTTTCAATACAGATGTTTTTTTCCAGCAGGAATAAAAAAGTGAGACTATCAGATTTTGAATGTACTGGCTCCATTCTGAAATCAGTTGTTATCGATCAATTCTAGTGATCAATAGTTTTTCTTTCGTTTGATTTTTACACTCGATCGCTATGCAACGCGAAACACGCAATTTGACCCAAGAGGAATGTCCTCAAGCGGTAGTTTTAGTAGCATTGAGTGCCATTTGCCTCATACATTGGTGAAAATTTCATTTTTTTGGACGATAATGCCAGACCCCATCTTGCGCGCATCGTTCAGGAGTACCTTGAAGAGGTTGAAGTCTCTCGAATTGAATGGCCAGCAAGAAGTCCAGATCTCAATCCGATTGAGCAGGTTTGGGGCAACCTCAATAGAAGGCTGAGAAGTTCAGAAAATCATCCAGATACTCTTAATGACTTAGAAATCCAACTCAGAGAAATCTGTGAAGGATTATATCAGAACATTTTAAGATCACTCATTTTGAGTATGAACCGTCGTTGTCGAGCTGTAATTAACGCAAGGGGTGGAAATAACAAGTATTAAATCACTTATGAGCATTCCAGTATTTTGAAAATTGTTTATTTCTCCTCTTTCACATAAGATTCGATGAAATCCTGAATTTTTCTTCCATTTAATGTGTCTTGTTTCGTTCAAAACCTTCCCGAGAGAACATAAAAAATAAGTTATAAAGTCAATGTAGAGTTATTCCATTAAAATTGAGATTTTCAGAATGTGCGTTAGTTTTTTTGCTCATTGTATTTGAAAACTTATATAGATAAGTTAATTGAAATATATATTTTATTTTTCAGGCTGTTGTGTTACCTCCTTTAGCTAAATGGCCTTATGAAAATGGTTTCACCTTCACAACTTGGTTTCGTTTAGACCCTATCAATTCTGTCAACATAGAAAGGGAGAAGCCCTACTTGTATTGGTGAGTAGAACAGTGGAAGAACACTAAAATTATTGAAAATTTCGTCATTACTATCACTTTCACATGAATCTTTGCTACCTGTAATGAGCTACAGTGTAACTTCCCTATGACGAACGTCTGTATAACGAATTTCGTACAAGATATTGCAACTTGAATCCAAATTCCATGTTGAAAACAGCCTCTAAAACGCAGTAAATTCTCTTTATAACGAAAAATTCAAAGAATATCACACTTTGAATGGGTATTGGTAAGAAGGTATAAGGTTGGGTTTTTTGCGAAATTTTTTCGGACGTACGTAATAAATCCCGACCTCAAACTAAATCATTACGGCAGGCAGAGAGATCCTTCTGAAACAGTTTCAAATACACCCCTGGCTGTTTGGTTTCAATCTAACCATTACGCTAGTCTGAAAAGTTGTGCGAAAATGTCTAAAACCAAGTGCTTAAGTTTGAATGATAAACTTAAATTTATCAGTGAAGTCGACCGCGACATTGCCGACTATAGAAACAAATTTTCTGTATAACGAAATTTCTTTATAACGAATTTTTTTTGCGGATTCAGCGCTTTCGTTATAGGGAAGTTCCACTGTATTTGATTTTTCAATCTGTTTTTTTTTTTCAGTTTCAAAACCAGCAAGGGTGTAGGATACACAGCTCATTTTGTAGGCAACTGTTTAGTTTTAACTTCAATGAAAATCAAGGGCAAAGGTTTTCAGCACTGTGTCAAATACGAATTTCAACCTAGGAAGGTAAAGTCCATTTTCATTGCACCTTAACAACATAAAAAACTCATATTTTTTGCAGTGGTACATGCTTGCTATAGTGTATATATATAATAGATGGACAAAGAGTGAGATAAAATGTTTAGTCAATGGTCAATTAGCTTCAAGCACGGATATGGCTTGGTTTGTTTCTACGAACGATGTAAGTACTCTTTTATAAATTCGTTTATTCGTTACTAGTGAACCCAACAGACGTTGTTCTGCATACACAAAAATTCATTCAATTCGATCCAGCCGTTTAGTTCCAGAATAGATGAATAACCTAGATAACGACTACAGCGCCGTCTGTTGATCTGATTTGTGAACATAAACATAAGGGCATCAGGCAATCCAAAATACATTCATACATCATAGGTTTAAAATTTTTAAAATATGGCATAAGTAAAAAAAAATTGTATAACATGTTAGTTCATACGTTATTTCTGATTAAACTTTTAAATTTTCGATTCACTCGATGTAACTTAACTTTTTGTCCAAATGTCGAAATCATTATAACCTATAAATATGTATTCTATGACTGCTTGATTGGTCGTAAGAATAAGAAAAGCCTTTTATTTTTTTCTAAACAATTTTCTTGAAAATATTTTGTTGTATAAACCTTGCCCTAGCCATTATGAACACAACAAAAAAGAATAATCCAGTTTGGTGCAACCGTTTGAAAGATATTACATTTTGACGGTAACCATAGATCCTGTTTTATTAATATAGATTTCAATATCTTCAGCAGACAAACAGTGTGTGAGCAACGAAATATTCAAAGAAATTCTCAACTGTCTCGTCAAAAAGTTTTTGGAAAAGAACTGCCCTTGACGTGACAGTCGCGACAATCTTATCTTAGAAATTCTCTTTGTTGAGCTTATTTCATGGAGATTTTTTGCTATTCTCTACACACTTCGTATCTCGTTTGAATACTTGATCGAAAAATTAAACATTTAATATCTCTTTCAGCCTTTTGATAAGTGTTATATAGGCGCCACCCCTGAATTAGATGAAGAAAGAGTGTTTTGCGGTCAAATGTCTGCAATATATTTATTCAGTGAAGCGCTCACGACGCAACAAATATGCGCCATGCATAGGTTAGGTCCAGGATACAAGGTTAGTAGTACTTTCAACAATATTAACAAAATCAAAATTAAACTATAAAAAATTCACAGCAAATGTCAAGTTCATTTCGAATATAAAATTGTGTTGCTAGAATGAAAACTTCAAAAGTTTCGTAATTTTATTTTTCTTGAATTTTCAGAGTCAGTTTCGTTTCGACAACGAATGTAATATTAATTTACCAGACAATCACAAAAGGGTGAGTGATAATGACCAGTCATCTAGCATGCCATTGACTGCAGTGGATGCACGTACCGTAAGCATTTTATTTTTTTTATTTTCACGATATTATTTTATTTCAAGTTTTTTTTTGAGTTTTCAGGCTTGCTAATTGGTTTATTTTCGAATAGTATTCATTTCAGGAATCTCGATGAAGTTTTGTGAAAATTATTTCGTAATCCAACTCCGAAATTCTATGAAAATTCATGATTTCATGAGTTTAACAATAGAATCCAATTCGCATTGGTGTATTGTATGATGATGTTTGGTCTGTTCTCTAACACGAACCGTGTTCAGCTAGTGAGAACATGCCACAATGCAATGTAGACGCATAACGATGTAATTATGGCACAATACAACCCTCATATTATTAATTAACACCATTATACCAGTTTGATTTATTCATCAACGTCGCTAATGTACAATCAACTCGATTAAATCAGACGTGTATATTTTTGTTAATTTATATTTACCTCTTTTTAGAAAACGTGAAAATACATAACATTTCAAATTGCAAAATTCTTCTTGGTTCGTCACCAGTTATAACTGGTAAAATCCCTGTTTTTGTTCGCTTGCAGCTTAAAATTTACTATATTAACTACCTGTTAGGCTTTTCGTGGTGGTAACCTCTATATTTGTAACTCATCAACAAATAAGAAACAATAGAAGAGCTCATACGAGATAGGAGGCTCTTATACCATTTTAGGATGGAGCATTGAGAAACATGTAAGGACTAGCGCCCTCTATGGTGAGCAATTGTAGGATGGATCGAAAGAAACCCTACGAAAGATACCCTTCGAATTTTTTCCCTCCATTTTTGACTTGCGTATTATAGTTTAGATTGATTAGTACCAAAGATGCGAATGCTTGAGTAGTTGAGTAGATAATGAAGCTAAAATATGCTACCTATACTTCAGAAACTTCCCTGACTTATGATACAGGGTGCGGCAGCATAACTTCCTTTTTTTTTAAATTAATAAAACGCATTGTATGAATCAGAAAATTTTTATTCGTTTTTTATAATATAGGCACATACATGAAGTTTTGTTTTACCCAGTTTTGAAGATAAAATCAGGTAGGTGACGTCCCCCATTCTCCATACACTGAGTAAACCGATTTCTGGCGTTTGTCATGACTCCAGCCAGTATAGCAGGCGTTATGTTGGCAATTTCTTTTTCGATGTGGGAAAAAAATCCCTGTAACATGTTTAGATACCGGTCTGAATTCACTGTCACTGCGACTTCATTTTCCTCAAAGAACCAGGGACCAATAATTCCACTTGAGGAAATTGCACACCACACTGTGACTTTAGGTGAATGCAAAGGCCTTTGATGCAATTGTCTATTTGACCGCTTGTGACTTTTTTCTTTGGGATTTTTTGAAATCTCGTGTTTATGTGAACCGTCCAAGGACCCTACAAGATTTGAAGAACAACATCCAGGAAAAAATTGCCAACATAACGCCTGCTATACTGGCTGGAGTCATGACAAACGCCAGAAATCGGTCTACTCAGTGTATGGAGAATGGGGAACGTCACCTATCTGATTTTATCTTCAAAACTGGGTAAAACAAAACTTTATGTATGTGCCTATATTATAAAAAACGAATAAAAGTTTTCTGATTCATTCAATGCGTTTTATTGAGTTTTAAAAAAAGGAAGTTATGCTGCCGCACCCTGTATTTATATCGAATGCATGTTCGGTCAAAGAATGATACCTTATTATCTGCTTATCGTTGTAATGAATGATTTAGGACAGGTAGGACGAGTTGAGTATGTTGAAATTTCTTTCAAAGCATTGATCCCATTTTAGTTTTTGTGACAGATTTTGTTGTATCATTTATAAATAAAAAAAATCAGGATCGAACAGATGCTGAGATGTATAATTTCCAGTTTTTTCAGGTTTTATACGACGGTAAACTGTCCAGTGCTATAGTTTTTATGTACAACCCTGTTGCAACCGATAGTCAGTTATGTTTACAGTCAGCACCCAAGGGAAATTTATCCTATTTTGTACACACGCCTCATGCTCTCATGTTACAAGTAAGTATTTGAAGAAAAAATATTCGCCGAACTCATATTTTATAAATACGTCACTTCGGTCAACATATCTAACTTTAATTTAACTAAATGACGCAAACGGGTTTCAAACATATCAAAATTCATCATTTCAATTTTAAAATTGAATTGTTCATAAATTAATTTCCCTATTTCACGTTTGAAGTTGATATTTATTGTTATTTCAGTTGATCAATGAATATTCATGGCCCTAAAAAAGCACCCTGTGGAACTCCCTGATCTCGAAATTATTCCAGTAATGATGTAAACAAGGGTCCAAAAGCATAGTTCGAATGCGTTGTACAGGGTATCTATAAATGATTGTAACAGCGCAGTTGGCTTTGGATTATTTATTTATTCATATTACTTTGTTATGTAGGTAAGGGTTTCAATTATATGGCTGGAATTATCAATGTCATAGATAGATAGAAATAAATATAGCGAGAGATTTGATTAAGGTGTAGGCTTCGTATAAGAAGCAACAAAATGAAAATAATCCAAAGCCAACTGCGCAGTTACAATCATTTATAAAGACCCCGTACAATCTCATTCAGTTCTATAATTTGAAAATAAATGAATGAGTTTAGAGAAAATAGTTTCAGGGAACATGAAAACCATAATGAACAACGAAGACTGTACCTTTTCCCAACAAAATTCCAAAGTTGAGAAGCGAAGTAGAACACCTCCAATTTCAGGTGATTCTTACCGAACAATCTGTAAACTGAAACCACATTGCGATAGAATTAACTAAGATTCGGATGTTACCCAAGTTCTCCAACCGACGTACACTTTCTATTTCGCGCCCGTAACTTCTCTACGAGCATTATTTGAACTGCTCTAGAGCCTCACATCGAAAATTGCATTTCGGGACCACTCAGACAACTTGTCTCGCCTCAATTAAACTAAACTCGTACGCAAAACTCATTAGAAACATCGCCGAATATCTCTCGTGTTAAGGTCGAGCATCCTGCATTTCCGGTTCTTCAGCAAGATAATGCTCCTAATTAATTACGTTTTGCAGGACGTGAAAGCAGTGATAACGCATTCCATCCACAGCACTCTTAATTCCATAGGAGGTATCCAAGTATTGTTCCCGCTATTTTCGCAATTGGACTTGCCTTACGAGCTGAATTCTGCCGCCGATTTTAAACGTGATCCCACCCTATGGTGAGTATTTTATAAGAAACTTATAACTAACACATAAGTATAGCCAGATAATTAACAAGTAAAATTAATAATGACCAAGGCCGGAGTGAACCAGTAAACGTGTCTCAAAAAAGTTCATATTTATTTAGCAACCCAAAGATCTGAGGGGCGCAGGGGTTATGCCATTCGGCTACCTTGCTCTAAGGAATTCAGTCGCCATGAAGCAGTTTCGGAAGTAGATTTCGGGTTCTCCGAGCAAGAGTTTTACAGAAACGGTGATTCGGCAACTGCATCGAGTGAAGTATTATGCAATATTTGAGGTTTTTGCCACTTGAATTGACGATGATTTTGCATTGTTGCAAGAATTGAAGACCTAAGATGCAGTCAGAGGCAATTGAGCATCAATATTTAAAACATTATTTCGATACATTGAATCCATCCACCAAAAATAAACACTTTTTGGCTTAAGACAAGAGTTGAGCTGCAAAACATGCAGCACACCTTTTCGACGCCGACCGATGTACCATTTTTCTTTCAGCTCAAAGTTACTGGGGTTCATCTGCGAGCTCGTGGAGACGTCGCAGACGGTCCAGCAACACATGATTCAGAACAGGGGATTTTTAGTAATAAGCTTCATGCTGCAGAGGTCTTCTAGAGACCATCTCACCGTGGACGTGCTTGGTTCGTTCCTGAGTCTGACTAAGTATCTTGTTACATGCCTCAGTGCCAATAGCGAGCTCTTGCTCAAACAGGTTTGTACATGGTAAAGTTAGAATAATTCATTTGATCACCTTTTCGTTCCTATTTAAGCAGGTGTTAATAAGAATATCGCCCAGACCGAATAATGAAGAATGCCAGAAATAGTAGTGAATTTCTCTTTCAGAAGTTTTTGGGAAGAGATATCGTGGTTTTCCTTTCCTTTACCTTTTGCAGGTGATATCCCACGATACAGAGACCTGTGAGAAGCCCAGTAAACAGTCTTAAATCGTTTTCGGCAACGTATAGCTTGCTAGGCTATTCTTTTCTATATTCTATTCTCTCTTTTCCCCAATTTTCGACCTACGACCTTATCAGTATGGTTGATACCCAACATGAAGGCACAATTCTGGTGAAGAGAGCAAGGCTTCAGCTTTCTCATTACCCTGAATTTTCTGGTGGCCAGGTAGCCAAGCTAGAACTAGCTTGTTGTACTTGGCTAGTGTTGTGAGGTATTTTTTACAGCTCCAAAAAGTTTCTGACTTATAATCAACGGCCATCAGTTGCTTTAGTCTTGCTTTCTTGTACTGTCTCGACAGACAGACTCGAGGGCATCTCTCTATGGCCAGAATGTCAGTTTGGAGGGTTGTTATTGGTTAACCCAAATGCACTAATTCCTTGTATTTTGGGGCAGTACATGCTTATGCCTCCTCCTAGCTCTCTAATGGTGGTATTCTGCTTTTCATCTAAAAGTTACGATACTGTAGCGTACGATTGATCTGTAACTGGCCGACAGATTCGTAAATAATGCAGTTCTGGAATGGTTCCTGTAACTTATTTAAAGTGTTCGTTTTTAAACTACTCATCGAAAAACATAACCTTCAATCGTAAATTTCATCGTGGAACTTTATGTATTTTGAGTAAATGGTTTTGATTTGAATTTGAAAATACATGTATGAGAATGTAGTTTGCGTTTGTTTCTTTTATCTAATAAATTGAAACGGGAAAGAAACAAATTTCTTGGTCGAAATTACTGTAGAGCATTTATTAAGTTTATAGTACACTGGTTCTTCAATCTGAACATTTTCTGGGCATCCGGAATTTCAAATGGATTCATTTGATCACGAAACCTTTTCCTTCCAATTCTCATAAAGTTCCCTCTTCAAAAAAGAATTATTTTCAGGTCATGTATATTATTGAACAATGTTTAACCTGTTTTAATTTCTTCCGATATCAATCCAATAAACAAAGCCATATTATTTTATTCATCATGAATTTCTTGTATTAAAACGTTGGTGTCTAAAATAAACAACTATTCAACGTAACCTCACAATATGTCATTCGATAATGCTTCCGATCACCCGTAGAGTACTCGTGAATATTTAACGATTTCTGTAAGCTACAGATCCCTTAAAGAGGCCCAGAATTGCAATTCTCCTGTAAGCTTATGAAAAGTTACAGATGGGCTTACAGATGAAAGCAGAATACCACCATTAGGCTCACATCTGTATATTTATAATAATTCTTATTTCGAAAAACATTCGACATTCAACCAACTTCATAGATATGAAGTCTCCATCTCTGAAACTGCACAACTGGCAGATATTCGGCATAACAATGTTTCAGGAAAACAAAACTTGATCGCATAAGGCGACACGAAACCCTGGATTACATAGCTTAGTTCCAAGGAAGCGCATTCCAAACAGGATACATTTTATGCATCCTATGCTTTATAATCCTGCGGGTGCACAATACCTTGCCTGCTCTCAAACTCTTGTCGAACAGAACTCGAAGAACCTGATCCCTCCGAAGTATGTAAATTCCTGGCAGTTTAGCTCCTCGAAACTCGGCAGTTTTCAGAGTTTCATAACTTGACTTGAACCTATCGATAAACATTACAACATCGAAGAAATTCTTTCAGCTTAAATTGATGCTTGAAACCCTAATTGCAAAAGTATAAGCTTGGTCGTTTTTTTGCATATTTAATTAGTTCGTGATGACGTTCAAGTACCCCAGAAAGCTTTGCATGTTTCTGATTTAATGAGAATTTGAATAATTAACCCCTCTGCAGAATTGAAACACGTAAATTGGATGTTATGTTGCGCCGCTGTTAATTTGGGTGGAATTTCAATATTACCGAAGAGGAGTTTATTTTGAATTTTTTGTTTGGGCTGTGAATTAGTTTTGTTTTGAAGAGTTTGTTCGTATTCGGAAAACTCCCACCTAATTTTCTTCCAAATGCAAAGATAGGTCGTGTGTAGGCTTTTTGAAAAGCTTCTGACAGATGAAATCTTACTGTACTATTTTTTTCATTTTACCTATGCGGTTATAACTCTTTGAAACCCAGATTTCAACACTTTCTTAGTGCCATCTTCGAGTGAATTTAACGTGGTAATTATAGTTATAGTTTAAAGAGGGGTTACAGTTCACTGCGACCTTAAGATCTATTGTTCCCCCTTTACAGAGCTGTTCTGGCCGAAACCTTCATAGCTCGCCTTACAGTTCCAGAGATCTAATGAAAAATAATAACTGTGAGGCTGCAACGAGGCTAGTTCCTCACTCTTACAAGATTCTCGTCCAAGGCATTCCTTCCTCAGGCTCGCAATGACAAGGCATTCCGTGACTAGGTGAATGGGGGCTTATTCCTCCTTCTCACAGAACCTACACTCGTCAGTATCCGATAATTCCATCCTCAACAGGTGCTTCCTGAGGCGACATTGTCCTGTAAGAAAGCCAGTGAGGAGGTGTAATTGCTTCTTACCAACATCCAGATATCTTTTGGATCCCGCTGTCTCGAAGTTCCGAAGGAACTCAGTGGAATGGTCCATCCCTGGGAGATTCCGCCAGAGTTTTTCCCTCTCGGCTTTCTCCTTCTCCAGAAACTCCTTCTTATAGGTACATTTAGATATACCACAGAAGGGTTCTGGGCCAATGAGTGACATTTGTGCGCTCTCTTTGGCAAGTGTATTGGCCTCTTCGTTTCCTTTGATTCCCGAATGGCCGGGAACCCAGATTAAAAAGACCTTATTTTTCTTGCCTACCTCATTGAGTTTGTTCCGGCACTACTAGATCTTCTTTGAGACGATGGCGTAGGAGCTCAGTGCTTTAATAGCAGCTTGACTATGGTAGATCTTGAAAATGCGCCATCCACTTTCTACTTGGCATGCTCTCAAGAGATGACAAACTTCGTCTATGGAATTCTGAATGGTCTCAGGTGGTATATTATTTGTTTTCACTCTAATCTTTCTTCTTAGATCTTCAATATTCGCTGGCCTGTTTTGGTAAACATCCCCAGAGAAAGTATTCTAGAGGCGTTAAGTCTTGGGATCTTTGTTTCCATTCAATTGTACCATGTCGTCCAATCCTGCAAATGAAGATTTTGTCTTATTTCTCAATAACCACATAAGTTAAATAAAAAACAAAAGTATGGTAAGATTCCAACTATCACGAGCTTTTCAACGAGTGTATACACGACATATGTTTGTATTTGAAAAAAAAGTTAGGTGGGGTTACAGCTGAGGAAAGATATCAGAATCCCGACAAGTATTTTGCCTTTCAAAATGGTCATAGTCATCAGTCAGTTCTAAACAGCTCTTGATTCACTGTTGTTGAATGCAAGAAATTCTTTGTCACTTAACTGTCATGATTATCTAACTTCTAACTAAACCTTTAGATCAAAATACAGTGGAACTTCCCATAACGAAAGCGCCAAATCTGCAAAAAAAATCGTTATGAAGAAATTTCGTTCTACAGAAAATTTATTTTTATATTATTTATTTCTATAGTCGGCAATGTCGCGGTCGACTCTACTGATAACTTTAAATTTATCATTCAAATTTAAAGCACTTCCTCTTAGACATTTTCGCACAACTTTCACACTAGCGTAATGGTTAGATTGAAACCAAACAGCCAGGGGTGTATTTAAAACTGTTTCAGAAGGATCTTTCTGCCCGCCGTAATGATTTAGTTTGAGGTCGGGATTTATTCCGTACGTCCGGAAATTTCGGAAAAAACCCACCCTTATACCTTCTTACCAATACCCATTCAAAGAGTGCTGTTCTTCGAATATTTCGTCATAGAGAGTATTAACTTTGTTTTAGACGTTGTTTTTAACATGGAATTTGGATTCAAGGTTCAATGCCTTGTACGAAATTCGTTATACAGACGTTCGTTATAGGGAAATTCCACTGTATTCATCACGATACAGTCGATAAACCGAAGAGACTTTTTCCATTAGCGCGTCTAAATTCAACATTTTGAATAACGCAATTGCTCCATTCAGAACCGTACAAATAGCGAATACTGATGGCGTCAACGAAACATCGAAAACTCAAATGCTTTTGCATGGAAATAGGGGCGGTAAAACACTATTCACTATTCGTTCCTTTCATAAAGAGAAGTAATAACTTTGCTGTAAACAGAGATCAACCCTGCTTATTTTCTCTTCGTCAATAATGATTTCTGTGGATGGTTCAGTAAGTGCTATAGGATATTTCAGTGGCTTGTGTGCAATTCTCTGCGATAGTAAATTTTTCGACGCATTCTTAGAATTTAGTATTTCAATAAAAGTCTTATTTATCAAGAATAAATCTTTATGAAAGTTAGCATACACCTATACTGCTATGGCCTTCATTTAAGTTGTGAAAACTTTATTTCATAATGATCCAGTGATTGATTACTACGAGAAAAAAATATGTTCAGCAGTATTGCCATATTCCACTATAATATACTATTGCAATTTGGGAAAAAAGGGTAGAAATGGTTAATAATTAGTTTGGTATGGTTGATATTTCCAACCATAAAGCTTCCATCGAAAGTTCAAAACAATGTGCTTTAGTTGAATGTCCCTTACAAAAACAGTATTATTTTGCGCTTCTTAACTTTATTTTTACCAACCCGTACTTATCCAAGCATGTGTACAGATATCATGATTCTTTTAATCCCTTTCTATGCTTCAAGTTAACGCTGTATATCTTTTTCCATTCTCCCACTGGTACATTTAATATACATGTCAATGGGTAAGTACGGAGGACAGATAGATCAATTTTGATTCAGTTGTTTTGCTTTTCATTTCTGACCTGGCAGCTGCTGGACCACGTGTTGTTCAATCCAGCTCTCTGGATCTACACTCCTGCTCCCGTGCAGTCGAGACTGTATTCCTACCTGGCCACGGAGTTTCTTTCGGATACGCAGATCTACTCCAACGTGAGGAGGGTTTCAACAGTGCTGCAGACAGTGCACACGCTCAAGTACTACTATTGGGTTGCTAATCCACGCAACAAAAGTGGGATTATTCCCAAAGGATTGGGTGAGTGTCACAATTTTATATGTTTCATTTTATTGCGCTTTATTTCCTAAAGCTGTAATATGCTAAAATTTCGCACAAATGTCTCTAATTTTGAGCCCAATATTGCTCCTAACGACTGAGTTGAACACACTCATTAGAACCATGGAATTCAATGTTTTCAAATATATATTTTTCAAATATTTCATTTTTTGAATAATTCCCAGAATATACACTGCGCAAAAAAATTAACGCACATTATGGAAATCTCAAATTTATTCTACAACTGAAGGTGTTCTCAATGATAATTATTTTTATCAGAATTATGCATGCACTTTCAACGTTTTTCTTCAATACAGATGTTTTTTCCCAGCAGGAATAAAAAAAGATGAGATTATCAGATTTTGAATGTATTGGCTCCATTCTGAAATCAGTTGTTCTCAATCAATTCTAGTGATCAATAGTTTTTCTTTCGTTTGATTTTCTACACTCGATCGCTATGCAACGCGAAACACGCAATTTGACCCAAGAGGAATGTGCCCAAGCGGTAGTTTTGCGAGAAGAAGGGTGGACATACACAAGAATTGCAGAAAGGTTTGGAGTTTCCCATACAAGTGTGTCCAGAATGTTGCAGCGATTCAGGGAGACAGGTATGAATGTCCGAAGACCAGAATTATGGTATGGGTTGGAATATCTTTGACTGCTCGCACAGACCTAGTGGTCGTTGATAATGGAGCTATGAATGCTGATAGGTATATAAAGAACATTCTTGAAGATCATGTAGTGCCATTTGCCCCATACATTGGTAAAAATTCCATTTTTATGGACGATAATGCCAGACCCCATCGTGCGCGCATCGTTCAGGAGTACCTTGAAGAGGTTGAAGTCTCTCGAATGAAATGGCCAGCAAGAAGTCCAGATCTCAATCCGATTGAGCAGGTTTGGGATAACCTCAATAGAAGGCTGAGAAGTTCAGAAAATAATCCAGCTACTCTTAATGACTTAGGAATCCAACTCAGAGAAATCTGGGAAGGATTAGATCAGAACATTTTAAGATCACTCATTTTGAGTATGAACCGTCGTTGCCGAGCTGTAATTAACGCAAGGGTGGAAATACCAAGTATTAAATCACTTATCAGCATTCCAGTATTTTGAAAATTGTTTATTTCTCTTCTTTCACATAAGATTCGGTGAAATCCTGAATTTTTCTTCCATTTAATGTGTCTTGTTTCGTTCAAAACCTTCCCGAGAGAACATAAAAGTATGTAATAAAGTCAATGGTGGAGTTAACTTTCATTAAAATCGAGATTTTCAGAATGTGCGTTAATTTTTTGCGCAGAGTATTTGGTATCAATCTCAAATCCCATATAAAATTTTGAGGTAATAGTCTTATTGCTCCACCAAAGAACGAGCGCTCAAAAGTTCCTGCTCAGGACTTTTCTTAAATTTTTTCATAATAAATAGATTCAGAAATATTCATATCGCTATAAAAAAACCTGTTAAAGAATATTGAAGGTTATTTGTGTTCACATGCAGATATGATTTGGCAATCGATTACAGAAAATATATGTTCTCCCCCTACGCGTGTAATAATAACGGAAATTGAATCCCGATATATCTTTGGCTTTGGGTTATACGTCTTCTCTCTTGCTTCGACAATATACATCTGAAGGAAATGGAAACTAGTGAAACTACCACATATTGCTATAGCATGATGTATATCGTATAATTTATCAGTCAAGGGAATAGCGGACATATTATATTTACTATACAGAAAAGGAAAACAGATTTACATTCTAGGAGTTTCCATTTATTGAACATCAATATGCTCTTTACTGTTTATCGATGCCATCATTCAGAATTTGTTCCTCGGTTCACAAACATTAATTCAATAGGGATGTTGACTATTTTTTAGAATTTATTTTATTTTAAAGATAAACCCTATACAAACACGAAAAATTTACTTTTTTCTTGAAAATATAGTAATTGCCAATAAAAAATACGTAAATGAAAAAAGAACTAAAAACTCTCGCGTAAATGCTCAATTTTGTCACCTTATGATGATTACGTCAATATCCGATAAAAAAACTTCGACTTCTGTCAAAGCGAACTGATTTTGCCTGATTCTTTGTGAAAAAGTTCAATCTAAGCCTTCAAAATGAATACGTCGGTTTGTAAATTCTATATGAGGTGTTTCTTTTATTTGTATTAATGAATATAAGTTTAAAGTTTGATACTTACAAAGACATTTTAACGTTTCTGAGCTCCGCTGCACAAAAATCCTTGTTTTCAGCAGAGAAACTTGCGATCATTCAGGATTCAATTTTCCGTGAGTTACTACTATTACCCTTGATGAATCCTCCATTATAAAGGAAATTGTACATTATCGTTCTTGTAACGAATAATCGAACTATTCTGTTCTCTTTCAGCTTTCAACTTCGTTCGAATCATAGATAATATTATGATTCGAACGAAGTTGAAAGCTTTAAGAGAGAACAGAATAGTTCGATATATTTACTATGTTTCGAATCACAGAACCTCAGATAAACAAAACACTATGAATGTATTTCGTTGATCTGAGCACCGAACATTCGAATTTGCAATGACAATACCTGGATAGTGACGTCAATTTCCTCTGATTGGCGTTCGCTGTCACGTGATAGTTGATAATAAATAACATAATTTAAATCAGCTTTATTTAATTTAACAGGAATAATAAGTTCACTAAAATGGTTCTTTAGGATTGCAAAAACTTCCTTCTATGAGGAAAACCTCAATTTATATGAATTCGTAACATGAGTCAACATCCCTATTGCATCAATTTCGAGCTGAGCATTGTAACTTTGACTCTTTCAGATGGACCTCGCCCTGCTCAAAAAGACATTTTGGCCATCCGAGCATATATTCTTCTCTTCCTCAAACAGCTTATAATGGTTGGGAATGGAGTTAAAGATGATGAGCTGCAGAGTATACTGAATTACTTGACGACAATACACGAAGTAAGTCTACCTTTCATCTTTGCCGAAAAACCTTTGATCTTGCTAACACCGACTGAAAAGATCAATACAACAGAAATAAAAATTTTTTCAATAAGAGGTGTTATTTTGAAAAATGCCATTTTTCAATAAAGACGATCGGATGTTTATCTATACTGATATTATAAAGAGGTAAAGTTTGTGTGTTTGTATATTTGTTAAATTGTAAGGTCTAATCTCGGGATCTACTGAACCGGTTTTAAGAATTCTTTCACCAATAGAAAGCCATATTATTGTTGAGTGTCATAGGCCATCTAGCTTCATTATAAAGAAGAAGCTATGCCGTTAATAGTGGAAAATAATATCACGCAAATGACCACCACGACCACGCTTACAAGACCATATCCTTTTAATGAAATTTTCCATAACCAAATCGCAAATTGGCTGCCCTATGTCCTCGATAGCCTCATGAATTCCATCTTTGAGGTGTTGAATCGACGCTGGGCTATTGGCGTAGACCTACTCTTTCACGTGGCCCCAAAGGAAGAAGTCGCAATGTGTTAAATCACTATATCTCGGTGGCCAATTGTGATCACCTCTTCGAGAGATAACACGGTTCGGATCATTTTCATGCATTTAACGACCCAATCGCGATGCGACGTTGTTGATGATTGGCCGGCTTGAGTTCTTGTGTTAACTGAACTTTATAAACCTTAAGGCCCAAATATTTATGCAAAATACGGTGTAATGACGTTTGCGGAGTGCCTAATTCAAAAGAACGACGGTAAATGGTCAAATCTGGGATCTCTCCAACACTTTCGGCTGCAGCAGCAGTATTCTCGGCTGTTCTTGAGCTACGTGCACGGGTTTTATTTTTCACTCTCTAACTTGTCCCAACAGCTCTGCCAAATTTTTACCATTTTTATAGTGAATTTAAATAATTTCAATGCGTTCTTGAAGCGTGTATCGTTTCATTTTTATTAATGGCGTAGTTTCTATTTGTCAAATGTCAAAAAATGACAGCTTCAAACAAAGGCGTAGCCAGGAATTAATTTCTAGGGGGGTTTTGACATTTTGGCAATTGACTTTGTAGGTGCCAGGAATTGTGAGGGTCGCTTTCTGTAGCAAGTATTGTTTTCAAGAATTCATAGTGATATGAATAATTTCAACTATATTTTCGGATAAGTTGGTTTAAGTGCAAACTGAGAGATTAGTTTTGCAACAAAAAATAACTCTGAAACATTTCGGGGGAGGGGGATTTGAACCCCCAAAAACCCCCCCTGGCTACGTCCTTGGCTTCAAACGTGACATCTGCCGCAATAGCGGGCTATTCAAAATAACACCTCTTATTTAAAAACCCTTTACTATAGAACGAATTTTTTACGTGCAATGTCTTCAATTCATGCTGCTGAACTTTTTGTGTATTATTTTCAGGACGAAAATCTTCACGACGTACTGCAGATGTTGATATCCCTGATGTCCGAACATCCTTCCTCCATGGTCCCAGCGTTCGACGCCAAATTCGGAGTGCGCTGCATATTTAAGCTTCTAGCTTCCGAGAGTCAATTAATACGCTTACAAGCTCTGAAACTGCTGGGCTTCTTCTTGAGCAGAAGCACCCACAAAAGGAAATACGACGTGATGAGTCCCCACAATCTTTACACGTTGCTGGCCGAGAGGCTCCTGTTGAACGAGGACAGCTTATCCCTGCCGACGTACAACGTTCTTTACGAAATCATGACGGAACATATAAGCCAGCAGATTTTGTACACCAGACATCCGGAGCCAGAGTCGCATTTCAGGCTGGAAAATCCTAGTAAGTAACACCAAAGAATCTTCATGACATTGCTGAGTTAAAGAAATTATTGGAAATGGGAATACACCGACTATAATCTCAAAGAAAATACCGTAAAATGGTATACAGATGGTTCCAAAACCTCTACAGGAGCAGGCGCTGGGATATACGGCCCAAGTACCAAGTGTGCACTTTCGCTAGGCTCCTGTATGAGCGTCTTTCAAACGAAAATCTTAGCTATTGAAAGTTGTCTAGATATATCTAGACAATCTAGAAAGAAACTATCAGAAGTGTGATATAGCCATACACTCTGATAGTCAAGCTGCTATTAAAGCACTGAGCTCCTACGTCATCGACTCTAATATGATCTGGGAGTGCCGGAACAAACTCAATGAGGTAGGCAAGAAAAGTAAGGTCTTTTTAATCTGGGTTCCCGGCCACTCGGGAATCAAAGGAAACGAAGAAGCCAATACACTTGCCAAAGAGAGCGCACAAATGTCCCTCATTGGCCCAGAACCCTTCTGTGGTATATCTAAATGTACCTATAAGAAGGAGTTTCTGGAGAAGGAGAAAGCCGAGAGGGAAAAACTCTGGCGGAATCTCCCAGGGATGGATCATTCCACTGAGTTCCTTTGGAACATCGAGACAGCGGGATCCAAAAGATATCTGAATCTTGGTAAGAAGCAATTACACCTCCTCACTGGCTTTCTTACAGGACATTGTCGCCTCAGGAAGCACTTGTTGAGGATGGGATTATCGGACACTGACGAGTGTAGGTTTTGTGGGGAGGAGGAGGAAACCCCCATTCACCTAGTGACGGAATGTCTTGGCATTGCGAGCCTGAGGAAGGAATGCCTTGGACGATAAACTTGTGAGAGTGAGGAACTAGCCTCGTTGAAGCCTTCACAGTTATTAGATTTTATTAGATCTCTGGAACTGGAAGGCGATCTATGAAGGTTTTGGCCAGAACAGCTCTGTAAGGGGGCACAATTGACCTTAAGGTCGCAGTGAACTGTAACCCCTCTTCAAACTATAAACTAACTATAACACCAAAGAACCATGTCTTTTCAGGATATTTTCCCCCAGAACAACTACTTATTGAATGTTCGAATGACACAAGGCCCCAGAATTATCAAGGAAGGTTGTAGACTCTAGATTGCCAGAGCTGTTTTCGCAACAGACCTTCCTAGAGCTCCAGAGCTCCAATAAGCTTCAGTATCCCAAAGATTTTCATGGATGTGAGATCCGCTTTCTCCTATAATTCTCCTACAACTGAACTGAACAGAAGTTTTGATCCTCGTCAGTTTTTTTAAGTCGATTCTCATGATATGCTTCCCAAGGCGACAATATTCTGTTAGAAAACCAGTAAGGAGGCGTAACTCCTTCTTGCTGAGCTCCAAATACTTTTTGTAACTTTTTGAAATGATCCATTTTCCGGGAGAGAGCTTCTCTTGCAGTTTTCTACCCAAAAACATTTTCTTATACCTATAGTCCGTTCACGAAAGGTTAAGCCGTCGGTTGGCCATGAAAATTTAGCATATTCCACTGTGTATATTAAAATTTTAGGTTATGTAGTTTATTTTCTTGACAGATTGATACGCAATGTTGTCAATATTGCATAGAGTTCTCTGATAACTCGCAAGCTCGTCGGACGAAGCCGGGTACATTCGGCAACGTTGACTTTAT
Source organism: Propylea japonica (assembly GCA_013421045.1). NCBI lineage: Eukaryota > Metazoa > Arthropoda > Insecta > Coleoptera > Coccinellidae > Propylea > Propylea japonica. The sequence continues at coordinate 98,740,895 of CM024241.1, forward strand.
TTTACGTTATGACAGCAAATACTTCCAACTTCAGATAAATAGACAAACGTCTACTATGCGCTCAAACTTTCGTGAACGGACTATAGGTGCATTTGCCTATACTACACAAGGGTTCTGGACAAGTAAGTGGTGTTTGTGCTCCTTTTCTGGCTAGTGTATTAGCCTCTTCGTTTTCTTTGATTCCTGAGAGACAAGGAACCCAAACTAAAAATATCTTGTTAATCTTGTCTTCACAACATGTTACCATTTGACGCTTTTTACTCTGAAGTTTTGGGTAGTGTATTCCTGTTCCTTCTCCTGTAGCATGGAGTTAAGCTTCTTGTTGATGCTCACTTTTTTGATAATTAGTTCTTAGTTAAGTATAGTTTGAAAAGGGGTTACAGTTCACTGCGACCTCAAGATCTACTGTGTCCCTTTACAGAGCTGTTCTGGCCACACCCTTCACAGCTCGCCTTCCAGTTCCTGAGATCTAATGAAATCTAATATCTGTGAAGGCTTCAACGGGGCTAGTTCCTCACTTTTACAAGTTTCTCACCCAAGGCATTCTCTTTTTAGGCTCGCAATGCCAAAACATTTCGTGATTAGGTGAATGGGGGTTTCTTCCTTCCCCCACAGAACCTACACTCGTCAGTGTCCGATAATCCCATCCTCAACAGGTGCTTCTTGAGGCTACAGTGTCCTGAAAGAAAGCCAGTGAGGTGTGTGTAGTTGCTTCTTACCAATATCCAGATATCTTTTGGATCCCGCTGTCTCAAAGTTCCGAAGGAACATAGTGGAATGATCCATCTCTGGGAGATTCCGCCAGAGTTTTCCCCTCTCTGCTTTCTCCTTCTCCAGAAACTCCTTTTTATTGGTACATTTACATATACCAGAGAAGGGTTCTGAGCCAATGAGTGAAATTCGTGCGCCCTCTTTGGCAAGTGTATTGGCCTATTCGTTTCCTTTGATTCCCGAATGGCCGGGAACCCAGATTAAAAAGACCTTATTTTACTTGCCTACCTCATTGAGTTCGTTCCGGCACTCCCAGATCATTTTTGAGTCGATGACGTAGGAGCTCAATGCTTTAATAGCAGCTTGACTATCTGAGTGTATAGCTATATCGCACTTCTGATAGTTTCTTTCTAGATTTATATCAGGACATCTCTCTATAGCTAAGATTCTTTGATAATTACATTACTAGCTAGGTTTGCTGATTGTATTGCTTTGGTAGTAGTTGATTCTCTCTCTATAGAATTGCCTTTTTGTTTGAAACTAGTCCAAAATCACGTGATAGCATTTTCTATGACAAATGAAAATTCATACATTTAATGGTAACGCGGGCATAATATAATTTTCAGTTATTACTATTATCATAGTTGGACTACCACCAGTTTGTATGAAAAACGGATAAACATCTCGCACTTCGTTCAGAGTTCATGCATCGGAGGTAGGTATTCGTAAGGATCCCAAGAGATGGCGTTTTGGTTCTGTTATTCTCAGAGCTAGGCTACATTTCTTCAAATGAGGGAACCTAGAATGCCTTTCAGACGGAGCTCATCCATATCGAAGAGCCCCAAATAGGGCGAAATAGCTATCTATGGATGCTCTGTTTGATCTTACCACTATGCATGTTCTTTGTGCGTTGACGGGATTAGTTCCTAGTGTGGGTTCACTATTGGTTGATTTTAAATCAATTAGTATTATTCTCCGCTTTCATTGTTTATATATTTTATTAACAATCTGACTTAACCTTTCCAGTGATTCTCAAAGTGGTTGCAACACTGATCCGTCAGTCGAAACAGGACGAACAGCTTCTGGACGTCAAAAAGCTGTTTCTGTCAGACATGACGCTTCTGTGTAACAACAACAGGGAAAATAGAAGGACTGTTCTGCAAATGTCAGTGTGGCAAGAGTGGCTCATCGCAATGGCTTACATCCATCCTAAGAACACGGAGGAACAAAAACTCTCCGATATGGTGTATTCCTTGTTCAGGATGTTACTGCACCATGCGATCAAGTATGAGTATGGCGGTTGGAGGGTTTGGGTTGATACACTTGCTATAGTGCATTCCAAGGTTTGTGAGATACAGTTTTCTTTATATTCACGTTGTAAAGGGTTTTCCAATAAGAGGTGTCATTTTGAATAGCCCGCTATTTCGGTAGATGTCGGTTTTTCACATTTGACAGATAGAAACTATGCTATTAATAAAAATGGAACGATACACGCTTCAAGAACGCATTGAAACTGTTAAAATTTACTATAAAAAATGGTGAAAATTTGGCAGAGACGGTTCGTAAAACTCGAACTTTCTTGGGTCGTAGTGAAGTACATGGTCGGACTGTAATAAAGAAATTGGTGGAAAAATTCGAGCTGTTGGGACAAGTGATTATTTTGCATAAGGATTTGGGTCTTAAGGCTTATAAAATTCAGTTATCACAAGAACTCAAGCCGGTCGATCATCAACAACGTCGTGTCTTTGCTGATTGGGTCGTTGAAATGCATGAAAATGATCCGGAATTCCATCGAAAAATCATATTGAGTGATGAGGCCCATTTCCAACTCGGTGGCTTCGTCAACAAGCAAAATTGTCGCATTTGGGCTCGGAAAACCCAAGAGTTATTGTTGAAAAGCCTCTCTATCCTCAACATGTGACTGTTTGCTGCGGTTTATGGTCCGGCGGAGTCACTGGATCTTACTTTTTTGGATATGGGGCTGGAGCAACAGTTACGGTGAATGGATTGCGCTATCGAGAGATGATTCATGATGTTTTATGGTCGTAATTGGATAGTATTGATCTGGACAACGTTTACTTTTAACAAGACGGCCAAACGTACCACACAAGTAACGGAACCATTGATCTTTTGCGGATCGTGTTATCTCTCGAAGATGTGATAACAATTGGCCACCGAGATGTTGTGATTTAACACCTTGCGACTTCTTCTTTTCGACCACGTGAAAGAGAAGGTCTACGCAAATAGCCCAGCGTCGATTCAAGACCTCAAAGATGGAATTCATCAGGCTATCGAGGACATAGAGCAGCCACTTTGATTTGGTTATGGAAAATTTCATTAAAAGGATATGGTCCTGTAAGCGTGGTCGTGGTGGTCATTTGCCTGATGTTATTTTCCACTATTAACGGCATAGCTTCTTCTTAATAATGAAATAAACATGCGATCATTTATATTGAAAAATGGCATTATTCTTTTAATATCAAAATAACAACGCTTATTGGAAAACCCTTCACTATAACTCTTCCTCGTCGATCACTTATAGATTCTTTTTAAATCATTCAGAATTCTTATACAGATGTGGAAGAAACGGATGGAAACACAGGAGTTCCAGTGTTAAATTCAAGCAGGCTCGGACTCCAGTGGAACAGTGGAACAATCGAAACCTCAGAGCGATGCTATATTGAATAAGCGGCTGGTCTATTGGAATGGCATTCCGAAAGCTCTGATAAGGGTAAGATCGGAGCATTGGTTACAGCAAACGCTACGGTTGGCAACGACACAGGCAACGTCGCGTCTTGCGACTACCACCGAAATACCAGCATTTGCTGTAACCAATGCTCCGATCTTACCCTTATCAGAGCTTTCGGAATGCCATTCCAATAGACCAGCCGCTTATTCAATATCGCATCGCTATGAGGTTTCGATTGTTCCACTGTTCCACTGGAGTCCGAGCCTGCTTGAATTTAACACTGGAACTCCTGTGTTTGTATCCGTTTCTTCCACATCTGTATTAGCTGAAGTAAACAAATACGAAACATCAGCAATAACAAAAATTACAATGTTTAATCTTTCACCAGGTGTCCTACGAAGAATTCAAACTTCAATTCGCCCAAATGTACGAACACTACGAACGTCACCGCGCCGATAACATAACGGACCCTTTGGTGCGACAGCAACATCCAATCAGCACCATCTCTGGCTGGGAACACCAAACCCAATCCGTAGCGAACGGTTGCCCTGACGACCCTGAAGAAAGATGGACCAACCGATCCAACGTGCGCGAGTTAACCCACGGCAACGACAAGTCCGACCATCTCTGCAACTGCGACTACACCATGTCGGAAGGCAGTCCGATGTCTTACACTGCCAAGCACGAAGACAGTGAAGGTGTCAGTTTAGACTCGAGGACTAGTGACCTCTATAGTGACGTTAAAGTGGGGAAAGATTCACCGTATTCCATGGACTCACCGCTGAAATCGCAAATTGTCGGAAGTACCCCTGAGCCTTGCGACTACCAAATGGTAGTTTGCAACGGTATCCACACCGAAAGCAGCTCTAGCTTCGGTTCTCCTGCCAAAAACCCTGAAGAAGAATCGACAGAAATAATATCGGAAATCGTGGAAGAAATCATCCAGAAGTCTGAGAAACTCCTGGAGGACTACCAGGAAGACCTCAGAAACGACGAGATCCCTTCACCGATAGTAGTGGTAGATCAAGAAATCGTGCAAGCGGTCAATGAAATCGTTAGTAGCGTCATAGAAGCCGATAAAGAAGAGGAAGAAGCGAACGCAGAGTCCACGCTGACGCAGGACCAAGATGACGAGGAGAAAAACGACAAATCGATAGTGTCCCAGCAAAGTATTCAAAGTATTGAGGATACTGGATCGCCTACGAGTCCGGAAAGAGATATTCTCGACAGCGATTTGTCGGAAAGATATCAAACTCCTACAGAGGGCGATGAAGTCGTGGAAATTACCACAGTTGAGTCGCCGTTGAAGGAAATTTCCATCACGAATAAAGAGGTTCTTGAAGAAGATACGTCTGAAATCGGTGAGTTAATGTACCTATTAAAGTCATATACAGGTATGGAAATTCACGTCGAAAACATACAGGGTGTTCTGATTTGTTTCCGACAAACTGAAATGGAAGTTAGATTACATCATTTTAAGCAAAAAAGTTCCTATGAACATGGGTCCGGAAATGCTTCGTTTTCAAGATACAGGGTGTTAAGGTTGAAAAAATAATTCGCGTTTCTTTTATATCTTTCCCAACAACATATTTCAGGAAACAGAATATTCAGAACACTTAAAAACAACAATTACACCTACCACTTCTGCTTGTAAGAGGACAATAGAAAATCCGCATCCATTTAGCCTGGGAAATGTTCAAAATGAATTTAAATTAAATATTTGAATGGGAATAATTTTCGGAGAGGTTTTGGGACCCTTTGGCTTTAAATGCATATTTCTCTGAAACGATTGATCCTAGCAACTTCAAAGAAGTGTACCCTTTTCAATTGAAAAGAATGAGAGAATCGATTTTTTAAGTCCAAAATGTTATACAGGGCAACGGTTTACATGAGTTGAAATGGTTGCCGGTGGCGCCCTCTACAAATACACCTAAATGAACCACAAATTTGAATTAAACGTCCCAAAAAAACGCCTGTATACGAAATTTCATGAGAGGATTTCGAAGCAGTCAAAACATATGGAGGAAAACGCGAATTATTTTTTCAACTTCAACACCCTGTATCTCGGAAACGAAGCATGTCCGGACCCATGTTGGCCATGTTCATAGGAACTTTTTTGCTCAAAATGATGTGATCTATCAGCCATTTCAGTTTCGGAAACAAATCAGAACACCCTGTACGTTATTCGATGCATCAGAGGGAGAATTTTGCCGTCCAATTGAGCAGTGGTAGGTATATTCGGAAGCTTTACGTGCTACATTTGTGACGAAATGAATGAGCCATTGCGAATAACGTAGTTGTCTTTCTGAGAGCGTGGAGGACAACCTCAAGACTTCGTATCTAGTGTTGGGCAGTCTGACATCTATATAAATAAAGCAGAATTTATGGTTACCGCCAAAATGCAATATCTTTCAAACGGCTGCAACAAAAACAATGATCGAATTGCAGTTTTTTCGAATTTTCTCGAGAAAAAGTGAAAAACTTTTACTTTTTCAAACTAAAGTGGTTTAAAATTGCGCGGTTTTTTGAGAATCAATCTATATCAATAAAATAGAATGGTTACCGTCAAACTGCAATATCTTTCAAACGGCTGCACCAAATTGGATAATTCTTTTTTATTGTGTTCATAATTGCTAGGGCAAGGTTTATACAACGAAATTTTTCCAAAAAACTTGTTCAGAAAAAACTAAAAGGCTTTCCTTTTTCTTACGACCAATCAAGCAGCCATAGAATACATATTTATAGGTTATAATGATTTTGACATTTGGACAAAAAGTGAAGTTACATCGAGTGAATCGAAAATTTAAAATTTTAATTAGAAATAACGTATGAACTAACATATTATTCAACAATTTTTTACTTATGCCATATTTTACAAATTTTAAACCTATGATGTATGAATGTTTTTTGGATTGCCTGATGCCCGTATGTTTATGATCACAAATCAGATCAACAGATGGCACAGTAGTCGTTATCTAAGTTATTTATCTATTCTGAAACTAAACGGCTGGATCGAATTGAATGAATTTTTGTGTATGCAAAACGTTTGTTAGGTCCGCTAGTATTGAATAATTATTTAGGTTGTCTGTCATACTGCTTGGATTAGGCCACTCCCAACGATAAGAGAAAGAGAACTACATTAATGGGTCATTTATTTCGTCAGAAACGTAGCACGTTAATCTTTCGGATATACAACTGTTCAACTCGACGGAAAAATTCTCATTTCAGCAAAAATTTCACCATGTAATTTTCACTGATAATTCTTAGAGAACAGAAATGTATTTTATGATTTCAATGTGTTTATCTAAGGCAATATGTTTATCATTTTCATTCCTACCATTTAGAAGAGAAGGAGCAAGATGATGAATCTCTTTCTCGAACTGTGGCAGAGCCTGAACACGATGAGAATATTTCAGATGAAGCTTCTGACGAAAAACCTGAATCCATTCAAGAGACAAATGTAGAATTGTCTGAAGTTAAGAGCGTTCCAGAAGTCCAAGAAGAAGCCGATAACGTCAACCCAACTCAAGGTGTTGAAGGTGACGTAAGAATCGAAGAAACCGAAGATTCCACAAAAAGTGAACCTGAAATAAAAACTGATAACGATAAACCCGAAGAAGTTGTGCCAATTTTTGAAAATAGTGCTGTGTCTGTAGAATTAGAGCCGTCCAATATTGATTCTAGTATAAAAAATAATGATTTAACCGAAGAAAACATTCCTAAAGAAGAAACAAGTGAACTTAGTGTATCGTTAGAAAACAATCCCGTAACGCGTTCGAAAGAAGACGAGAAAGGTTTCGAAGATGAAGACATCAGTGAAGTGCCTTCGGTCGAAAGCATTCCAACGATTTCGAAAATCTGTGATCCTAGTTACGACGTCGAAAATAATGTCCCTTCAAGTTTTCCGCAACCTAATGATAGTGAAAAGGTGTCTGAAGTCGACACTCCATCCCAACAAGATAGTGAGTATTGCTTTCAATAAATATCCTGCGTTTTTGGTAGGTACAAGACGAAAATATTTTCCTTCATCAACTGATTTGAAAGTGGTAACGATTTTTCCTCAAGTGGTGAGAAAATCGATGCCGGGTCGAACCGAATTTGTTATTCATTGACTGCATATCTACAAATTTTCATAGCAATTGACTCATTGTTGAATTTTGCGAATAATTTAATTCAATAAATGTGAACACGCTTTCAACCTCTCGCTATCGGAAAATGTGGAAAATCTCTCGGATTCAGATAGGACATAAAAAATAAGATTCCTATAAGTTCCCATAATTGTTTTTCCTAGCGGCCCCCCCTACGAAGATGCGACCTCCTAAATGACGCCACTGGAACTTCATTTTAGTGGAATAAATTTAAATTACTTACTTCTTTCATTTTTGTTCGAAAACGGTTCATTTTATCGATACTGAACAAGAGTAACTTTCTTTAGCTTAATGTTCAAGGTATCCAAATTTGTTTTTTAAGCACCTTATAATACAGGTTTTTAAAAATGTAAGCATTAAAATGTACAACCCAGTCCGCCCCTGGTAAATTGAACAAGCTAAATGAAATTTGAGTGCGGTGATTTAAGAGGTCCTTAATACTATTGATTATATCAAATTTTCATCAAGTTATATTGAGTAGTTTGAAACTTATTCCACCAAAATGGATTTCCAGTGGCGTCATTTAGGAGGTCGTATATTCGTAGGGAGGGCCGCTAGGGAAAAAAATATGGGAATTTGTGATCTTCATTTTTTATATTTTATCTGAATCCCAGAGATTTCCCACATTTTCCGGTACACCCTGTATAGTCCGTTCACGAAAGTATGAGCCGTCGGTTGGCCATGACAATTTGGCATATTCCACTGTGTATATTAAAATTTTAGGTTATGTTGTTTATTTTCTTGTCAGATTAATACGCAATGTTGTCAATATTGCATAGAGTTCTCTGATAATTCGCAAGCTCGTCGGGTACATTCGGCAACGTTGACTTTATTCTACGTTTTTACTGCCATAAATATGTACTGCCAACTTCAGATAAATAAACAAACGCCTACTTTGCGCTCAATAATATGTGAACGGAGTATTTGTATCAACATGCGATCCGCTACTGAATAAGCTTCTTAGTCAGATGAATAATCTTCAACCAATCAACGAGTCCCAACGATTGTAAACTAGATTCCAAGGAATTCTCAATCTGCTGATAAATTTCTTGGAACTTAAACACTATTTGTAAGTTTATACAGGGTGCCCGGGAAAATGTGGGAAATCTTTCGGATTCAGAAAAATATTAAAAAAATAAGATGACAGGTTCCTTTCATTTTTTTCGTAGTGGTCCTCATGACAGAGATACGGCCTCATAAATGATGCCATTCGAATTAATTCTCTCTATATAATTTTTTGGAAATTTCATATGATAAACAGTGGTGAGAACCTATTAAAATACTGCCCTTAAAGTTGAATGAGCCAGGGGTCGACTACGTGTGCAATCTAGTCCGCCCTTGGGAAACTAAACAAACTTATTTGAATTTCAACGCAATATTTTGAATGCTCTTCACTGCTGTTCATCTTATTTTCTTATGTTTCATCTGAATCTGGGAGATTTTCCCCATTTTTTTCCGGACACCCTGTATATTTTCGAGCAATCTCGTTTCGAACCGGACACTGTGTCAGTTTTATCGCAGATCTATTGAAAATTTTGCCTTTTATCTCAACTTTTCAGCTACAGTGCCTCTAGACGAACCCAAGCGAAGAGTAAGCTTACCGAACAATCACTTAGAAAATCAAAATAGTGATCCCTCGAACGAATGCTCTGAAGAAAGAAGACCACGGAGCGCTTCCACTTCGACGCAGGTGGATCCGAATCATTTCGGAGGTACGATTTTCCTAAATTTCCTTATCTGAAATATTTGTTTTCTTGGTTATTTCCATCAACAATGTTGACATTATTTTCAGGAACCAAATACACAAAATCCAGCTCTACCTCATCAAGACCGATGTTCAGTCCTGGTCCAACAAGGCCGCCGTTCCGAATACCGGAATTCAAATGGTCCTACATACATCAAAGACTACTTTCCGACGTGCTGTTCTCCTTAGAAACCGACATCCAAGTGTGGAGGAGCCATTCGACAAAGTCTGTGCTAGATTTCGTGAACAGCAGCGACAACGCCATATTTGTCGTCAACACTGTGCACTTGATATCGCAGCTGGCAGACAACCTGATCATAGCGTGCGGTGGATTGCTGCCTCTGCTAGCTTCGGCCACGTCTCCCAATGTAAGTCCCTAACCAACCATTATTCGTAATTTCACTCGATGTGGGGTAGTTTAGTTTAGTTTAAAAAGGGGTTAAAGTTCACTCCGACCTCAAGGTCTATTGTGCCACCTTACAGAGCTGTTTTGACTACACCCTTCACAGCTCGCCTTCCAGTTCCAAAGATCTGATATAATCAAATATCTGTGATGGCTTCAACGAGTCTAGTTCCTCATTCTCACAAGTTTCTCGCCAAAGGTTTTCTCTCCTTGCTCGCAATGCCAAAGCATTCATTGACTAGGTAAATGGGGGTTTCTTCCTCCTCCCCACAGTACCTACACTCGTCAGTGTCCGACAATCCCATCCTCAACAGGTGCCTTCTGAGGCGACAGTGTCCTGTGAGAAAGCCAGTGAGGAAGTGTAATGGCTTCTTACCAGGATCCAGATATCTTTTGGATCCCGCTGTCTCAAAGTTCCGAAGAACTTAGTGGAATGATCCATCCCTGGGAGATTCCGCCAGAGTTTTTCCCTCTCGGCTTTCTTCTTCTCCAGAGATTCCTTCTTATAGGTACATTTACCTATACCACAGAAGGGTTCTGGGCCAATGAGTGACATTCGTGCGCCCTCTTGCACAAGTGTATTGGCCTCTTCGTTTTCTTTGATTCCCGAAAGGCCGCGAACATCAATCTTATTCTCACTTTTGTTGCTTTATTTATTGTCCGATCTTTAACAACATGTTTCGGCTGAATGCCATCTTCAGGTTATAAAACTTGAGTCGCTGTTAGCAAAGTTTTATAAGTACTTTCATCGTTAAAGCTAAAACATAGCAAGAAATCAGTCAAAACACCAAAAAAGTTCTCACACCCAACAGTCAGGTTAACAGTCAAAACAATAAAATCACGTTATTCGAACATTTGCAACGTAAAACAGAATTGACATTGATCAGTCGTTTTTCTACGTGAAAAATGCTTGCAGTGACTCAAATTTTATTAATTGAAGATTACATTCTGCCGAAATATGTTGTTATAAAGATAGAACTATAAGTGAAGAAAAGACTTATTTTGCCTCACGACCATAATTCTATTGGTGTTTTCAGAGCGAACTGGATGTGATAGAACCTACACAAGGCATGCCGATAGAGGTCGCTGTTTCGTTCCTTCAGCGGCTCGTCAATATGGCGGATGTGCTGATCTTCGCCAGTTCCCTGAATTTCGGAGAACTGGAATCCGAGAAAAATATGTCAAGTGGGGGAATCTTGAGGCAATGCTTGCGACTGGTAAGTGTGTGCAGTGATTATTTTCAATAAATATGCAACAATAAAAGATTTGAAGGCAAACATTTTGAAACGAAATTGCTTATTTCAAATACGAGTGGCATATTAACATTGATTCACCTTGTCATATAATATGGGTATTGTATATCCCGAAGTAAATGTCATTTGATGAGATCGTTAGCGAGATATAACTGAAATTCTTTTTTTATTGAGTTTCATCAGCCTGTATCTCACCCTGTATAACTTTCATCCGCAAATGCTTCGTTTGCCAAGGTACGGGGTGTTGAAGTTTCGCTTAAAAACTTATTTAAAAAACTGTACGCCTCTGATATTCCACAATAAATCGTGTGGAGGGAAGTCTGTAAATATGCAAATATAATTCACAATTTTATAGCGTGTTGATATTTTTACACTTTTTTGTTATGCATGATAAACTTTGATGTCTATGTGCTTGTATTAGGTTTGCACATGCGCAGTGCGAAATTGTTTGGAGTGCAAAGAGAGAAGCAGACCGCACCTATCACTTGCACCCGCCTCCGTGAATGCCAGTCACAAGGCTGCGCACCTACAGTCTTTCATTAGGGGTGTGCAGAACTCGCCAAAGGTAAGTTTCAATGCACCACGCTAGGGTCGTTCTCTAGCATGACTCATTTTTTTAGAGGACTACCATAGGAGTGTCCAACTGCTCAAAAAACACCGAAAATCAGTTTGAGAGACTCGATAATCCGGATCAATTAATGCAAGGGATGATCCGGATTAATGAGGAATCCGGAATACCGCGTCTTACAATTTAGTAAAGATGCAATTTAAAAAAACGGTTGAAATAATATAGGCTTTATTTTCGAAACCATAAAACAAATATATTATTTGGAATAATTAGATATTTTATGTTTTCTACTGTAAGGGAAAAAGAATGCTGAACAATAGCTTTCTCCTGTATATCTTTTAGAAGCTGAATATCAGTAATTGCCATGAGTTATGGAATAAACAGACTGCATCGAATTGATCTATGCTCTAAATGCATTTGCTAACATTATCCCCGTCTTCGAGGATCGAAAAATATGTGCTAAAAGGCCTTTCCGCTATTTATGTTTTGTTAATTTAATATCATTATGATCCATATGCTGTATCAAATCTGTATGGTTTGGAGGTAGAAACATTCCATTCCATTTCACTAATTAATTATTCTTGTCTGACTTTTTTGTCTTATACCATTGTGCACTATTATATACCAAAAGAACGCCCGATCGTCGTCATAGAAATTGAGTTACGACAAGTTAGAACCGTAAACCACGTATGCAACGATCGGAAATTCGGATTATTGAGTCTTGCAATCCGGATTATAAGGACATAATACAATCTTGACGGCAATCCGGACTAGTAAATATCCGGATTATCGTTCTCCGGATTATCGAGTCTCTACTGTATCCTGAAAATATTAAATGTCACAAAATCCTGGAAAGATTTCAATAAATTTTTTATTCTTATGTTTTCACCATTGGTATTAAACTCACCTGAAGATCGTGCTCATCAGTTTTTAATGTAAATTCAATTTAGAAATATGTAGATACTATGTTCTCCTCGTTGAAAAAGCCATATTCCTGTACTCTGTATTTCTAAGAAGGGCGCCAACCTAACCCAGGAAAGTTAGGCTTTTCCTTCCCCGTGAACAATATACATAATATTTATTATCACTACATTTGGTGGTTAGAAACATGCATAATTTGACGCAACATATCGTCTAGTTTATTGAGATCTTGAGAATGACCCTTCCGAATCAATTTTTTCATCTTTTTGCAATCTATCACATCATAAATGTATTCCTCAGTTATGGTCCTTTGCTCATCATGAGTATGTCATACTTTCAGAACGTAGCAGAAAATTTATCAAACAACTCAACACCTGTGAAGGATCCAGAAAAACTACTCCAAGATATGGACGTCAACAGATTGAGAGCTGTCATCTATAGGGATGTGGTAAGAAATAATAATAATTTATCATTCAATTCACTGCAAATTATTAAAACTCACATTTACAGGAGGAAACCAAACAAGCCCAATTCCTATCGCTAGCCATAGTCTATTTTATATCGGTTCTGATGGTATCCAAGTACAGAGATATACTAGAACCTCCAATTTCTATAAGAGCTGCCAGCCCAGCGCCTCCTGCCAAAAGCAATGGGACCTCCCATCACTCCAACAGTCCGCAAGGTATGTAAAAATGTTCACATGAAAGAAAAGAAGAGTTTTACCACTACCTAATTGAATTTTTCGAATCATTCCGATAACATGGATTCGAAAGGGAGTCGATTCAAAGCCTCACTTATCACTGATATCACAACCACGCTTATGCATCATGCACAACGCTTTTCAAATGATTTTTCCAACATTTCTTGTCAGTTCTAGAAGGTACAAGGTCTTCTGATTGTGATATTTGTAAAGAAGAAAACTTAAACTCCTATTCAACAGATATTTCAAACAGTGAAATATTTGTGATAAAACGTTGCACGAAATTTCAAACTTCTCTACTCATTCTCGAATATTGCCTATAATCTATAACATCTTACTCGATAATCAATCGATTCACGATATGTTTTGCATAAAACTCCATACGTTATAAAGGGTTTTCTAATAAGAGGTGTCATTTTGATATTAAAAAAAATTTCAATTTTAAATATAAATGATCGGATGTTTATTTCATTATTTAAAGAAGAAGCTATGTCGTTAATAGTGGAAAATTATATCAGGTAAATGACCACCATGACCACGCTTACAGGACCATATCCTTTTTTAGGAAATTTTCCATAACCAAATCGCAAAGTGACTGCCCTATGTCCTCGATAGCCTCACGAATTTCATCTTTGAGGTCTTGAATCGACGCTGGGCTATTGGCGTAGACCTTCTCTTTCACGTGGCCCCAAAGGAAGAAGTCGCAAGGTGTTAATTTACAAGATCTCGGTGGCCAATTGTGATCACCTCTTCGAGAGATAACACGGTCCAGAAATTTTTCCCGAAAAAGATTAATGGTTTCGTTGCTTGTGTCCAGATCAATACTATTAATTTCGGCCATAAAAAATCATTAATCATCTCTCGCTAACGCAATCGATTCACCGTAACTGTTGCTTCAGCCTCATTTTCGAAAAAGTAAGGTCCAATGACTCAGCCGGACCATAAACTTCATATCACATTTGTTCCAATAGCTCGAATTTTTCCACTAATTCCAAAGAACGACGAGGAATGGACAAACCTGGGTTTTCTTCAACACTTTCGGCTAAAACAGCAATATCCTCAGCTGTTCTTGATCGACGTACACAGGTTTTATTCTTCACATCAGTAACTTGTCTCAACAGCTCGAATTTTTCCACCAATTTCTTTATTGCGGTCCGACAAGGTGCATCACAACGACCCAAAAATGTTCGAGTTTAACGAACCGTCACTGCCAAACTTTCACACACATTTTATAGTGAATTTTAATAATTTCAATGCGTTCTTGAAGCGTGTATCGTTCCATTTTATTAATAGCATAGTTTCTACTTGTCAAATGTCAAAAAATGACAGCTTCAAACGTGACATCTACCGAAATAGTGGGCTATTCAAAATAACACCTCTTACTGGAAAAACCTTTATATTTGGCAGCAAGTCGTTTTGAATGACATCGGGTTGCATCGACGTGTCAATCAGATCAAATATATTTTGACGGTTTGAAGGATTGAGAGAGAGAAAGGGAGAAAAGCAAAAGAGAGAGCGAGAGAGAAGAAGATCGTTATTATGTGACACTAGTTGTCTTGTGGTGTAGCATTGGTGTTCCATGGAGAAACAAAGGCATAGAGAACTGAATCAATTCAAACTATTTCAGCAATCACCCTTTACAATTAAATGAACATACTTAACATTTCATTATCTCATTCAAATTTATCTTTTGTTACTACTAAAATTTTTCTTCTTTTTGTGTTCTATGTCATTTGTGCTCGAATTTTGATTGAAACATGGACGTTCCTTTGAAAGAAGTGATGAAAAACGAACGTTGTATCTTAGTGTTCTGTGAACTCTGAAATTTCGGTCTATATCAAATAATAAATATTTCCGATTCGTGTGATTAGTTATTAGAAAATATTGAAAAATTACAAATATTACTATAGTTCCCTCAAACACGGTGTAATGTCGGTAATTCCAATGAACGCCTCTCAAATCCAACCCAAACTGCAAATGGCCTCCGTTTTCCTCAAAAATTTTGACAGGTAGAGAGAGAGAGAGAGCTACTGTTATTATGTGGTTACACTGGCTGTCTCGTGGTGTGGCTTTGGTGTTCTACAGAGAAATGAAGGCATAAAAGAAGTGAATTGTGAATATCATATAATTTATCGGTATAACTAAATTACTTCAACCTTACTCAGCGCTAACCTTTACATGCTCAACATTTCATTCACTCATTTGAATTTATATCTTGTTACTACTAAAACTTTTCTTCTTCTTGTGTGGCCGCGTAGGAGGGAGTGCCCGACCCTTGTTCCCTCAATGGTCCCACCACGTCTACCCCCAATTCCTCCCCGGTAGTCACCCCAACGCCATTCCCCACCACACCTACATCCGGCATCGCCATTCCTACATGAAACACCAACACTACCAACATAACCTCAATAACAATCACCATTCCCATCACCATAACCATAAAATTGACCACCGCTATCACCGAAACTCAATAGCTAGCCATCCAGGTAAATGGTATTTTTGGGCAATTTATGTGGTTCATGAGCAGTGATATTTTATCATCTTTTACTACTTAATTTACACAGCGCAAAAAATTAACGCACATTATGGAAATCTCAATTTATTCTATAACTGAAGGTGTTCTCAACGATAATTATTTTTATCAGAATTATGCATGCATATGTTATTCACTTTCAACGTTTTTCTTCAATACAGATGTTTTTTTTCCAGCAGGAATAAAAAAAGATGAGATTATCAGATTTTAAATGTATTGGCTCCATTCTGAAATCAGTTGTTCTCGATCAATTCTAGTGATCAATAGTTTTTTTTCGTTTGATTTTCTACACTCGATCGCTATGCAACGCGAAACACGCAATTTGACCCAAAAAGAATGTGCCCAAGCGGTAGTTTTTGCGAGAAGAAGCGTGGACATACACAAGAATTTCAGAAAGGTTTGGAGTTTCCCATACAAGTGTATCCAGAATGTTGCAGCGATTCAGGGAGACAGGTAAGAATGTCCGAAGACCAGGACAGGGTAGACCACGGGTAGCAAATGCCATTCAAGAACGTTACTTGAGAGTTTCTTGGTTGAGACAACGGTTTGCAACCGCTCGCCTCCTTCAAAATCAGCTTGAGCAAACTCATGGGGTGCAAATTAGCACTCAGACAATAAGAAATCGCCTCAGAGAATATAATTTAAGTCCTCGTGTCGCGGCAAGAGGCGCAGCTCTTACCCCTGCCCATCGAAGGGCACGTTTGGATTTTGCCAGAGAGCATATCCATTGGGAAGAGGCTGATTGGGAAAGAGTTCTCTTCACAGATGAGTCTAGATTCTGCCTCTACCATTGTGATCGACGTTCCCTTGTATACAGACGTCCACATGAAAGATATGCTCAGTGCAATTTCCTGAATACTACTGGTTTCGGGGGAGGATCGATTATGGGTATGGGAAGAAATATCTTTGACTGCTCGCACAGACCTAGTGGTCGTTGATAATGGAGCTATGAATGCTGATAGGTATATAAGAAACATTCTTGAAGAGAATGTAGTGCTATTTGCCCCATACATTGGTGGAAATTTCATTTTTATGGACGATAATGCCAGACCCCATCGTGCGCGCATCATTCAGGAGTACCTTGAAGAGGTTGAAGTCTCTCGAATGGAATGACCAGCAAGAAGTCCAGATCTCCATCCGATTGAGCAGCTTTGGGACGACCTCAATAGAAGGCTGAGAAGTTCAGAAAATCATCCAGCTACTCTTAATGACTTAGGAATCCAACTCATAGAAATCTGGCAAGGATTATATCAGAACATTTTAAGATCACTCATTTTGAGTATGAACCGTCGTTGCGGAGCTGTAATTAACGCATAGGGGGGAAAATACCAAGTATTAAATCACTTATCAGCATTGCAGTATTTTGAAAATTGTTTATTTCTCTTCTTCCACACAAGATTCAGTGAAATCCTGAATTTTTCTTCCATTTAATGTGTCTTGTTTCGTTCAAAACCTTCCGGAGAAAACATAAAAAATAAGTTATAAAGTCAATGTAGAGTTAACTTTCATTAAAATTGAGATTTTCAGAATGCGCGTTAATTTTTTTTGCGCAGTGTATATCTGTTTCGAGGGTTTGGTTTCCAAACCCTCGGTACTTAAGTCTTTTCTTCTTTGTCTACTGTTCTTGAACTTCATTTTTAACTTGTTGTACTTACTGCACTGTAGAAATCCACTTTGCACTCTTAGTATTTTCTGTAGCTAGTCGAATATCTACTGACCATTTTAATATTTTATGCTCGATACGTTATTCCTTCTTATTTTTCTTTTCCTTTTCTTATATACTGTTCGTTTTGTTTATATTTGTTTTTTAGTTCATTTACATTTAAGTTCGGTTTCATGTTTGCATATAACTAACAATAATAGTTGTTATATGCTAAGTTGATTCTTATTCTGCAGCTACGAGGTCAATACACAATCAGACACAAGAAGATACCGACTATGACGTTATCACTGCCTATGTCATGGATGACAATCATTCTATGAGTCAAGAAAATGATCTCCATTCAGGTCCTGCATCCATAAAGGTTTGTGTGATGAGTAGCTTTTGTATTTCGTCCGAAATTGCACGAAATCTTGTGAAATTTTTACAGCATAAGTTTTAAGAATATTCTGAAGGTTTCAATGATTTTTTTCGTTGTTGGTAACCGTTCTTTCATTATTTTTTTCAATTCTTAATATATAACCTCCATTCAAGAGTTTTTGCTCAGAGATACTAATCAATGTACGTTTTAAAATTGTGGAAATCATAACATTGACTTGAATTTTTTAGAAGACTCGGTCAAGAATTAGCCTCCAAATGTTTGATTGACAGATACAGCTTCCAGTTGCTGTTGATTCAGCTGTTTATTTCAACATTAACTTTCCTGAATATCTGATTCTCCTTTGGCGCGTAAAAAACAGCTTTTTGTATACTTACTCAATCATGATTTTCCAAAAATGAAATAGTTTCAATAGTATTTCCAAATTTGTGAAACAATTCTTTGACCTAGACTCAAATATTTAATACATAAGTCTTTTTGGTTTGAGAACATTGTATGTATGTACAGAATGTACATGTAGATGATGTCTATAGTTCTTAAACATGCACATATGTTGGTAATATATCATAATTAACAATTTAAATGACCCATATGACTTTGATATGATATATCACCACAAAACCTATATTCAGCACAAGATTTAGGATGTTTTTGAACAGTAAGGAATGAGTGTAGTATGTAAATAACTTGAAAAATGTATAAAATTGTAAATGAGTAGGTCGCCACAGATTAGTTCTTCGATGTACAGCTAGGTTGCGCTGCATATTAAAAATCAGGGAAATTTGCTTAAACCATAAACCATCTAACTTGTTTAAAATGCTCCTTGTACTTAACAATTTATGTTACTTTTAATCGTGACACTTCATTAGAAAATGTAGTACTTTTTTGTGGATAAAAATCAACTTTCTTTCGTACATTTTCTTGGTGAAAATAAACTGTATCTGATTGATGAGTTCAAGAAAGCATTTAGTCAATATTATACATTTTTCGAAATATAATCTCTTACTAACTTGCTCCTCTATGGCGTTTTTGCCCATGGCAGACGAGCGCCACCGTACGGCAACGGCCAACTGTTACGGGATGTGGGTTTTCTGTAGATTACTCTTTGGATGGAATAAGGCATGCTCGTTCTCGTGATCATGCTCTGTCTCGTGATCATGCTCGTTTTACTAAAAAGGTAATGCTTGTCTCTAGATTAGCGAGTGTTCTTCTCTTGTTGCTACCACTTTTTTCCTGTATGCTCTGTGTCGAATTATTGCTACTGTATATTCTATTTGCATGCTCTAGGTTTAGTCGAATGTATTTGAATATAAGAAAATACCAAACAAATTCTTGAGTATCTAAAACGTTTGAAGTTCCAGAGTTAAACTCAAATCTTTTGGAATTTTCTTTTTCTTAGCTTTCATCAGAAAATAAGTTATGACTTCGGCGCCTTCTTCTGAGTGATCATTCCAAAATATAGCAGTTTTTCATATATAAAATAACTCAGAGTCCTATAAACTGCTTGAAATGTTCAATAACAAAGAATAACTTTGCTATTGTTAGAATAATTTTAGGTCTACCGAAAGAAGGAAACTTGATTTCCTAATTTGGAACCATGGAACTCAAATCAGTTTCTCTCAAATAATTACATAAAACATAATACTTTTTGTCAGTAACACCATATCCCACTCTTGAATGTTTAACAGTTTGTACCTAATTACAAAACACTTACATGATTTTTGTTTGGTCCACTCACATTTACATATCTCCAATTTGTATTATATCTAACTCACAACCTTCTACTTAGATTTTTTTAGTGTCCTATGAGATAAAGCCTAATAATTTTCCACCCCAGCAGAACTGCATCCCCCTATTTTGTGTTGACGCACTACCAAACACTAGAAGCGTACTGCAACTGCAGTCCAGATTCTGCCCTTAAGTTGGTAATAAAATTACAAATATCTATTCTAACCATTCTCGATCATTTTAGAGCACCGACTCCGTAGAAGAAATCAATTCGGAAAACTCTGGGGATCTCAACAATATGGGATCACATAACGAAATTACAATTCCAGACAATAAAACCTTGTCCAACGATGAAAATTGGACAGACATCAATCTGAATGAGGACAGTGAATCCAAAGATGATTCGCGCAACATGCAGAATATGTCACTTTCTCATCCAGGTCTCGTCGATATTGAAGGCAATATACCAGGTAAGGACTTGTGTCATTGAGTTTATGTGTTTCTGCCCCCAACTACAGACAGTTTAGTCCATGGGCCAGCACCTGTTTTTTATGATGATTACTAACAATCTGAATATTTGCGAGTACCTCCATTTTGACAAGACGCTCAACTTCTTCCTCTACGAAAATTCTTGATAATGAGGGCTAATACATTATGGAGGCGT
Source organism: Propylea japonica (assembly GCA_013421045.1). Lineage (NCBI taxonomy): Eukaryota > Metazoa > Arthropoda > Insecta > Coleoptera > Coccinellidae > Propylea > Propylea japonica. Next base: position 98,760,996 of record CM024241.1, read on the forward strand.
CAAAAGTGTTTAATGGGTTAATGTTCAAATTTTATTACTAACAGCTACTTTATAAATTAAATCTTGAAACAATTTTATTACAAATTGAAAAAAATATTTTTCCTACAAAAATGATTATTCTATCCCACTCCCATATACGCAAGTAGGTCTAAAAATATTATTACTAACCGGCTGATTTTTTCACTGTTGCTTAGCAAATATTTTCTTCATAAACTGGTCACATTGTCCAACAAATTGAGTGGTTCGTTGTTCCAGTCCTACGCTCGGAAATTTTCAATTGTTGGAAATCATTTTTAATTGTGGGTTCTGTGGTACGGTTTCTGGGGTAGGACTGAAAAAAACGTACCACTCAATTTGTAGGACAATGTGATCAATTCATGAAGAAAAAATTTGCTGAGCAACACTGAAAAATCAGCTGGTTAGTAATAATTTTTCAGACCTAGTTGTTGATATATGTTTGGAGTGGAGGACACTTTGATAGAATCATCATTTTTGTAGGACAATTTTTGTTTTCAATTTTTAATTAAAATTGTTTCAAGATTTAATTTATAAAGTAGCTGTTAGAAATAAAATTTGAACATTCAACCATTTAACACTTTTGACGCCTCCATACTGTATTAGCCCTCACTATCGAGAATTTTCGTAGAGGAAAAACTTGGGCGTCTCATCAAATTGAAGCTACTCACAAATATTCAGATTGTAAGTAATCATTATGAAAAACAGACGCTAGCCCATGGACTGGTTTGGTTAGTACTTTCTCAATACTTCAACTCAAGACCTCGATCATTAGTGACATCAGTTGCTGGTAGAAACGAAACTGTCAATTCTGTCTTCATGTTTCTTTGAATATGAAGTTTTATCATCAAACCATTCACTTGTATTTCAGGCCTAGGCCATGGTGACAAACACCACACAGACATCTCAGTCGTACAAATACCTCATGATGTCATTCAGAACTCAACCCAAATTCGTGCAGATGACCTTCCAATGAACAACATTGTCGAACATATAACCCTTCCAACACCTTCAAGAGAAGCCTCGCTCACCCAAAAACTCGAAATGGCCCTTGGTTCGGTTTGCCCTCTCCTCAGAGAGATCATGGTAGACTTTGCTCCCTTCCTCTCGAAGACCTTGGTCGGTTCCCACGGTCAGGAACTCTTGATGGAGGGCAAAGGACTCACCACCTTCAAGAATAGCAACTCTGTAGTCGAACTAGTCATGTTGCTGTGCTCTCAGGAGTGGCAGAACTCGTTACAGAAACACGCTGGGTTGGCTTTCATCGAGTTGATTAACGAAGGAAGGCTTCTTTCGCATGCCATGAAGGATCATATCGTGCGGGTAGCTAACGAAGCAGAGTTTATCCTTAACAGGATGCGTGCTGACGATGTTTTGAAGCATGCTGATTTTGAGGTGAGTTAAATCTTGTGGAGCAAGAGCCCGTGAACCCCAGAACTTCGTTATTTTATAAAAGCTGAAAACTTGTCTACGCATGCTCCCAACACAGTTAGGACGATGGACCATTATCGAGTTTGGGTTACCATGGCTTTGGCAGGTAAACGGTATTAAAGAGGTGTAAAATACTCATCTAATTTCGTCAAATTATAAGTGTGATTTTTGATATTACCTTCAGAATATCATTGAAAATCACGTCATAAATTGCCAGAAACTTACTATAGTGGCAACCCCTTGCCGGACACCCTTATTCCCGATTGCACCGTTCGTCTAAGCAACGTTTAAGCCCTTAAGTGACATTTATTCCATTGATGATACTTCATTTCAGGCCTTAAACGTTGCTTAGACGAACGGTGCAATCGGGCATAAATGTTCATTAAATTATATGTAATTCTACTTACGTTATAGTATAAAAGCTGATTTTTATATACAATACTTGGGTAATAATAAGATAATGTTTCCTCATTAGCCAGACATTTTTGATAGTGCCAACCCTTTGCCAGACAAGCTTGTAGTTTAGCTGCAGGTGCGAGCGTGAGACAGTATACAGGGTGATTTTTTTAAGTGTTTCATTAGACGTTTTCGAGGAAGGAATTGTAATACAGATTCAAGATTTTGGATTTTCGTTTTAGAGTACATGAACTTCAATTGTAAAATATTTTCAAGAGGAATCTACTTCCGGTTTCACCGGAAACGAATGTAACTTCGTTATTTCAAATGCAACACCCTGTATATTTATACATATTCGAATTCTTCGTTCAATTCTACCCTCATTTGATGTATTATATGTGCAACCCTCGAGTGGTTCTTGAATTATAGCCTGATTATCAAATTTTTTGAAAAAAAGGTTGTCACAAATTAGTGTCTATATCTTCAAAATCCCTCATTACAAAAATTTCTTTTGCGAAAGTGGAACAAAAGAAAGTACGCTGATACTTTTCTTGTATAACTTATGAGGAAATATTATACAGGGTGTCTGAAAAAGGGCCCCAAAGTGAGCCTCAATAAAACTATGAAATCTCACTTTTTTCAAATAGCAATCCTATAATATTGTAATTCCAATCTATTGCTCGTCAAAATCCAGTTATGGTGCCCCGAACATTTCATGCCTCTAAAATCAGTAATTTTGCCGTTATTCAATAAAATTCGAATTTCACGATTAAAGACAGGTTTCGCACAGTTTGTAAGCTTGCATTTTTGAAGTAGGTTATGTTAGGAACTGTCATTCTTACTTTTTCTTATAACAGATCAAGCACTAAGCAAAACATGCAATAATAATTTCACTGGAATGATATATCAAGGGTATGTTCTTTATTTGCGGCAAATGTAACAGATTCCTAGAAAAGGTAATAAGAAATTCAACGAACGAAATTCACATTTACTGACTTTAACGAAATCAAAGTTCAGGAGGTATCAAAACAATTTTCTCCGTACTGGAAGCCTTAACCCTAAACGGACTCGAGTGAATACAGTAATAGATAATGAATGATCTCTTAGTTTAAAACTATCACAAAAATTTTAATCATAACAGTAAACTAATACTGCAATAACAATGTGGATATCTTTCGTTAAAAGTTCTGACTGTCTTTTCTAATATTTTGTTACATTCACCATAAATGAAGAACATATTCAATACATCACTGTTACTGTAATTCATATTTTGCATAGTGCCCGATTAATCAAAAAAGTATAAATGACAGTTCTCTAAAATGCATTATAAATCAAGAGACATAGCCTTCTTGAAAACTTCTATCCTAATAAATCTATGGTTAGACTAAGAAACCTTGATTCAATCCCGAAATTCGAATTTTATTCAACAACGGCAAAACTACTGATTTTAGAGGCATTAAATGTTCGGGACACCCTAACTGGTTTTTGACGAGCCATCGATTGGTATTATAAAATTATGGGATTGCCATTTGAAAAAAGTGAGATTTTATAGTTTTATTGAGGCTCACTTTGGGGCCCTTTTTCTGACACCCTTTATAATATTTCGTCATAAGTTATACAAGAAACAGTATCAGCGTACTTTTTTTTGTTCCACTTTCACAAAAAGAAATTCTTGTAATGACGTATTTTGAAGATATGGACACTAATTTGTGACAACCTTTTTTCCAAAAAATTTGATAATCAGGCTATAATTCAAGAACCGCTTGAGTGGTTGCACATATCATACATCAAATCAGTGTAGAATTGAACGAAGAATTCGAATATGTATAAATATACAGGGTGTTGCATTTGAAATAACGAAGTCACATTCGCTTCCGGTGAAACCGGAAGTAGATTTCTCATGAAAATATATTACAATTAAAGTTCATGTACTCTTAAACGAAAATCCAAAATCTTGAATCTGTATTACAATTCCTTCCTCGAAAACGTCTAATGAAACACTTAAAAAAATCACCCTGTATATGAGTGGGTGCGAGTGAGACGGCATGATTATAATGACTTATGCAAATAATTTTTTCGGTACAGATTTATATAACTCATCATTTTAGTGAATCTCAAAAACATCTGAAGAAAAGACGTTCGATTCTACAACTAAATAAAATTGTTAAAAATTTTAATTTATTCTATTAACAACTTAATTTAGTTGTAGCATCGAATGTCTTTTTTTCAGGTGTTTTTGAGATTCACTTAAATGATTAGTTACATAAATCTGTACCGAAAAATTTATTTGCATAAGTCATTATAATCATGCCGTCTCACTCGCAGCAACTCATACATACTGTCTCGCACTCTTCAGCTAAACTACAAGCTTGTCTGGCAAAGAGTTGGCACTATCAAAAATGTCTGGCTAATGAGAAAACATTATCTAATTATTTTCCAAGTATTATATATAAAAATCAGCTTTTATACTATAACGTAAGTAGAATTACATATAATTTAATGAACTTCAAGGGTGTCTGGCAAATGGTTGCCACTATAGTAAATGTCTGGCAATTAATGACGTGATTTTTAATGATATTCTGAAGGTAATATCAAAAAATCACACTTTATAATTTGACGAAATTAGATCAGTATTTTACACCCCTTTAATACCGTTGCCAAAGCCAGGGTAACCCAAACTTCATAATGGTCCATCGTTCTTACCTGTGTTGGGAGCATGCGTAGACAAGTTTTCAGCTTTTATAAATAACGAAGGTCTGGGGTTCACGGGCTCTTAGACTATTGGTTCAGTTCAGCAACAAAAAGAAGCAAGGGTAATCTTCTGAGTTTATTATTTTGTCTTGCAGAGCCAATGTGCCCAGTCTCTTTTAGATAGGAAAGAAGAAGAGAGAATGTGTGACCATCTCATAACTGCTGCAAGAAGAAGAGACAATGTTATCGCTAGCAGACTCCTCGAAAAAGTCAGGAACATAATGTCGAACAAGCATGGTGCTTGGGGTTATGTAGACTCATCTTCACCTAGGTAAATAAGTTATAATTTCAGGATCAAAAAGAAACTAACAGTACTTTCTTTCAGGATAACCGAATATTGGAAACTTGATGCCTGGGAAGACGATGCAAGAAGAAGAAAAAGGTTCGTTCATAACCCATTGGGTACTTCTCATCCCGAAGCAAGTTTAAAAGCAGCTATTGAACATGGTGCCCCTGAAGACGCCATATTACAAGCGAGGGAAGAATTCCATGCACACTTGGCAGCGACTAGAAGTCATCAGAATGTCCAGAACACAGACCTGATGGACGATAGTGAACTTCTTTTGGACGATAGAGACTTAGACACAGATCTGACAGGTAATTAATAAGCCCGTTCGGCATTGACCTCCGCGAGCAGACGGATTTTTAGTCACGTGACCACAGATCTTACAGATTCATCTGGAAATCTGGGAATAAACGAACTGTACAGAGCATCTGCCACAGAACATACTGCTCTGTTCTACTTTTATAGAGTATGAGATTTCAAAGATCACTATTTTGGGAAATATGCTCATCTTTTAATGATACTTTCACCCTTTTCGTAGCTCTTTCGTAAAAACTCAATTAAATAATTAGGTGCAAAGGCACTGAATGCAAAGGAAACGAGGAATGCAATATCCCCTTCTGGTCGTTCAATACGGCGATAGTTGTACCGAAAGATCCTAATTAATTAATTAATTACACGAAAAAGAAACGAGATATGAGAAAGCAATAAGTCCTCCTGCCCATTCATAACTACGATAACTATATCGAAAATTTTTTAATGAATTAATTAAATTTTTAATGAATAAATGAAAACAGAAGAATGAAAGTGTTTTAATTTTTCAATCTATCGGTTTTCGGATGAGGAAACTCAACATAAAACAAAAAATATATAAAAAACATAAAACTACATGGATAAAATCGCTTTGCTCCGTCGAAATAGACCGAGCGAAAAGATCGACGTCCGGTTGCTCAGAGTTTTATGACGAACACTCCAGATGTGTACTCCCCTCAATCCGGATGTAATAAACGAACGGTTCAGATCCTAAACGTCCTATGTCGATGCCTAACTTTTATTGTGACTTGTTTTTTCTTGGACGAGATATTGAGTTGATTGTGATGAATTTTCAGGACCTGTGAATATAAGTACAAAAGCCAAACTTATTGCTCCTGGAGTCATGGCGCCTGGAATTGTGTCCATCACGTCGACAGAGCTTTATTTCGAGGTGGACGAGGAAGACGAATTCTTCAAAAGGTGGATTCAGAGGTAAGTGAAGAAACCTTCTCGTGATTTTATTGGTGATGTTGAAATCGACGAAATTTTACCTGATCAATATCTACCTAGCAAATGTCGGAATCTTCCTCCTCTTTCAATGAAACCATTGGTTGCTAGAGGGCGTTACGGGCAACATATTGCGAGAATAATCCTTAGTTTCAACGGTTATAGATGGCGCCAAATGTTCACGTCGGTATTGATCCTTTCTTTTTCAGGACGAATAGTAAGAACGTTGTTAACTGCTTCGAGTTCGAGGTTTGAATGCGAAACATTTTACAGGCATATCGAGTGTTCATGTCCACATATCTTTATTTTCTACGAATGTTTTTTGCAATATCTAAGTTTTTCCTTTGAAATGAATTGAGTTACGTTTGATTTTCCTTCGAAATAGATTGAAATATGTTATTCTGATATTCTTTAGAATTAAAACACTATCAGTTCGAGAAATTTGGTACTTAGATATTGAGAAAAGACATTTTTCCAAACAAAGGGTTTTCCAATAAGGTGTTATTTTGAATAGCGCGCTATTTCGGTAGATATCGCGTTTGATGCTATAATTTTTTTGACATTTGACAAGTAGGAACTACGCCATTAATTAAAATGGAACGATACACGCTTCAACAACGCATTGAAATGATTTAAATTCATTATAAAAATGGTGAAAATTTGGCAGAGACGATTCGAAAAACTCGAACATTTTTGGGTCATCGTGAAGCACCTTGTCGTACCGCAATAAAGAAATTGGTGGAAAATTCGAGCTTTTGGGCCAAGTTAATGATGTGAAGAATTGCTGATTGGGTCGTTGAAATGCGGGAAAAGTTCCGGACCGTGTTATCTCTCGAAGAGGTGATCATAATTGGCCACCGAGATCTTGTGATTTAAAACCTTGCTACTTCTTCCTTTGGGGCCGCGTGAAAGAGAAGGTCTAAGCCAATAGCCCAGCGTCGATTCAAGACCTCAAAGATGGAATTCGTGAGGCTACCGAGGACATAGTTCAGCCACTTTGCGATTTGGTTATGGAAAATTTCATTAAAAGGATGTGGTCGTGTAAGCGTGGTCGTGGTGGTCATTTGCCTGATGTTATTTTGCAGTATTAACGGCATATCTTCTTCTTTATAATGAAATAAACATCCGATCATTTATATTGAAAAATTGCATTTTTCTTTGGATATCAAAATAACACCTCTTATTGGAAAACCCTTTATTTCAATTGAAACTTTCTGTCTGACCAGAATTTTCATGAGTTCAACTCGAAACAGTCGTATAACGAAAACTATCTATACTCGTCACTTCAAACGTTTCCGACAAGCCGTTAACAAATTGCCGCCTTCTCGAATAGATCTATGCTCACATGGAGGCGATACATAAAACAAAGGTACCAACAATAGTGATCTGTTTTCAATTGCGTCGCATTGACCGCCGCATCCATAATTTTCGATTCACTGCGATGGAAGATTATGCATAATTTATAAGGGGTCCCTGGAATTATTGAATAATAAGTGGCAGTTTACATGCAATCGTGCCCCCCGATGTAAAATATGGACCTTTTGCCCGTAAAAGCCGTATTTTAAGCCCAGCCGTAACAAGATTTTCAACACGTGCAAATTAAGCTTGTTTATCCAAGACTTTTCCTCGAGATATCGAAAAACTGGCGCTCGGTTTTAGATGGGACGATCTTGTGAGAAATTGCCTCGATTTTTCAGTACCGGACTGTGAGTGTATTGCTCGTCAATCCTTTATACGGTGAGAAATTCTCTTTCACGTGGCCCCAAAGGAAGAAGTCGCAAGGTGTTAAATCACAAGATTTCGGTGGCCAATTGTGATCACCTCTTCAACAGACCGGAAACAATCAACAAAGACACGACGTTGTTGATGATCGGCCGGCTTGAGTTCTTGTGTTAACTGAACTTTATAAGCCTTAAGACCCAAATCTTTATGAAATACGGTGTAATGACGAGGAATGGACAAACCTGGGTTTTCTTTAACACTTTCGGCTACAGCAGCAATATTCTCAGCTGTTCTTGAGCGACGTGCACGGGTTTTATTCTTCACATCACTAACTTGTCCCAACAGCTCGAATTTCTCCACCAATTGCTTCATTGCGTTCCAAAAAGGTGTTTCACGACGACCAAAAATGATCGAGTTTCACGAACCGTCTCTGCCCAATTTTAACCATTTTTATAGCGAATTTCAATAATTTCAATGCGTTCTTGAAGCGTGTTTCGTTCCACTTTCATTAATGGCTTAGTTTCTACTGGTCAAATGTCAAAAAATTACAGCTTCAAACGTGATATCTACCGAAATAGTGGGCTATTCAAAATAACACCCCTTATTGGAAAAACCTTTATCTATTTCCTTTGCACTTGTCACGAAATTGGCCTTTTCGATAATATAAAATAAAGAGAACAGGCATGAATAGTATGAATACGTTTATTAAATTTTTATCTCTTTCATCAATTTCAATTCACTCTTTCTTCTGTAATAAATGAATCCCAGAAACCGAACACGTTTGAAGCGGCAACATAAAATTCAAGATAAAGCGTACATGACCTGAATTTAGATAGTATAGTGTGGAACTTTTTGGGCCACTCCTTTGAAGTCAACACCGACACCTAATTCAGGATTCTGTCGTCGAAGTCCAAAACTTTTGAACCCATTATTCAGATGAACGTTTCGTGAAATCATAACACCATTGAATAGCTCGCTAACTTTTCAATAACACGAGAATAATAGAAGCTTTATAAGCCTTAAGACCCAAATCTTTATGCAAAATACGGTGTAATGACGTTTGTGGAAGGCCTAATTCCAAAGAACTACGAGGAATGGACAAACCTGGGTTTTCTTCAACACTTTCGGCTACAGCAGCAATATTCTCGGCTGTTCTCGAGCGACGTGCACAGGTTTTATTCTTCACATCACTAACTTGTCCCAACAGGTCGAATTTTTCCACCAATTTCTTTATTACGGTCCGACAAGGTGCTTCACGACGACCCAAAAATGTTCGAGTTTTTCGAACCGTCTCTGCCAAATTTTCACCATTTATATAGTGAATTTTAATAATTTCAATGCGTTCTTGAAGCGTGTATCGTTCCATTTTTATTAATGGCGTAGTTTCTACTTGTCAAATGTCAAAAAATGACAGCTTCAAACGTGACATCTACCGAAATAGCGGGCTATTCAAAATAACACCTCTTGTTGGAAAACCCTTTATCACACCTTAAAATATTTATATTATGAGATGAGATATTAGGATCACTTATTCGAAATACTTTTTATCAGATTAGCAGCACTGTTGTTGCTGTTTTGACTTTCTAATTTCTCAAGTTTTAAGCGTAGAGGTACTATAGTAAGGTACTGCATGAATATCGTTAGTAATTCAGAAAAAAACTGATCGAAAATTGTGAAAATTCACATATTGGCCGGTTTCTGAGGTCGTTTTAACCACAGTTTATCTATCTGTCAAATTTCACGGATGGATAAGCGCAGATTTCGGTTTCTGAGTACCGCTTAGAAAGATAACCAGCCGATAAGGTCAGTTTATTTTAAACGACCGAAAATGGCCGGTTATCTGTAGATTTTGTGAATGGCGCATGGGCATTGGCGTTTGATTTGTCAACTCCAACCTTACTTTTTCATTTTGATTTGACGGAGTACCGGATTTGGATTCATATCAACATTCTTAACATATTATATTAAACGAGTTGTGTAATACATAATGGAATATAATACAAGAAGATTATCCTCTAGTTCCAGCTCTTCATCAGATGAAGAGGCAATGGAATTCATTGGCAATATTTCTGTATCCAGATTCCAGATTTATACGGGTTCGTAGATCACCTCTCGAAATGTATACAGATGATTAATATAAAATGAGGTACAGATTTTACAATCAAACAGTTTTACACTTATGTAATGAATTGAATTCTGTATTAGCTGCAATATCTGAAAGGAATTGCACTTTAACTGTCTTTCAACAAGTGCTTATATCTTTACGGTTTCAATGCGACAGGAACTTTTCAAATCATCATTGGTAATGATCTAAATATACATAAGACATAAATATACATGAAAATGAAATCGATTTGATTCCGTATGGAAAATCTCATTATTTTGAGTTTCAGGCGTGCAGTTTCAATTAAAATTTGCAAAACTCATAATCAAAACGTCAATTTGTATGTCGCGACATCTGTTGATCTAGGAAGGAACTTGCGAGACTACCGTTAATCAGCTGTTATCGAATAGATAGTTAACTGACAACTGAAAAAGACGTCAGAAACTCAGCTACCCATATCAACAGGTTATCGATTGGTTATATTTATCGAACCGTTTACTATTGGACGGTTAAAGTAAAACCTCAGAAACCGGCCAATAGAGAATTTATTCAATCCGTTCCTGTATAGCATCATCCACTTATCCTGTCTCATATCTCTTATAGCTAATGATTCGATCGGCTCAATAATTCAAAATCGGCTAGTGATCTCAACATTATATTCTAAAACAATTTTCGTTACGTATTACGAGCTCTCTTCGCTATTAAGTATGATTTATGGTATTTGATGTGAAACCACACATTATGCCATTATTTCTTGATGCTTTTTCGAAACGATGGAACGGTTATGGGCCTGACATGAAGATTTTCGTGCCAGCAATTCACGTCTAGAAATACTGCGATGAAATTTTGCAGCATTTACCTATCTAATATCTGAAATATAAATTAGGAACCTCATATTTCATACACGCGATGTATAAACTTAAGTTGAGTATTGATTTGTACGAAAAAACATAATTCTTTCTTGATTTTGATGCCAATCATTTACGTAGAACTTTTGCAACTATACTCTGGCAATTTTAACCGAATCATGAATTCTTAATTTGTAAAATTTTTCATTATTCATCATGTGATTTTGTCACAAGTTTGCTTGGAGAGCAAGATCTAGTTTGATAAGACCTCCTTCCTTTTTCCGAATATCGAAGGAAATGCAAGGAAAAGTTTGAATGTGAGTGTAATTTTTGGCACATAATACTTTCTAGTGGTTATTCTGTTTTTGTTGTTTTTTTTAATGCAATTTCGAGAAGATAATGCAAATGGAAAGAGAGAAAAAACAATTTTCTAGAGAACGAATTTTTCAGTAATGTATCCGACAATTTTTCTAGTCCTTCCAAATATAAGTTCGATGTTTCGACAATAATGAAAAAAATTAATTCAATGTATAGTTGGTTTAGCTCTCTGACTGTTGAACTCGTTGAGAGACAACTAAAGGGTTTTCCACTTAGAGTATCTTTTTTATATTCAAAGAAAAATGCTATTTTTCGATATAAATGATCGGATGTTCATTTCATTGTAAAGAAGAAGCTATGCTGTTAATAGTGGAAAATAACATCAGGATAATAACCACCACGACCACGCTTGCAGGACCATATCCTTTTAATGAAATTTTCCATGAACAAATCGCAAAGTGGCTGTCCTATGTTCTCGATAGCCTCACGAATTTCATCTTTGAGGTCTTGAATCGACGCTGGGCTATTGGCGTAGACCTTCTTTTTCACGTGACCCAAAGGAAGAAGTCGCAAGGTGTTGAATCACAAGATCTCGGCGGCCAATTGTGATCACCTCTTCGAGAGATAACACTGTCCGGAAACTTTTCCCTCAAAAGATCAATGGTTTCGTTCGTTCTTCTGTTAACTGAACTTTATAAGCCTCAAGACCCAAATCTTTAAATACGGTGTAATAATGCTTGTGGAATGCCTAATTCCAAAGAGGAATGGACAAACCTGGGTTTTCTTCAACACTTTTGGCCATAGCAGCAATATTCTCTGCTGTTCTTGAGCGACGTGCAAGGCTTCTATTCTTCACATCACTTACTTGTCCCAACAGCTCGAATTTTTCCACCAATGTTTTTATTGCGGTCCGACAAGGTGCTTCACGACGACCCAAAAATGTTCGAGTTTTACGAACCGTCTCTGCCAAATTTCCACCTTTTTTATAGTGAATTTTAATAATTCAATGCGTTCTTGAAGCTTGAATCGTTCCATTCTTATTAATGGCGTAGTTTCTACTTGACAAATGACAAAAAATCTACCGAAATAGCGGGCTATTCAAAATAAAACCTCTTATTGGAAAACCCTTTACTGTTGACTCGAAATTTTGAATTTAGTTTCCTCATATAAAAATGCAGATAACCTGTATTTATACTTTCAACTCTATAACAGCATTCTATCTATATCAACACAACCGTAAAAAGAGAACTTGTGAAATAACTCTGAACTTTGCATAACGCATTCGTGAAATGACAAAACAAGAGTGTAGAACAATCTTTATATGCGAGAGGCATAAATATGGAAACATTTCAATACCTTCTCTCTCTTGTTCATATTCATAGTTCTGTACGCGGTTCATTGGACATGATTTAGAAGTAGTTAACTTTCTTTGTTTTTTAGATAATCCATTAATCTTGTCTCTCGGTTTATTGAAATTAGTTGCGGGCATTGCATATTCATCAGCGAAACGATAAATCATCGTATTAATAGTCGTTCTGACCGCCTGTCCGGCCTGTGTAAACATCGTGCCAGGACCGGTAAGCGGCCCAATCTCGAGAAGCATTTTTATCCTTCTTGAAGGAGTTCCTAAAATTGTGATAGTTTGTTGTATGATATTTGCGGCGTTTGCTATGTTTTGCGATCAATCAAAATCCTTAAATGTATAGAATTTTGTATGTACAAGATTATGTTTAAAATCTCGGGAATTATATTGTGGAAAAATTATTCGAGAAATGAAATACGTAAAAAATTCGATAACTAAATATATCAGAACTCTATGGTTCTGATTTCACAACCGTTTTGAAAATTTGCAAGAATATTCACTTCGCTAATTTACATCCTGAAACTCGGTTTCATTTCAAGGTTTTTCATTTGAATATTAAATTTTGTTCGATATTATGATGAACTTTTTTATTGTTGTATTAACGCAACTCCCACAAATTTCTGCGTAGGGCTTCGAATTGGTATTGATTAATTATTTAACTGCAGAATTTCAGCTCGATCGAATAAATAAATTCATAATTATTTCTAAAAATGAATAATTCAGGAATAAAATTAAAGTCTATACTTTTGATTATGCGATTCTCGTGAAATATTTCATTCAGTATAAGAATGTTCACCCTGTGAATAAATTCCGTTCAAATTGTTGCGGAAGTATAAGGTTTTTTCTTCTCAATATTCGGATGTAATTTTCTATAGTGCTGTTAACACTATGGCCACAAATTTCGTGTGAGATTTCCTATGAGTATCTTACATGTGGCCGCAAATTTATTTTCCGATCGATTTTGTTCTGTCAGAGATATTGACGAACAAACATTTTGAATGGCCATATTTTATAGAACACCCTGTACGATTTAGTGGGTAAGCGAACTTAACCGCGGCATTTAGGAACCGAACTTACCCTGTCTGTAAGACATTCGATTCAGAGAGTTATCGTGTTTACGGACTGACGACCAGAATATAATTTGACCGCGGATTCGTCATTGACTAGAACCTTATCGTTTGAGACTATTAGTATTTTTGGCTCACAATTCGAAAAATACAGACGTTTTCGTAAAACAATACTAGCCCTCGTTTAAGTTGAACTAGCTCCCAAGAAATATGAAAGTAGAAAATAATATTAATTGATAAAAATCAACAAATACCATGCACAAATTTCGGAGTTAGTTTCGTCAGCATTCAAAGAACCTACAAGAAGGAAATCTTCATATTGTTCAGATCTATTTCCAACAGGGCAAAATAGCTGTCTGTGGATGCTCAGTATGATATTACCTCCTAATATATATCCTTTTGAATTGAGAGCTAACAAAATACAATACATGAAACAAAAAAGTCCCTAGCTGAGGTTGGTGCAAAACGGGGTACCATACTATTCTGGCGTATGATACCAGAGCACAGGGAAAAACCTCAGTAGAAAAAACCCTGTCTCGCTGTTTTTGTAAAATTGAAACTTAAAACTATTCGAATAAATACCTTCAATATTTAGATACAAAATACTTTTTTTTCTGATCGAATCAATAATGAGCAATATCGCCTTAGTTACCATTTGTAATAACACACTCATATTTCCCAAGGGAAATATGAAACGTCAAGTCTTATTGTCCCAAGGGAAATATGAAACGTCAAGTCATATTTTACTGAAAAAAATATAATATCCAACCTTATACATCAGAAAAAAAAATTTGGAGCTTCTATCAAAAATTTCTTGATCTGCTCCCGGGACAACACTGCTGATTTTTTGGGAACGGATCCTTTATTTTTGTTCTTAACAAATACTTCCACTCCATCGAATAATTCGACCTTCGTTTTTTCCTTCAATATAGCATGGATCTTAACATAAATAATTTTGGTTATAACGTGTTTGGTGAATATTCCTGGAACAGGAGATCGAATGAATTAATCATACATTGAAAAGAACAAGAATCAGAGCAACATACCAAATCTTCAAATATGCTATCAAAATATTTTCGCTGACACCGTCCACCAAACTTTTTCTTTTCCACTCCCGAAAGCCTTCATACTCTTTACTATAGGCAGCTTTAGATTTGACCGGAATCAAAAATTCACGGGCTTTCGCCGCTTGAGTTTCGACGTAGTTCGATATCATTTCAATAATATTATTTCTGACAAGACGTCAAAATAAAACCAGTCAACCATGATTCTCACAAACACGGTCCATAGCAACGTTGAAAATCCCATTAAATCAAAAATTTACAATATAATTTTTTCCATTTCAAGAACGATATTGTATCGATCAGAAAAAAACTATTGATTACAACACGGGAAATATGAATACATTTCCCACGTTGCCTATACATCCCTCGGGCTTCGCCCTCGGGATGTAACTAGGACAACCTCGGGAAATATACTATTCATATTTCCCTAGTTGTAATAATAGCTATTTTCATGCTCTTGGACCAGGAGGGTGTTTTAAACCAGGTCTGGCATTCCAAGTGATGATTTTTCGAATCTCCTGTTCTTCTAAGACCGCTACAGGGCCCTATTGAAGGGTAATCATCTCCCATATATTTATACAGTGGTATTTCATCCTAAATATCGAATTCAATTTCGGAATAATGATAAAAAACGTGTGACAAACTTATGTCAAAATGAATGTTGACGAGACTACTTTCATGTTTCCTTCTTATAAAACGCATCTGACCAAAGCCGGTCCTGTCAAAACAAACAACCGGGCCCGTCTTACCTTCAACAGGACGATTTTTAATAAGCAGTACCTCCTCCGAGTCAGTTTTGGCCGTCCAACGCTTAGATTGATAGTCAAGGCAG
This sequence comes from Propylea japonica, assembly GCA_013421045.1. Lineage (NCBI taxonomy): Eukaryota > Metazoa > Arthropoda > Insecta > Coleoptera > Coccinellidae > Propylea > Propylea japonica. Next base: position 98,776,450 of record CM024241.1, read on the forward strand.
GACTACCGGTCCAAATTATCAACAATTAAAAACTTCTCAATCACGAGAGAAGCCCGCATTTTTCACTCACCAAATTAGTACATGTGCATGCGTGATTAGATACCGAAGCCGTTTGGCCAATATTTCGACGACGGCAATTTTTCTTGTGGGACCTGGTCGTAGATCGTACGTAATTTTGGGTTTTCACCTCAGTCAGCTTAGGTAATTGGTTCTTATGACCATATATTCATTCAAACAAGTATTTAATGGTGAAAAGAACGTTAATTATTCCTTCGGATGGGTGGTCGACCTCCTGCCGGCAAGTGCTACTTGTCTATCATGGGAAAAGCTGTTAATATTTCATGGTACCATGGGTGGACGATAGCCACATCTTATAAATACGGAATTTCTGTTTTGATTCTACACCATTTCCAAGTGTATTTCAGAAAGCGTCAATTGTATTTCAGAAAGCGTCAATTGTATATCAGAAATCATTAATTGCATTTCTGAAAACATCACTTGTAATTCAGATCAGTCAATTCAATTTCAGAAATCGTCAATTGTATTTCGGAAATGGTAATTCGAAATTCAATTTATAGGTACACACATTTACATATAGCAAAATTATTCATTTTAAATACGGTTTGTCCTCCTCAGTCCCAAGATCACACTGAAATCGAGATAATTGTGATATTTGGAAATTAAAATAATATTCCTATTCTGAATTACAAATGACGGGTTCTGAAATACATATGATATAATCTGAAATACAATTGATGCTTTCTGAAATACAATTGATTAATCTGAAATACAATTGACGCTTTCTGAAATGCAATTGACTATTCTGAAATACAATTGACGCTTTCTGAAATACAATTGACGCTTTCTGAAATACACTTGGAAATGGTGTAGTAGAATTGAGGTTTCTCAATGCCTACTAAACGTCTTTTCAGTTATCGAGTGAAATATAATCTGGGAGGATTCTGCATTTCTAAAAAACTTTTTAGGTTTTCACTCCCAGTCTCTGAAACAGAAATAATCAAAAAATTTAATTAAGATGAAGTGCTTCTGCGATAATCTTTGCACTTATTTGTCAGGAGCAAATTGGTTTTGAAAAAATTGTTGCCTAACAGTAAAACTAAGAAAGGAAATAAATGAAAAGGATAATGTAACGTTTCGGTGTCTATATCAGACACCTTCTTCAGACAAACTTGTAAAATCTTCGGAATTGTGTGTTTTTTCATTTGCAGTCTAATCTTATCTGTTTCAGAGATTGGGAATGAAAACCTGAAAAGTTTTTTAAGTCTTTTCAGTTATAAAGATAATAAGGTTTGAAAAACATCGTTTCTGGAATTCGTACAAATTGTTGAAAGTTAGCAACATCGTTTAATGTTGCTTTATGTGAGCAATTGTGCCATTATTGATTTTTATTGATGGCATTTGAAATCAAGCATCATTCGGGACTGTAAAAATCCTTCATAATACCTGCTCACCAGGACTCTATCTGATGGGAGTAACACTCCAGACAAAAGGTCAGTAAAGAGGATGATTGCAACTTCAAAAATTAGTTGAAGCTTTTTACTGAGTGCCTCTCAGTAAGGAAAACGGCTATATCCAAAGGTTATTTGTACCAGCTGCAGAAACAGATGAACACATAATATGTCAATGCGCAATATATTGGGGCAATGACATATACAGATTTGGAAATTCACATCTGAAACATACGATATACAATGCATCAGACAGAGAATTCTTCTGTCCAGTTGCACAGATGAATAGTCGAGATAATCACGTGCTGTAACTGAATGAATTCCGTTGACTTATTGCAATAACCTTGTCTTGTCTCTCTTTTATCGCACTATGGTAGGAAACCTGCAGTACTCGTATAGAATTATTTCATTTGTCTGGCAGCCCGTAATACTCGATTCAAGTATTTACTGTTGCCTACTATACTGAATGAATTACGCTCCTCCCAACGATAAGAGAGAGACAAGACCAGAATATTGCAATTAGACAACGGAATTCAGTGCATTACAGCACGTGATTGTCTTGACTATTCATCTGTGCAACTGGATGGAAGTTTTCTCTGTCTGATGCACTCTATATTGTATGTTTCAGATGTGAATTTCCAAACCTGTATGTCGGCCGATATGAGAGTAAAGTTTTCTGGGAAAATAATCATCTTTGCGAACGAGGTGACTGGCAAAAAGGTAGCTGGTATAAAGTGAAAAATATCATAGACCACATTGGTCACAATGCAGAAAGGTTATTTTAATGCCAAAATTATATATAAAATAACAATAAAACTGGAAATAAATCGAAGCTCTCCCAAATACGTTCGTGAATTTTGGGCAAGTTCTATCGGACCACCTCTCAAGTCAACAGTTCCCGAATCAGGTACGTAAATTAGAGAGGTGGATATAAGTTTTCTGAATCGCCTTTACGTCCCGCTGTTTGACAATTTTTCACGTAATTAATCGGCTTACAACCAGTTTTACATGCCGAACATCGAACTTGCGTGATTAAAAATTCGGATGTTAATAAAAACCGTCCCGAACTGGGCTCTCTCTGGGTAACGATAGTGCACAGATCGCCATGCAATTCTCCTGATTTATATACGGTCGTTTTCGGCCACAAATCATCGGCTGTACGATGTTTGAGATTGTTCGAGTTCAAATGCGATTTTTGGTCATGCGATTTTTTGCGCAGTCGTTTTTCGTTATAGAAAAATGAAGCAACGTCAAATTTTGGCCGATGTTGATACAGAAAGCGTTATGTTACGATGGTTGCCTTGTATATTTCGGGATAAAAAAATAAAAATAAAACAATAATTCTCATTATGTCAATTTGTGGTTGTCTAATAATCCACTTGTAGTGAGTGAGGTTGTGTTCATATTTTGGTCTATAGTTGAATCGTTGTTGGGCTGTAATCAGTTTTTGATCATCTTATAGCCTGTGGTGGGAATATGGTTCTCTAAAGATCAAACTGCAGTTTGCAGTTTGTGGTTGTTGGATTATTTGCATTCGTCTTTTGTTGTCTTATGGTTAGCCAGTAGTTTGTGACTGTATCATAGTCTGTTCTATTTAATGTCAGGAAATAATAGGTTTTTGGTTGTTTTGTGCATTCTAGTTGATTTATAACTCTGTAATAGACATTTTATAGTAATCTAATGGTCTCCAGGTCGCTAGGCTCCTGTATGAGCGTCTTTCAAGCGGAAATCTTAGCTATTGAAAGATGTCTAGATATAAATCTAGAAAAAAACTATCAGAAGTGTGATATAGCTATACACTCAGATGTCAAGCTGCTATTAAAGCACTGAGCTCCTACGTCATCGACTCTAAAATGATCTGGGAGTGCCGGAACAAACTCAACGAGGTAGGCAAGAAAAATGAGGTCTTCTTAACCTGGGTTTCCGGCCACTCGGGAAGCAAAAGAAACGAAGAGGCCAATACACTTGCCAAAGAGGACGCACGAATGTCACTCATTGGCCCAGAACCCTTCTGTGGTATATGTAAATGTACCTATGAGAAGGAGTTTCTGGAGAAGGAGAAAGCCTGGCGGAATCTCCCAGGGATGGATCATTCCACTGAGTTCCTTCCGAACTCCGAGACATCGGGATACAAAAGATATCTGGATCTTGGTAAGAAGCAATTACACCTCCTCACTGGCTTTCTTACAGGACACTGTAGCATCAGGAAGCACCTGTTGAGGATGGGATTGTCGGACACTGACGAGTGTAGGTTTTGTGGGGAGGAGGAAGAAATCCCCATTCACCTAGTCACGGAATACCTGGGCATTCCAAGCCTCAGGAAAGAATGCCTTGGACAAGAAACTTGTGAGAGTGAGGACATAGCCTCGTTGAAGCCTTCACAGTTATAAGATTTCATTAGATCTCAGGAACTGGAAGGCGAGCTGTGAAGTCTGTGGTCAGAATAGCTCTGTAAGGGGCACAATAGACCTTAAGGTCGCAGTGAACTGTAACGCCTCTTTAAACTAAACTAATTAACAAAACTAATGGTCTCTAGACATCTTGTTATTGGGCAATGATTGGTGATTGATTTGGGAATCAAATGATTCAATAACTCTTAGAGTGAACACATTTTAAGGTTATATCAATTGCGTTCGTGGTAGAGCCTATGAATGAATCTCAACGAATGTATCAAAAGTTTTACGATATCCCTGGTTAGTAATTTCCAAGTAACAATATAAGGAAGTATCTGTATCGGGTAGTTATATTCTATGTTGGAAAATACAAATTGAATATCTACATGCAAAGTACCATCAACGACTGGCAATATTCCATCGTTAAGCATCGTGAAAAATCCGCGTACCCATAAGTCACAATAGGCAACAAGAGAACACCGACAATTAATCATCGCAGAATACAAGAGTAACAGCCTACCGACGTAATTTTTCCGATAGTCAAGCTTCGCAATTATAGGTTATGCGGCGCGGTACCCAGGAATTATGATCGATCGATTAATCAATGATGGCGTCACACTTCTTCATCGCCACGGGTCAGCATCTATTACGGCATATCAAACCCCATACGTAGGAACATTCATTAAGGCGACCCGTGTTTGTTTCTCTCGATTCTGTGCTCGCAGGGCACCGCGCTGCGATGGTATAATGATCCTCGATGTCCGACCACGGCTGGTATGCACGGACAGGACCCTTAGGTTGACGCTACATGGTTTATGGTACCGCTGAGGTTTAATTAATGTGAATGGGAGAGAGTCTTCTTGTTGTGTTCAAGAGATCTGGATCTGTTGTGAATTTTTCATATGGTGGCTTCATGGTAGTGTGCTCTAGAGTAGTCCCAGGAATGGAAATTTCATCATCTTTTATCATTTTACTTTCTAGAACACCAACAATTGAATTTATAAGCCTCAAGTTCGCAATTCAACCTCAATACGTTGTAACACTAGTAATTTTATTGTGAATTTCTTAGCAACATTTTGAATGAAATTATTCGCGATTTTCCAATTAAATTTTCACGTATACGAGGGCAGTTCAAATATAAACAAGACTTTTCGATTTTCAGGCGCAATAGTGGGGGGAGAACATTCCTGATTTTGTTGTTGTTGGGTAGGTTTGTCAGGATTAAAGGAAGCACGTCGGATTGCTTCATCGACCCTCTCGGTGTCCACTGTGACGATGTTTGAGCAAGAGTTTGCGCAACGTATTGTTCTCTCCACTCCTTTCTCGCTTGTTTAGACTCTGAGGTGTAGTGGTGCACCCATGTTTCATCACAGGTGATAATGTGAGTGAGAAATTGGTCTCCTTGTACCTGAGATCTTGCAAGAATACGCCCACACACCTGAAAACGATGCAATTTCTGGTCAGCTATGAGAAGGCGAGGAAACCACCTGCCGCAACACTTACGGTACCCTTGCTCCTCTGTGAGTATGGAGTAGGTGCTCCCATAACTTCTCCCGACCTAACTTGCAATTTCAGAAGTGACACGACGTTTGTCGTCTTCAATAAGCTGTCGAACATTACTGATGTTGTTCGCTGCGGTCATGGCTCTCATTTTCAACACAAACACGACCCTCCACGAACTGTTTATGCCATGCAAACACTCTGGCTCGTAACAGTGTCTCTTCTCCGAACATCGTTAGTCAATCTCCTCAAGGTTTTGGCCAGTTTTACGCCTTCTGCGGCGAGAAACTTGATTACAACACGTTGCGCAATTGACGGAGGAACCTCTTGCTCAAACATTGTCACAGTGGACACCGAGAGGGTCGATGAGGCAATCTGACGTGCTTCCCTTACTCCTGACAAACCTACCCAACAACAAAAAAATCAGGAATGTTCTCCCCCCACTATTGTGTCTGAAAATCGAAAAGTCTCGTTCATATTTGAACTGCCCTCGTATATTTTTACGTTGAAATTTAAAAGATTTGCGAAGAGAAAGTATATGTACCTCGTAGGAAAAGCCACATCTCTGTATTTAAGAAGCAAGAAAGTTGAAGAGCTCACTGTCAAAGGACCGAACAAAGTCACTTTTGACATTTGTCTTAGATTTTTCATCAAACTGATTCAAATTCTTTATTTTGGGGAAAAAGCATCACTCGTCCTCTCTAAAAACGAACGTGAAACAGAAAATGCACAAAAACCAACAACATAACGAAAAAAAATTAAAAAAAATTAAAGATAATAACAAGGTTTCGGTCGTGGCTATGAGAGTACGGCCCCGTCAGGTTGAAAGAAAACAAACAGACGTTGGTTGTCGCCGTATTAGCATAATTCGAAAGAGCGCGGGCATATTTTTAATTTCGCGCGGCCATTATCGTTCTATAAAACGGCTATCGAGGTATTTAAAATCAATTTCGAGGCGCTCGTCGAGGTTCACGTGGGTGGCACCGAACCCAGGAGACCGTTTTCAACGGCTTCGACCGCAGGTCTTGGCATTCCGAATCAACCTATGGGAAAAGTTTAGTTCCTTGAGGTTAATAATTGCAGATACCATATTTGGAGATGGTTGAACGAAAGCCATTCTCTATTTTCTCATAGGGATTATTGGATTCAGCTCTTCAATCGAAAATGGGTCGAATTTGAACGTAGGATAAAAGTTCTTATGGATGTTCATGGTCATCGAGAAATCGAAAGTAACAGAGAGATTAACACAATCGTATTTCAGACAGATTCGACCCAATTCATATAATGCAAAATTGCTTCGTTAAGGAGCTAGTGCTTGAAGATGACGTCCTGTCCACACTTTTTGCCACATATTCGCAAAACGGAGTCACATAAAGTGCTGAAAATTTACACATTGGCTAATATGGAAAAAACGCATCGATTATATTGAGTGCATTTCCTTCATGTCAAGCACAATCGTATCATTTGGGGGGGGGGGACGAAGGGTATTTTCAGTTGAAACTTTTTTTAACTTTCATTATTTCGTGAGATTCACATCATATTCATAAACTCTGATGTTTTTTCTTAAAAAAGATGCTCTTGTATAATAACGCCCAGATGCACCATTTCACATTGAGTACTTAGTGAAAAGAGAGAAAATTTCAAATCTGTTTTTTTCAGGAATGGTGCATCTGGGCGTAATTATACAAGAGCATCTTTTTTCAAGAAAAAACATCAGAGTTTATGAATATGATGTAAATCTTGGGAAATAATGAAAGTTAAAAAAGTTTCAACTAAAAATACCCTTCGCCCCCCCAAATGATACGATTGTGTTTGACATGAAAGAAATGCACTCAATCTAATCGATGCGTATTTTTGATATTAGCCAATGTGTTAACTTTGAGCATTTTATGTGACCCCGTTTTGCGAATATGTGGCAAAAAGTATGGACAGGACGTCATCTTCAAAGGGCACTAGCTCCTTAACGAAGCAATTTTGCGTTATATGATTTGGGTCGTGTCTGTCTAAAATATGATTTATAATGTCCACTAGAAGTTTGTCGGTCTAATTACGGGACACCCTGTATAATGGGAATGACTTAAAAAATTGAGAATTTCAGGTGTGTTCAAGACTTGAATAGTTGTCAGGGCATTCAAAATTGAATGATTATTTTCCTATTATGGATAATCAGCAAAAATTCCCGACTTCATGCAAGGCTTTTTTGTTTGGAGCTTCAGGGTAATCCCTTCATGAAGTTGAAAACTTGACCACCATCAGTGAAACTAACAAGATTGTTAGAAACTTATTTCACCTTAGAAAATCACAGATACTTAAGCAAATTAAGAAAGGAGAAGTAGAAATGTACAAGCAAATTGAAACATCTCGCCAAATCATTACTGATCAAAGAATATTCATAGATTCATCATAAAACACAATGCGAAAAATGTTTCAAGAAATCCGCTTCTCCGCTATTTTATCACCCATACAGGTGAACCCATCACAAGGATAAAAGGATCTCGGTCAGAAGAAAAAAATCTTATCTAATATTTACCTGAAAACGGTCGAGTCGATCGAGCAGTAAATCTGAATAAATTGACATCGGTCGTCGCATTAATTATAAATCAAGCTTGTTGTAAGTTGTTTCGACAGATGACCAGAGAGGTCCACCTCTTATGCTAACTAGATCTGACCACGGGTGGCCTATACCACGTCTGTCAGTGCCCCCCTTTATCCAGTTTAGGTAAATATTTGTCGAGTTTTATGAATAATGATGGGCTTCCGTTTTTAATTTACCGGTGGTTTAATGGTCCAGCCCCCCCGAATACGGACGATCCTGCGCTTCTGACTGAAAGCTAAGGCCAATTATTGAGATGATTGATTGCGATGGATGCCTCCTTTTCTGGACCCCTTACAGGGGACATCTCTATAACAATTGCGTTTTTATGAGTCGTTTCTTTTTTCTTTAGTTTCGACAGGTGATATTTCCGAGAGAGATGAATATGACAATAGACTATTGGTGGTATTCTGCTTTCATCTGTAAGTTAATCTGTAACTTTTCATAAGCTTACAGGAAAATTGCAATTCTGGACCTTCTTAGGGGATCTGGAGCTCGCAGAAATCGTTGAATATTTACGAGTACTCGACGGGTGATCGGAAGCATTATCGAATGACATATTGTGAGGTTACGTTGAATGGTTTGTTTATTTTAGGACGAACACCAACGTTTTAATATGAGAAATTCATGATGAATAAAAATAATATGGCTTTGTTTATTGGATTGTTCTCGGGAGAAAATCCGGTAAAACATTGTTCAATAACATACATGACCTGAAAATCATTCTTTTTCAAAGTAGGAACTGTATGAGAATTGGAAGGAAAAGGTTGCGTGATCAAATTAATCCATTTGAATTGCCGAATGCCCAGAAAATGTTCAGATTGAAGAAATGCCGAATGCCCAGTTTGTGAACATGTTCAGATTGAAGAACCAGTGCTCTACAGCAATTTTAACCAAGAAATTTTTTTCTTTCCTGTTTTCAATTCATTAGATGAAAGAAACAAACGCAAACTACATTCAGATGAATGTATTTTAAAATTCAAATCAAACCATTTACTCATAATACATAAAGTTCCATGATCAAATCTTACGATTGAAGGTTATGTTTTTCGATGAGTAGTTCAAAAGTGATACTGTAAATGAGAAAGTTACAAGAATCATTCCAGAATTGCATTATTTACGAATCTGTAAGTCGGCCAGTTACAGATCAATCGTACGCTACAGTATCGTAACTTACAGATGAAAGGCAGAACACCACCATAAATTACCAACGATTTTTGGACGCTTTGTAGAAGTGTTCGCTTAGGTGGTACAAAGAAAAACAACGCAATCTAACTCTTATCTTATTGTGTAGTAATGTAGTGAAGTGAGGAAGAACGCAAGCAGAGCGATATTGAAACGATACTACACGTTATTCCATTCTCCCCACTTCTGTGACTGATGTTTACATTGATAATAAACGGCTTATTGCCATAAACCTCTCGAGTTCAGATAACCCCACAGCCAGAAGTCTAACGGTGTTAATCGCAAGAGAGTGTAGGCCAACTCTTGTCACCAAATCAGAAAATGACACGACCAAGATCCTTAACGTTTCACAGGCGGTATGACATGTGGCATCGTCCTGCTGAAACCACATGCCGTCGAGATCAATAGCTCAATGAGACACAAGAAACTGTGTAATTATGCACACCATATTTTTTTCTGTGCTTTCGTCTTAACTCCAAACTCTCATGTAATCCATAGAAATAAATCGTGCTGTTCTAGCAGCTTACACTTGTTTCACCTCGGCCATGGCTGTACCCACATAAATTCATAAATAACCCATAATGGGCCAGCGTTCATCCATCAGGGCTTACTTCGACACGTCCAGCCCGTCCTATTGTAATCGAGCGCCAAGATAATCACTGAAATTAGCGGCCACGACTCGGTGGTCTCGGTCTATGGCCCGACTACCGTGGTCCCACGCACTCCACGGGCAACACCCTGTCACAACGCTACTCTATGATTATGTTATAAATAACGATGCATAATTCGATGCGAGATTCGAACGGGATATTCTTATACATCGTAACCTCCTCTCCGTAGAGCCCCAGGTGGTTTTTTGAATTTTCATTGATGATATCGATGTTTTGCGGTGAAAATTGATAAACGCCCCTTTTTTATATGAGAATTCATTTCAAGCTGGGTAAACAATATCCTTATTTTACACCTATGAAATTGGTCTTTTAAGTAAGGAATCATTGAAGATTTAAATTGCGCGCCTTGTTTGACAGTCGTAATGTCACATGATTATGGCGTGGCAGATCTATATACTGTGGGCGATCCATAACTTTCCACCCCGAATTTTGAGCTTTCGGGAATTCTGTTGAAAGGGGGACAAATAAGGGTGTTCAAATGCATTTGGATCTTTGCGAACAAGTCAAATTTTATTTACAGGAGGACATGTTAGTGTGTTGAAATGAGTTTGATATCACTAACCCTATAGCCGCTACCCCAACTGCAATTATTTCGATTCAAACGAAAGCGCACGATTTAATTTGTAAAAATACACTCATGCAGTGAATTGAATTGCCTTTTCAACAAGGCGCTGCTCGACCCCTTTCCCTATTCAAAAATGAGAGCTGTTAGGGGTTGCGGCTAGAGAGGTTGTGATATCGAACTCATTTGAACACCCTTATTTGTCGCCCTTTCAACAAAATTTGACCTGTCCGAGCGTTTTTTTTGTTATTCAATCCCAAAGCTCAAATTTCGGGGTGGAAAGTAATGGAAAATTGCATGTTAGAACAACGCGTCCTTATCAAAAATTTCAGCAAAATGGTGAAACGTTCACAAGTTGAATTATAATTAGTTTGAGAAATTCGAAAAACCGAAATAATTCTAGAATAGTGTACTCGAGAAGTTTTCAACTGAAGAGACGAATGAAATCAGAACAAATGTCATCATCATCATCAATGTTTCCACATCATCAATTGGATAAAGTACTTTTCAGGACTTACTCCAAACCGTTTCGAATAACATTTATTAGAAACTTTATAGGTTTTCACCCCCAGTCACTGAAACATAAATAATTAAAAAATGTTTGATTAAGGTGAAGTGCTCTTGCAAAAATCTTTGCACTTGTTTGTCAGGAGCAAATTGGTCTTGAAAAAAATTGTTGCCTAACAGTAAAACTGAAAAATGAAACAAATTAAAAGGATATTGTAACGTTTCGGTGGCTATATCAGACACCTTCTTCAGACAAAATCTAAAATTCTTCAGAATTGTGTATTTTCTCATTTGTAATCTTAATCAACATTTTTTAATTATTTATGTTTCAGAGACTAGGAGTGAAAACCTATAAAGTTTCTAATAAATGCAGAGTCCTCCCAGAATATATTTCAATCGGTTTCGAATAACGTTTACACGTTCTGGAAAAACAAAATCGAAATTCCCAGACATAAAACGCGAAAGAATTTTTACGATCCACCGGGTGTCACGTCATAATTCAAATGTATCGTGGATCTAATTCAATTAATAACTCTTCGAAGATATCTCATTATAACTCTCAGTATAGGAATATAACGATGAACACATTCCTAATGCTAATCAAGAAGCCGGACCCCAAACAGAGTGGCTCCAAAAAAGGGCCATAGGAGGTCCTTGATATCACCATGGGGTGGCATTGTTGCCCCGTCAAGAGACTAAGAAGAAGTTGCTACCCGTGAATTTTCCAGAAGGTTATTGCTATGCATTGACACTATTTAGGAGTTTTGTTTGTAGGGATCGAAAAGGTCAGAAATCTGTAGAAATGTTATGGATAGAACATCCTTATACTGGTAGACCAGATTATTCTTTTGTCTGATGTTATTAGCAAACAAATTCATGAAAACTGAATTAACACATTCTGAGTCCATCTATGGTAGATGATTACCATTCAGTAGGGTCCTGTAGCGGTCTTCGAACAACAGAAGATCCGAAAAAGAGAAAGAAAATTATGGAGATTTTAAAAGTGTAGTATATATTCTTTTGAATTGAGAGCTGACAAAATACAATACATGAAACAAAAAAGTTCCTAGCTGAGGTTGGTGCAAAATGGGGTACCATACTATTCGACGTATGATACTAGAGCACAGGGAAAAACCTCAGTGGAAAAAACCCTGTCTCGCCGTTTTTACAAAATTGAAACTTAAAACTATTCGAATAAATACCTTCAATATTTAGATACAAAATACTTAATTCATGCTCTTGGGCCAGGAGGGTATTTTAAACCAGGTCTGGCATTCCAAGTGATGATTTTTCGAATCTCCTGTTCTTCTAAGACCGCTACAGGACCCTTTTGAAGGGTAATCATCTCCCATAGATTTAAATAGTGGTATTTCATCCTAAATATCGAATTCAATTTCGGAATAATGATAAAAATATAAAGAGTGTAATAATATACCAAGTATCCCATTTGAAAATCGAAAGTTGATGTCATTTCCGGAAAAACCAAGAGTTAGATTTTTTTTCCTAATATGTCAATGTTCCAAATTTCACAAATATAGCTACAGAAACAAAGGAGACGGAACAGACCCTTGAGACACTCAGGGAGAAAGAACAGCCTTTTCTTGTTCAATTTCAGGATAATTCATGATTTTCTCGTATGGAACGCTCTGAGAATTTGTTTGGAGTCTTTTAGGTCCGAAAGGATCTGCCAGAGTGCCTTTCTGTCTGTTTTCCCTATGCCCCAGAAGGGTTCTAATCCTATACTGAGCGAGATAGTCAGACTTTTCGTTTTCTAGATGAAAAGCGAGTTTATTCGAGTTACGTATGACATATTTGCACACGCCTGGAAGTAGAATGCTCTCTGAAAACACAAGGCTAAGTGTAAAGCAAAGTTATAGTGCGAAATTTGGAATGGTTTTAGAAGTGCCGACTCTTCAGGCCAAATATAGAAAACACAGCTCGAAAATCCGGTCGTAAATTAATCATTCAGCTCAGATTTTCGCTATTCGTCGACGTGTATAATCCAATTAGCCGACGTGGCGAGAAAAACTCGCGGAATGAAAAAGACGCTCTTGGAGGACCGCGGTAATAAAACTGTCATTGACGAAATCGATGCCTCTCGGATTTTTTCGCGGACTATCCGGTCAGCGCCTGATCGGATTCCTCCGGGGGGACATCACATCGTCTTCGTCAACAATTAAATCAGGAGTGTCTCGGACGGGTCGGTGTTAATAACGGTTCCAGTGTCACCAACCCGAATGTCTTTCTACGTCTCCGGAGGCTTTTTCTTCACCGACCCGATGCTCGGCCGGTTTATCCATTATTTATTGGAGAAGATCGTATGCCGGTCGCCGAAGGAGAATCTTCCCGGTTTTTCAGTTGGTTAGGGTCAGAGGTGTACGAGTAGGTGGGTTTAGGGAGCTTCTCCAACCAAGACGCTGTCGTCGTTATGGATAGGTACAGTAGAGACTCGATAATCCGGATCAATTAATGCAAGGGATGATCCGGATTAATGAGGAATCCGGAATACCGCGTCTTACAATTTAGTAAAGATGCAATTTAAAAAAACGGTTGAAATAAATATAGGCTTCATTATCGAAATCATAAAACAAATATATTATTTGGAATAATTAGATATTTTACATTTTCTACTGTAAGGGAAAAAGAATGCTGAACAATAGCTTTCTCCTGTATATCTTTCAGAAGCTGAATATCAGTAATTGCCATGAGTTATGGAATAAACAGACTGCATCGAATTGATCTATGCTCTAAATGCATTTGCTAACATTATCCCCGTCTTCGAGGATCGAAAAAATATGTGCTAAAAGGCCTTTTCGGTATTTCAGTTTTGTTAATTTAATATCATTATGATCCATATGCTGTATCAAAGCTGTATGGTTTGAAGGTAGAAACATTCCATTCCATTTCACAAATTAATTATTCTTGTCTGACTTTTTTTGTCTTATACAATTGTGCACTATTATATACCAAAAGAACGCCCGATCGTCGCCATAGAAATTGAGTTACTACAAGTTAGAACCGTAAACCACGTATGCAATGATCGGAAATTCGGATTATTGAGTCTTGCAATCCGGATTATAAGGACATAATACAATCTTGACGTCAATCCGGACTAGTAAATATCCGGATTATCGTTCTCCGGATTATCGAGTCTCTATTGTAGTTAGTTAAGTTAGTTTAAAAAAGGGGTTACAGTTCACTGCCACCTCAAGGTCTACTGTGCCCCCTTACAGAGCTGTTCTGACCACAGCCTTCACAGCTCGCCTACCAGTTCTAGAGATCTGATAAAATCCAATATCTGTGAAGGCTTCAACGAGGCTAGTTCTTCACTCTCATAAGTTTCTCGCTCAAGGCATTCTCTCCTTAGGCTCGCAATGCCAAAAAATTCCGTGACTAGGTGAATAGGGGTTTCTTCCTCCTCCGCACAGAACCTACATTCGTCAGTGTCCGATAATCCCATCCTCAACTGGTGCTTCTTGAGGCGGCAATGTCCTGTAAAAAAGCCAGTGAGGAGGTGTAATTGCTTCTTACCAAGATGCAGATATCTTTTGGATCTGGCTGTTTCAAAGTTCCAAAGGAACTCAGTGGAATGATCCATCCCTCAGAGATTCCGCCAGAATTTTTCCCTCTCGGCTTCCTCCTTCTCCAGAACCTCCTTCTTATAGGTACATTTACATATACCACAGAAGGGTTCGGGGCCAATGAATGACATTCGTGCGCCCTCTTTGGTAAGTGTATTGGCTTCTTCGGTTTCTTTGATTCCCGAGTGGCTGGGAACCCAGATTAAAAAGACGTTATTTTTCTTGCCTACCTCATTGAGTTTGTTCCGGCACTCCCAGTCGATGACGTAAGAGCTCAGTGCTTCAATAGCAGGTTGACTATCTGAGTGTATGGCTATCGAATCGATGGATAGGTAAGCCTTCCAGTTCATCTCCTTAGAAACCTTGGCCGTTGCCTCTTGGGTGTCCAGAACCGGTTTGGCCATTTGAATTGTGCTTAGACTAGGCAGCTCCGTACCATGTGTTCAACTGTTTCTGCTTCTGATTCATAAGGTACAAATGATATTTGTATTGACAGTGACCCGTCAGCAGTCCCATCATCACTCGAAGCTCTCAACAGCGTTAGGAGCTTTCTAAAGCTCGTAGAAAGGTTCAGATTCAGGAGGTGTAAACCTTGATGAGTATTCGCAATTTTATCGGCTTTTTCATTTTCTTCAACACCACAAAGCCCTGGCACCCATAGTAGACTCATTTTATTTTCCCTTGCCAGTTGTCTTATGGTGCTACGACACTTGAGGTTCAATTTATGATCCTCAAGCTCAACAAACCGTCTTTGGATCTTTAAATCTGATTGCCTGTCATTTTTATACTTATTTGCAGGTTACTCATTTACTTAAAGCGTAGTTTTCACTTCGAAAGAGATTTGTCTGGTTATCAAGGGAGTTTATCATCAAAATTCAACAGAATTATCGGGACGTCGATCGATTTGATGCTATAGTTTTCACTCGAGATGTGGCTTCATAAAATTTATCGCAATTTCTCGAATTTTCATCGTTTCACCAGACGAATCGTTACGCCAATGGGTTGTCCTTCTACCTTTCGTTCGTCCATTGTTTCTCCACAGTCGGGCCCGAATTTATCCTCGCGAATCTCTGAAATAAAACAGGCCATTGTTTTCGCCATAAGAAATAACTTACGTGCCGGTTGAATCGTCAGCTGCCTCACGCTCCAACCTCTCCATTTCGTTACCGGTTTTTCTTCTGTTTCGTCGACATAGCCGCCCGAACCTCTGAGTTTTTTCTTTTTTCCAAAATCTGACCAAGCAGAAGAATATCACTATTTTTCCTATTGTATCTGAAAGCTTTGAAAGAATCCAAATACATTGGTACTTCCCTGAAACGAAAGCGCTAAATACGCAAAAAAAAATTCGTTGTAAAGTAATTTCGTTATACAGAAAATTTGTTTCTATAGTCGGCAATGTCGCGGTCGACTTCACTGATTAATTTAAGTTTATCATTCAAACTTAAGCACTTGCTTTCAGACATTTTCGCACAACTTTTCACACTAGCGTAATGGTTAGATTGAAACCAAACAGCCAGGGGTGTATTTAAAACTGTTTCAGAAGGATCTCTCTGCCCGCCCTAATGATTTAGTTTAAGGTCGGGATTTATTACGTACGTCCGAAAAAATTTCGGAAAAACCCACCCTTATACCTTCTTACCAATACCCATTCAAAGAGTGATGTTCTTTGAATATTTCGTTATAGAGAGAATTTACTTCGTTTTAGGGGGTGTTTTTAACATGGAATTTGGATTCAAGGTGCAATGTCTTGTACGAAATTCGTTATACAGACGTTCGTTATAGGGAAGTTCCATTGTAGTTAGAAGTTTTCTGTATCTTTGTTTCGACCGTGAAATTTTGTAGGTGAAGATTCCTATAATGAATGTTCATGTAGAATTTATGAGGATCGCATAATCAGAACCATAGAATCTAATTTCTTTCTGAATAATCCATTTTTTGAATAATTCAGAATTTGTGGATTCGATCGAGCTGAAATTTTGCAGTAAAATGTTCAATACCAATTAAATTTTTTATATTTATATTCTTTTGAATTAAGAGCTAACAAAATACGATACATGAAACAAAAAAGTCTCTAGCTGAGGTTGGTTCAAAACGGGGTACCATACTATTCTGGCGTATGATACCAGAGCACAGGGAAAAACCACAGTAGAAAAAACTCTGTCTGGCCGTTTTTAAAAAATTTAAACTTAAAACTATTCGAATAAAAAACTTCAATATTTAGATACAGAATACTTAATTGATGTTCTTGGGCCAGGGGGGTATTTTAAACCAGGTCTGGCATTCCAAGTGATGATTTTTCGAATCTTTTGTTCTTCTAAGACAGCTACAAGACCCTATTGAAGGGTAATCATCTCCCATATATTTAAACAGTGGTATTTCATCCTGAATATCGAATTCAATTTCGAAATAAGGATAAAAAACGTGTGACAAACTTATGTCAAAATGACAATTATTTATTTCATTAAACAATGTGAATCATTACCAGCCGACTTATTTCATAAAAAGCGAATGTACTCCACAATTCCTGAATATCTCATTCATAAATATAATATCGATCACACGAGAAAAGTTCATTGTTCTTTCGCCCTAATCCATAAACGTACAGGGGTCGAAGCACCTAACCCGAAAAACAAAAAAACCAGAGATTTTAATCGAAGAAATTGTTATACCATCCTCACAAAGTCGTTCGCGATATTAAAGCTTAACCAGACCAAACGTTTTGAGCAAACATCAACTCATCAAAACGGCCCTAATTACGGTATTATTATCGTGTTAAGCTAAGACTAGACGTCAAAAGTGATGGCTTGGGCCGGCCCACGATGAGGAACGATGATCTTTTCCGCCGTCGAGCTGCTGAGACTTGACAATTTCGATCCCATCGCAATAATTACAATAATGATATAGCGTTCGTTCCTTTTGAATATTAAGTGGCTCGTGGCTTAATGAATTGTGTACGATGGTAATGTAATTCAATTTCTCGATGGGCAGGACTGGAGAAAGACAGAGAAAGAGTGAGATCTTGAGGTAGCGTTGTCCGATATCCTTAGAATTCGGGTGCGAAAATTGTTGTGATATGAGTAGATATTGGTTTGACAATTGACACTAGTTTCATCAGGCTTTATTCACAATAGTGAAGGGTCTTCCAATAAGAGGTGTTATTTTGAATAGACCGCAATTTCGGTAGATGTCACGTTTGAAGCCGTTATTTTTTGACATTTGATAAGTAGAAACTACGCCATTAATAAAATGGAACGATACACGCTTCAAGAACGCATTGAAATCATTAGAAATCACTATAAAAATGTGGAAAGCAGAAACGGTTCGTAAAACTCGAACATTTTTGGGTCGTCGTGAAGCACCTTGTTGGACGACAATAAAGAAATGGGTGGAAAAATTCGAGATGTTGGGACCAGTTAGTGATGTAAAAAATAAAACCTGCGCACGTCGCTCAAGAACAGCCGGGAATATTGCTGCTACAGCCGAAAGTGTTGGAGAAAACTCAGGTTTCTCCATTCCTCGTCGCTCTTTGAAATGAGACATTCCAAAAACGTCATTACTCCGTATTTTTCAAAAAGATTTAGGTCTTAAGGCTGATAAAGTTCAGTTAACAGAAGAACTCAAGCCGACCGATCATGAACAACGTTATGTCTTTGCTAATTGAAATGTATGAAAATGAACCAGACCGTGTTATATCTCGAAGAGGGGAACACCGGATCTTGTGATTTAACACCTTGCGACTTCTTCCTTTGAGGCCACGTGAAAAAGAAGGTCTACGCCAATAGCCCAGCGTCGATTCAAAACCGCAAAGATGGAATTCGTGAGGCTATCGAGGACATAGGAAAGCCACTTTGCGATTTGGTTATGGAAACTTTCATTGAAAGGATATGGTCCTGTAAGCGTGGTCGTGGTGGTCATTTGCCTGATGTTATTTTCCACTATTAACGGCATAGCTTCTTCTGAAATAAATATCCGATCACTTATATTGAAAAATGGCATTTTTCTTTGAATATAAAAACAACACCTCTTATTGGAAAACCCTTCATAAGTTATAGAACTCTTAAACACTGAAAAAAATCAGTTTTAACAATATAATATTATAGTTGAATCCATGAAGCATTCGACAGCAGTGAAAATGACTCATAATCCGCTAGGGATTAATGGGATTGACGGCGGAGCAATACAAACGTATAATATGTAGATTATAAAACAGTCGTGGATAAATTTTTTTTATTAAAAAAAGTTGGTATTCAGATGGTATTCTCGAAAGAATAGAAGCGTTACATCAGAAAAGAATCTAACCAAAAGTATCAATAGTTGTTGTATTCTGATTCGTGTACCTCTTCTGCGGTTTTCTCGGGTTGGCGCCATCAGAAACGTCCCGCCGGGGGACACGCACACCCAGGTCCGTGGACCGTGCTCGCCGCCCGTCGTCTTTTATTGTTTTACCGTTGTTCTTACCGGACAAGAAATACCATAGGTAAAATAAGGCCACGTTGCCACATTTACCATATTTTGCTATGACCGACCGACGTCTAGATTGAATAGGCTTTCATTCGCCATCTATTGCAAGTTTTCATTCCCTAGCAACTGAAAAAAATATCTCTAGCATTGCCAATTCCAAACCAAACTCTTAGGTATATCTCACAGCGGCCACAGCCAAGAATGTTGTTTCTTTCCTGGACCTCGTCTCCCTTCTGGAGGGTGTTTTAAATTGCTCGGTTTTTTAAGAACAAATAAAACTTATAATTTGCATTCATTTTCAAAAACATTCTATTGAAGTACTAGTTACGACATTTATATACGAAAATGATATATGTTAAATGTCCTCCTTTTGCAGGTCTTCAGATGGCCAACTTTTTGTTGAAATTTTCAAGGACATATTAATTGAGGCTCTTCCTCACTAATGACACAAATCATTTCATCCTTCAGTGAAGGAATTGATTGTGGATTATTCTCAAAAAGATTTGGAAATTCACATCGAAAACATACGATATACAATGCATCACACAGAGAATTCTTCCGTCCAGTTGCACAGATGAATAGTCGAGACAATCACGTGCTGTAACACACTGAATTCCGTTGTCTTATAGCAATATTCTAGTCTTGTCTAACTCTTATCATTGAGAGGAGCATAATTCATTCAGTACGGTAGGCAACAGTAAATACTTGAATCGAGTATTACGGACAGCCTGACAAAGTAAATAATTCTATAAGGGTGCTGCAGGTTCCCTACCATACTCCGATAAGAGAGAGACAAGACTGGGTTATTGCAATAAGTCAACGGAATTCATTCAGTTACAGCACTCGATTATCTCGATTATTCATATGTGCAACTGGAGGGAAGAATTCTCCGTCTGATGCATAGTATATCGTATGTTTTTGATGTGAATTTCCAAATCTGTAGATCTGGCTTTTCACATAATCCCAAATCAAATTATCCAACAGTGTCAAATCATATGATCTTGGTGGCCAATTTACTTCACCGTTCTGAGACTTATTCCAGGATATTTTAGTTACCTGTGTGATTTGAACCTTGATTATACTTTCAGAGCTAAATAATTCTTGTATGAAATACGCCATGTCGTGGACCAATTAAGTCCAACCGCTCTTACTGAAACTGCTTCTACTAAATGATTACCTTTGCATAACCTATCTATTTTTGAATTAAAGCTCTTGTCGAATAGATACAAATAAAAATAAGAGAGAATCACCTACAATCTGGCACAAGCGCCTACATTTCCTCTAGAACGAACAGGATCCCTTCTCTATCTACATTTCAATATAATGTGAACGTTTACGACCCGACCCCAGCTAAATCAAGTTGACATATCCAACTACCGATAGATAAATATCAGATCGGACCCCGCAGAACCTTCCTCGAGGTACCATAATGGTGATGGTACCTCCGGTACCCCGCTTGCTTCGACGACTTTTTGCGACGTTTTTCGTGAATTATCGCCGAATGTTATACCTTCTTGGGAATTTCGTCGAAACATCGCTTGTTTGGACGTTTTCACATCGTAATCTAGTCGTTTGATTATATCCTGGTGACTTATGGCCCTCTACGAGATAACATGGGGCTTGTATCTCTTCAGGTGAAGACTTCACCGTGGGATGTTGGCGAAATTGCATTCTAAATGGACGAAGAAAAAGATATGAGAGTGATTCTGTCCATGAACATTCTCGCAACTTGAGATGAGACGAGTTCCGTAAGACAAAGATGCATAGAAAATAGATACTTTCCTACTAATGTCCATTGAAAGTTCCGACTGATAAAGGGTTCTCCAATGAGAGGTGTTATTTTGATATTCAAAGAAAAATGCCATTTTTCAATATAAATTATCGGATGTTTATTTTATTATTATATAAAGAAGAAGCTATGCCGTTAATAGTGGAAAATAACATCAGGCAAATGACCACCACGACCTCGCTTACAGGACCATATCCTTTTAATGAAATTTCCCATAACCAAATCGCAAAATGGCTGCCCTATGTCCTCGATATCCTTACGAATTCCATCTTTGAGGTCTTGAATCGACGATGGGATATTGGCGTAGACCTTTTGTTCCATACATAATCCATGAATTCATCGACTAATATGGCACTTTGAATACATAGGGATTAAAATTACTCATCTGTTTTTCCTGTGCAGATTTTCAATGAACTTTTCTTTTAAATTGTTTGATTGACGTTTCTGAAAATCTATTCGTTTTCATTGAAAATGCCTTTAAGTGTCGTAACAACATAAAGCAACTGGTAAGGGGCAACAAAGTAACTCTAATATGGGTTCCAGGACATTGTGGTGTTGAAGGAAATGAAAAAGCCGTTGAACTCGCGAAAAGTGCATTGAAGTTAACACCTCCAGGACCTGAACCTTTCTGTGGTCTTGGAAAAGGCCAATATAAGGCAGTGTTCCAGCAATAGGAGCCAAATAACAGAGGCACCCACTTGAAAAACACTCCTGGACTTACTCAGTCCAAAAAATTCGTGATGATATTCACCTACCTATATCAGAGAGCTCCTGAAGCTGCCATGATCTGAGCTTCTGGCGATGCTGGGACTGCTGACATGCCACTGTCGGTACAAATATCATTTGTACCGTATGGGAAAGTCAACACATAAGATTTGCGAGCTCTGCGAATCAGCTTCTTCAATTTTTTATTGACGACGGTACTTTTATGGCCCTTTCAATGAATTTTTTTTATACGCATCTCTCGGGAAAATACTGAGCTTATATCACCCTTTCAAGTGCCCCGAGATGAATTTAGAAGAAATCGGTTTGTGCGTGTCTTAAACTGCTGTAAATTGTAGCCAAGGGGGAATACATCTTGAGGTAGGGTATTCCATAGCCTTGTAGTTCGGTAAAGAAAAGCCTTCTGATACACCGATGTCCTAGCTGTAGAAAGATGCACGGCACACTGGTGACTATTATCGGCTAGCCTTGTTTGTCGATCATATTGAGCCCCTGGTGGAATCATGGAGGCAATGGCAGCAGAACACCTTCCGTGGTAGTATCTGTAGAAAAGGCATAAATCTCCAACCTTCCTACGGTGATCGAGACTATGAAGGTTGGCAGTTAACGTTGGATCGTCTATTAGGCGCACTGCTCTTTTTTGAATGGAAGCAAGTAGAAGTAACGAGTGCTTAGGAGCTGAACCCCAAGCATGAGAGCAGTATTCCATAGCTGGACGTACTTGAGCCTTGTAAAGTAATAAAAGTTGCTTTGGAGTGAACAATTTCCTCGCACGAAATAGAGCTAAGCTTCTGTGCATCTGACTTGGCAACTGAGCAGACGTGCTCATGCCAGGTTGCATTTGGACTGATATTGACCCCTAGAAGCTTGAGTCCATTGGTTGGTTTTATTGTTTTATTGTTCATTATTAGTTGGGGTGCAACTGTCGATGTTTTTCTTGTGAGCAGAGTAGCCTAGGTCTTAGAGGCATTGAATTCAACCAGATTGTCAGAACCCCATTGTAGAATAACTATGTTGAAACTCAAAGAACTGCAACCTCTAAAAAACATTTTTCCACGATGATTTAACGATCCCAATCCGCGAATTCTTCATCAATGTATTCTTTCGACCCTCTGTCGAAGGATCGTA
Source organism: Propylea japonica (assembly GCA_013421045.1). Classification (NCBI taxonomy): domain Eukaryota; kingdom Metazoa; phylum Arthropoda; class Insecta; order Coleoptera; family Coccinellidae; genus Propylea; species Propylea japonica. The sequence goes on from CM024241.1 coordinate 98,799,012, forward strand.
AAAATGAAGTTACCACTGTACCCGTTCATTTATTACCCGATGTCCGTGCGTACGTTGAACACAATGCAAAATATAATCCATCATAATAAAATATATGGAAAACAGCAGATACGATCAACAAGTTTGGCATTATTTATACTGGTGTACGGCGCACTTAAGTGCACCTGTAAAAGGCGAGTGAAGAATTATTTAAAATGTGGCCGTAAATTATATTTTTATGGTAGTTGTTTGATAAACCTACACGTGAGTGGGTTGAAGATATTCCACAGATCAATAAACATAAAGTATGTGATAAGATTGGGGAAAATATGAATTCTACTGGCCCTGCGTACTTATCGATAAGTACAAAACAATTTTGAATACTTATACTTATATGTAAAAGCAGATAACTCGAGGTGTTTGTAGTATTTTCGCACTTGTTCCATGATTGGGTGCTATAAATCCTTTGGTTCTGATCATGCAAAGTTTGCTTGAACATTCAGTATAAGAATGTTCACTCTCATCAAAATAAATTTTACTCAAATCTTTTGTTGTGGAGTGAGTGTGTGAGTCTCATCCTGATCATCATTTGAGTGCATAAACCTCAATGTATTTTTGATTTTTTTAAACTTATATTGTTGGAAAAGAGTAAAGAATTTCAAAGGGACTGAGTTCCAATCTTCCTCCTCTGCAGCAAAAACTGTAACGTGAAATGTTGCAGAACGTAGTTCACCCTAACAGGTGGCATCGAAATGAAGTCATTTCACACTTGACTAGACGTGCATGCGTCGAGTAGATGAAGTCGCAGCAGCATCCCCTTGACACTGTGCGCGCATTATTATAGAAAACAAATCACCGGAATCCCTAGCTGCGTCTCGTGTCCCATTAGAGTCCATCACCACGCTCTGCTGATCTCTGATTACAACGGGATTTACTTGTGGCAGACTAATCCCGGAATAACGAATGGGGAGTTTGCCCAACGACCGGAAACATTGTTTTTTCCTTCTTGCTTATGATTCACTTTTATGGGACCGAAATGGGATTGATTTGAAGGCCTATAAACACTATAAACAGGGTTGAAACTCGAATCAATACGACTTTTCTAAGGCACTCTTACGATAAAGATGAAAAAATCAAGAAGAATAACACAATGAACGGAACTCAAATAATTATTGTTGATGATGAACACTTTGATTGAACGACAGATGATTTTAATCGAATTGAATTTTCTATGGTTCTCTCAATGCTGCATTTAGGAACCGAACACACCCTTTAAATTTCAAGTCTCTAGGATAATCCTTCCGAGAGTTTCGTGCTCAGAGAGAATTGACTTGGCCATTTTCGACTCAAATTCAAAATCTACAGACATTTGGGCAAAACGATATAGCACTCGTTTAAATAAAGGGTTTTCCAATAAGAGGTTTTATTTCCAATAGCCCGCTATTTCGGTAGATGTCACGTTTGAAGCTGTCATTTTTTGACATTTGACAAATAGAAACTACGTCACTAATAAAAATAGAACGACACACGCTTCAAGAACGCATTGAAATTTTTAAAATTTACTATAAAAATGGTGAAAATTTGGCAGAGACGGTTCGTAAAACTCGAATATTTTTGGGTTGTCGTGAAGCACCTTGTCGGACCGCAATAAAGAAATTGGTGGAAAAATTCGAGCTGTTGGAACAAGTTAGTGATGTGAAGAATAAAACCCGTGCACATCGCTCAAACAGCCGAGAATATTGCCGCTGTAGACGAAAGTGTTGAAAAAACCCAGGTTTGTCCATTTCTCGTCGTTCTTTGGAATTAGGCATTCCAAAAACGTCATTTCACCGTATTTTGCATAAAGATTTGGGCCTTAAGCTTATAAAGTTAAGTTAACACAAGAACTCAAGCCGGCCGATCATCAACAACGTCGTGTCTTTGCTGATTGGGCCGTTGAAATACATGAAAATGATCCGGAATCACAATTGGCCACCGAGATCTTGTGATTTAACACCTTGCGACTTCTTCCTTTGGGACCACGTGGTAGAGAAGGTCTACGCCAATAGCCCAACATCGATTCAAGACCTCAAAGATGGAATTTGTGAGGCTATCGAGGACATAGGGCAGCCACTTTGCGATTTGGTTATTGAAAATTTCAATTAAAGGATATGGTCCTGTAAGCATGGTCGTGGTGGTCATTTACCTGATGTTATTTTCCACTATTAACGGCATAGCTTCTTCTTCATAATGAATAAACATCCGTTCATTTATATTGAAAAACGGCATTTTTCTTCAAATATCAAAATAACACCTCTCATTGGAAAACCCTATAGAACGAGAGCTCTAAAATTAAACGAAAATTCTCCTCTTTTCCCTTGCAGTGATCTTAATTATTCACAATTTATGTAAGAATCACTCTCTATGCAAAAGGAAAATAATGACAACTTGACATTTAATAAATCAATCGATTAACGCAATCTAAAGACATGACTAAACGAGCATGTGATGAAATAATCATTCGGTAATTTATGTTCTTCTAGTTTTTCTTCAGAATGTAGTAAGAACCGTTTGAAAAAGCAAGCATTTACGAATTTCCTGCAATTATTGCATGTCATGTTCAAGTAATTATAAGAAAACAAGACAGGAATTTCATAACAGAGTTATTACTTCTTTCAAACTTGTTCGGCTTTTTGTAAAAACAAGAACGGTTTAGAATTTGTCTCTCAGCTGAAGAATTTATGTACAAGTGAACAACTATCATTCATCGTTGAGGTAATAGAAGGATATTTTGCACACATTATAGTTTTTTGGATAGGAGAAGAATCTCATGAAATTTCCAGGAAATCTCGTTGCTGTCATGATTTTCTGTTCGAGTTTAATTATTTTTCTAATTACCATAAATTCTTGAACCGATTGTCCTAGAGACTTGAAATTTTCAGAGTTTGTTCGGCTCCTGAATGCCGTGGTTGAGTTCGTTGAAAATCAAAATCGTGAAGGTTGTAAGTTCCATAAAATTCAGTGGAACTTCCCTATAACGAAAGCGCTGAATCCGCAAAAAATTCTTTATAAAGAAATTTCCTTATACAGAAAGTTTGTTTCTATAGTCGGCAATGTCGCGATCGACTTCACTGATAAATTTAAGTTTATCATTCAAACTTAAGCATTTCCTCTTAGACATTTTCGCACAACTTTTGACACTAGCGTGATGGTTAGATTGAAACCAAACAGCCAGGGATGTATTTAAAACTGTTTCAGAAGGATCTCTCTGCCCGCCGTAATGATTTAGTTTTGAGGTCGGGATTTATCACATACCTCTGGAAAATTTTCGGAAAAAACCCACCCTTATACCTTCTTCCCAATACCCATTCAAAGAGTGATGTTCTTTGAATATTTCGTTATAGAGAAAATTTACTGCGTTTTAGAGGGTGTTTCAACATGGAATTTGGATTCAAAGTGCAATGTCTTGTACGAAATTCGTTATACAGAAGTTCGTTATAGGAAAGTTCCAATGTATTCAAGTTTTTTTGTCCAATATCTCATACGGAACAAAAACGATCGAATTGACTTCTTATTGTTCATGATTCTTCCTCATGAATACAGACAAATTTAGTGACACTCATTAAATTTCTCTTTGAAACTAGTGTTTTTTCAAAATTTTCCTACTAATGAGATTACACAATTTTTAATCACTTCAATCTCATTGGTAATAAATGTGAACAATCAACTGCCTTTGAAGTGTCGAACCTGTTAACACTAATTTTCTTCAGACATCAACACACCTTATCGTAATTCTTCGATGTACAAATTGACTGTGAAATAGATAGAAAATATTTAAGGCCATCGTTACTTAACGACATCATAAAAATTATCCAAATCGGCAATACAAAAAGACAGCATATGTCCAACACCTAACAACAGTTGTTCCTCATTTTTTCAAAAGCAACAGGATATTTTGATTGCCTCGAGAGGATATATAAAGTAGACAAGAGGGAGCGAAGGGACTTCGTTTACGCGCTAGCTTTCTGAAATGATTATCAGGCATCTACTGCTGGTGTCGATACGCATTTTTACGCGCTTATTCATTCAATTTTTCGAGTTTGTCTTTTTTCTTAGGGATTTCAAGTGAAGTGCACTGGTGGGAGGGAGATTCATAATGAATAACGCAGAAAATAACTCGCAAAGTAACTGTAGAAATCAAAAGTTTTACTTGCTTGAAAAAGTGAAAATTCAAATTTGGATATTCTAAGAACTGTTGGTTTAATCATCCCCATTAGAAATGTACATTCATTTACGAGTATAGACAATGTTTCGAAGCAGTTATGCAATGCAGTAGACCGTATCAGATTCGAGTTCTTATGACACACCAACATCGAAGTGAATTCGTCGGTTTATAAGCTTTGCTCAAAATCGCACTTCCAAAGAGTCTCTGCTGATCTGGGAGTACCGTAACACCATAAAGCAAAAGACTAATATTAGGCAGCTTTCCAGCAATAAAAGTTAAAAAACGAAATAACCCTATCTGGAGAAACACTCTTGGACTTACTCATGCCAAAAAATTCGTGATAATTTCACTTACTAATGCCAGAGAGCTTCTGAAGCTGTCACGAGCTGAGGTTTGGGTGTTAGCGAGACTGCTGACAAGGCACTATCCGTACAAAAATCATTTGTAGATTTCCTTGGGTTTCCACGAATGAGTAGTGTAGAGAACAAAAGATCTCTATAGTCGCAGTTCCTGTTCATTTCGCAGAAGCGTATCGTAGGGCTTATTTCAGACTTCGGCCGTATGATTCATGTCGTCCGATTGTCGGTCAATTTTGTATTCTACCCTTTCCGTGTATTTACTTTCTTAATTGCCTTACTTATATCCACCTCAACATCAGTAAATATAAGAGATGCTCTGACTGCTCATAGATATGAAACACGTCAAACTGATACCAAAGCTTTCCTCAGACACCGTACAGCTAAATATGAGTCCTCACCAAGCTTTATAGGTATTAAATTATACAATCATTTGCCCAGTAGGTTGAAATAAATGAATGGAAGGTCTTTCAAGCGAGAAGTAAAGCTTATATTTATCAAAGGATGATTGTATAGTATTGACGAGTTCCTTAAGGATTCCATCCATTAAATCTTTGTTTTTTGTTTTCTCTAAATGTGTATACTAAACCCGTTCGGCATTGACCTCCGCGAGCAGACGGATTTTTTAGTCACGTGACCACAGATCGTACAGATTCATCTGTGATATCTAAGAATAAACGAACGGTACAAAGCATCTGCCACAGAACATACTGCTCTGTTCTACTTTTATAGATTATGAGATTTCAAAGATCACTATTTTGGGAAATATGCTCATGTTTCAACGATACTTTCACCCTTTTCGTAGCTCTTCAGTAAAATCTCAATTAAATAATTACGTGCAAAGGCACTGAATGCAAAGGAAACGAGGAATGCAATATCCCCCTCTGGTCGATCAATACAACGATAGTTGTACCGAAAGATCCTAATTAATTGATTAATTACACGAAAAAGAAACGCGAAAGGAATATCTCCTCCTGTCCATTCATAGCGATAGCTTTATCGAAAAATTTTGATGAATTAATTAAGTTTTTAATGAATAAATGAAAACAGAAGAATAAAAGTGTTAGAATTTTTCAATCTATCGGTTGTCAGATCAGGAAACTCAACATAAAACAAAAAAATATATAAAAAACATAAAACTCTATGAGTGAAATCGCTTTGCTCCGTCGAAATAGACCCAGCGAAAAGATCGTCGTCCGATTGCTCAGATTTTTATGACGAACGGTCCAGATGTGTACGCCCCTTAATCCGGATGTAATCAACGAACGGTTTGAATCGATCCGACACGTTCGATGTCGATGCCGAACGCCCCTACTATCTTATATGAGCTATCCTATACATTTCTTAAATGTCGAAAAGGATCAATAAACTTTATTATTACTATTTTCGTTCCCGGTAGGCTCACCTAGCCCAGTTCAAACAAGAATAGGCATTGCTTAAAACTGTTATAGTCAACATCAACAGAGTAACCGTAAACCGTGTCCCCTTTGCTCATCCTGAGTCCCGGTAGTTTATAGAGAGCACTTAGCGGTAATGTAATGTTTTGTCTGCTCCAGCGTCCCTCGGGATACCAAACACCAGCGCAGGAGGGTGAGCTTCGAACCGGCGCTTCTTCTGACAGCCGCAATAAATCTCCACGTCGGTCGTAACGGCAGGGCGTCCCGACGCCGATCCAAACCCCGAAACATCAATCCGCCGGTAATCAAATTTGGATTAATTTTCGCTCCGAGTTCCGAAGGGTGGTCACCCCCCGCTTTCTACTTAATTCGTCGTCGCGATGCATCGAAATCGGAAATGACGTATGACGTTTCGATTATTTGAATTTATACATGAATAATAATTTCTCGATGCACTGTGTAAGAAATAATTCGGGACTCACAAATATTTCATCTGTCATTTGCGTTAAATAAAAAATATCCCTTTCGAGGGTGAAGATTCTTATACGGAATGTTCATGCAACATTTCAAAAGGATCGCATTAGCAGGTGCATAGATTTGATTTTTTTTTCAAAATTATCCATTTTTTTCGGATAATTCAGAATTATTCAATTTGGTCGAGTTGAAATGTCGCAGTGAACTGTTCAATACTAATTCAAAGCAGTACGCAAACATTTGTGAGAGTTGCGTTAATACAATCATAGGAAAGTTTACCATATTAGCGAAAAGAAATTCTAATATTCCCATGAAAGAAATTCTATTTTTGGCGTAGATGTCACGTTTGAAGCTGTCATTTTTTGACATTTGACTAGTGGAAACAACGCCATAAATAAAAATGGAACGATACACGCTTCAAGAACGCATTGAAATTATTAAAATTCACTATAAAAATGGTGAAAATTTCGCAGAGATCGTTCGTAAAACTCAAACATTTTTGGGTCGTCGTGAAGCACCTTGTCGGACCGCAATAAAGAAATTGCTGGAAAAATTCGAGCTGTTGGGACAAGTTAGTGATGTGAAGAACAAAACTCGCGCACGTCGCTCAAGAACAGCCGAGAATATTGCTGCTGTAGCCGAAAGTGTTGAAGAAAACCCAGGTTTTTCCATTCCTCGTCGTTCGCTGGAATTAGGCATTCCACAAACGTCATTACAACGCATTTTGCATAAAGATTTGGATCTTAAGGCTTATAAAGTTCTGTTAACACAAGAACTCAAGCCAGCCAATCATCAACAACGTCGTGTCATTGATCTTTTGCGGGAAAAGTTTCTGGACCCTGTTATATCTCGAAGAGGTGATCACAATTGGCCACCGAGATCTTGTGATTTAACACCTTGCGACTTCTTCTTTTGGAGCCACGTGAAAGAGAAGGTCTACACCAATAGCCCAGCGTCGATTCAAGACCTCAAATATGGAATTCGTGAGGCTATCGAGGACATGAGGCAGCCACTTCGCGATTTGGTTATGGAAAATTTCATTAAGAGGATATGGTCCTGTAAACGTGGTCGTGGTAGTCATTTGCCTGATGTTTTTCACTGTTAACATCATAGCTTCTTCTTCATGATGAAATAAACATGCGATCATTTATATTGAAAGATGGAATTTTTCTTTGAATATCAAAATAACACCTCTCATTGTAAAACCCTTTACATCGTTGATTCTCGTCGCAAGTGACCCAATCGTTCATTAATAAGCAAATAAAATCAATCGAATTCTTTCCAAACATCTGTAAATGAATTCGATATCGAAAAGAAAAAATTGTCTACCCATTAAGAGCGTTATGCTATTCGGGCAAACATTAATCAATTCTCTGTTATATCGTTTCGTGTTTCTATTTTTTACTGCGACCAGGTCTCCAGTCGGACGTTTATTGATATAAAGCGTCCATAAATAGGTGTAGTATGGCCCTAATTAAAATAAAAAGGCGGTCTTACGTCTTCACCGGCCATCTAAGAGATTAATTTCTGGGCCATACGTGGTCCATAGGTCGTGCTTTAAATTATTCCAAATGATATAATAACCGCTGAAGGGTCTAATAGGCTCCTTATTATCGAAAAAACTCAGACGGGTCGTAAACTAGGGGCGCCAAAAAAGTTTATTCGATCCGTTTGAAGAGGATTCTGGTGTTGGCTTAGAAACGATGTGAATATTGATCTAGCTGCAGAATTTTAAACTAGAATTCATGAGATACGGCGTCTGTGGCATGAAAGATTATGGAAATTGCAATTTTCATTTCCATCTCTCTGAATATCAAATTCAATTTCAATACAATGGAACTTACTTATAACGAACGTCTGTATAACAAATTTCGTACAAGACATTGCACCTTGAATCCAAATTCCATGTTAAAAACACCCTCTAAAACGTAGTAAATTCTCTCTACAACGAAATATTCAAATAACATTACGCTTTGAATGGGTATTGGGAAGAAGGTATAAGAGTTTTTTCTGAAAATTTTCCGGACGTACGTAATAGATCCCGACCTTGAACTAAATCATTACGGCGGGTAGAGAGATCCTTCTGAAACCGTTGTAAACACACCCCTGGCTGTTTGGTTTCAATCTAACCATTACGATAGTGTGAAAGTTGTGCGAAAATGTATAAAAGCAAGTGCTTAAGTTTGAATTATAAACTTAAATTTATCAGTGAAGTCGACCGCGACATTGCCGACTATAGAAACAAATTTTCTGTATAACGAAATTACCTTACAACATTTTTTTGCGGATATAGCGCTTTCGTCATAGGGAAGTACCAATGTATTTGTGTTACTTAACTGTATTTTTAAATTTTAACTTTCGAATGTCTCACTCATTAGAATAACTTCAATAGTTCTTAGAATATTAGAATCAAATTAATCATTTTTCCTTTTTGTGAAAACTCGGTAAAACTTGAGACTTCACGTGTTTTTTAAATTTTTCCCACTTTCCTGATCATAATACACCAACAGCATATTCATTTCTACAATATCAAGAACGTCATTCATTAAGAACGAATAAAAAAATTCAAAATCTCGATTTCACAGTTCCCGCAGTCTTTTCTCTCATACCCTGTCAACCATTTTCGATAGTTTTATACGATAAACCAGTGGCATCTCATATTACAAACCCGTTCGAGCGTTTGTTTGGACGACGAACAACAAAGGTGAATACGAAAGGGATTTTTCATGTTTATCCATTGTGTTCTGGGGCCTTTACAAATGGCTCTTATTACTCTCATAGAAGGATATTTGTGAAGATTGTGCGATAATATCCCTTTATGCTCGACGTTGGTTCCCCCTTTTGATAATTTGGGCTAATTTGCGATGTAATGAAAGGAGTAGTGATATTTGTGGGAGGGTATTGAATTTTCTACATGTCTTTGTGTGAATTAGCGGATTATCGCTGTGATCTTGGGTATGTTTGTTATTCAATACGCTGAGAAAACGTGTGGGAGGCTTTTACTCATGTTCATTTCGATAAGTTCATCACACTGTCTCGAATTATATTTTCCATAGCGTACATATCTTGACAAAATGAAGAGTGTTTCAAATTGCACTATTTTTTGAGAAAAATACAATATATACTGAGGAACAAAATAGAATAAATAGAGTTAAAACTAAAAAAACATTCAAATCGGACAGATGGTTGCGAAGATATTCATGGCTAATGCATAAAATACAAGAGTTGATAAAATGTTGAATATCTCTGGACGATTCCAAGATAAATTGGTTTTCAAAAAAACAAATTACTCAAGAGATACTAGGCTAAAACGCTTTATTGTTTTTATATGCCTCAGCAACCTGGCATTGCCCACAGAAGACGTTAAAATTTTACTATAAAACATGACATTATTTAAACGCCCTGTACAACATGAAGGTTTTATTTTTTGGACTTCTGTTTCATGGAGGAAATTCGACAATAACAGAGTTACAAATGAAAGGAAAAAACATTGAAATCCGACTAAAGATTGGGAAGATATCAATTGTTAAAATTTAACAAAATTTCAGGTGGTGCGCTAATTTTGTCCATCAGTATAGATGCATTTAAGAAGTGTAATGTATGACATTTTTAAAAATGGCTTCGTACATGATAGAACAACGCAAACAATTCAAAGGACTGTTTCAAATGAAATGGCGGTCATCCACTAGAAAATATTGATTTAGTGTGTGAAAGTGTTGTTGAAGACCGTTAGGCGACGTTCACGAAATTGTACTTGGTGAATCCACAACATGGCGTTTTTTAGACAAGGATTTAGCTCAAATATTTAAGCCAGACACGGTGATGTCAATTGGCCACCAAGATCATGTGATTCGACACCGTTCGACTATTTTCTTTGAGGTTATATGAAAAGCTAGATCTATAAGAATAATCCACAATCGAGTCCTGAACTGAAAGATTCAATTATTTGTGTAATTAGTGAGATTGAGTCTCAATTATGTCAAAATGTCATTTAAAACTTCACCAGAAGGTTGGACACATGTAGAGCCGCAAAAGGAAGCCATTTGGTAGATATTATTTTTCGTAGATAAACGTCATCACTGATACTTAAATTTTCCTTCAAAAATTTTTCGAAAATGAATTCAAATTATTTGTTTTATCTATTCTTTAGATAACCGCGTAATTTGAAACACCCTTTACTTTCTTGTAAAAAAATACAGTTCATAAGATGCTGTAAATACCAATTAATAAACCGAAATCCCGCTCAACTTGTTGAATCCCAAATTGCCCAACTTGTTGTATATCACGATAAGTTTGAAAGGGGTGTTTCTCGGCTAATTGCCGACCTATCAATTAGTGAAATGGGCGTAGGACCATCGTCATCGGCAGGATCCAAGAGCCATCGGGAGTTGCGCCCATAAAACATGTATACGATTGTTAAATTTCATGTCGGGCACCGCCTTTCCTTTATTCGACGTACCTTTCATAAATTCGTTCTTTTTGACTCGCCGAAAACGGGCACGCGAACTTTCAGATGTGAGATAGCACGATTAGAAGAATTGCTTGCATAAAAAACGCTTTTTAAATGAAGGGTTTTCCAATAAGAGGTGTTATTTTGATATTCGAAGAAAAATTACATTTTTCAATATAAATGATCGGATGTTTATTTCATTATAAAGGAGAAGCTAAGCCGTTAATAGTGGAAAATAACATTAGGCAAATGACCACCACGACCACGCTTCCAGACCATATTCTTTCAATGAAATGTTCTATAACCAAATCGCAAAGTGGCTGCCCTATGTCCTCGATAGCCTCGCGAATTCTATCTTTGAGGTCTTGAATCGACGCTGGGCTATTGGCGTAGACCTTCTCTTTTACGTGGCCCCAAAGGAGGAAGTCGCAAGGTGTTAAATCACAAGATCTCGGTGGCCAATTGTGATCACCTCTTCGAGAGATAACACCGTCCGGAAACTTTTCCCGCAAAAGATCAATGGTTTCGTTGCGTCGTCTTGTTGAAAGTAAACGTTGTCCAGATCAAAATACGGTGTAATGACGTTTGTGGAATGCCTAATTCCAAAGAACGACGAGGAATGGACAAACCTGGGTTTTCTTCAACACTTTCGGCTATATTAGCAATATTCTCGACTGTTCTTGAGCGACGTGCACGGGTTTTATTCTTCACATCACTAACTTGTCCCAACAGCTCGAATTTTTCCACCAATTTCTTCATTGCGGTCCGACAAGGTGCTTCACGACGACCCAAAAATGTTCGAGTTTTACGAACCGTCTCTGCCAAATTTTCACCATTTTTTTAGCGAATTTTAATAATTTCAATGCGTTCTTGAAGCGTGTATCGTTCCATTTTTATTAATGGCGTAGTTTCTACTTGTCAAACGTCAAAAAATGACAGCTTCAAACGTGACATCTACCGAAATAGCGGGCTATTCAAAATAACATCTCTTATTGGAAAACCCTTTACTTCGCACCTTTTATCTATTCAAAAATTGATGAAATTTTGTGAAAAATACATGAAAAGTGTATAAAGAAACATTGTTTATTTGACAAATCACCATCGCAAAGGATCAAATTTAGTGGTAGTTTGTTTTGACGTTTATAGTGACTTTCGAAAATTATCCCGTGTCCAAGACGAGGAATAAATTTCTAGAAACATTCATGAGCTCGAAAAAAATTTCGGATTCCATTTGAGCTTTTGGCAAAACGCTGTAAGACTCGTTCAAGTAGATCTAGTGCTCAAAAATCAGATAAAAGAAATGGTTTTTATTGATATCGTTCGAGTTTGAAAAAGCGAGACAAACTTTGGTCACCTCCATTCCTCAAGAAATAGTCCATTTGTCAATGTACTGCCTAACCTCACATAACTCTTATTCCTGTCGTTAAAATCGTGACGTTAACTTTTCCTAACGAACCCAATTATTTTTATCGTGAAGTACAAACTGAGCGAGATAGAGAAAGCAAACCATCACAATCAGGGAACTGCCTCTGGTAGTACAATTGAAATCATTACTTGCAAGTACCCATGAATTATTCTAGTTATGATAATGTACGGTCTACGGTCATAATGCAGTACTTTATATGCACATTTCGAAGTGCACCATGTCGGCGTTTCTCTATTTCCTTTCTCTGCGATGTTACCACTCAATGACTCCGAACATATGGTATATTATCTGGTTGATTTGTTAACGTAATATATAGAAAGATTATTTATGGCCGAAACTGCCCAATATGATCGTTGGGATGTGTATCTAGTTAAAGATGACTTCCTTGGTGCATTTCATCATACGCTGAGACAATATTTCAGAAGGTATTGATATGGAATGGTGAGAAGAGTCTCAAGTACATCGCCTTACATGTGTAATGTTATACAGGGTGTTATTTAAATACGTGCTCTCAAAACACCTGCTCAGCGTTTTTCCTAGAATACTTCTTCATTCTAATGGTGGTATTCTGCTTTTCATCTCTTAGTTACGATACTGAAGCGTACGATTAATCTGTAATAGGCCGACTTACAGATTCGTGAATAATGCAATTTTGGAATGGTTCCTGTACCTATCTTATTTACAGTGTCATTTTTGAACTATACATCGAAAAACATAACCTTCAATCGTACGATTTGATCATGGAAATTTATGTATTATGAGTAAATGGTTCTGATTTGAATTTAAAGATACATTTATCTGAATGTAGTTTGCGTTTGTTTCTTTCATCTAATGAATTGAAAACAGAAAAGAAATAAATTTCTTGGTTAAAATCTGTAGAGCATTTGTTAAGTTTATATTACACTGGTTCTTCAATCTGAATATGTTCACAAACTGGGCATTCGGCATTTCAATCTGAACATTTTCTGGGCATCCGGTATTTCAAATGGATTCATTTGATCCCGCCACCTTTTCCTTTCAATTCTCATAAAGTTCCTACTTTAAAAAATAATGATTTTCAGGTCATGTATATTATTGAACAATGTTTTACCTGTTATGATTTTCTTCCGATAACAATCCAATAAACAAAGCCATATTATTTTTATTCATCATGAATTTCTTAAATTAAAACGTTGGTGTTCGTCCAAAAATAAACAAACCATTCAACGTAACCTCACAATATGTCATTCGATAATGCTTCCGATCACCCGTCGAGTACTCGTAAATATTTAACAATTTATGTGAGCTACAGATCCCCTAAAAGTGTGCATCATAATAATTGTAATTATCAATAACGAATGAGGGCTAGAAAAATGGCACTGCCCGAAACGTCGCCAATCACTGTTATATTTTGAATAATATTAAACCCTGAAAATCAAATACCGCTATTCTTTCATTATCAATAACATATTGTGCTAGAGTTTGTTCACTCAGTCATCAATCATCAAACTTTTTCTCAACATCTCCTATCCAGAAACAATATTTTATTTCTGATGTATTTATATTCGGTTGGAATGAATAGATTATAATAAATAAATAAGGCAGGATTGAAAAAAAAGGTGACAGGTAGCTTGATTCATAATATAGATATGATATGATATCAAAGAAGCTGCTCAATAGTTTAGTACCTGTTTAATTGACTACGTGCCTTCAATGCTTGATCGAGTTAATTCGATAATAAAAATTATTAATATGGACCGCATCATCTCTTTCCAAGATATCAATTTAGTTCAATTTTTTTATCTTAAGATTTATTTTCTCACCAGATCAATCAATATTAAAGGTTTTTTGAAGCAACCTCCAATTCAATTCAATCAATTGCCCAAGATATGTTATTTCTCAACCAAGGAGTAAAATTGCCACATTTTTCTGGATTAATTTTCTAGTGGAAACTCTCAGTGCGTTTCTCAACTTTCAATCTCATTCTTTATCCTATCAAATATTAACCACAACATCGTTTGTTTCAATTAATTCGATATTTTCATTTTCCCTTCGAGCGCATTCTTATTCCCAAAGTGCTCTGAATTTATACGTAATTCTTACATGGAAAATCATAAATTTCAATAAAGCCCACGACTTGCTCATTTTTTCGAGGTGTATTTATGATATTATCCAGGTTCTGAAGGGGAGTTCTAGTACAGTGACTTGGTTGAAGAGCAACCCTGTCGTATCAGAAGTTCGAATATTACTGGATGTATCTTTCACTGCTCACTCGCATCTGAAAATCTGGAAAAATCCTAATTCATTTTCGCGAAATTTTTGCTGAAGTTTCCATATTCTATGGAGACAATAATAATGTCATTTGACAAAAGTTTGTCACACGTTTTTTATCATTTTCTCTAAATTGTATTCGATATTTAGGAAGGAATACCACTATTTAAATCTATGGGAGATGATTACCCTTCAATAGGGTCCTGTAGCGGTCTTAGAAGAACAGGAGATTCGAAAAATCATCACTTGGAATGCCAGACCTGGTTTAAAACACCCTCCTGGCCCAAGAGCATGAATTAAGCATTTTGTATCTAAATATTGAAGGTATTTATTCGAATAGTTTCAAGTTTCAATTTTGTAAAAACGGCGAGACAGGGTTTTTTCTTCTGAGGTTTTTCCCTGTGCTCTGGTATCATACGCCAGAATAGTATGGTACCCCGTTTTGCACCAACCTCAGCTAGGAACTTTTTTGTTTCATGCATTGTATTTTGTTAGCTCTCAATTCAAAAGAATATATATAGGAAATTTCAAATAAAAAGGTGGCAGAAGACAAAAATCTTAGACAGGGCATTTAAATATTTCACAAGACATTTGCACGCCATTTTACTTTTCATATCAATTGAATATAAGCATTCGAAGTGAGATATGTACTGTTCAAGAATCTTCTGAAAAAACAAAAATGGGAAATCATGATGGTTATTTCGGAAAACATCTTTCTTGTGTTTGAACGTTTCATATGCATTGACACAGCATTTGCAAGCGGTTGAAATTTTCATCTCTACTAGATGCATTTGCACTATCCTGAAATTTCATTCTGCATGATGAATTCAAGTAACTAATGAGTTAACCGTTGCCTGTCCTGCTCTGCTGTGGCATTTGCACCTCGCGTGCAAAAGACAACAACACTGCACCTAAACAGAGCAACCCCAAGAAAACCTGTAGCCACAGCAGGACTTGAAGAGATCAAGCCGGCTGCTCATTCCCGTTTCCTAAGTCTCGAGTTGCTCCCGAGGGAAATCACGCGAAAGCAAAGGATCGAACGGTAAAAGCCGGTCATTACGGACATGGTCGTCATTTGTTTCTATGTGCGGCGGCCCCCCAATATGGCTTCCTTGCCTCGCGATCAACTAGGTAAGACCTAAAACAGGGAGTAATTTATTTGATGGCTTTTAAATCGCATAAATTACTTTCCGAGCCGAGTGCAAGGGTTAAAATGATCAACGTCGAGGGTTTCCAGTCGGTATAATGGATTGGTCGTGTTTCAACGAGTCTTCTTCGTTTGTTTCGTTGAATTATGGGCATAATTAGGTCGGGAATGAAGTTGATTATTGTTTAATGAAACGGAAAGGCGCAATGCAAGATAAGTGTCCTTTTTTCATTTTCATAAAATCTGTTGGAAACAATTAAAAATACTTTTATCAAGTTCTTGTAACTAGAGCAGAGGATGGTTGGCACTCTTGAATGTCATCGATGATTACATCGACGTAGAAACACATCCAACACAAAGTCAAAGGTCTTGACCCCCTTAGGTTTTTCAAAGAAATGAACAATCTATGTTCTGGGAATGAGAAAAATATTTTCCTGCGATAAGTTTGATAAAAAATCTTTATTTGTTACTCTCTGCTTTATGTAGGAGGAGAAATTGCGTCGCACTAGTCTGCCTAGCTCACTCCAAACTTTTTCTCGTCAACTATCACTTTGTAAACCGAATCTTGACTCGTAAAAAAAATACGTTACGTCATTATGGCAAAAGTGAGTGGTGGTCTTGAAGGTCTTCTCTCCCTTGAATTGGAAGAATACAACTGTATCTTTATAGAATTGATTTATGGTGGTATTCTGCTTTCATCTGTAAGCCAATCTGTAACTTTTCATAAGCTTACAGGAAAATTGTAATTCTGCACCTCTTCAAGGGATCTGTAGCTTACAGAAATCGTTAAATATTTACGAGTACTCAACGGGTGATCGAAAGCATTATCGAATGACATATTATGAGGTTACGTTGAATGGTTTGTTTATTTTATGACGAACACCAACGTTTTAATATAAGAAATTCTTGGTGAAAAAAATAATATGGCTTTGTTTATTGGATTGTTATCGGAAGAAAATTATAACAGGTAAAACATTGTTCAATAATATACATGACCTGAAAATCATTCTTCTTTGAAGTAGGAACTTTATGAGAATTGGAAGGAAAAGGTTGCGTGATCAAATTAATCCATTTGAAATGCCGGATGCCCAGAAAATGTTCAGATTGAAGAAATGCCGAATGACCAGTTTGTGAACATGTTCAGATTGAAGAACCAGTGTACTATAAACTTAATAAATGCTCTACAGCAATTTTAACCAAGAAATTTTTTTCTTTCCTGTTTTCAATTTATTAGATGAAAGAAACAAATGCAAACTACATTCAGATAAATGTATTTTCAAATTCAAATCAAAACCATTTACTCATAATACATAAAGTTCCATGATCAAATCTTACGATTGAAGGTTATGTTTATCGATAAGTAGTTCAAAAGTGACACTGTAAATAAGAAAGTTACAGGAACCATTCCAGAATTGCATTATTTACGAATCTGTAAGTCAGCCAGTTACAGATCAATCGTACGCTACAGTATCGTAACTTACAGATGAAAAGCAGAATACCACCATTAGACAACCCATCTTTAGGTCCTCAAAAAATGACTTTGAAGGTCCATTTCAGATACCGTTCGAGTCCTTCTACTTAAATTGGAATTTTTGCTGATTTCTCCATTTCATTTATGTGATAACATACACAAAATTGTCATGTGTATTTATGAAATATGATCATCTCGAGGAATGAACGCATCTTCTAAAGACCCATAAAAATATTTGAACCACGCCTTACAAGAATGTTCGAAGGAATCAAACACAAGAGAAATAATCAGCACACAAAATACAAGCCTATCCGGCTTGAGACGTCTATTGCCCACGATAAGGTTAACATCAGAAAACATGAGGAGAGAGCAGCTGCTCGAGAATATTACACTTCCCCAGGGCTTATCAAATATAAAACGATTCAGCAAAGTCGGGATAAATATGATAGTGGAGAGCCTTAATTGACTACTTAAGATAAAGGAATAAGAGAGAGGCTCTCAAGGAAATTGCACCTGATGTCCTCCCCTAAGTGATACGGCTATGGTTAAAAATAGATGGAGAGTCGTTGAAAGCCTGTCTCTTATAAGGCGGTTAATTTATTAATTCGCACTTTGAAGTGAGGTGTTTTACGTAAACTTAATGAGGTTTCAGCTGCTTATGTTCCGCACATTACAGGGGGTTGAATAAGTGGCTGTTTTCTGGGTGAGATGGAAACTAATCGTTGCGAGGATCGAAGATATGAAGGAAATGTAAATATTAAAATATTTGGGGTAGGTCGCAGAAATAGCTCATAACAGATGAACATACGTTTTATTCGAACAACATTTTCACTATTAGTCCATGGGCCAGCGCCTGTTTTTCATAATGATAACTAACAATCTGAATATTTGTGAATAGCGCTTCATTTTGACGAGACGCTCAACTTTTTCCTCTACGAAAATTTTCGATATAAAGGGCTAATACAGTATGGGGCGTCAAAAGTGTTAAATGGGTGAATGTTCAAATTTTATCACTAACAGCTACTTTATAAATTAAATCTTGAAACAATTTTATTACAAATTGAAAACAATAATTGTCCTACAAAAATGATGATTCTATCAAAGTGTCCCACATTCCCAACATAAATCAACAATTAAGTCTAAATTATTACTAACCGGCTGATTTTTTCACTGTTGCTCAGCAAATATTTCCTTAGTGAACTGGTCACATTGTCCTACAAATTGATTGGTACGTTTTTCCAGTCCTACGCTCGGAAATTGTACCACAGAACCCACAATTAAAAATGATTACTAACAATAGGGATGTTGACTATTTTTTGGAATTCATTTTATTATATAGATAAACCCTATACAAACACGAAAATATTACTTTTTTCTTAAAAATATAGTATTTGCCAATAAAAAATACGTTGAAGAAAAGAGAATTAATTTTCCCGCGGAAACGGCACGTTATGATGATTACGTCAGTATACAATAGACATCATAGACTAACTAAATTTTTAGTTTGTCAGTTTGTCTATGGCAAACATACTTTGACTTCTGTCAAAGCGAACTGATTGTGCCTGATTCATTGTGAAAAAGTTGAATTTATACCTTCAAAATGAAAAACTCGGTCTATAAATGCTGTGCAGTTCCAATGTGCAAAAGTACGTCAATCAGTACGCCACAAAAACTTTTCATCAATGTCCCCAAAAATGCACAAGTGAGGAAAAGTTCAATCTAAGCCTTCAAAATGAATAGGTCGGTCTGTAAATGCTGAATGAGGTGCTTCTTTTATTTGTAATAATAAATATGAGTTAAAACTCACTTACAAAGACAATTTCACGTTTTTAAGCTCCGCTGCACAAAAATCCTTGTTTTCAGCAAAGAAACTTGCGACCATCAGGGAACCAATCTTCGGTAGGTTACTACTATTACCCTTGATGTATCCTATCTCCATTATAGAGAAAATTGTAGATTATCGTTCTTGTAACGAACTAGGTATTCTGTTCTCTTTCAGCTTTCAACTTCGTAAGTTCGAATCATAGATATGATATATTATATATTTACTATGGTTCAAGTCACAGAACCGTGGGTTTCACAAAGCTTGATTGGCAATCAAATCGTTTATATTGAAGTAAGTCGATGGTTTATGTCAAAAATGAACTGAAAATTGCAGAGAAATGATGACATTTCAATAATCAAGGTGATTGGAGTTTTGTGGAACCCGGCCTATGAATGTATTTTGTTGATCTGAGCACCGAACATTCGAATTTGCAATGACAATACGGATAGTTTGACGTCACTATACAAGCTACCTCTGATTGGCGTTCGCAGTCACGTGATAGTTGATAATAAATAACATAATTTAAATCAGCTTTATTTAATTCAACGAGAATAATAAGATCACTAAAATGGTTTTTTAGGATTGCAAAAACTCCCTTCTATGAGGAAAACCTCAATTTATATGAATTCGTAACATGAGTCAACATCCCTATTGACAATTTCCGAGCGTAGGACTCGAAAAACGTACCACTCAATTTGTAGGACAATGTGACCAGTTCTTAAAGCGAATATTTGCTAAGCAACAGTGAAAAATCAGCCGGTTAGTAACAATTTTTTTAGACCTAGTTGTCGATATATGTTGGGAGTGGGGGACACTTTGATAGAATCATTATTTTTGTAGGACAATTATTGTTTTCTATTTGTAATAAAATTGTTTTAAGATTTATTTTATAAAGCAGTTGTTATTAGAAAATTTGATCATTTGCCCAATTAATACTTTTGACGCCTCCATACTGTATTAGCCCTCACTATCGAGAATTTTCGTAGAGGAAAAAGTTGGGCTTCTCGTCAACATGAAGCTACTCACAAATATTCAGATTGTTAGTAATCATTATGAAAAACAGGCGCTGGCCATGGACTATATAAGAATCTTCACCATCAATATAATATTCACTCGAATAGGATATTCTGTATGGAAATATAAGGATTTTTCTCTTGAATATCCCGATTAAATTTTTTCATATGAGGCTTTTCAGGAGTATCTTGCATGTGACCGAATAATTTCATTTCGATCGGTTTTTTTCTGTCTGAGATATTGAAAAACAAAAACTTTGAATGGCCATATTTTGTAGAACACTCTGTATGATTTTCCTGGTTAACTAACTCAGCTGCGGCATTTAGTAACCGAACCTACTCTGAAAACTTCGTGTTTACGAACAGACACAATTAAATTTGACCACGCATTCATCATCAGTGTATCTAACCTTTTCGTTTGCGGCCATTTCAGGCTCAAAATTTGAAAATTATAGACATTTGGGCAAAACGATATATAGCATTCGAGATAATAGAGGAATAATCATGAGATTTTTCTGATATTTCAGTAAAGACAGATCATCATCAATGAACATGTAGCTAATGAAAAATCTATTCAAATATAGTGGAACTTCCCTATAACGAAAGCGCTAAATCCGCAAAAAAAATTCGTTATAAAGAAATTTCGTTATACAGAAAATTTGTTTCTATAGTCGGCAATGTCGCGGTCGACTTCACTGATAAATTTAGTTAATCATTTAAACTTAAGCACTTCTTTTTCGACATTTTCGCACAACTTTCACACGAGCGTAATGGTTAGATTGAGACCAAACAGCCAGGGGTTTATTTAAAACTGTTTCAGAAGGATCTCTCTGCCCGCCGTAATGATTTAGTTTAAGGTCGGGTTTTATTACGTACGTCCGAAAATTTCGGGAAAAACCCACCCTTATACCTTTTTCCCAATACTCATTCTAAGAGTGATGTGAATATTTCGTTATAGAGAGAATTTACTTCGTTTAAGAGGGTGTTTTTCACAGGTAATTTGGATTCAATGTGCAATGTCTTGTACGAAATTCGTTCTACAGACGTTCGTTATAGGGAAATTCCACTGTACATAATTCCATCAATCTGAACTCAATAAAATAATATCCGTACCACCAAGAAACCCTTCAGTATTATCATGCTCTCACGTCTCACGATATGAGCGACTGGTGTTTAGAACGAGAACCCTGATGAATTAAATTAAATAACATTCGATACAAATGTAGCTTCGCAGTCAGCGGATCGTAAAACTTCCTTGTAATCTCGTTTCCATAATTCTTTATGGCCGCTACAACATTGTATTTCAACTGTGCGCAAGTTTGCGTGTTAATGAAGACAAAAAAGTCATAGCCGGTGGCATTTTATCAATGCCCCGTACGCGGTGTGGTCCACATGCATAATATTCGACTTCGAATAGGGTTTTGCAAATAGGTTGATGATAAATCGAGCAGTGAAGCGAATAATATGGGTATACTTCGATTATTTTGTTTTTGATCGGAGAACTGATTTGGATTTTCTCAGTCATACTGCTCTACTTGTTTTTTTCAGAATAAGTAAATAGTAACGAACGAACAACATTGATGACTTGTGGGAATACAATACAATTCAGTATTGTGGGAATACAATAGGTTTGTTCCAACTCAAGAAATGACCGTACAATGATCGTCAGGATTCTGCGCAATAGATAAAAATGTGTTCCAACTGAAAATGTATCGTTTGAGAACGGTTTCGTTTTTGTTCCATCCTGCTTCGGGACCGTGAGTGGAACGGTTTTGTGATCGTCATTTCGATCCCTGGTCTGGAGCAAGTACTGTTTGGACGGTTCTTGTACGGTCAAAGTTTAGACATGCGCATAAGATCGATTACTAACAGTTTCGTGACCGTCAAATTACCGTACAAAAGTTAGCTGTTGGAACAAACCTAATTTCAATTTTAACTAACCGACGCTTTTTTCCATATACAGTGGAACTTCCCTATAACGAACGTCTGTAATAACGAATTTCGTACAAGACATCGCACCTTGAAACCAAATTCCATGTTAGAAACACGCTCTAAAATGAAGTCAATTCTCTCTATACAGGGTGTTCCTTAATTGAACATACAAACGAAAAGGGGAGATTCCTTAAGTGAGTTTAAGAAAAAACAAAGTCCCATGAACATGGGGTCGTAAACGTTTCGTTTTCGAGATACAGGGTGTTAAAGTTTTAATCAAAAACATGTGTTGATTATACGAGTTTATCGAATCCTAATGAATCATCGCTACAGATCAGGAAAATTTCCATAAAAACTGACACTGAATTCATTCACAGCTCACAAAGTGGCCTTCCCATCATAATTTGGATTTTCACGAGGATTTCGGGAGAATCGTTCAATTTTTTTTTCTCGAAATCGTTGGTAGATACGATAAAACTACAAGAGACCGAAAAGTTCAGTATAAGAACAAAGCTTCTTTTTACCTTTTTTCAAATTAACAGTTGCTCACCAAAAAAAAAGTTCTGCAGAAGAACAGGTGGCAGTGTTCCAGAAAAAATATCACCCTGTAGATATTCTATCGAAATTGACATGTCACGTGGTGAGAACTCTCAAATATAATGTCTATGCCAAATTTCAGTTGAATATCTTGTGAAGTGTAGATACTATGAGAAAAAAAATTGAAAAAAATTCAAATTTCAACACTCTGTATCTCGAAAACGAAACGTTTGCGACCCCATGTTTATGGGACTTTTTTTTCTTAAACTCATTTAAGGAATCTTTCTTTTTCGTTTGTACGTTCAATTTAAGAACACCCTGTAAAGAAAAATTCAAAGAACATCACTCTTTGAATGGGCATTGCTAAAAAGGTATAAGGGTGGGTTTTTTCCGAAAGTTTTCCGGACGTAAGTAATAAATCCCGACCTCAAACTAAATCATTACGGCGGGCAGAAAGATCCTTCTGAAACCGTTTTAAATACACCCCTGGCTGTTTGGTTTCAATCTAACCATTACGCTAGTGTGAAAAGTTGTGCGAAATTGTCTGAAAGGAAGTGCTTTAGTTTGAATGATAAACTTAAAATTATCAGTGAAGTCGACCGCGACATTGCCGACTAGGTATAGAAACAAATTTTCTATAAAACAAAATTTCTCTATAACGAATATTTTTTTGGGGATTTAACGCTTTCGTTATAAGGAAATTGCACTGTATTTAACCAGCAATATTTCGCCGTAAACAACGAATTCAATTTTAGAATAATGATAAAAACTCATTACAAAAATAGATACACACACTAAGATAAAGAATTATAATTATAACGCCTTAGTGATTTTATGAAAGCGAATGGACTAAATGTCTATTTCTACCGCCATATGCTACCAGCGATCACGTCACGTGACTTTTTCCATTTCGCGGACGACTTGATGAGAAATTAAAATAATTACAAGTTACAGATTTCAGAGCTTTCAGATTGAATAACTCCCATTTCAGCGTCTGCTTTTAGATTCGGAAAAGACTATAATTAACCAGTTGGTATTCGCATGCATCGGATAGTAATTAAGGTAGATTTTAGAACCTACAACAGCTTTTGAGCTTAAATTTCGAATCCTTAGCAAATCGAATAATTGGAATCAGAAGGGACTTATTTATTTCCTTAGGGTTCGTTAATGACGAAAGCACATGGATAATTTTTTATTTAATATTGTCATAAGTTTATTCTCTATGAATCTTGATGCTAACAATATCGTAGTTTAAATCCTTTCTCTCCTTGTTTCAGGTAAGAAATTGATTCAACTTTGTGAAGAATTTTTCTTTCTTGGTAAGTGCATTATGATTACTAGAAAATATTTCTTTCCCTGATTTGAAATTTATATTTCGGAAATAATTTATATCTCCTGGCCATATGCTTTATTGAATGCGTTATGCCTATGAATATAAATTAGTATTGATTTACGAAGTCAAAATGAATTCAATTTTTTTCACAATTTCTCATAAACTTATTCAATAGAATTTCATACTGCTTTCAATATTATTACGCACTGAAATTGTTACGATTAAAAATAACTGTGATGAGCTTCAATATTTTCGTTTTTTGAAAGAAAAAAAATAAGTTTTAAGTTGTGAAATTCACCATAAAATAGATAAATTGCGAACATTTTGATAGATGTATGCACCCATGCCTGCCATACCATGATAATGGGTTTATTTGCATGTATAGATAAAATAAATACATAGTTGCATTCTCGTAGATATACACGTAAGTAAATTGAATATGTCAATACTATAAATTAACGTATTTAAGTACCGAAGGAACGCATAATGGTCGAAGAACCGTAGATTATACGACGAATATTGTACATTGCAGTATCACTATAGTGATTGAGTGATGTAGAAACGAATTTCTATAATTGGATAAGAATTGTAGAAACGCTATCGTTCTATATTTTGAATTGATTGTTGATAATGTTAGATATAGCCTGTTCACGAAAGGTTGGCATATTCAACTGTGTATATTAAATTTTAGGTTATGTTGTTTATTTTCTTGTCACATTGATACGCAATGTTGTCAATACTGCTTAGAGTTCTCTGATAACTTGCGAGGTCGTCGGACGAGGCCGGGTACATTCGGCAACGTTGATTTTATTTTACTTTATGACAGCAAATACTGTTAACTTCAGAAAAATTAACAAACGCCCACTATGCGCTTAAACTTTCGTAAACAGACTAAAGTATTATTTTTGTTTTGGTGTTTCTAAATCAGAGGACCAAGTATATTTCAAATAAGTGACAACTGACTGAAGTTCGTTGCACTTATTCACAATATACTGTAAAAAACGCAAAATGAAAGAAATAATAACAAGAAGCTTTTTAAAACCTATATGACACCCAGGTCAGTTGAAATTGTTGCAAAATCACGTCTGACCACAACAAAATAGAATTCAAAGATATTTTGCTGCGTTTCAAACATCTCCATCGTTCCAAACATTCGCGTAGACTCCACCGAACCTTGAAACATCAAAATAACCCCTACATTTTCCGTTGAAATTTCCACATTTCACAGCGGCCGTTTTTCCCGTCTTTGTAGCTATTTCGGGGCTGATTTACCCGACCAGTCCGAATGAATGACAAGCGCAATACGTCAAATGCCCCCTTCTTTCAGCCACCCCTCCCGAGGGAAAACAGCCGCGGGCCGTTTCTTAGCCCGCGGTGAGTTATCATTTCCTGTAGGAAGCGAGGAAGCTTTCCTGAAATAGTACGGCAGGTTCAGTCGATGAGGAGTCAGTGTTACGAATGTTATCAAGTTACGAGGTTGGGTTACGATAAGTGTTACGATATCAAAATATTATTTTGGGTATTTCCATCATGTTTTCTTTTCGAGCGCTCCTTCTAATTAAACGTCTGTAATTTTACAAATTTTGACCCGGAAATGGTCTCAAACGATAGAGTTAAGGTTGACGCTCACTTGGACGAGACGAGACGAAGCGAAGAGTTGTTTTCCGCAGGCACGATTTGCACTGAATCAAATGGGTAGACGCTCACTTGGGAGGCGCGAAGCGAAGATCAGAATCGTTCGATTCAGTGCAAATCGTGCCTGCGGAAAACAACTCTTCGCTTCGTCTCGTCTCGTCTCGTCTCGTCTCGTCCAAGTGAGCGTCAACCTTTAGACTCCCTGATGACGAATTCGTCGTCAAATTCAATTCAGTCCGTGGGGGCCGTCCGTTAGCACAATAACTTTCGAAGGGATTGTCCTTGACTTGAATTTCCAGGATGAGTTCGGGTCCCAAATGCCTCGGTTAAGTTTGTTAACCAGCCAAATCGTACAAAGTGTTCCATAAAAAATGGCCATTTAAAATTTTGTTCCTTAATATCTCAGTCAAAACGAAACCAATCGAAATGAAATGTTACTGCCAAATGCAAGATGTTCATAATGAGCCTCATGCCACATTTGTGGCCATAGTGTGAACAGATTCATATAAAATTCAATTGAAATATTGAAAAAAAGAAACTTCATATTTCCATAAAAAGATATCCGATTCGAGTGAAATTTATTATGTGAATGAAGATCGATATACTGAATGTTCATCCAGAATTTCGTAGCCAAAGTATTAACAGAATATTTTCTGAATAATTTCCGATTGTGCTGAGATTCTGCATTCGGTATCAATCTCAAATCCCACATAATATTTCGAGGTAATAATCTTATTGCTCCACCAAAGAACGAGCGCTCAAAAGCTCCTGCTCAGGGTTTTTCCTCAAATGTTTGTATTCAACGTTTGGGCCAGCATTTGCCAACCGTCGTCAGGAAAACCCTATAGATTCTTAACTTTCAGAAAAACAACTCTCGTCACTCTTCGAAAATGTTCATCATTTTTGACAGTCCTCGAAAAACTCCTTTTTTCTCCAACCATCAAAAAATGTTGACATTTTTGTACTATTTTCAGGTGCAAAAGTCATAAATTCTCTTACCGTACAAAAATTCACTGTTACTTAGCAACACTTTTATTCCTAGGATTAAAAACGCTACTTTTAATCCTTGGATTAAAAGTAATTGCATTTGAAGTCTACTTGACAATCACTGTCATGATTCTGTGTTCAAATTCATAACCAAATTATGAACGATTTTTCTCTAAAACCAATTTTATTGTAAATTTGACTTGGTTGGAGAAAAAATAGTATATATTATTCGGATTAAAAGTGCCTATTTTAACTCGCAATTCTGCATTCGCTCGGCTGCGCCTCGCAACTGCAAATATTGCTCGTAAAAAAATATGCACTTTTAATCCTTATAATATGATACACTATTTTTTTATTGAATCCGTTGTCATTTGTCGAACAATTCATTTGATCTTTTTACGTCGGATCTTATGATTGGTTTCCAGATCGAATAAAGGCTTGACATAAATTGACATGAAACCTTCTTCCTTCAATTTTCTACGTTTCAGTCTTTCTTCTTTTGATGTTATGGAAGTTTCACTGAAAAAATCCTATGATCTTAATTCAAAGCAGTAAGCTTTGACTCATCAGTATCGCTCTGTTGAGCATATTTTTTATGTTTTTTGAACCATTTGAAGGACTTTCACTCCTTCCAATTGATGCTCAACCACACTCACAAGATACTTCATATACGCAAATTCTGTTTCTTCCAAAATCGTATCAAGAGATGCGTTACAATCAGTAACACATTCGTTATTTTCGAATATAACAATTTCCGAAATTTCAACAACACTGGCATCAGCTCCTGTCTCGTTCCGA
This sequence comes from Propylea japonica, assembly GCA_013421045.1. Lineage (NCBI taxonomy): Eukaryota > Metazoa > Arthropoda > Insecta > Coleoptera > Coccinellidae > Propylea > Propylea japonica. The sequence goes on from CM024241.1 coordinate 98,826,226, forward strand.
CAGTTCTCCGACGTTACACAGCGCACATGCTCTAAAATTTCAAAGTCGATTGAATTATGCTTGACTTCTCGGACCCGTTGAACCCGACGCTGTCGCAAAAACGAACGTTTCGACCCGAAAACAAATCATAATTCCGATTTGTTTTGTAGCCGCGATTAGACGGGAAAATATTTCTCGGTTCGCGACTGTGTGAATAAGCGATGAGACGCTGGAATGCGATATGAGATATGATCATCGCCGGGCTATTAAAGTTTCGGTTTCAGACGCGTTTTTAAAACGGCTGTTAGCCTGAAAAAATGAAATATTGGGCGATTTTCAGGAATGAAAACAGGGAATATATCATGGGCAGGTGATGTGTATACATTTTGAGGCTACTTTTTAATAGGGTACTTACTCGAATACCGGTTTTTCATATCATTTAATATTATTTTTCCGTAAATGACTTAATTATTATTGAAATCACTGAAATATTACCTCAAATATCGGTAAATGTAGTTTGTGCTTTGTATCACTAAATTGACAGAAGAGTTTCGAGTTCGAAAATATATACAGTGAAACTTTTCTACAACGAACGTCTATATTTCTCTGTATAACGAATTTCTTACAAGACATTGCTCCTTGAATCCAAATTCCATGTTAAAAACACCCTCTAAAACGAAGTAAATTCTCTATATAACGAAATATTCAAAGAACATTGCTCTTTGAATGGGTATTGGTAAGAAGGTATAAGGGTGGGTTTTTTCCGATTTTTTCCGGACGTACGTACGTAATAAATACCGACCTTAAACTAAGTCATTACGTCAGGCAGTGAGATCCTTCTGGACCAGTTTTAAATACACCCCTGGTTGTTTGGTTTCAGTCTTACGCTAGTGTGAAAGTCGTACGAAAATATACAAAAGAAACTATTTACATAAGTTCGAATGATAAACTTAAATTTATCAGTGAATTAAACCGCGACAGAGCAAATTTTCTGTATAACGAAATTCCTTTATAACGATTTTTTTTGCGGATTTAGCGCTTTCGTTATAGGGAAGTTCTACAGTATATGGAATGAAGTCTATGCATTTTTGAGATATTCCTGCATGACTTTTGCTCTACAGCATAAATGAAAAATTTTAAGAAGAGCCCTGAGCATTTGCTTCTGAGCTCTCGTTCAATGGTGAAGCATACCTCAAAATTTTGAGTAGGACTTGATATTGGTAATGAATATATGAATGAAAAACTCGATTGGAATCATCAATTTTTTTCTATATTACGAAATACTTTCATATAGTTGTAATTAACGCAACACCCACAAATTTTTGCTCACTTTTCCGAATTATTATTGAACATTTTACGGCAGAGCGAAATAGCACTCGATTAAGTGAAACGAGCGCTCAAAAATGAACAGAAATCAGCATTAATCAACGTGATCTGAAGTTTGTGAAATTCAGTAAAAATATAAGAGATAAACTATCAAATTAGAACAATGAAAACTACTGCATTTCTTTACAATAGGTAGAAAGCTAAACCTCCCTAACTTTCAGTTAGACCTCGACAATCTGATACGATTTCCTACCCTCCACTTGTCTACTGATCATCTGCAACCGCTCCATCACGAGGCCCGGTAACATTTACAGAGCGATCCGCGGAATCCGGAGCAATTATACCCTTCTCTCCTTGATATCTCATTCATTATACCAAAGAAAGAACCTAATAAATCATTTCGGAATATAACAAGCGGCGAGATATTTCCGATTCGGAATATTCGAAATTATTCCGACCGAATGGTCTGCGTCGGCAACTCTTTCATGCTGCTCGAGGATCCGCTTTCCGAACGCGGAGGAAAGATCGAACCATGATGCACTTCAAGAAGAGCTATTGGAAATGGAATCATAGGTTCGTATGCATAGGGAAGTTATCGGTGTTCACAATATGTAAATACATAAAGATACAAGTTTAGTTTTTCCACGAGGCTAGTCTGAAAAATTCGAACTGGCCGCAGAAAATGATACAACTTGATGAGAGAATCCTTACTAATATTATAAATGCGAAAGAAACTCTGTCTGTCTGTTACTCTTTCACGCCTAAACAGCTGAACGGATTTTGATGAAATTTGGTATGGTGATAGATGATAACCTAGAAATGGTCATAGGCTATAAATAATCACGCCATCGTTCTTAGGGGGTAGGCAGTAGGCAGATAACTAAATTGAGTTAGTGATTTTTAGTCGTTTTTGTTGGGACTTTTGCTCTTTCACGTCTAAACGGCTGAACAGATTTTGATGAAATTTAGTAAGGTAATAGATGGTTACCTGAAAACGGATATAAGATCAAAATGATCACGTCATCGTACTTAGGGGGTAAGAAGTAGGCAGAAAACTGAATTGAGTTAGTGATTTTTTTATGGTTTTTGCTGGGAGTTTTGCTCTATCATGCCTAAACGGCTGAACGGATTTTGATGAAATTTGGTTAGGTGATAGATAGTAACCTTGAAAAGGAAATGGGCTATTAATATTCATGCTATCGTACTTAAGGCGTCGGCAGTAGGCAGAAACTAATTAAGTTAGTGATTTTTAGTCGTTTGTTTTAAAAGTTTACCTCATTCACGCCTTAACGTCGGAACGGATTTTTATAAAACTTGGTTAATATAAAGATAGGATCCTAGGCACGGACACAGGCTACTTTTTACGGCGGGAAAATACCTCATCCCCGCGGAAATCTAGCGTGATCGTGTCAAGAAGCGCATGACGCCATAGCTACTGAAATGATTTTGATGTTTTTTTTTAACTGAGTGTTACTAAGACCTCAAGTTAGTATTTGATCACTTTTCTAACTTAGAGGGTCGATAGGCGCCATAATTTAGGGAATTTATGATAAAATTTTGATGCAACTGTCTTCATTTAACAGTTTTACTTGGATCGAAACTTAGCGACATTCCATCACACTACTTAACTTATAGGGTAGGAAGGTACAAAAATTTAGACTATTCAGACGTATGATTTAAGTGAATATTTTCGAAGATATTACCGTGCGAAGCCGGGGCGGGTCGCTAGTAATTAATAATCCCTTCAAATAATCATACTTTCCAGGATTTCAATCTATAAACAACCAAACCGGCCATTTCGCTCTGCTCACCTCAGCGTGAATAATATAAAGTTTCCTCAACGCCAAAAAGGAGAACCTCTGCCCAATTAGCTTAATTAGCCGCTATCTGGAGTAAAAACTGGTCGTTTCAATTAGATAATGACTTATTTCGAGCGTCGAAGGAGCGCTGAGGTGAGTGCCGCTTACAAAAAGACGAACCGCCGCGGCGAGCATGATGTATTTGAGCTTAAGTGGTAAAATATGTCTGGCACGAAAGTCGGGACGCTTCAAAGAAGATCAAATCGCTCGAAACTATCGGGCCAGATTAAAATGGCCTGTGATGGGAATGTATATTCTGGGATGTTACCCGAGATAGTAGCTCGATTTATTTTACGTGCAAAGGAAGACATTTGAAGGTGCCATAGGAGCTGGCGAAACCGTATAGAGACTCGATTCTAGCGAATTTAAGTAAAAGGACTTGTACATTTCTTCAGTTACTATCTTGTAGTAACCTAAGTCCTCACTAGGAATTTTGGGTCTACAAAATCCAACTGAACCAATTTCTATTAGTCCGAGAGCTGGTACGAATTTTAGGGTAGGTATTTGAGGCAAGCTGAAAACTTGTCAGATTACTCTCCTATTATATCCCAACTCGGGATTGCAGACCTGGCTGATGAGTAGCGGGGCTAAATCAACCCCTATATTTTTAATAGCCTGGCAGGTAGAAAGCCCTACCGAAATGATCTGTCTTTTTGGGAATCTTATTTTTTAGTTATAAGTAACACTCTATTAAAATTTCAAGCTGCCAAATAATTTAATCGGGGTTTTAACATTGCCAGAAGCGTGCAAAAATATTTTGCAAAAAATTATAAAAAATGTTTTTGAGGCAGCTTGAAATTTTAATGGAGTGTTACTTATAACTAAAAAATAAGATTCCCAAAAAGACAGATCATTTCGGTAGGGCTTTCTACCTGCCAGGCCATTAAAAATGTAGGGGTTGATTTAGCCCCGCTACTCACCAGCCAAATCTGCAATCCCGAGTTGGGATATAATAGGAGAGGTATCTGACAAGTTTTCAGCTTGCCTCAAATACCTACCTAAAAATTCGTGCCAGCTCTCCTACTATATCACAAAAGTATGAAAAGCAAAGAGAATTCACAAATTGGATCCTAAAGAAACCTGCTGAATATTCCAAAACAGTGAAAATCCCCTATAACGAACGTCTGTATAACGAATTTCTCTGTATAACAAATTTCGTACAAGACATTGCACCTTGAATCCAAATTCCATGTTGAAAACACCCTCTAAAACAAAGTAAATACTCTCTATAACGAAATATTCAAAGAACATCACTCTTTGAATGGGTATTTGTAAGAAATTATAAGGGTGGGTTTTTTCCGAAATTTTTAAGGACGTACGCAATAAATCCCGACCTTAAACTAAATCATCCCGGCGGGCAGAGAGATCCTTCTGTAATAGTTTTAAATACACCCCTGGCTGTTTGGTTTCAATCTAACCATTACGCTAGTGTGAAAAGTTGTGCGAAAATGTCTAAAAGCAAGTACTTAAGTTTGAATGATAAACTTAAATTTATCAGTGAAGTCGACCGCGACATTGCCGACTATGGAAACAAATTTTCTGTATAACGAAATTTCTTTATAACGAATTTTTTTGCGGTTTAGCGCCTTCGTTATGGCGAAGTTCCACTGTTATACAGGTTTGGAAATTCACATCTGAAATATACGATGTACAATGCATCAGACAGAGAATTCTTCCCTCCAGTTGCACAGATGAATAGTCGAGACAATCACTTGCTGTAACACACTGAATTCAGTTGTCTTACTTCATTATTCTACTCTTGTCTCTATCTTATCGTTTAGAGGAGTTTAGGCAACAGTAAATACTTGAATCGAGTATTACGGGCAGCCTGACAAATTAAAAATTCCATACGTGTAGTTCGGGTTCCTTACCATACTGCGATAAGAGAGAGACAAGACTAGATATTTGCAGTAAGACAGTTGAATTCATTCAGTTATCGCACTTGATTATCTCGCCTACTCATCTGTGCAACTGAAGGGAAAAATTCTCTGTCTGATGCCTTGTATATCGTATGTTTTCGATGTGAATTTCCGAATCTGTATGTTATATCAAGTATCGAAAGTCAAAATTAGACTCTGTATCAATGAAATATCACATGTAGCTATTCAAAATCATTATTTCCAATTTGTACTTAAATATGCCATTCAAAAGATATCTTGTTTCATACATATTTTCCAGAGGTATATTTGTATATGTACCTAAGTTATGTGATATGGACTGTATGAAATTTGAAATTGAATGAAATGAAAGAAAGATGTAAACCTGAAAATGAGAAATTGTTTTATGCAACATAACACTCTCAAAACAAAACTGATCAAGTCGCTTGATATGAGCATAGTGTTGATGAGTGTAAATACGTTGCTGCAATCAAAGTTTCGAGAGAAGATAATACAGGGTGTCTCATTCTCTTTATTGGAGATTTGTCTTAAGCTTGCTCGGCAACTGCCTGCCTCGTAATTCTTTCAAAAAAAATCCCTAATAAACGTTTTATCATCCACGTTTCATCCTCTGATTATTTCCTGTTCAGGTAATGGGCTTTAAATGTCGCGATGACATATTATGGGATAATTAATCTTCTATTCGGGTTTGACCCAACATAAACTATGTATCCCTCTGTTTACATGAAGCAATAAAGTGAATTCTTTAACTATTCAAACTTGACTGATGCTCATCTCATGGATCTGTTTTCATCCAGATTTATACAAGTAATAGTAATATATTCAATGTTACAACAACTGAAAAGTTTAGAAATTCACATCTGAAACAAACGATATATAATGCATCAGACAGAGCATTTTTCCGTACAGTAGCACAGATGAATAGTCGAGACAATGACGTGCTGTAACACACTGAATTCCGTTGTCTTATTGCAATAATCTAGTCTTGTCTCTCTCTTATCGTTGGGAGGAGCATAATTCATTTAGTATGGTAGGCAACAGTGAATACTTAAATCGGGTATTTTGGACAGCCTGACTAATTAAAGAATTCTGTACGTGTACTGCAGGTTCCCTAACATACTGCGATAAGAGAGAGACAAGACTAGGTTATTGCAATAGGTCAATGGATATCATTCAGTTACAACACGTGATCATCTCGATTATTCATCTGTGCAACTAGACGGAAGACTTCTCTGTCTGATGCATTGTATATAGTATGGTTCAGATGTGAATTTCCAAATCTGTATAAAGGTTCCTAATATTTCCAACGAGTACACACGGAAAAAAATCTTCTCACTTCAGTTTTCGATTGAGTTACATAATTATTTTATGTAGTATTCTTCTTTATCTTTATCCTTGACCTTATTGGCATCTAAAATCCACCCAGCCTAATTTAAGTTATTAAAAATAACAATATACCATCGGACATCCCATGGCACCTTTCAGACTACCACCAAAGTCCAAAATCCGATGTACCTGTCTCTTTGATGGTCTCTAAGATTACGTAATAGCAGCAAGAAAAGACACTTGGTGAGAAGTAGAAATGAAAAAATACGAGCATGTAAGAAAGTAGACGTATTTGACGTCCTGCGGTTTCGGGGTAGAGATGCGAGCGTACGCAAAGGACCCCCCGTTGCCGAAGGGCTGGTCTGGGTCGGCGGGGAACAGGCGCCACATCACCACACGTCACCGCACAGAAGCTCTCATTTAAGAAGGAAGACGCAGGGGCGTAGATTACGATGAGGTTGGACATTGTTCTGGCTTGTATCAACTTCCCCCCTCTAGTTTTCTAATCTCATTTAACGCTAGACTGCGATGAATTTTAGACAGTGAGGTGCGAAGTAGTCAAGTATGGTTTTAGGAGACCGATCACCAATATGACAGGAGATGAATATCTGATAATAAATATACTAAAAGTTGTTTATGATTGTGATGAATTAAGGCTAAACAGCTCTGGACACTCGCGTACCATGTTTTCAGCTGTTTCTGCTTCTGATCCACAAAACCTGCGAATGTCATCTGTTGACATTCCTGTAAAAATGATGTTTTTACTGCAAGTGCCCCGTCAGCAGTCCCACCATCACCCGAAGCTCAGCTCGTGACAGCTTCAGGAGGCCCTGGTAAGGGTGGGTGAAATAATCACGAATTTTTTGGCCAGGAGTGCTTCTTCAGAGGGTTGTTTTGTTATTAAACTCCCATTGTTCGACCGGAGCTTCGTATTGATCTTTTCCAAGCCCGCAGAAAAGCTCAGGTCCAGCAGGTGTTGCACCCATATAAGAGTCACTTTTTTGCTTCTGTTCAGTTGCTTTATGATATTACCACACCCCCAGGTCAGAAGAGACTCCTTGAAGTATGATTACAGGGATCTCATCGTAGTCTGGCTGTATTTGATATGTACTTACTCGAAATCCCAAGCTCTTTCATCATCTGCAAATATATACAGGATGTCCTAAACAAATTGAAAAAGATGAGTGTATTTCCGGTTCAACTGGAAGTATATTATCAACAAAAAATGCCTGATTCCACATTCGAAATAACCGGTGGTTTCAATTCCATCCTATAGATGGCCATCCTATAAAGGGTTTTCCAGTAAGGTTTTATTTTAATATTCAAAGAAAAATGCCATTTTTCAATATAAATGATCGGATGTTTATTTCATTATAAAGAAGAAGCTATGCCGTTAATAGTGGAAAATAACATCAGGAAAATGACCACCACGACCACGCTTACAGGACCATATCCTTTTAATGAAATTTTCCATGACCGAATCGTAAAGTGGCTGCCCTATGTCCTCGATAGCGTCACGAATTCCATCTTAGAGGTCTTGAATCGACGATGGGCTATTAGCGTAGACCTTTTCTTTCACGTCGCCCCAAAGGAAGAAGTCGCAAGGTGTTAAATCACAAGATCTCGGTGGCCAATTGTGATCACCTCTTCGAGACATAACACGGTCCGAAAACTTTTCCCGCAGAATATCAATGGTTTCGTTGCTTGTGTGGAACGTAGCGTAGCACTGAACTTTATAAGCCTTAAGTCCCAAATCTTTATGCAAAATACGGTGTAATGACGTTTGTGGAATGCCTAATTCTAAAGAACGACGAGGAATGGACAAAGCTGGGTTTTCTTAAACACTTTCGGCTATACAGCAGCAATATTCTCGGCTGTTCTTAAGCGACTTGCACAGGTTTTATCCTTTACATTACTACCTTGTCCCTACAGCTCGAATTTTTCCACCAATTTCTTTATTGCGGTCTGACGAGGTGCTTGACGCCGACCCAAAAATGTTCAAGTTTCACGAACCATCTCTGCCGAATTTTCACCATTTTCTTAGTGAATTTCAATAATTTCAATGCGTTCTTGAAGCGTGTATCGTTTCATTTTCATTTATGGCGTAGTTTCCACTTGTCAAATGTCAAAAAATGACGTGACATCTACAGAACACCTCTTATTGGAAAATCCTTCATTTTCTGCATTTTTTTGTATTCACCAGTACCTATATTTATCTGACATAACCTCTACCTTCCACCAGAAATTCTCCTCTACGCCCCTGATACGCATCTATCATCCAACTGACCGTCAGTACGGCCCCGTGTTCTAGACCATTTCTATTTATCATTTTTTCTAAATCCCAGTATCAACCTCCTAGGCTGTATTCAATAATGGATCATTGACTGGCCAAACATAAAAGAAGTATTTGTTGTGTTGATATCGGGGAGGATTGTTTGGTTTCATCCCTCTGTCTGAGCTTAGGCTACTGTACAATGTATCTTTTCGGCATTTGCTGAAGTGCCTCTTTCAATTCGGCATCTTTGAAACCCTTTGGAAGGATAACAGCACTCGGAGGATGATGGTATCTTGAGAAGGAGATATTGAAACAATGCGGATTTCTTTTATAGCTCATATGCCGAAGCATCCTCTGAGGTCTAGTTTGTACGATTTGCTTTGATCTCTTCTTTGAAGAATTATGAAATAATAGAATGATCGAACTGTTAAAAATGCTCCACGAAAATAGTTATTTATAATACAGTATATTTTCGTACAAGACATTGCACCTAAAATCCAAATTCTATGTTAAAAACACCCTCTAAAACGAAGTAAATCTCTATATAACGAAATATTCAAAGAAAATCACTCTTTGAATGGGTATTAGGAAGAAGGCATAAGGATGAGTTTTTTTCCGAAATTTCTTCGACCGTACGTAATAAATTCCGATCTTTCAAGTTTAGACAGTTTTGAAGATGATATCTGGCCATTATTGACGATACACTGCCTTCTAATCGATTTCGGAAATGTCTGACAATTCTGTCCTGTATTTTTCGTTTGGTATATGAAATTATTTTTCTTGAAGTGAGCCATAGTTCTGGGACAATCGTTATAAATATGTGATTTCAGATAAACCCATTAAAATGGCAGTGGGCTTATTTAGGAGACTGTGTTGGAGTGCATAAGCAAATTCGCCAGATTTAGCTCCTGCTAAAAAACATTTCAAATGGAACACCTTTACAGCTTTCTTATGATTAAACTCTCTGAGGGTTTTCGAATAAAATATTACGACAGGAACAAAAACAAATGTATCATTTCTTAACATATTGTACGCACACATAAGGGTACTAATATAATGACTACATTAAAGAATTTTTATTAATTTCGTGAGGGTTGGAACTTGGCACCAGCAATAAGTAATGACTAATTCGTTTAGACAATGAAAGGGCAAACGGGGAAATACCTGTTTAATCCAATTTATTGACCTATGGCCATTATGCGAAGCAAAGGTCGTTGATTTATCGAGCTAGAAAGCCATAGGGGAACGATATATATATGCTCGCGTATACGGGGGGGCCACTAATCAAGCTGTTCGCGTGGTTGAAACTCTGAATATTAACATTGGAATTAATATTTTTCGATGATTGCCCGCTATATTTATTGCTCGTATTACCTTAAGAGCACCTGCTGATGATGTATTGCTATTTTTGCGACAGGAACACGGACTCCATCTTCAAAATGGGAAATCCCCATTAATTTTTGTTAATAGGCGCATAAAAGATATTAAATTAATTTATTCATTATGCACTGAAGTTGCATTATTCGAAAATCATACATATAGTCCGTTCACGAAAGTTTGAGCGCAGAGTAGGCGTTTGTTTATTTATCTGAAGTAGGCAGTATTTGCTGTCTTAACGATGAACAAAGTCACCGTTGCCAAATGTACCCGGCCTCGTCCGACGAGCTTCCGAGTTATCAAAGAACTCTATGACTCATTGACAACATTGCGAACCAATCTGAGGAAAAATAACCTAAAATTTCAATTTACACAGTAGAATATGCCAAATTGTCATTACCAATTGACGGCTCAAACTTTCGTGAACGGACTATACCTTTAGTATAAGAATTAATCTTCCTCCACAAAATAAATTTCACTCGAATCGGATATTTTGTTCTGGAAATACAGTGCAACCTTAATATAACGAACCTCAATATAACGACTTCCTCGATTTAACGAATTTTTCATAATCCCCTTGAATCGTCCATAAGAGTCAATGTAAAACATACCTCTACATTACGAAAATTTTTTACGAACAACCTCTTTATAACGAATTCTCAACTACCTAAAAGAGTGTAAATACCTCTACTTAACGAATTTCGTCAACTCAAAACCTCTATATAACGTTTTCACCAATAACCATGTATGTATGTGATTCAGCCGCGACAGGTTTCGACGCGTATTACGTAAAATACGAAGTTAGTTGATGGAAAGTAATCAGTGTTGCTCCTCACTTTTTTGCAATGGCTCAGAAACGTGAAAGGCGTTCCTTATCTGTCGCAGAAAAGCCAAGCATCATTAATTATGTTGACAAAATCCTTCTACAAAAAAATTTGACATAGCTAATAAGTTCGGGATTCCCGCAAGTTCATTGGCTACAATTTTCAAATCTAAAGATAAGTTTTCCGACGAAATTGGTTTGCCTTCAAACATCAGAAGATTGAAACCGTGGAAAACAAACTACAATTTATTACTTTTTTCCAATCAAGATAAATAAAATTAGATTTAGGCTTTTATAGCAATTGGTTGATTTTTCACCTCTTTTTATTTTGTTCTGCGAATTTTAGAGAAAAAAGCCTACGTACTACGTACACTTTATTGTTTTGAAAAAGAAAATATAAAATAAATGAGTAATTTGATAAAAATGAGTTTTCATTTATATGAGCAAAATTAGTTCGCTATAACAAGATGAGTACGTAATGTCGAGGTGAATAAAACCTCGGTATAACAAATTTTGGACCAACCTCACCTCAATATAACAAACCTCAGTTTTACGAATTACTTGATATAACGAATATTTACTGGTTCCCTTCCGATTCGTTATATCGAGGTTCCACTGTATAACGATTCTTCTTTTCAAACTTCCGGTTCAATTTCCTATGATTCTAAAGGGTGTCCCGTAATTAGACCGACAAACTTCTAGTGGACATTATAGATCAAATTTTAGACAGATTTGACCCAAATCATATAATGCAAAATTGCTTCGTTTAGGAGCTAGTGCCCTTTGAAGATGACGTCCTATCCACACTTTTTGCCACATATTCGCAAAACATGAATGCAAGTAATCGAGAATTTTGGCGAGAGAAGATGATCTTTGTTTGATAGAATTGATATACCTATATATCTTCAACCTAACCATTATTAAGTGAAAATAAATTCAAAACAAAAGTGAACATTGAGTACATAGTGAAAAGAGTGTGGCGCCATTCAGGAGGTCGAATCTTCGTAGGGAGAGCCGCTAGGAAAAAAAATTATGAAAACTTGTCATCTTCATTTTTATGTTTTATCCGAATCCAGAGAGATTTCCACACATTTCCGGGACACCCTGTATATTCTTGAAACAAATCTTTCTGTTGATCGTCCGATAGTTTACAAATCTGATGTGAAAACACACGGCGAATCAATTACTGCTTACTTTTTCCCTTTTTCTAATTACCGGCGCCGATTTACATACAAAGAGGTTTTGGTATTGTCTTCATTATAACGTGAGGGGGCGCCCCGTTCGTCGACGGTGTGACGTGCTGACAGACAGCTGGGTTGGGCATTGATGCAAATAATGAAATAACCCGTAAGAAAAACAAAAGCGAACTGACTGACGTGGAATCACGTGACGTACAAGTTTTACCGGGTTAATTTGACGGACAAGGGGGTCTTGATGCATTGCGGATTAACGAACGTCCTATACGTCGACAGGACGATGAAATATGGCTGGCTCTTTGAAGTTTTGCCATTTTTACATTGTTAATGGAATATTATCCTACTCGCACAACCATATGAAAACTTCATGCAGAGGTGTCAACCTGGAACTGATGGAGATATGGTTTGAATGCCCAAAGACACTTATCTAACTGTGCTAATACAAATGACGAATACAGGGTGTTGCTAAGTAGACCCACCATCAAAGCTTTTCGCACTTCACTACATATTATAAAACAAAGTCGCTTTCTCTGTCCCTATGTCCCTTTGTATGCTTAAATCTTTGAAACTACGCAACGAATTTTGATGCGTTTTTTTAAATAGATAGAGTGATTCAAGAGGAAGGTTTATATGTATAATAACATTCATTAAATAGTGGAGAAGTACTGTTATTTTTAAGGTTTCTAATGTGATGTCGTAAATAATTTCATTTTTCCCGCTTATATTGCAAACGCAGGCTGAACCCTACGAGTTTTATCAAAATCATGTACCAAGTATTGTACACATTGAAAAGGTCTACAGAAAAGTCCGTGATGGATATGTCTATCTCTTATGGATAACCCACAATAACTTTTTTGTCATTTACCTTTTACTACAAATAATGGCTAATTTTCGAAGCGATTTTAACCAATACAGCATTAATCCTTAACCAATTAATTATCTTGAATACATCGTTCATTTAATATAGATCTATATGGCCCTTTACACCTCATGATTTAAGTGAATATTTTCGAAGATATTACCGTGCGAAGCCGGGGCGGGTCGCTAGTTTATTATGAATAACTTGCGCTGAAAGAATGGTCACAGCAAAGAATTTTTTTCCGCAACTCTCAGTGAGATCTAAAGGGTTTTCCAATAAGAAGTGTTATTTTAATATTCAAAGAAAAATGCCATTTTTCAATATAAATGATCGGATGTTTATTTCATTATAAAGAAGAAGCTATGCCGTTAATAGTGGAAAATAACATCAGGCAAATGACCACCACGACCACGCGCACAGAAGCATATCCTTTTAATGAAATTTTCCATAACCAAATCGCTGCCCTATGTCCTCGATAGCCTCACGAATTCCATTTTCGAGGTCTTGAATCGACGCTGGGCTATTGGCGTAGACCTTCTCTTTCACGTGGTCCCAAAGGAAGAAGTCGCAAGGTGTTAAATCACAAGATCTCCGTGGCCAATTGTGATCAATGATTTTCAGGTCATATATATCATTGAACAATGTTTTACCTGTTATAATTTTCTTCCGATAACAATCCAATAAACAAAGCCATATTATTTTTATTCTTCATGAAATTCTTATATTGGCGTTCGTCCTAAAATAAACAAACCATTCAATGTAACCTCACAATATGTCATTCGATTATGCTTCCGATCACCCTTCGAGTACTCGTAAATATTAAACCATTTCTGTAAGCTACAGATCCCTTAAGGAGGTCCAGAATTGCAGTTTTCCTGTAAGCTTATGAAAAGTTACAGCTTGGCTTACAGATGAAAGCAGAATACCACCATTACTTTGAGGTTCTTTCCCACCGTCTTCTTTCCGTCATTTTTCCCGATCCCAGCTTATAGCGATCGAATTATTGCTGATTGATTTTCCCTCGCCAGATCGTGTATGCCGCTAATACCGCCTTCAAGCCGCATGTCGGCGTGTTTGTTCTCCTCTCCCTCATCGAACATCATTAAATTATTCCCTCCCGCGAGCGTCTTTTGTTTGTTGCTCACGGCCCGCCATGATTGTAAATTAAACAGCTCGAACTTATGACGTGCGTATATGCGAGCCATAGAGCCGGATCGCAAGAAGATCGTGCCGCGTGAGTTATCGCCCAACGGCCCGTCGGTCGGACGATTCTTCTGGTTCTGATGCGCCTGTTCGCGATTTTTTTTACAGAGTCAGAAGTGTATTGATGATCGGACTCAGGAAATTGATTAGGTAGATCTCACTGAGACTTGCGAAAAAACGTTCTTTGCTGTGACCATTCTTTCAGCGTAAGTTATTCATGATAAAAGTGCGAAAGGCTTTGATAGTGGATATAAAGGGTTTTCCAATAAGAGGTGTTATTTTGAATAGCCCGCTATTTCGGTAGATGTCACGTTTGAAGCTGTCTTTTTTTGACATTTGACAAGTAGAAACTACGCCATTGAAACGAATGGAACGATACACGCTTCAAGAACGCATTGAATTATTAAAAATCACTATAAAAATGGTGAAAATTTGGCAGAGACGGTTCGTAAAATTCGAATATTTTTGGGTCGCCGTGAAGCACCTTGTCCGACCGCAATAAAGAAATTGGTGAAAAAATTCGAGCTGTTGGGAAAAGTTAGTAATGTGAATAGTAAAACCTGTGCACTTTGCTGAAGAACAACCGAGAATATTGCTGCTGCAGCCGAAAGTGTTGAAAAAATCCAGGTTTGTCCATTCCTCGTCGTTATTTGGAATTAGGCATTTCACAAACGTCATTACACCGTATTTTGCGCAAAGATTTGGGTCTTAATGCTTATAAAGTTCAATTAACACAAGAACTCAAGCCGGCCGAACATCAACAACGAAAAGTTTCCGGACCGTGTTATCTCTCGAAGAGGTGATCACAATTGGCCACCGAGATCTTGTGATTTAACACCTTGCGACTTCTTCCTTTGGGGCCACGTGAAAGAGAAGGTCTACGCCAATAGCCCAGCGTCGATTCAAGACCTCAAAGATGGAATTCGTGAGACTATCGAGGATATAGGGCAGCCACTTTGCGATTTGGTTATGGAAAATTTCATTAAAAGGATATGGTCCTGTAAACGTGGTCGTGGTGGTCATTTGCCTGATGTTATTTTCCACTATTAACGGCATAGCTTCTTCTTTATGATGAAATGAACATTCGATCATTTATATCGAAAAATGGCATTTTTCTTCGAATATCAAAATAACACCTCTTATTGGAAAACCCTTTACTTCTAAGGTTCTCCATATGAAATAATAACCCTAATCTCAATAGCCTAAAAGCTCTTGGTCTCATTTTATTCACTGAGGAAACCAAGTCACAGCTTGTCGCCTTTTTCCAGTTTTAACCCGTAAATTTCACCCCAAACTTCCCTTAAAATGCAAAAATAATAATGAAGATGTTTCGTAGCGAATTTTTTTCCATATTCATAGTTTCACATGGACGTGACATAAATAACACATTGTTATCAACAATAACAAAAAACCTACAATATTTTGCTCTCTATTATGCAAAATTTCACTGATAATGCTGTCACCCAGTTTCAAGTCTATTAATTTCTTCATTCCCAACAATCATCACCTTCTTTTCTTTGGGTAAACAAGGTTATGCGATAACAATTTCAAGTAATTCAAAATTATCGCTGTTTGAAAGATAAAGTAAATAAAGTTGACAGAAAGATGGATTTCTACCTTATGAAATTATGAAGAAGTGAAGTTTCAACAGCTATTATCTATTGTTTAATTGTTAAAGTTTACATTTTGTTCGATAAACGTCCATTTAGGAATTAACGACTGCATATTTCTTTGTACGTACTCACTTTTTTACATGAGAAGAAAAAAACAGACGAAAGACATAATGAGTTAATGCGTATAATGTCTCGCAAGTGCACTTAAAAACTTAGAATATTGAATTAAACGTGAAGTGGAGGGAAATGAAATATTTCTGACATATTTCAATATGGAAATATCTACTTTTATACCTATGATTGATTCATCAGTGGGTATTACTATTATTATTCTCATAAAAAAGGTTCCATATTCTGTAATATATCGGTTTCACATCTGAAAAGAATTGTTAACGATTTCTCAAAATTAATTGATTCAAATCATGTTACTATTTGAGGTATTTCATGATTTTTTCCATCATGAACATATACTTCATTTCTTAAAAACTTTATAGGTTTTCATTTCCAGTCTCTGAAACAGAAATAATTAAAAAAACTTCAATTAAGATGAAGTTTTCCTCCGAGAATCTTTGCGCTTATTTGTCAGGAGCAAATTGGTCTTGAGAAAATTGTTGCCTAACAGTAAAAATGAAACAAATTAAAAGGATATTGTAACGTTTCGGTGTCTATATCAGACACCTCCTTCGAGAAACTCGTAAAAACTAAAGAATTGTGTGTTTTTTCATTTGCAATCTGATTGACTTTGAAAGTTGTCAATATATAGAGATGTTGAATTTTGAAATTTCCTGATTTCATTTCTTTCTTCAATAAATCAATCCAAATACGATCTATTCCAACAGAACAATTGGCCAAATTATTTACTTCATCTAACAAAACACATGTTTTCGATTAACGAAAAAAGTTTGACTCATATCACTTAAAAGTTTATTCATTTATAATATTTCAAAAAGTTTATTGCATTCAAAATTTGCATTGCGATAAAAATGTTTCAGGTAAAGTAGGACACATCAGTCTAAACATTGGACAAAATCAAACGAAACGAATAGAGTATAAATAATGTTTATTCATAATAATTAATAATATACAAAATATACCATACCAATAATAATATTTCGCGTTTAACCTCGGATCACAGTCTTGGATAAAAAATACGTCTTAGTACTGGCAGTTTCTTGTCGGATTCAAAAGTCCAAATAAATAAGATTACAACAGGATATCCTCGATTTGTACTAAACTACACGACCGTCTCAACCACTATAACTTATCGAAGCACCTAGAATTCGTCAACATCTCTCTAGTCAATCTCCACACTTGTTTGGCCGCGTTCTCCAAAGCACTCTGCGATTTACCTTTGAACAAGTCCACGTTGGGCACGAAATAATGAGGGCACCTACGGCACTGTAAACACGAGATGAGCTGGAGGAAGATCCCGTTTATCCTGTCTGCTAGACAGGACTCGTCCCATTCCGACTCCCTCGGGTGTTTTTCGCACTCGTACAGCAGCAATGTTTTCATGTGATAGCTGGTGACGGGGTTTCCTATGAGATCTAGGTGTCTGTCACGTAGGGTTTTTAGGATGCTTAGGCAACGTTTTCGACAACCGCCCTGTAGAAGACGGTTTTCGGCTTCGATGAAGGATAGGACCCATGCGTCGCCTTCCATAGCGCTTTGTTTGCCTTGTAACGTTATGCATTCTTTAGATAGCAAGTCGAAACCTTCTGTTTTGACTTCAACGACTAAGTTTGGGTGAGGCCAGGGTATTTGAGGAAGAGGCCAATGCGCCGCACTCCTAGGCCAAAGCCCCGCGCACTTGAACGCCGGCGTTATTTGCACAATGTACCTTTCGCGAATCCTCAATTTAACTTCAGTAGTGTCCGCTATCATTTTAACAGAGTCCCTATAAGAACACTTATCACACGCCTGAGCCACCAAAGTCTGAAACCTAGACCTCATTTTCCTAGCAGATAAATAACCTGAAGCCGTTATAAACTCCACCCATAGGGACATGGACCTCTTCCTTCCGTCGGACAGCTTCAAAACCGCACAACCTGGTAAAGTCCCATCATCAACAAAGTTCAAAACACCCATTTGGTTCAGATAAATCACCACCTCGAACTCTATGGGCGATATCACTTCCAAACCGTCATATCTGCCGTTGTAATCTGTCAAACTGGAGATGAACCTGGGTTCCTGCACCTCGACTTCCTTCAGGACGTCCTGGACCACTCGGCACACCTCCTGGATTGTCTTGCTGATCTGCAGCTTCCTCGTCTGCACTTTTTCCGTGTGGTACTTGTTGATCTGGTACACCATCTTGCTCTGGGCGGCGAGCATGTCCGGCGGTACCAGCATGGTCGACGTTTCGCGGCTATATGAGCCGCCGCTCTGACAAGGTGCCACAATTGACACTTGAGGAAACCACGGTTTGACTTTAATTACCTCCCGATTTGACGTGGTGGGGTTTTTTGGTCGCGGTGATTTTTCTCTAACTTATCTACGTTTTCGCGTAAAGGAGATCGATCGTCTTAGAGGCTCGAGAAGACACTGGCTGACTAACGTAAGCGGGGAATACGCAGGTGAAACGGGGAGGTCACTCCCAGTGGGCGGAGCTAAGCTCGCGGCTGTGTGGTACGTTGGCCAATAGGAGCGCGGGACTAGTTGTTGGCGTTGCGGTGTTAGCGCGGATATGTCCGTGGTGGCAGGACTGGTTTGTTTGTTGATGTATGAACGTTGCGCTCATGGGATTTACTGTGTTCTGTTGATGTTGAAGTTGAGGTTTGTTTGAAGGAACTGGAAATTTTTTGGATGTTTGGAATTTTGTTCGAAGAAGGGAAAAATTGTGATAGAATAAAGTGGAGAATGCCTCGGTATAATTGTTGAGAGATATTCGCATCTGTTTGTAGAAATTGTAGTGTTGCTTCGAATGGCAAATGTCGTTAAATGTTTGAAATACATTCCGAAGAAAACTATTCTTTTTCGTAGCATTTCTAGACAAAAAATTAATTTTAGTCAGTGTTGCGACGATGTTGATCATTCAGAATGTCTCAAAAATTGACTTAGAAAAATCAGTTGCAGAACTATATCTGATTGTATCTGCTGTCTCAATTTCATTAACAATTGTTCATTCTATCGAAGATATTTTTCATGAGCTATGCCGAAGCATTTTCTAGTCTCTGTCGATGAATTAATTTGTACATATTTACCATCACCCGTTCTAAACGCTATAGGTGAAGTAAAATCAGTTTCTTTATTCGAAACCTTTTGATTTAGAAGTTTGTTTTTCGCCCCGTTTCGTGGGAAAGTCTTTGAATTTTAACGTCTCTAAAGCCAGCTTCACCACAAAGTAGTTATTGTATCATTTTCTTCATCAGGAAAAATACCACAAAAAACCTAAAATTTGGCATTGATTTCTTATGTACCTATAGAAATACATTGAGTTTCAAAATATATTCTAACTCCATGATACTTATAAGTATGTAAAAAAAAAATTCCAGGAAAACCTTCATCCCTTTAGAAACTCACAATGTAAATTTCTACAAGGACAGTTGTAGTTCTAAGCACTTTTTCATATACAGGGTATCCCAAAACTCGACGTCAACCCGGAACCGGATGAAAAAGGAAGTAATACTGGTTGTCAGAAGAATATAAAAAAAATCTAAGTTGCATGATTTTAAAATAATGGGCATTTAAAAAACACGCAAAATTCCACACCCTGTGACAGTCTTTTCGCTCCTGTTGCCACAAATATCAACTTTTTCCAACTTTTTTTTTGCTGTGTAACCTTGAATAATGCTTGTCTAAACTGTAATCAAAATTTGGATACCAGCTGCTCTAGGTTTCATAAAAATAGGGCTTGCTTCTCAGAAAAAAAATTTTCTGACAACCAGCATTACTTGCCTTTTCCGGGTTGACGTCGAGTTTTGGGACACCCTGTATTCTCAAAAATATGGCTCAATACGTCATACTTTCCGAAAAATATTGCTTCACCAATGCAGAAATCAGCCGGAAACCATATCTATCAACAAATCTAATTTTTTTCTGAAGAAAGACGATGGAGAGATGTTTAAATTATTGAAATTTATTTTCAGTTATGCAACGTTTGAAATAGAAATGTTCATTTGTAGTCAACCATTGAAAATCTGTTAATATGATATGGAGATACTGATTTTCATATCGAAACATGATTTTTAGAGGGAGCAAGACATTTTGAATCTGATCACTAATACGTTCTGAAAAAACAATTTTCCATCCTTAAGGCTTGAAGACAATATTTGTTCAGTATGCAGATAAATAATTTCCACATAATATGCTCTTTCTTTTGTTAGAATGAATAATGAAACGATGCTCATGATAAAAACTTCTAAAGATTTGAATCAATATTAATATTCTGCTTCTCCTATTTTCTTTCTGAACTTTTTGGCCTAGTAGGCATAGATAAACCGTCATTATTATATTGTTTGAAATAAAAGGATGTAATTGAAACCATGAAAATTCAGAAACCACTATTCCAGAATTCAATATTTCTGCTAACCAAGTCATCAGAATTAGTTAGGTTCTAACAGAAGCAAGCTTACCTTTTCGATGAGAATTTCCTCTGTATTCCCTATTTTCTTCATATTATTTATTCTTTATTTCACAACTTTTAAGCTCTTCCAAATAAATATGGCAAATATCGATTTAAAGATAAAGATAATATTTCAGAACTCTAAAACTTGCCAAATTGGTCGAGATTGGTTAATTTTTTGAAACATATTTTGCCAAAGCATGTGAATCACAATGGACACAGAATAATTTCATCACTGATCTTCTTTCAGTAATTTTATAGCCTAAGAGGATTCATGAACTTGTTTTCAAAAAAGTAGGTTCTTCTGAATGAAAGCTGAGAAATATAAGCCAAAGTTTAATAAATAAATATCACAAACTAATAATAAATATATAAACAACCAAGATCACACACAGAGCACCGTCATATTACAATAACAAAGAAATAGCAGTCTTCTAACATCAACAAATCAATCTTCCAAAATAATGACAAAATTTGCCTACACTACTCAGACTCGAATAAAATACTTAAATGCTATATATCACAACCATAAAGTACGTCGAACAACGTCTGTTTATCTACAGTATGGCACAGTAAACGGGTCCATATCGAATTTACAACTTTTCCAAACACCGGGTGTTTGTCAGCATTTCTCTGGTGAGCCTCCAGACTTGTTTGGCGGCGTTTTCCAACGCGCTGGCGGATTTTCCCTTGAATAAATCCAAGTTTGGAAGGAAATAGTGAGGACATCTTCGACACTGTAAACACGAGATGAGTTGGAGGAAAATACCGTTTATCCTGTCTGCTATACAGGACTCGTCCCATTCGCTTTCTCTGGGATGTTTCTCACATTCGTAAAGGAGTAAGGATTTAAGGTGATAACTGCTCACAGGGTTTCCTGGAAGGTCCAGGTGCCTATCCCGAAGGGTTTTGAGGATGCTGAGACATCTACGCCGACAGCCTCCTTGTAGAAGACGGTTTTCTGCTTCTAGGAAAGATAGAACCCAAGCGTCTCCCTCCATTGCACTTTGTTTGCCTTGTATGGCAACGCTTTCTTTAGACAGTAAATCAAAACCTTCAGTTTTCACCTCAGCCACTAGGTTAGGGTGTGGCCAAGGTATATGAGGTATCGGCCAATGGGCAGCACTCCTGGGCCATACTCCAGAACACTTGAAAGCAGGTGTAATCTGAACAATGTACCTGTCCCTAATTTTCAATTTCACCTCTGTAGTGTCAGCCACCATTTTAACAGAGTCCCTGTAGGTGCACTTATCACACGCTTGAGCCACCAACGTTTGAAACCTAGATCTTATCTTTCTAGCAGAAAGGTATCCAGATGCCGTTATAAACTCCACCCATAGGGACATGGACCTCTTCCTTCCGTCGCTTAGTTTCAACACCGCACAACCTGGTAAAGTCCCATCGTCCACGAAGTTAAAAACGCCCATTTGGTTCAAATAAAGCACTACCTCGAACTCACAAGGAGATATAACCTCCAGACCTTCGTATCTGTTGTTGCACTCCGTCAAACTCGAGATGAATCTTGGTTCTTGCACCTCTACCTCTTTTAGAACGTCTTGGACGACTTTGCACACTTCCCTTATGGTCTTCGCGATGGTTCCCATACGTTGTTGCACCCTTTCGCCATAATATTTGTTTATCTGGTAAAGCATCTTGCTTTGGGCGGCCAACATATCGCTGGGAACAAGCATCTCGCCAACTTCAAGCCTTACCGTCGGTTTACAACTAGCTTCTGAGGCGCGAAACGCAGTGGGAGGTGCCTAGTAAGTGGGCGGGACTTGCACGGTAGGCGGGGCTCGCGTATCCAAGCGATCGCGAAGTGAAGTGAGCATGGTACGTTGCGTAGTTTAGCGTATCGATCGATTTAGCACGCCTGTACGTTGCTAGGGACCGCCTTGTTGTCGGATCGGTCGTGATGAAGTGAGGCGGGGAATATTTATTTAATGAGCTCGTACTCTGAATTTCAGGAGGCGACTCCGGGTAATTCGAGTTGGGTATATTTCACGGAGTTAATGGGATTGGTTTGAACTCTTGAGCCGTTCCTTAACTTCTGATCCTTATGGGTGCGCGAGGATTAAGTTAATGGGTGTTTATGATTTTAAGCGGCTGAAAGAAGAGCGAAACAGCACATTCGTTATTTTCAATGTATTTTTCAGAGCACTGAATTTTCCGAAAAATCTTTACGAGTCTTCTTACCGAATTATTGTTTTTATCATACATTTTTCGTACTTATCAATAGCTGTGGCGTTTTTTTGTATTGACGGATTTCTCTTTTTGTTTCAGGTGAGTTTCCTAGAACTTTGATTACTGAAAATTCTATATGGTAAGTAGAGTCGTCAATCGGGTAATCATCTTCCAGAGAGTTGAACTCGGATGGTCCCCATCAAAATACATTACCTATATTGTATTCAACACCCTGTATTTTCAGTGGAAGTGTTGGGTTTTAATCCGTAAAAATATTTCGAAGCTATCGTGTGAATAGAAAAATTGGTACCTATGTATGGAAGTAAAGGGTTTTCCAATAAGAGATAAGTCTGGGTTTTCTTCAACATTTTCGGCTACAGCAGCAATATTCTCGGCTGTTCTTGAGCGCCGTACACGGGTTTTATTCTTCACATCTCTAACTTGTCCCGACAGATCGAATTCTTCCACCAATTTCTTTATTGCGGTCCGACATGGTGCTTCACGACGATCCAAAAATGTTCGAGTGATACGAAAATGCCAAATTTTCACCATTTTTATAGTGAATTTTAATAATTTCAATGCGTTCTTGAAGCGTGTATCGTTCCATTTTTATTAATGACGTAGTTTCTACTTGTCAAATGTCAAAAAATTTACGTTTCAAACGTGACATCTACCGAAATAGAGGGCTATTTAAAAGAACAATCTCATTGGAAAACCCTTTATTTTAATGCTCTGTCTGGGATATTTGTCTTCTGCCACCTTTTTATTTGAAATTTTCTAAGTTATTGAAAAACCCTTTGTCAGGTTTTTGCTGACAACTTTTTTACGCTGTATCTCAAAAGCAACACGCTGTATTTAGGTGTGTTTAATCTGAAATATTTCTTGCAATGGCATTCTGGTCGCGATATAGAACCACATAGGTAATATTTAAATTTAATAATAATAATTTGCATTAAATATTGAAGACGTTTTCGGATAGAATTGGTAAGAAATATACCCAACGATCTATAGGAGACTTATCGCGTTTGGATCATTTTGTTCACAATAAGCTCAGTTGAAAACGAGAAAATACCCTTTTCTATGATCATCATGTGAGCAACAAACCAAGCCAACCAGCTCAAGCCGCCAATTACCCAGATAGAAAAGGTCAACAATATAAACTGTTACACAAACCATCCAGAACAACAAAAGGTACTTAAGGAAAAACGAAAAAAGAGCAGCAACATCCCATCTAGAGCGCCCATAAGTACCACGAACAATGGAACAATGGGTGTCTCGCAGGGCGAGGACAAAAGGGGGATGCTAAACGCATGAGCGGTCCTGCCAAAGAGAAAAAAAGATTTGGAGTGTACGTAACAAGGCGGTTTACGTTTTCGATAAAGAGGAGACTCGGTGCGCCTTTGTCATTTATCCGTCACTTTGTCGTCAGAGCCACCTTTGACAGATCGATAATCCGGGACGTCTCCATTTCGCCTTGTGGGCATTAATGGAAGCTTTCAACGAGTGTTATGTAACCGATTCCCAGCTGCCTTTGATGATGGGAGTGAGGTCTCTTATGGAAGAAAGAGTTTCTTTTGCGGATGAAATTGATGAAGGGTTTTCCAATAAGAGTTGTTATTTTGATATTCAAAGAAAAACGCCATTTTTCAATATAAATGATCGACCTCTTATTGGAAAACCCTTTTCATAATCGAAATGATGCTATTGCAAATATTTCTGGGAAATTTGTTGCCAACACCTGTTCACTACCCCGAAACATATAATGAGAAGTACACTGCGCAAAAAAATCAACGCACATTCTAAAAATCTCAATTTTAATGAAAGTTAACTCTACATTGACTTTATAACTTATTTTTTACCGCCTCCGGTGGCTGTAGGGACATGGCGTGTGCCTACAAGTTCATACGAAGCTGGAGGTCCGGGTTCGAATCCTGGTGCGGGTATGGATGTTTGTGTATGTCCTGGTATGTCATAAATAAAAATTGTATAGAGTGGTATGTAAGATGTGAATGAAAGTCCATGTTGAACGACTAAGATAAAAATATTGAGATTGGGTACATAGCCGTTAGTTGAGCTTAGCCCATTAAAAGAGAATATGAATGAATGAATGAACTTATTTTTTATGTTTTCTCGGGAAGGTTTTGAACGAAACAAGACACATTAAACGGAAGAAAAATTCAGGATATCACCGAATCTTATGTCAAAGAAGAGAAATAAACAATTTTCAAAATACTGGAATGCTGATAAGTGATTAAATACTTGGTATTTCCACCCTTTGCGGTAATTACAGCTTGGCAACGACGGTTCATACTCAAAATGAGTGATCTTAAAATGTTCTGATCTAATCCTTCCCTGATTCCTCTGAGTTGGATTCTTAAGTCATTAAGAGTAGCTGGATGATTTTCTGAACTTCTCAGCCTTCTATTGAGGTTGTCCCAAACCCGCTCAATCGGATTGAGATCTGCACTTCTTGCTGACCATTCCATTCGAGAGACTTCACCCTCTTCAAGGTACTCCTGAAGGATGCGCACGATGGTGTCTGGCATTATCGTCCATAAAAATGAAATTTTCACCAATGTATGGGGCAAATGGCACTACATGCTTTTCAAGAATGTTCCTTATATACCTATCAGCATTCATAGCTCCATTATCAACGACCACTAGGTCTGTGCGAGCAGTCAAAGATATTCCACCCCATACCATAATCGATCCTCCCCCGAAACCAGTGGTATTCAGGAAAATGCACTGAGCATATCTTTCATGTGGACTTCTGTATACAAGGGAATAATAATTATCATTGAGAACACCTTCAGTTGTAGAATAAGTTTGAGATTTCCATAATGTGCGTAAATTTTTTTGCGCAGTGTATATTCTGGGAGGATTCTCCATTTCTTGAAAACTTTAAAAAAAATATATTATTGTTTTGAGTATTCACTTCCACTTCAGTGTCGATCGATAAAAATTGAAAATTTAGAGTTCAATTTTAATTTCGAAATCTAGTTTTCAATAATGAATTCATGGAAATATGTATTTTTTGTTCAATTTTTAAGAGTATCTACCAAATTTCGAAGGAAACCTTCTAAACATCGAATTGAAGACGTTTCAATTCACCAAATGAAAATTAAGTGTATTCAATTACGACTCTATTTATTCTCTTTCCGCTCACTTCAAAATATCCAATGTCAACACACATCACCAGCTCAATATTTACACACTACCGAATTACCAAAACAAACTCCGTATTAATAACTCGTTAGCTGGCTGTTTCACAGCTCGTATACACATCGTCAAACCACCTAAAAAAAATAATGCAATAAACAGCTTCGTCTTTCAGACCATCAGCGGCACCAAAGCAAGTGACGAATGAAACGCCATATTTTTAACTGGTGTGAACGAGATAGCACTTAATTTAAGAGGCCTCTTTTGGACGCCTCTTCAATGAACAACATTTGTTTCGGCATTTTTTGGATTATTTTTCTTTGATGTGGTTGGGTCTTTGTAGTGAGCCGAGAACTGATCCGTATTTTGTTCGGCTGACACCAAATGATTATTTGGTACTTTATTGGTTATTTTTGGACAACTCTGATCCTCTTGAATATGGTAAAAAACTAAAAGGATATACGTTTTCTCGTGTATGTTGTAAACTTAATTTCAACCATGATTTCCTCTTGTCGAATGAAACGTTTTTTCCTTTTCCCATTTTCTCAGATTCAGCTTGTTGGAATTGAGAAAAAAGACTGGAATTTTCCATAGCAACTTTTCTACAACTATTTATTATGTGCAAATATCTATCGATTGCAAAATTTGTTAGGAGAAAACCCGGATAGATGCCCCACTTTTGAAGTTGCCTCATATATTTGAAAATATTGATTTTATATGAGTAATTTCTATGAATGTAGTTAGCCCCTTTATTTGATTTGAAATACTGTGACTTTTCTCTGACATAGCAATCCCAAATTTCCCAAAAATTTGATTTTGTTGAACCCTTTCCTTGGGGATAGATGCCTACAAGTATGGATAGTTGCCTCACCTTAATAATATTTTGGACTGATAGATACTATGTGAATCAAAAACCCAACTAAATACATTGAGATTTTCCATGCCTAAAACAACAACTTCATCTACGCAACATGGATCGAATTTACAACAATTGTGCATTTTTAATTGAATTTCAAAAGAATATATTAAACGGAAAGTTGAATTCATCCTATTAATATAAAGCATTATTCCACATATTCATGCTAAATTAATAATATATTAAGCCTCAACAAAAATAATCAAGAATCAAGTTTAAACTGAAAATAACACAATGAATCGAAAATAAGCTAAGAAGATAAGGTTTTACATAGTTTAGAATCCCTAAGGGGTCTCTACCTTGAAAAATCAGAGCATCTATCCTTTTCGATAGGGATAAATGCTCATGAATTTTTTGAATAAATTAAGAAGAAAACATAAACCATTTTTACTCAGATGTACACTCAATGAAACACGGTATTGACGTTATAAAAAAATAACTGAATATCTACTTCAAAAGTTATACAGCGGCAAATACTTAGCTCTAAAACTTTGGCGTGTTTGTGAAGTTCGCTGCGGAGATGATCGCACACAATAGCGAAAAACAACTTCACTTCACAATAACCCTTACAAAACTAAGGTCCAGGGTGACTGTAGCATCTACTTATGAAATAAATTTTTTGGTACGTGTTTCGGAAATTAGGTATTTTGAAAATTGGGCATCTATCCCACTGGGGCATCTATTCGGGTTTTCCCCTACTCATACTATCTATTGGAATTAACATAAAATCTCAATATTTTCTTGAAAATTTCAGGAATTGAAAATTTTTTCTCCCAAAATGCACTTTTGAATGTTTGAACCACTGGTTAATGAATCTGACTCACTTTAATCAATATGTTCTCTCAAAAAATTCTGTTCATTATCTCCAGTGAACGAAGTGAATCAAATCACGCTTGAGCTACCATATGTTCCGGGACAGTTTTAGCAAGGGAAGAATTAGGGACGTCTTAGGAATGTCAAGAATTCTTCGTGGATCTCATGGTATGACATAATAAGTTGGATAATTGGTTAGTAATTGACCACACAGGCAAAGCAAAATTTGTCTGCGTGTGTTCCGGAATTTCGTCGCCGTCTCAGTTTAAGAAGAATGAACTTAAAAGTAATAAATCACCTCAAGTGGAATATAGGGGAACACTTTACCTCCTGTGTAGCGGAAATGCAAATTGGAAGGAACTTCGAACTCCTGACCTTATATCCTCGAAAAAAATCTCAACCAAACGAAACGAAACTTTATTATTGCAGTGGAACTGCCCTTTAACGAACGTCTGTATAACCAATTTTTCTGTATAACGGATTTCGTACAATACATTGCACCTTGAATAAAAATTCCATGTTAAAAACACCCTCTAAAACGAAGTTAATTCTCTCCCTAAGGAAATATTCAAAGAACATCGCTCTTTGAATGGGTATTGGTAAGAAGGTATAAGGGTGGGTTTTTTCCGAAATTTTTGCGGACGTACGTAATAAATCCCGACCTTAAACTAAATCATTAAGGCGGGCAGAGAGATCCTTTTGAAACAGTTTGGAATACACCCCTGCCTGTTTGGTTTCAATCTAACTATTACGCTATTGGAAAAAGTTGTGCGAAGATGTCTGAAAGAGGTGCTTAAGTTTGAATGATAAACTTAAATTTATCAGTGTCGACCGCGACATTGCCGACTATAGAAACAAATTTTCTGTATAACGAAATTTCTTTATAACGAATTTATAATACCCCTTGAAATAAAAGGTATTTTAATGCATACGAAATTGATCATTAATGACCCATTTCAATGCTCAATTTCTGCTACCTATTTTAATGTGCAATCCTCATGGTAACCGTTCACAAAGTATTCAGAAGCACTACCAGAAATGTCAAAACTCTACTGCAACATAGATAGGACATAGAAATTTTATTTTGTCAAATGTAAGTCTTCTGCCAAATAGGAATGTATTTCAATCAAGAATTCATACACAATTCATATTGATATCGTCGGAAAATCTTGTAATCAATTCGGTTATTAATCGAGCGACTATAATAGTCTCGAACTATTAACGCGTTCGCTCCGCTCACCCGTTAAAATATCTTAACCATTAGTCGCTGTCTTTAATAGCCTAGTTGATTAAATAACAATTTCTCATTACAATTGTGGTAGATTTCGATATATTTTTTTATATTAAATTTCAACCTAACTAACCGTTGATTCTGGAAAAATGAAACAGTTGATGGTTATAAAATCACATAGATCTTAGTTTTTGTATAGGCACTATATGAGTTTTCGATCCTCATCGGAGTCAGCTGGTCCAGGATCAAATTCGCAGATTCTCCAAAAGCGATAAAAGCTTTCGCATCCCTCTAAAGCTATCGATTTCTGTGGTCACTAAGAAAAGAAACATCTCAGAGTTTCCGAAACGGATGTACCGGTATGACGTTCATTCAGAAACGAACGGACAAGCAAAACCATTCTTTTCACATAAATCTCGTGTCGATTCCTAGTGCTGAAACGGGTCACATGTTCGACAACACATCGGGAACCGATAAAACGATTTCGTGATTTCCCCTATCGCGTTTCCGACCAAGTTTTGGGCGTGGACGGCGTTAAAGCTGCTGTTGGCGCCTGTTACTAGGACTTGGATCGCCCGGTCTTCCTAATTGACTTACGAGGTCCTCCGGGTCAGATTTCTGGAGTTATGGCATCCGTCTGGCGATTGTCAAAACACCTACAGTCATTTTTGCCGTGACGGATTGCCGCATCAGTGCGGTTTTATGGGTTTTGCGTAACACTAGTCGTGTATTTTAGAGTGGTTTTGAGGTTTTGTGAATGGGAATCGATGCATGGTCGGTTCGGCTTTTTCATTCAAGGTTTGTCACGTTAGGCTTTCGGATGAGAACTACACTGCGCAAAAAAATTAACGCACAAATGGAAATCTCAAATTTATTCTACAACTGAAGGTGTTCTCAATGATAAATATTTTTATCAGAATTGCATGCATATGTTATCCATTTTCAAAGTTTTTTCCTAGCAGGAATAAAAAAAGATGAGATTATAAGATTTTGAATCTATTGGCTCCATTCTGAAATCAGTTGTTCTCTATCAATACTTGTGGTCAATAGTTTTTTTTTCGTTTGATTTTTTACACTCGATCGCTATGCAACGCGAAACACGCAATTTGACCCAACAGGGATGTGCCCAAGCGGTAGTTTTGCGAGAAGAAGGGTGGACATACACAAGAATTGTAGAAAGGTTTGGAGTTTCCCATACAAGTGTGTCCAGAATGTTGCAGCGATTCAGGGAGACAGGTATGAATATCCGAAGACCAGGACAGGGTAGATCACGGGTAACAACTACCATTCAAGAGAGTTCTTCGTTGAGAGGTTGAAGTCTCTCGAATGGAATGGCCAGCAAGAAGTCCAGATCTCAATCCGATTGAGCAGGTTTGAGACAACCTCAATAGAAGGCTGAGAAGTTCAGAAAATCATCCAGCTACCTACTCTTAATGACTCAGGAATCCAACTCAGAGAAATATGGGAAGGATTAGATCAGAACATTTTAAGATCACTCATTTCGAGTATGAACCGTCGTTGCCGAGCTGTAATTAACGCAAGGGGTGGAAATACCAAGTATTAAATCACTTATCAGCATTCCAGTATTTTGAAAATTGTTTATTTATCTTCTTTTATCTAAGATTCGGTGAAATCCTGAATTTTTCTTCCATTTAATGTGTCTTGTTTCGTTCAAAACCTTCCCGAGAAAACATAAAAAATAAGTTATAAAGTCAATGTAGAGTTAACTTTCATTGAAAGTGAGATTTCCAGAATGTGCGTTAATTTTTTTGCGCAGTTTATATGAAGAGGTGTTTGAGTTTGAAGATTTTACGCTTTATGAATGAAGAAGTATAGGAATGAAAATTTCTGGGCATCTTCACGAAATGTGATTTTTCTACTGTTATATCACCTGCTTATTAAATTAAATACTTCGTCGATCAAATTGATTAATTAAATCTCAGAGAATTTGTGGTGGATGAATAGAAACATCATTCAACAACATCAAATTTATTTATTAAATCTCTGTTTTTTCATAACGAAGGTCTTCATTAACAGAATCCAGAGTATCTGGAGACAGTTGTTTCGAGCTTCTTGGTCTCATCAGTGCAGAGAGAACTAAACGATTCAGCACTAAACAATCGAGACATATGCTGCAACGAAATGAAGATTCTTTTTTCGAAGCAGTTCTCCGCAATGCGACATTTTTGGCGTGCAGACAGGATGCGGATGCGTTTAAGTGGTAACCCCTGGTAGCGCCAGGCCAGGCCGCCTACTTAATTGCGACCAAATTATCCCTTAATTTAAAACAAACACGAGGAAGTCAGTTGTGAGAAGAGTCTTCTGACACTCTTTAATTTATGTCTGCTTCGGTTGGGATATTATTGCCCTCTGGCTATATGGGAATGATGGATTAGCTCAAGAATTTAATTCACGATATTTAATATCTATGATTGGGAGAATTTTGAAGGACCGATAGGGGTGTGAGGACTTTCGGTAGACTGGAGAAGGTTGATTTTTTGTACACCTGTTTTTATTGAAACTCCATAAGTAGGAACAGTCCAAATTTCAACGATTAATAATATGTCGAGAGTTCTTGCATCGAAACAATTTTTTTGAATTTATGTTCAAAAGATCTTCAATTCAATTAAAAATTTCTTCCTGGTTAGATTTCTAGTGCCGAAAATATTGAAAAATTAACATTTCGTATGATTTTAACTCGGACGGTATCGTACTGGTACCAATTGCATTCGGAAGATAAAAAGATTTTCCAATAAGAGGTGTTATTTTGAATAGCCCGCTATTTCGGTAGATGTCACGTTTGAAGCTGTCATTTTTCGACATTTGACAAGTAGAAACTACGCCATTGATACAAATGGAACGATACACGCTTCAAGAACGCATTGAAATTATTAAATTTCACTATGAAAATGGTGAAAATTTGGCAGGGACGGTTCGCAAAACTAGAACATTTTTGGGTCGTCGTGAAGCACCTTGTGGGACCGCAATAAAGAAATTGGTGGAAAAATTCGAGCTGTTGGTACAAGTTAGTGATGTGAAGAATAAAACCCCTGTTCGTCGCTCAAAACAGCCGAGAATATTGCTGCTGTAGACTGAAGTGTTGAAGAAAATCCAGGTTTGTCCATTTCTCGTCGTTCTTTGAAATCGAGAGATGATTAATGATTTTTTATGGCCGAAATTGGATAGTATTGATCTGGACAACGTTTACTTTCAACAAGACGGAGCTACATGCCACACAAGCAACGAAACCATTGGTCTTTTGCGGAAAAAGTTTCCTGACCGTGTTATCTCTCGAAGGGTGATCACAATTGGCCACCGAGATCTTGTGGTTTAACACCTTGCGACTTCTTCCTTTGGGGCCACGTGAAAGAGAAGGTCTACGCCAATAGCCCAGCATCGATTCAAGACCTCAACGATGGAATTCGTGAGGCTATCGAGGCAGCCACTTTGCGATTTGGTTATGGAAAATTTCATTAAAAGGATATGTTCCTGTATGCGTGGTCGTGGTGGTCATTTGCCTGATGTTATTTTCCACTATTAACGGCATAGCTTCTTCTTTATAATGAAATAAACATCCGATTATTTATATTGACAAATGGCATTTTTCTTTGAATATCAAAATAACACCTCTTATTGGAAAACCCTTTATAAAAACAAATTCCTTTCCACGTAAAAAAATAAGTAATCAACAGTTTGCGTCCAATCAACGGCAAGTAGAAAAACACCTTCGACTCGGTATACGCGCAATCAATTACACATTGGTTAATCATCCGCTCATCTAAAAGTCGAAACTCCAAGTCCATTATAAGGAATTAAATGTTAATTACGTTCATGAATATGTCAGTTTTCATTAGAAGCAATGACTTTACTTTTTGCCTTTTAATACGATCTTATCGCGATGTCGGTCTTGAATTGATCGATTTAATTAAATTAATTGTGAAAAACGTCGATTTGGCGATTTTATGCAATCAATTGTGATACTTGTTTCGAATTTATTGGGTGATTATTGGAAAATGTTGTCGTAACTTTGATATGTTCGACTTTAATGAAAATGTAAAAAGTGTACGGTTAGAATAATAATAATTAAAGGAGAGTATGAGTTGGACAGAGATCAATCTCTCTTCATTTTCGAATTTTGATGTTTCTTTCCTTTGTTGCGAAACATAAACAATATCCTCCAAGTTTGTTCATGGGAATATAAGTTTTTTTTTAATATAAAGATATCTACACAATTAAATTATATGGTTCTGACTATGCGATCCTCTTGAAATTTTGCATGAACATTCAGTATACCAATCTTCACCCTCAAAATAAATTTCACTCGAATCGGATATTTTTTGTGGGAATCTAAGGATTTCGTTTGATTTCGTATGAGGCTTATGAGTATCTTGCATGTGGCCGCATTCATTTCGTTCTATCTGAGATATTGGAACAAACATTTTGAATGGCTATAATTTATGTAGTTTTTCGCTCACTTTTACGAATGAATAAAGATTTTCTATAAGAGCAATGCATATTCTTTGAAAATCCAAGAAAAAAATCTTGAAAAATCAGAAAACATTCAAGGTGATAATATTCCTCAACAGATCAAGAATATTCAACTTTCTGCTGTGATCTCGCCTTTTTTCCCATCATCAGAGGGTTGAGATTGAGTTTCAAAGTGGCATATGACAAAGTTGATTTCGATGTGGTTTTTGTTTTTGTCTGCAAGGCCAGGTATCCAGGTAATAAATAAGCAGGTCTCTCCGAGTGACCTGCCACTTTTAATTAAGCCTGCCTCGATGAAGAGATACCATAGAGATATCGTATGTCCAGACTCCAGATATCATTTCGCCAGTGGCGGTCCAGATGAATCTTGGAAATTTGATATACCAGTAATTAATCGAGACACTCTTGAGATTCTTGGGTATCTCGAGTTGTGATATGGGATCATGGTTTTTTTGTTTTTTTGAGTTTGTCACACGTTTTTTTTTCATTATTCCTTCAATAGGGTCCTGTAGCGGTCTTAGAAGAACAGAAGATTCGAAAAATCATCACTTGGAATGCCAGATCTGGTTTAAAACACCCTCCTGGCCCAAGAGCATGAATTAAGTATTTTGTATCTAAATATTGAAGGTATTTATTCAAATAGTTTTAAGTTTCAATTTTGTAAAAACGGCGAGACAGGGTTTTTTCTACTGAGGTTTTTCCCTGTGCTCTGGTATCATACGCCAGAATAGTATGGTACCCCGTTTTGCACCAACCTCAGCTAGGTACTTTTTGTTTCATGTATTGTATTTTGTTAGCTCTCAATTCAAAAGAATATCTGAACAGGGTGTTCTGATTTGTTTCCGACAAACTGAAATGGGTGATAGGTCACATCATTTTAAGCAAAAAAGTTCCTATGAACATGGGTCCGGAAATGCTTCGTTTCCGTGATACAGTTTGTTAAAGTTGAAACAATAATTCGCGAATTTTTTGCTTAAAATGATGTGATCTATCACCCATTTCAGTTCGTCGGAAACAAATCAGAAAAAATAATAAAATAAATAAAATAAGAAAAGTCTTGAGGAGGTGTTTTTGAGTTGTCATTCATTGGGGTAGCAATAAGGCTATTACCTCAAAATTTTTCAAAAGACTCGAGATTGATACTAAATATATAAATGCAAAATCTCAACACGATCGGAATTATATTCTGGAAATTATTCTAAAACTGAAATACGTAAAAAATTGATAACTAAAAATATCAAAACTCTATGCTTCCGATTTTACAATCCTTTTGAAATTTCCCATGATCATTCACTTCGTCAATCAAAATCCTCAAACTCAATTTCATTCCAATCAAAAGTTTTTTCATGTTAATATTCGATTTTCTAGGGTTGTATTAAAGTAACTCCCACAAATTTTTTCCTACTGCAAAATCCTTATTATTCGAAAAAATGGATAATTTAAAAATAAATACGGTGATTTTGGCCATCAACGAACTTAACCACAGCTTTCATGAACCGAAACTACCCTAAAAATTTTCAGAATTCAAGAAAAGGGAAAATGCAGACAGAGAGTCACTCTGGTAGAGCCTTGTGGTCTTGAATACTCAAAAAAAAAATTCGGAACGTTCAATGCATAAAGATCCCCAACTCTCTTAGAAATCAACAAGAATAGAGTTCACTTTTTCGAAAAGAGACTGGGTGTGGCCCAGCCGAAAACGATGAGAGCAGATTCTGTGAAGAATAGAAGGAATAGGGATGTTGACTCATGTTACGAATTCATATAAATTGAGGTCTTCCTCATGGAAGGAAGTTTTTGCAATCCTAAAAAACCATTTTAGTGATCTTATTATTCTCGTTGAATTAAATAAAACTGATTTTAATTATGTTATTTATTATTATCAACTATCACGTGACGGCGAACGCCAATCAGAGGTAATTGACGTCACTATCCAGGTATTGTCATTGCAAATTCGAATGTTCGGTGCTCAGATCAACAAAATACATTCATAGGCCGGGTTCCACAAAACTCCAATCACCTTGATTATTGAAATGTCATCATTTCTCTGCAATTTTCAGTTCATTTTGACATAAACCATCGACTTACTTCAATATAAACGATTTGATGGCGAATCAAGCTTTGTGAAACCCACGGTTCTGTGACTTGAACCATAGTAAATAATATATCATATCTATGATTCGAACTTACGAAGTTGAAAGCTGAAAGAGAACAGAATACCTAGTTCGTTACAAGAATGATAATCTACAATTTTCTTTATAATGGAGATAGGATTCATCAAGGGTAATAGTAGTAACTTACCGAAGATAGATCCCTTATGGTCGCAAGTTTCTTTGCTGAAAACAAGGATTTTTGTGCAGCGGAGCTTAAAAACTTGGAATTGTCTTTGTAAGTAGCAAACTTTTAACTCATATTTATTATTACAAATAAAAGAAACACCTCATTCAGCATTTACAGACCGACCTATTCATTTTAAAGGCTTAGATTGAACTTCTCCACAAGGGATCGGGTAAAATCAGTTCGCTTTGACAGAAGTCAAAGTATGTTCACTGGATAATGACGTAATCATCAGAACGTGACAAAATTGAGCATTTCCGCGGGAATTTTGAATTGTCTTTTCGTTTCCTCATTTTTATTGGCAATTTACTATATTTTTATGGAAAAAGTAATTTTTTCGTGTTTGTATAGGGTTTATCTTTAAAATAAAATGAATTCCAAAAAGTAGTCAACATCCCTATTGACAATATCATTACAAAGTACCGTACCTATTGTACCTTGATTAAAGTTACAGAATCACTTTCGTCTCGAAAACCTGTAGTTATTCAACTTAAAGTGACTTTTTCGTGTAAAAGTGGTATTCAAAATTAACATCGAATTGACAACGCCACTGTTTCACTGCCGTGTGACTTGGTGTGACCTCTGGATCATTTCGGAGACACTTTACATTCTCCGATCCGACAAGGATCAAGTAATCGATGACGTGCCAACTCGAAAGAAATTCCCAGTCGAACGACCAACGATTGTCGATGGAAAAAAAGCACGGCTAGATGGAAGGCGCCTCATTTCGGAATGACATATCGCGATGACAGTTATTAATTGGATTGATTGCCGTCGAGCGAGAGATACCGCTGCTATATGAGGAACCTCTCATCAATTAGAAGATGCTTGAGAAGGTGACACCAGGTATACATTGCCCAAGTTTTAATCTTCATTTTTGCGCACTTTTTCCTTTAGAAACATCGTCTCCAGTTCTTTCAAACTTTTTCCCTCCACATATCTGCTGACATCAGACCATAACTTTGGATGTTTGGAACAAATTTAATTCATTTAAAATACTCACAATTTCGCAAAAAAATTGCATGGTCTCTGAGATGAAAGCACAAGTTACCACAAAGATCTCGTGACATTGAAATCAATAGGTAGAATATTTCCAAAAATATCGATAAGTGATCTTGCTTAGAAAAATGTTGGTTGAAAATTCATATTAATATGATTTCAAGTTGCAGGAAATAAAATTAATTTTAGCCTGTAGGTCTGCAGCGTATACAGGGTGGTTCAGAAAAATCGAGTAAAATAACGAAATTTTATTCCCAGAGAATTGTAAGACTATCAATATAATGTATTGCATCAATAACAGCTTGACATCTTCTCTGCATACTACACACGAGGTTGTTGAACATTTCTTGAGGAATTTGGCAGATTGACGAAATGTTTCATACCTACTGATTTTTATTGGATCGATTCAAGTTGTAATTGAGAGAGAATATCATTACACAGGGTGTCCCGGATGTGGGAAATCTCTCGGATTCAGATAAAGAACATAAAAAATAAGATGACAAGTTCCCATAATTTTTTTTCCTAGCGGCCCTCCCTACGAAGATACAACCTCCTAAATGACGCCACTGGAAATTTATTTTAGTGGAATAAATTTCAATTACTTACATCTTTCATTATTTTTTTTTTCGAAAACGGTTCATTTTATCGACACAAGAGTTCCTTTTTGTTAGCTTAATGTTCAAGGTATCCTAATTTATTTTTTTGCACCTTATCATACAGGGTGTTAGAAATGTAAGCAATAAAATGCACAACCCAGTCCACTCCTAGTAAACTAAACAAGCTAATTGAAATTTGATTGCGGTGATTTAAGAGGTCCTTAATAATATTAATCATATCAAATTCTCATCAAATTATATCGAGTAATTCGAAACTTATTTCACTAAAATGGATTTCCAGTGGCGTCATTTAGGAGGTCGTATCTTCGTAGGGAGGGCCGCTAGGAAAAAAAATATGGGAACTTGTCATCTTCATTTTTTATGTTCTATCTGAATCCGAGAGATTTCTCACATTTTTCGGGACACCCTGTATAGAAAATAAAATTCAAAATGTCAAATTCTTACATTTTTAATGAAACTCATAAATATGCTAACATTAAGACTAAGTATTCAAATTCACAAGATTTGTAAGAACCAATAGAACTATACTTTGTTGTTTTTCCTAACTCTTTCAATCGTTTTGTATGTTTATTCCAAATTTCACTGCTTTCGATAGTGTATATTATGAATAACTCGATATGGACCATCATAAATCCACCAGTATTATGCTCAGCATGAGTCACATGATTCGTGTTCATCAGACATAAAGCAGAAACATTATAATGAATTATTTGGGAAGCTTAGCAGGCATGTGCCGAAAACGATTAGGGGATTTCGGCCCAGGACTGGCACTGGAACAAATGCGATAGGACACGTTTTGTCAAGAGAACCACCGGGTGTACAAATACAGACAAAACCATCTCTCACCACTTCACCATCGTGAAATAAGTTTGTCACACGTTTTTTATCATTAGTAGTGTTCTTTCGTACCGATTGAACTGATGGAACTTATTCCGCGATTAGAATAATCACTTGCAATCACTTTAGAGTTGTGGAAGGGGGAACTAATTGAAAACGAAAGAACGATCGCTTCAACTGATCTTTCTGATTGAAGTTATATAAATCACTTCGTTCAGTTCGAAAGAACATCACTATTATTCCGGAATTGAATTCGATATTCAGGATGAAATACCACTATTTAAATCTATGGGAGATGATTACCCTTCAATAGGGTCCTGTAGCGGTCTTAGAAGAACAGGAGATTCGAAAAATAATCACTTGAAATGCCAGACCTGGTTTAAAACACCCTCCTGGCCCAAGAGCATGAATTAATTATTTTGTATCTAAATATTGAAGGTATTTATTCGAAAAGTTTCAAGTTTCAATTTTGTAAAAACGGCGAGATAGGGTTATTTCTACTGAGTTTTTCCCTTTGCTCTGGTATTATACGCCAGAATAGTATGGTACCCCGTTTTACACCAACCTCAGCTAGGAACTTTTTTGTTTCATGTACTGTATTTTGTTAGCTCTTAATGCAAAAGAATATTTATACGTGAACTATTCGATTGATTAGGAAATTTCCCATGGAAAACTTATTTCGAGGATGAAGATTCTTATACTGAATGTTCATGCAAAAGTTCAAAAGGATGGCATAATCATATAATCTAATTTATTTTTGAATTATCCACTCAATCGAATAATTCAGAATTTGTCAATTAGACCGAGCTGAAATTTCGTAGTAAAATGTTCAACACCAATACAAAGCAGTACGCAAAAATTTGTGGAAGTTGCGGTAATGAAGGGTTTTCCAAGAAGAGGTGTTATTTTGAATAGCCCGCTATTTCGGTAGATGTCACGATTGAATCTGTCATTTTTTGACATTTGACAAGTAAAAACTACGCCATTAATAAGAATGGAACTATACACGCTTCAAGAACGCATTGAAATTATTAAAATCCACTATAAAAATGGTGAAAATTTGGCAGAGACGATTCGCAAAAGTCGAACATTTTTGGGTCGTCGTGAAGCACCTTGTCGGACCGCAATAAAGAAATTGGTGGAAGAATTTGAGCTGTTGAGACAAGTTAGTGATGTGAAGAATAAAACCCGTGAACGTCGGTCAAGAACAGCCGAGAATATTGCTGCTGTAGCCGAAAGTGTTGAAGAAAACCTAGGTTTATCCATTCCTCGTCGTTCTTTGGAATAAGGCATTCCACAAACGTCATGACACCGTATTTTGCATAGAGGTTTGGGTCTTAAGGCTTAAAAAGTTCAGTTAACACAAGAACTCAAGCTGGAGGATCATTAACAACGTCGTGTCTTTGCTGATTGGGTAGTTAAAATGCTTGAAAATGATCCGGAATTCCAAATGATCACAATTGGCCACCAAGATCTTGAAATTTAACACATTGCGACTTCTTCCTTTGGGGCCAAGTGAAATAGAAGGTCTACCCCAATAGCCCAGCGTCGATTCAAGACCTCAAAGATGGAATTCGTGAGGCTATAGAGGACTCAGGGCAGCCACTTTGCTTTTTGGTTATGGAAAATTTCATTTAAAGGATATGAACCTGTAAGCGTGGTCGTGGTGGTCATTTGCCTGATGTTATTTTTCATTATTAACGGATAGGCTTCTTCTTTACAATGAAATACCTAAACATCCGATCATTTATATTGAAAAATGGCATTTGTCTTTGAATATCAAAATAACACATCTTATTGGAAAACCCTATAACATGAAAAAACTTCCGATTGAAATGAAATGAGAATGTTGATAGTTTGAGTTATAAAGATTTTTTGCATATTTCCATTTCTGAATAATTTCCAGAATATAATTCCAATCGTGCTGAAATTTATCATTCATACATTCAGTGTCAATCTCAAGTCCAACACAAAATATTGAGTCGATAGCCTCATTTCTCCACCAATCATCGAAATAAATAATAATCAGTTTTCTGATATGGAAATGCAAATGTCTTACTTATTGGTTCGAAAAAGTGAAGGTTTGCAACTCCTCAAACCTGAATTCAGTAAAAATAACAAATCACATCGTTTTGTAACTAAGCACAGCCAACCGTCCAGCGAATTTTTAACAAGTTTTCAGAGTTTTTATTTATATCGTTTTCTGTATTCACAACGAATTTTAATTGGATGGATATCCGAGCCTCGGTATCCAATTACAGCCTCGTTTTCGATGTTATCTTTGCCGGAATCTCGGGATTCTAATTGACATTTACAATTCAGATATATGGGAGGCTGTAATTCTCAACTCGCCATTTTTGTCGGATCTACCGTAGAGACGCTCCTTGAGCTTTTTCAGGAGCTGAAATATACGAGCCTGTTCTAGCTCACCTGGGGAAATTATTTATTAATTTATTGGTCGTGTTCATTCGGTTAATTGACGAAGATATGAGCGTACTGATCCGTTAAACAGCGATATCTTGAATATAAATTTGGACAATTAAGTTTTAGTATGATCAGGTGAAACCGTCTAGGTGGTTTTATTCTTATGAGTTTATTGTGGGATGCTCAAAATCTTATAGAATTTTGTGCATCGTTAAAGTTTATGTTAATATGTTTCGAAATTAATAAACTCCAGAATTATAGGAAGTGTTTTAGAGTTATCGATTAAAATTTAATAGCTTACATCATGAAATTGAATTCGCATTGACATATAGAGAAACCATAAGGTGAAGTCGAAAGCTTTTGGGTGGTTATGTTCAGAAAATAATCATTGAAATTTGAATAATTTGACAACATTATTTTGATGTAGGAATTCAAATTATCGTCTGTTCATTGAATAACTTGCCATTTCGTTTTTGACTTTTGAATTCTTGTTCGAATATGAACTTCTGTTCTATGTATTCAATGAAATCTCAAATATGGAAAAATATTCAAATCAAAATTTAAATAATTTTAGAAAAATGTATGGCATTATAAATCATTCAGACACTCAACACTACTTATTTATAATTGGTTTCGCTGTATAACTCCACCCTGATATATATTTTGAATGTGAGAGCTAACAAAATACAATACATGAAACAAAAAAGGCCCTAGCTGAGGTTGGTGCAAAACGGGATACCATACACGGAAAAAAATCTATTCTCGAAACAAGTAACAAGATATTCTTGAAATGTTAAGGTTGATTCAAGAATATATGGATTCGGAACAAGTAAATTGAGAAATTTGGTATATTTGGAATGAGTAAATACTGTTTCAAATCCATATACTCCAAAGAAGAATATAATGCTTCATCCAAGTAAATAATATTCTGTATATGAATAGATAATGTTATCAATTTAAGAATATTACTACATTCCATTTAACTAAACGGTAATTACGGTTTGAAAATATCATCTACTCATTAAGAGAATACATGTATATTCATTCCATATAATATTTCGGAATAATTGATATTCTCAATATAATAATTTTGAAAAAAATGAATTCTCGAGTAGAGTAACTAGATAGTCTTGGAATGTTAAATTTGATTCCAGCATATCTTGAATCCGAACGAGTTGAGTGAAAAAGTTATTAACGACTAAAAGTAGATTAAAACACTTCTTAATAGATGGGTACAATTTGCTACATCCAAAAAATTATTCATTTAATATGAATGAAGGTATGTATGTATCAAGGAGTTTGTTATACATATTCTGTCCAACCTAACGATAATTACTCTTCGGAAATCATCATATATAATAATAAGTGACTTTATAAGTTGTACTGTAATATACAATTCACTAAAATATGGAGGCGAAGTCTTGCTTCCGCTACTTTACTAACCTCAAACAATGAATACAGTTAATTCTCAAAATAAAATTACATTACATACTCGTATATCTATTTATTAAAATCAAAGAAAAATATCTCCAAAATGCTCCTTGCCCTGGAGGGTACTAGAGTAACCTTGTAAAAGCAGCACACGTATTTTGAAAAAACAAGTGAAAACTTTGTGCTTCTTGAGCATCTTCAACAGTAAAGATTTGATCGTTTGATCGTACGATTATTTTTTTTATGTGAAATGTTTTGTATCCAGTAATATCGATACATATGTTGAAAACAACTAAGTTATAAATGATTATGTATTTCGTGAGCACTAACACCCTTTGAACCTTAAAAATAAATGATGGATGACAAACTTAAAAATGAGGAATGTAAACTTAAAAACTCAATGTTTTTTCTAAATTTTCAGAGTTCACCTAAAAAGTAACATGCAAATATTTTTTTTTTTTTTTAGTGCATTCCGACTCAGTTGATAAAAGATTACCCGTGCACATCATCAAATATTTATTCTTCACCCAAACGATAACTAATATATCTTATATAACTTTTATATTCTGAAAATTAAAAGTGTTCTCTTATTTTCTTCCGAGACTCTCGTACACATTTCATTACTTTTAATCACGTATCAGAAAAAGTCGTTTGAGAGCATTATCAGCTCAAACTCAGGGTTTCAAAAAATCTGATATGTATTTTAAATCTTTTTTGTGAATATGTAGATTTATTTTTGAAGTAACAAAATCTTTGTAATTTGAGAAAAATTGAAATCATCCAATTGATAGAAAACCACTCATAACCCAAAATGTATTTGCATTTCGCATATTCTTCATCTTAGGATATTGAAATGCGAACGCGAATTCATTCTAGTGATTAGACTTGGCCAATGAAATCCTTCCTATCCACCTGTAATGGTGTTTATCGTAATTCAAGTAAATGAATTCCTTCATCCTCTAAATTCAAGAATATAATTCAACAATATACTAGAAGGCGTTATTAGAATTGGCCAATGAAATCCTTCCTATCCACCTGTTAACAGTGTTTGTCGTAATACTCGTAATTCAAGTAAATAAATTCTTTCATCCACTAAATTCAAGAATATAATTCAACCATATACTAGACTGCGCCCTCTGTACAGTTTGCAACAGAAAATTCTACTTTCCAATCGGATCAATTTGAAGCGCGTCATGATTGTGATAAGTGCCCCGTGCTACTATATCATAAAACGAGTAATTTTTGTGTTGTGTTGTGACCTACAGCAAGAAATGGAAAATTGGATGAGAGGATGGGGATGAAGGATCACTATGTTTAGAAAATTTCAAGGTAAGCCCCTATTATGAAAATTATTTGAGCAATTAAGAACTTAAACCTATTCCTGCTCTTGGTCTTTTTTACTATTATCAGTTTCACCTTCATAGTTAATTTTGTATCACTCTTTATTACAGCAGATATTTTTGAATTATCTCTCACCCATGAAAATTTCCAATTTTTTCAGGAGATGTCTCAACAGAAAACACAGTACAACGATGACTTGAAGAATCTCATACCTTGAATGATTTCACAGAATAAGGACCACTTTATTCAGAAGAGTGGAGAAATATTATTAGGTGAGTTTTAATGATTTTGATTCCACATATTGGTATTCAACCAAGGAAATAATGTATGAGTTGAATATTGTACTCTTGCTAGAAATATTTGAACCTACTCATTGCAACTTTGGTGAAATTTATAAAATACCTACTTGTAGACAGCACTTGTTTTTGTATGTAAGCTGTACGAGATACGAGACTGTTGGGTACTCCCAAGGGAACACTTTTAGTAACTCATATGACTATTAAATATTATAATAATAATAATAATAATTTATTCACGAAATTATACATACAAAAACAACAATTATAAAAAAGCAGGTTAATAATATGTACTATATATTATATGTATTTATGACACTATTGGTATTCCAATTAATAGTTTTTTATGTTAGTGACTTTTATTATAATGCAGCATGTCACACTCACTATTTTTCATACACATTTTTTTTTTAAGATTTCATTACGCATTTATTTCTAAGGTAATAATAATGTTCCTCTGTAGTAAAAATTATTGTTCACTTATATTCCTGACGAATGTGATGTTAAAATGTTATACCTTTTTTTACTATGTTTTTATATGTTATATTCCATTTTCTTGACAGTACCTAATAAATTTATTTCCACTGATTCCGTATTTTACTCTTATAGCCTTATTGAATATGTAAGGGGTTCTATACCTTGTGTTGGATATTTAATTTCAATCAGATATTACATTCTTCACTAGATGAGATAATAGCTTACCAGGAAAGTGAAATTTCATCATTCAGTAAGGTGTAAGTATATGCTCCGATGTATGTGTATGTTTTCTCATCCTGAATTCAACTGACTTTATTATTGATACATTTTTTATTATGCATTCCTCATAGGGTACCTTCACCTTCTATCAGAAACTAAGATATCTGATTAAATGTTAAATTCTTACTTTGATCTGATTCGAAATTATTTATTGCTCTATATTTTCTTCAGACTTACATGACTGGGTAAATCTTGAAAATCGAATCGTTATTGTTTTCTGATATTGATCAGAGATATTATCAATTTGCAATATATAACATGTCTGTTCTCATTCAGAATAAAAATTAGATAAGAACTCACATGAAATATATTGCAAATTTTTCAATATCACTAATCATTTCACTATTCAGGAAAACAAGAATCAATTGAGGTTTAAGATTGATCAATCATCGAAGAAAATATACCCCAATGAATGATATAATCTCGAATCAGATCAAAGTAATAATTGCTCATTTAATCAGATACTTCAGTTTCTCATTAGAACGTGATAGTACCCTGTAAGGAATGCTTAATAAATACCTTATCAATAATAAAGTCAGTTGAATTCCGAATGAGAATACATACCAACATAAATATCGAAGCATATACCTACACTCAAGGAAAGTAAATCATCGTTCTTCAGTCGAGAATATACAATGCTCACTTTAACAT
This sequence comes from Propylea japonica, assembly GCA_013421045.1. Classification (NCBI taxonomy): domain Eukaryota; kingdom Metazoa; phylum Arthropoda; class Insecta; order Coleoptera; family Coccinellidae; genus Propylea; species Propylea japonica. The sequence goes on from CM024241.1 coordinate 98,871,001, forward strand.
TTATCTTATTATTCTTTCAAGTATATGATTGATTTTCATCAAATAAGTAATACATTTACCATTAATATAAACTATACTCTATCAGAATTTTTCGATGTATTCAGATCAAGTAGTTTGAAAATTTCGAACTGAGAAGACGATGTACTTGTTTTAAAACTAATTTAATCTTGGTTTGAGTAAAATATTACTTTCATTCAAGTATAAGATTTATTTTCTTCAAATGAAAGTGCTGCTGAAATGAAGAAATCCGAAAACTTGTCTTGAACAGATTTTATATTCGAACGAAATATTTTGATTACTCATTTTGATAAAAGAGATTTACTCAAAAGAAGTATTGAAATTTCCTTGAGTCAATAATAGTGATTTTATTAAATTGTAGTATATTATTTATTTAGTGGGAGTAAATGGTATATTTGAACTTTGAGAATAAGAAATCCTTGATTCAAGTATACCATATTCTTGCTTATATATGAGTATATCATTTACTTCAATCAAGTATTACATACTTAATTCAAGAATAGATTTTTTTGCGTGTACTATTCTGGCGTATGACGCCAGAGCACGGGGAAAAACCTCAGTAGAAAAAACCCTGTCTCGCCGTTTTTACAGTATTGAAACTTGAAACTATTTGAATAAATAACTCCAATATTCAGATACAAAATACTCAATTCGTGCTCTTGGGCAAGGAGGGTGTTTTAAACCAGGTCTGGCATTCCAAGTAATGATTTTTCGAATCTCCTGTTCTTCTAAGACCACTACAGGACCCTATTGAAGTGTAATCATCTCCCATAGATTTAAATAGTGGTGATTCATCCTAAATATCGAATTCAATTTCGGAATAATGATAAAAAACGTGATATATCACGATCAGAAAAAAAATCTATAAATTCTCTCGTATGTTTCTCGAACTATTTCAATCTTTTCTTCATTGCCGAACTTTTGGACAGCTTCTACAGAAGGGGGTCGCACTCCAGTGCAGTTGCATCGGGATGATTATCCTTCAAATCGGGTTATAGGACGGCAATCGAATTATGAAACAGGGGCGTCGGGACTATAAACAAAATTACTGTCAAGTAATACTCCCCATTTGCTGGTTTAATCAAGTTATTTCGAATCTATAAAAGCATTCCTCCGGCGAGAGTATGACCGAATGACTGGAGTCAGAGGCGAACAGATCGACGTTTAATCGAATTAACATCGATTACGGCTCGTTGAAATGGGGTAAGGAGAAAAAGGAAACTCGACGAAATTATTTTGGATAACATGAAAATTTTACACAAGAATCGATTCATAAGCCTTCAGTCCTTCAAAACTTCGTTCAAGTAATAGGCATTTCCCAACATTACTCAGTTTTTTGGGTCTGTAGACATTTTTGTGAATATCTGGGGTTTCAAAAGATCAATTGGAGAGCCAGAATCTGTAGCTTACAGAAATCGTTAAATATTACGAGTACTCGACGGGTGATCGGAAGCATTATCGTATGACAAATTATGAGGTTACGTTGAATGGTTTGTTTATTTTAGGACGAACACCAAAATAAGAATTTCATGATGAATAAAAATAATATGGCTTTGTTTATTGGATTGTTATCGGAAGAAAATCATAACAGGTAAAACATTGTTCAATAATATACATGACCTGAAAATCATTCTTTTTTAAAGTAGGAACTTTATGAGAATTGGAAGGAAAAGGTTGCGTGATCAAATAAATCCATTTGAAATGCCGGATGCCCAGAAAATGTTCAGATTGAAGAAATGCCGAATGCCCAGTTTGTGAACATGTTCAGATTGAAGAACCAGTGTACTATAAACTCAATAAATGCTCTACAGCAATTTTAAACAAAAAATTGTTTCTTTCCTGTTTTCAATTTATTAGATGAAAGAAACTAACGCAAACTGCATTAAGATAAATGTATTTTCAAATTCAAATCAAAACCATTTTTTCATAATACATACATAGTTCCATGATCAAATCTTACGATTGAAGGTTAATCGTTAAGTAGTTCAAAAGTGACACTGTAAATAAGAAATTTACAGGAACCATTCCAGAATTGCATTATTTACGAATCTGTGAGTCGGCCAGCTACAGATCAATCGTACGCTACAGTATGAAAAGCAGAATACCTACCACCATTTGTTTCGAATATCGAAAGGATTTCAGGAAGAAGTTTGAATCTGACTGTAATTTGCGGCACAGAGGTGACATTAATATTAGTTACTATATTCTCGTGGTTTTTCTGCTACTGTTGTTTTGTTTTTTTTTCTGAGGAAATTTCGAGATGACGAATCAATATCAACGAAAAGAAGCCTCCAATATGAATATTTCAGCTTATTCTTCAAACAAATTGAAACAAACAATCCCCACACTTATACGAGGCGTTATTACTGTGGTTTTTTTATGTGTTTTGTATCATACGCAGTAATGTGCGGTGCCCTTTTTATATTTTCTTCTGCTGATACAGTTATATACACATACTTTATCGTTTGATATACCTACGAAAAATTCTGTATACCTACATCTATACTTCGAAAAGAATTTATATGTTTTAAGATTTTCTAAAAACCGAAGTTCAGTGTTGCCAAAATAGAAACAATAATATTGAAAAATCATCAATCTATATAATGGATCGAAAATATTTTGTGAGCCAAAATGCAGGTTGTCCGTCTGTTCTAATTTTATATCTAGAAACATAGAGCAGGTTTCTCTGAAATAGATCCCTTCTCATGGATCTGAGTTCTGTCGTCCCTGTACGTTATTTATTACAGATAGCGACTGTCACCCTGACAACTAGTTTATGTCGGTCCGTTCCGATCGGAATGTCCAGATAACACTTGATATTCCGAGGTTATTGTTTTACCTTTATATTATGGGCGACTATAAACAAAGAAATAAATGGCCTTTCCTTGTAAGTTATTCCTTTTTCCTTCCCTTCTCTCTTCGCGCCGGCAAACTGCAGATCTCCTCCACCATTTTTTTCTTATTTATAAGCGTTGCTACGGTGACGTTTTCGATGCCGACCGATGACTTATGTCGTGCTTTTTTTCGGATCGCTGGAATTATCTGAATTTAGGGATATGTTCGACAGATGGGTTGTGTTTTGGACAATGAAGTTTGCAGATATTCAACGAGTTTTTCTTTGTCGAAATACACATTTTCTCAAAAAAAAAGTTCATTCTTCATAACGCTCAACAATATGAATTCGAAAAGCACAGACATTTGGGCAAAACGTTGTAGCACTCGTTTGAGTAGATCGAACGCTCAAAAATAAACATATAGCGATTTTAAACCTTTCCAAATGGAGAACGAATGCCGAAGACGAAAAATATTACCGTGGAGAAATATTACAATACAAATAAAGGGTTTTCCAATAAGAGGTGTTATTTTGATATTCAATCGACACTGGGCTATTGGCGTAGACCTTCCCTTTCACGTGGTCCCAAAAAAGAAGTCGCCAGGTGTTAAATCACAAAATCTCGGTAACCAATTGTGATAACCTCTTTGTGAGATAACACGGTCCGGAAACTTTTCCCGAAAAAGATCAATGGCTTCGTTGCTGGTGTGGCATGTAGCGCCGTCTTGTTGAAAGTAAACGTTGTCCAGATCAATACTCCAATTTCGACCATAAAAAGATCATTAATCATCTCTCGATAGCGCAATCCATTCACCGTAACTGTAGCTCCAGCCTCATTTTCGAAAAAGTAAGGTCCAATGACTCTGCCGGACCATGAACCGCACCAAACAGTCACACGTTGAGGATAGAGAGGCTTTTCGACAATAACTCTCTGGGTTTTCCGAGAACCAGATGCGACAATTTTGATGCTTGTTGACGACATAACTCAAGATGATTTTTCGATGGAATTCCGGATCATTTTCATGCATTTCAACGACCCAATCAGCAAAGACACGACGTTGTTGATGATCGGCCGGCTTGAGTTCTTGTGTTAACTGAACTTTATAAGCCTTAAGACTCAAATATTTATGCAAAATACGGTGTAATGACATTTGTGGAATGCCTAATTCCAAAGAACGACGAGGAATGGACAAACCTGGGTTTTATTCAACACATTCGGCTACAACAGAAATATTCTCGGATGTTCTTGAGCGACGTGCACGGGTTTTATTCTTCACATCACTAACTTGTCCCAACAGCTAGAATTTTTTCACCAATTTCTTTATTGCGGTCTGACAAAGTTCTTCACGACGACCCAAAAATGTTCGAGTTTTACGAACCGTCTCGCCAAATTTTCACAATTTTTATACCTAGTGAATTTTAATAATTTCAATGCGTTCGTGAAGCGTGAATCGTTCCATTTTTATAAATGGCGTAGTTTCTACTTGTCAAATGTCAAAAAAATGACAGCTTCAAACGTGACATCTACCGAAATAGCGGGCTATTCAAAATAACACCTCTTATTGGAAAATCCTTCATTACAATACAACTACTTTCAGATAATCACCCTTTTATAATTTTCTCAAATCAACCGAGAAGTAATTTTCCAGTTATTCTGTACTCATAGTTTTGAATTCATCACTCTCGAAATAGAACCATAAATAACAGAGGCATTCATGCTTGAGAACCATATGGAGTATATTAGCAATAATTCAATTTCCACGGTCTGAAAGCGCGGTATTAACAGTGAATTATTGTGAGTCCAAACACCTGGATGCACCTTTACGTTCCTAATATCATCCCCGAAAATATTTTCCCTAAAGGTAACAACACGATCGCGGATCTGTCTTTTCTCCACATTTGAAATTATTATGAGTGCGTCACGAGTTTTTTTCAACATTTTTCCGAGATTTAATGGGATATTCAGTATTATGGGTCTGTAGACAGTTCAAGGAACATCTGACGTTCTGAAAAATTATCACTTGGAGAGCCAGACTTAGTGTGATAAACCCTCTTGCTTCATAGCAGCTTTTTTCGAATATCCAAAGAAAATTTTCCAATTTTTCATCGACCATAACTCGACAGATAAATTTTCTACAAAAATTATTTTTGCATATTCGTGATCTACGCCCTCGAATTTGCATATATTCAAAATTTCGTCTCGATCGGAGCCGAAACTTTTTTTCAAAAATCGAGAAATTTCCCCATACATAGGTATGGAAATTTTGTCAAAAAAATTATTCTCTCCGATCGCCATCAAAATTTCACTATTTACTGATTCGAGGGCGTTGATTTGGAATATGCAAACAGTTTTTCTCTGAAACATTTATTTTTTTAGTTATGGTAGATGGAAAATCGGAAAATTTGGACCTTCACGGAAAAATACAGAAAATCTGAACTGTTTGGAATAGGTGAATGAAAATAGCATATTCTGATTCGCAAAGGATCAATCAACAACAAAAACAATGGGCATTCATACAGTACTATTTTTCTGGTTGCTATCGCACTCCAAAGTTGACCTATTTTCCCGATTTTTTCACAAAAAGTCGATTACTTTGGAAGATAATTCTCTTATGGAAATCGTTTTCTATGACCTCGAATCAGCAAAAAAAATGACCCAGGTCGATATAGCTGACTATTTCCCCCGTCGTAATTTGCACCAATCAGAAACGCGCAATTTTGAATTACAAATGGTTTCTAGGTGGAAAAACTGTTTGGCAGGACCTGTCAGCAGTTTATTCGCGTTTACCCGCGGCAAAACTTGACAGTTGTTGTCACTCAAGAAATAGTCTTGTCAAATACCATTCGGGCATCTAATTTTTCCTTTGAAAAAAATCGAAAAAACACATTGCTAAGTAATATTTTGACAAAAAGCATTCGTGCAGGTGCAAAAATCCTCGTCTTCGACTCGGATTTTTGTTGCCACCAGCACTCATGCTTCTTGTCAAAATATTACTTAGCAACGTGTTTTTTCGATTCTTTTCGGAAAAATTAGATGCCCTTATGATATTACTTACGAAAAAATCATTTTTTGTGCGTAACTTATAACATTCATAATTTTTTACATTTTAAAAACCGGCGGTGTGTGGGCGGCCTTAATCCATCCACATGGCAAAATTCCCAACCCGGGATTCCTGATCCACGCTCCATGCACATACCGGGTCCAAATCCCTGGTAATTCCATCCACCAGTCCTTTTCCCTTTGCGTTGTTGTTGAGTGCATGCTTTTTATCTGTCCATTTGTCAGAGATTTAACGTAATTTGTTTCGCTTCCTCCCCAATGACTCTCTGATGTGATGGACCTTTTTCAGGGGGTTGGAAAATCTATTTCGGAAATAATTTCACTCGGGGAATTGTAATCAGGTCTGATGTTCATTATTTCTCTCGAATGAAAGATTGATGTCGTTTATGATTAATTAATTTTTAGATTTCTGTGCGGCTTAAATGAAATTCTTTGTCGAGATTTTTCTGAAATTACAGCTCACTAGACGTTGAAAGTTGAAAGTTTTTGCCCAAAATTTAGTATGGGTATAACAAGATGTTCTTCAACTTCATTTTAAAACAAAATCAACTCTCTACATGGAAAATTAGAAAAGTAAATGATGAATTAGTAAGTGTAGTTTTTGAGAATACATGTGATGCGAATTTCAAAAAACCCATTTGAATACGATGTTTTCTCAAAAAAAAAAAATAAAAACTGAAAGATGACGAAAAGAATGGTCTTATTATACGGAAATTCTTGGATAACGAACATCAGCAGAATTTGAAGTGCCCGAGTTATTTTTGTCGAAAAGTGTGTGTTAATAGGTTATTTAATCAACTATGTTATTAAAGACAGCGACTAATGGTCAAGATATTTTAACGCGTGAGCGGAGCGAACGCGTTAATAGTTCGAGACCATTAGTCGCTCGATTAATAACCGAGTTGATTACAAGATTTTTCCGACGATCTCAATATGAATTTTGTATGAATTCTTGATTGAAATACATTTTCATTCTGCACAAGACTTACATTTGACATTATAAAATTTCTATGTATCTATGTTCCAGTAGAGTTTTGACATTTCTCGTAGTGCTTCTGAATGCTTTGTGAACGGTTGTCATGAGGATTGCACATTAAAATAGCATAAATTGAGCATGAAAACAGGTCATTAGTGATATTGAGATTCTGAGAGCATAAAAGTGAATATAGTCGATTAGATCAACTGTCTTCAATCAAACAATTTTTATTTCTGTTATATTAAGTAGTAGAATCTCAACTTTATTTTGTCATGGTTCATGAATTTTCACCTTGTGATCTTGTGTTAGTTAGATTACAGATTAGTATTTTATTTATTCTATATGCAAAGAAGAGAAAAATTTCACGTGAAACACAAACGAAAAGATTGAAGAATACTCATCAACATTCGATTATGGTTCATCGAACATTTTTCGTTGCAAACCACTATCATAATCTCCCCTCAAACTCTCTTGAAAGTATAGTAGACACACCCTGTATACTTAAAGAAAAGGTGTCACTTTTCACGGAATACAAGCAGCAACTATTGTCGCATTGAGGGCTTGTCAAGAGCTGATAATATACCCTCGACTCGTGTATTATTATTCGGTCTCCTACAAAAACATTTTCGATGACACCGACCGGTATAAAATTACATCAATGCATTGTCGTAATGCTCTGGGGGCAGCACGTCCCTTGACAGTATTCAAGGGAGATTAAGAGTGTGTCGTTAGAGTTTGCTTTTCTTTCTACCCTTCAATTAGGAGGAGGAGAGAAAAAGGTTTAATAATCTGAATATACCCAGGTAATTATAGATGAGAGGATGGATAGAAATCTCTTTCTTTAAAGTTTTTCAGTTGGAGCAGAGCGGCAAAAATATCACAGTTTACACACTAATTTTGTAGGCTCTGATTTTTTCAAAGTTTTTTAGCGATTTGTGAATTATCTACTGCGTAACTTGCACGTTATTTTTGAGAGCTCGTTTTACGTTAACGAGTGCTATATCCTTTCGCCCAAATGTCTGTAACTTTGGAATATTGAGCCGAAGATTGCCTAAAAAGATAAGGTTCGACTAAATGTTAGATACCACTTCAAAGCAGTACGCAAAAATTTGTGGAGGTTGCGTTAATAAAACAGTACAGGAGAATCTATTTTAATATCGAAAAAGTAATTTTATTCCCATGAAATATTCGAGTGTATTTAGGTACAATTAATTGCAAGCCCTAAACAAAAATTTGAGGTAATATTCTCACTACTCCAACCAACTGAACCAATTAATTAATTTAATTAAATTTGAACAAATTCTACCTGAAAAGATGGAGACAAAGTTTGATTTCTTAGGCCATATGTAGATATCTGTTTCCAATGAGTGCAAATTTTATAATAATTTGATATACGTTAAATTATCAAGACTTCTTGCGCTGCTGCGCACCGTTCGTTTGTCTGATTCGCCGTCAAGGCCTTCTGGATCGATATTATCGCGGATGCCTAACTTCCGCTTCGCGCTTAAGCTCCTCCCTATTGGAACGCGGACAAGAAGGTAGCCATCTTGCTTTTCCAAGACACCGTGACAATAAGTTTCTAACTATACGAACATTGAAAAGAAATTGCTAACATCACTAAAACGCTCTTGACCTGTTCATTACAAGAAAAATTGCAATTAACTGATAATGAAGAAGTCGAAAATTGTCAACTTTAGAAAAATAAAAATGGTTAAAGTGGAGTTTTCTGAAAGTAGCAACAGAGAAGGCAGATAATAAGTGATTCCAGTATACAGGACCATAAACCCATTCCTAATGAAATCATCATACACAAAAACTAATAGAAAAATTACATACACATCGAAAAAAAAGCTTATAATAGGTTCATAATTGTTTTGAAGAAATAAATTACCATTTCCAAAAGTTCAATTCATTCTATATCATTTTAATTATAAAAGATACTTTACATTGGTTAGTTTTTGTATTTCTGTTTGTATACCTATGTTGTGTGTATTATTTTAACTGTATTATAATTTTTCAAATATATGAAATAATTTTTTTACTACTGCTGTACCTATATCTTCATTTTTGCAATGTTTGCAAAACTTTAACTTGGTAAATTTGTTGCAGGTGCTCAAATACTGTGATCATCTACATGGAAAGTGGTATTTCTCAGAGGTTCGAGCTATATTTTCCAGAAGATACCTGCTTCAGAATGTTGCCATCGAAATATTTTTGGCAAGTCGAAGTAAGTAATTTTTTCGATATTTCCAAGTGAAAACTGATTGTCGTCTTAGGGAGTAGCATCTGACTCAATTTAACCTTGATGTTTTCATTACCACTTCGTATTAATTTCCATAAAATATACTGATGGACAAAATTAGCGCACCACCTAAAATTTCGTTAAATTTTAGCAATTGATATCTTCCTAATCTTTAGTCGGATTTCAATGTTTTTTTCTTTCAATTGTAGCTCTGTTATTTTCCAATTTCCTCCATTAGACAGAAATCCAAAAAATAAAATATTTATGTTGTACAGGGTGTTTAAATAATGTCATGTTTTATAGTGAAATTTTAACGTTTCTGTGGGCAATGCCAGGTTGCTGAGGCATATAAAAACAATAAAGTGTTGTAGCCTAGTATCTCTTGAGTATTTTGTTTTTTTAAAAACCAATTTATCTTGGAATCGTCCAAAGATATCAACATTATATATGTTGTTTGTAGTAATTTATTGTTATTTTCCATTTACAGCTTCAATTATGTTCGCCTTTCCTGACCAAGCCACCGTGAAAAAGGTAATCAAGGCGTTACCAAGAGTAGGCGTAGGAATCAAATATGGAATACCGCAAACAAGGTAAAATTTAAGGGAATTAAGATAAGTTTTAATAAAAAAAACTTCAGCGGAACAGACAGCAACAACAGTGTGCTATATCATTTTGACAAATGTCAGTAGTTCTTTGATTATTGTCGATCAATTTCTTTGACGGATTGATTTTTGAATGAGCCGATTGTAATCTCCAGTCAAAAGCTCTATTCGAATGTTTTCAAAATGAACAAGCACACAAAAGCTTCTAACTTCACGTCTATTAATTCATTAGAAAATTCTTTGAATTATCGTGTTATAATTGGAAAATACAGCACTTCATCTGTACTTTTATAGTAATTTTTCAACAACTTTCGAAATTATTCACAACCTTCACATTTTATCTCAACCATTTTCTTCGATGTTATCAAGAATGATATCTACCTTTTCTCTTCGTGGTATGCTGAAGGAATTCAAGAAATGGTAGATGCCGTACGGTTATCTTCAGATATCATCGCTAACTATCAATATCAGAACCTAAACTGAAAGGTAGAATTGAAAATGAATGTTGAATTAAATACGAGTCCGTTGACAGCCGATTCTTTGCCGGTTATTTATTGAACCTGTTTCATTTTCATACCCACTAAAGCGACGATGAATTGACCGAATAATTCTACAAGTTTCAACGGCGCAAGCTATAAAAATATTTCGAGAGGAACCTCAAACAGATGCGTTTGCAAAGCAACTATGGAAGACCAATTTTTCGAAAAAAGTCAGAACGACATAAGAAACCATAAAACCCATCGAGAAGGAATTCTTACCTCAATTTACAAAAAAGAATGGTTTTTCAGAAATTTCCGAGAGAATTTCGTGACATTTCATTTTTCGATCCACAGCAGAAGGTTAAAAATCAATCGAATTCGATTAAAATTTGCTCAATTTTTTCATGAATCGTTCTTCAATATCTTCTTATCGATTTTGATACAAGTTGACAGTTGACACACTATATACTTTTTGTATTTTTCTAGGAGAGCGAGTATGATGTCCCCTAGGCAGTTGATGAGGAACTCAAATATGACCCAAAAATGGCAGAGAAGGGAAATATCAAATTTCGAATATTTGATGTTTTTGAATACTATAGCAGGTAAGAAAACATTAATGTTATTTCGAAAAAAAATCTAATATTTCCATGAAAATTGAAATGAAGTCGAGTTTGAGGATTAAAATTGGCGAAATGATTATCACGCGAATTTTCAAAGGATTAAGAAATCAGAACCATAGAATTTTCATATTCTACCTTATCGATTTTTTACATATTTCATTCTTTGAATAATTTCCAGAATATTATTCCGATCGTGCTGAGATTTCGCATCAATATATTTTTTATATCAACCTCAAGTCCTATACAAAATTTTGAAGTAAATAGTATTATTGCTCCACCAATGAAAAAGCGCTCAAAACCATCTGCTCAGGGCTTTTTAATTTTGTTTTATCATGTAATAACAGTAAATGCAATTCATTCGGAATAAAAACAGTGGAACTTCTCTATAACGAAACGTCTGTAAATCGAATTTCTCTGTAAAACGAATTTCTCTGTATAACGAATTTCGAACAAGACATTGCACCTTGAATCCAAATTCTATGTTAAAAACATTCTCTTAAACGAAGCAAATTCTCTCTATAACGAAATATTCAAAGAACATCACTCTTTGAATGGGTCTTGGTAAGAAGGTATAAGAGTGGGTTTTTTCCAAAATTTTTCCGGACGTACGTAACAAATCCCAACCTTAAACTAAATCATTACGGCGGGAAGTGAGATCCTTCTGAAACAGTTTCGAATACACCTCTGGCTGTTTGGTTTCAATCTAAACATTTCGCTAGTGTGAAAAGTTGTGCGAAAATGTCTAAAAGCAAGTGCTTAAGTTTGAATGATAAACTCAAATTTATCAGTGAAGTCGACCGCGACATTGCCGACTATACATATTTTCTGTACAACGAAATTTCTTTACAACGATTTTTTTGCGGTTTTAGCGCTTTCGTTATAGGGAAGTTCCACTGTAGTTGAAAAACATTCGTATTAATACCATCTTTACCCTCGATTTGTTGTAGCAACGAAATGACTGCAACTTATAGCTTGACATCTTACCGAAGACAGGTTCATTTATATCCCACCAATTAATAACATCTGAATTTCCCGAAGAAATATACACTTCCGTTGAGCGTAACGCGTAACATGCCCAAGGAATTCTCCCGAAATAATTCGTGATATATGTGTTTTAGATTAAGGACCGTACCTTCTGACAGACGCTAATTTTGCGTGGTACGTTTTTCCCCTAAGGGGCGCCAGCAAGCATTCTTTTTCACGCCACGTCTACTCTCTGGATTATTTCCGCTACAGCATTAAGAGAAATGAGCAGAAGATGTATCTGATTATAATGGTTGTCCTCGCAGTACTCGTTTTACTTTGGTGTGGGATAATTAACTTGTTAATTCCTTGATTTTGTTGTTATTTTTTCCTGACAGTCAGAATACCGAAATAAACATGTTACCACATCTTTTACAACTGAAATTCATAATTTCAGAAAAGAAGGTTGATATTCAGAATAGGAAATTTGAATTTCAGAAAAGTAATACGAGTATGGTATATTATTTTGAAATGAAAGCTAAAAAAATACAATACATGAAACGAAAAAGTCTCTAGCTGAGGTTGGTGCAAAACGGGGTACCATACTATTCTGGCGTATGATACCAGAGCACAGGGAAAAACCTCAGTAGAAAAAACCCTGTCTCGCCTTTCTTACAAATTTGAAACTTAAAACTATTCGAATAAATATCTTCAAAATTCAGATACTATTGAAATGAAAGCTAAAAAAATACAATACATGAAACGAAAAAGTCTCTAGCTGAGGTTGGTGCAAAACGGGGTACCATACTATTCTGGCGTATGATACCAGAGCACAGGGAAAAACCTCAGTAGAAAAAACCCTGTCTCGCCTTTCTTACAAATTTGAAACTTAAAACTATTCGAATAAATATCTTCAAAATTCAGATACAAAATACTTAATTCATGCTCGTGGGCCAGGAGGGTGTTTTAAACCAAGTCTGGCATTCCAAGTGATGATTTTTCGAATCTACTGTTCTTCTAATACCGCTACGCTACAGGGCCCTATTGAAGGGTAATCATCCCCAATAGATTTAAATAGTGGTATTTCATCCTAAATTTCGAATTCAATTTCGATATAATTTGATATAAAACGTGCGACAAACTAATGTAACAAAAAATATATAGTAATTCAGAAACGGTAAAATTGATTTCAGGAAATAAATAATAAGTTGGAATTGAGATTTGATGATTTGGAATTCACAAATAAAAAATTGGTATTCAGAAAAAAGAGATTGAATTGTACTTCAGAATTAATGAATAGGTATTATTATGTATGTAATTCGCATTGTCATAGGTGACTATGTTGCATCATTTTCTATCCTATATTCCGAATTGCATATAAAATTTTTTAAATTGATTTTAAATCGAATTTGAACTTCTGAAATACAATTTTTCTTTTCTTCAATATAATTGCCGTTTCTGGATTTCAATTCACTGTTCTGAAATACTGCTTTGTTTTTTTCTTCCAACTTAATTATCTGAATATCAATATGGTTTTTCTGAAATTGAATTTACAATCAGCAAATATAATGCGTGATTTCTGAATCACACATTAAAATACTACAATAAAAATTTATTCTACAGATTTTCGAATTTTTCCAGATTCTCCGGTTATTTAAGTTTAAGACATTACCAGATCAATATCATTATCAATCACTTTGATGGACATGAAAAAACCGATAAATTTACCCTTTCGATTGAAACATCTAAACGAATCTATTAACAAACCATATATCTTACTAGAATTTCCCCAAACAAAGTTTAAATCCAAAAATAAATATCCTGAAGATTCATATAGACCGTCTACGAACAGCTGTACATCTCAAGCTAATTATATGAGACTATTATGTATCTGCACCGAAATTTATAGTGACGACTTCAAGATAGCTAATTCCAAAGTGACAGGACTATCTTCTTCATGTTTTTTTCATCTCGCGGAATTAAACGGTCATATGTCGTTTGATTTATTAGCAGTTGAGAGTTCAAAGAGGTCATTATTATTTTGATCACTTCTTTGTGATATTTTTCAGGAATTCATGCTTTCAGCATGTTATTGACAACTGATTTGTTGATGTTCCATTATCATTATACATATTTCGATGTTGTTTTTGAAGAAATATAGATATAATCCATTCTTCTCATAGGAATACTATGGAGATTGTTTTCCTTAGGTATATTTCGAAAATCGAAAGAAAAGACATGGAAAATTTTTTTTGGGACATTTTCTAAACTATTTGTCATACTGAAATATGTTTTGACGTGTTCGAACATTATTCGACATTTCAAACATGATTTGACATATTATTCAATTTTAAATATGTTTTGTCAGGGCACTACATAGAATATGCAATCCATATTTGATTCTGGCTCTTCAAACGGAAATTATGAAAGTTTGAAATATTGATTTTTTGAAAAAATGCCATTTGAATGGTGAAATTCTAAACGCTTGAAGATATCGATTCGAAAGTATTTTTTCTGATTCAGCTACCTCGAAAACCTATAAAAACATACCAAACACAATAAGGTCTCCCATACTTTTCAAATTATTTCAGTTTATAGATTTTGCATTTTTCATTTTCGAGTTGCGTTCAAGAGCGCCTGCGTGATGCAGTTCGATTCGGATCGATGAATTTTCAACGTAAATCGATTCATTAGACCGAGGTTAATAATTACCAGTGAAAATCGTTTCTGTATATCCCCCAGAATTTTTGCAAAATGGCGAAATATAGCGTTTTAGGGGGGGTCAACCCCTTAGGCATTTTTCGTCCAAAATTTCAAAATTTTTGATGGTCATTTTATGTGCTTATATTGAAGGGCACTACATACTGAAAAGGAATATGCAATCCATATTTGAATCCGGCTCTTCAAACGGAAATTATGAAAGTTTGAAATATTGAGTTTTTTGAAAAATGTCATTTGAATGGTGAAATTCTAAACGCTTGAAGATATCGATTCGAAAGTATTTTTTTCTGATTCAGCTACCTCGAAAACCTATAAAAACATACCAAACACAATAAAGTCTCATATACTTTTCAAATTATTTCAGTTTATAGATTTTGCATTTTTCATTTTCGAGTTGCGTTCGAGATCGCCTGCGTAATGCAGTTCGCTTCATATCGATGCATTTTCAACGTCAATCGATTCACTAGACCGAGGTTAATAATTATCAGTGAAAATCGTTTCTGTATATCCCCCAGAATTTTCGCAAAATGCCGAAATATGGCGTTTTAGGGGGGTCAACCCCTTAGGCATTTTTCGTCTAAAATTTCAAAATGTTTGATAGTCATTTTATGTGCATTAAGGGCACTACATACTGAAAAAGAATATGCAATTCATATTTGAATCCGGCTCTTCAAACGGAAATTATGAAAGTTTGAAATATTGAGTTTTTGAAAAAAATCCAAACGCTTGTAGATATCGATTCGAAAGTATTTTTTTCTGATTCAGCTACCTCGAAAACCTATAAAAACATACCAAACACAATAAAGTGTCCCATACTTTTTAAATTATCTCAGTTTGTCATTACAAAACATGTCATACCATGTTTGAGCATGTCAAAACATTTCTAAATATGTCGAAACATGAAGCAAGTCGAAGCACGTTGAAAACAAATCGTAACAAGTCCAAACAAACATAATAAATGTTCAACATTTTATATTTTCTATCTCATTTTGGTACCTACGAATTAAAATTACCCTCATACCTGAAAGTTTTCTCTTCTTTTCTTCAGGGAGGACCTACAATGACCTGAATCAGTACCCCGTGTTCCCTTGGGTACTAACCAACTACGACACTAAGGATCTTGACCTAAGTCAGCCTAGTAACTACAGAGACCTCTCTAAACCCATAGGAGCTCTAAATCCCAACAGGAGGGTCTA
This sequence comes from Propylea japonica, assembly GCA_013421045.1. NCBI lineage: Eukaryota > Metazoa > Arthropoda > Insecta > Coleoptera > Coccinellidae > Propylea > Propylea japonica. The sequence goes on from CM024241.1 coordinate 98,886,712, forward strand.
TTTCGAAGACAGATATTCAGCGTGGGAGCACGACAGTATACCACCATTTCATTATGGTACTCATTACAGCACAGCCGCTTTTGTGTTCAACTGGCTTATCAGATTGGTGAGTTATTGATCCTACTATTCTGCTAGTTTCAAAAAGCGAAATATCTATCTATATTTTACTAGCGGACCCAACAAACGTAGTTCTGCTTAAACAAAAATTCATTCAATTCGATTCAGCCGTTTAGTTGCAGAATAGATGAATAACCTAGATAAGGACTACAGCGCCATCTGTTGATCTGATTTGTGATCATAAACATCAGGAATCAGGCAATCCAAAATACATTCATACATCATAGGTTTAAAACTTGTAAAATATGGCATAAGTAAAAAAATGTTGTATAATACGTTAGTTCATACGTTATTTCTGATTAAAATTTTAAATTTTCGATTCACTCGATGTAACTTCACTTTTTGTCCAAATGTCAAAATCATTATAACCTATAAATATGTATTCTATTACTGCTTGATTGGTCGTAAGAAGAAGGAAAGCCTTTTATTTTTTTTCTGAACAATTTTTTTGGAAATATTTCGTTGTATAAACCTTGCCCTAGCAATTATGAACACAACAAAATAAGAATTATCCAATTTGGGGCAGCCGTTTGAAAGATTTTGACGGTAAACATAGATCCTGTTTTAATAATGTAGATTGAGATTTGAAAAAACGCGCAATTTTAAACCACTTCACTTCGAAAAAGTGAAAGAATTTTACGTTTTCCCTAGAAGATTCGAAAAAACTGCAGCTTCCAATTGTTTTTTATTTCAGGAACCGTTCACCACAATGTTCTTAGCACTTCAAGGTGGTAAATTCGATTACCCCAACAGACTGTTCTCTTCCATCAGTCTCTCGTGGAAAAACTGCCAAAGAGATACCTCAGATGTCAAAGAACTCATACCGGAATTTTATTTTTTGCCAGAAATGTTCGTCAATTCAAACAAGTACAGGTTAGGTGTCAATGAAGACGGCAAACCCATAAACGACGTCGAACTACCACCATGGGCGAACACACCAGAGGAGTTCGTGAGAATCAACAGAATGGTATGTGTTTGATTTTAATAAAAACTAGCAGACCCAACAGATGTTGTTGTGTACAAACAAAAATTCATTCAATTCGATCCAGCCGTTTAGTTGCAGAGTAGATGAATAACCTAAATAACGACTACATCGCCATCTGTTGATCTGATTTATGATCATAAACATACGGGCATCAGGCAATCCAAAATACATTCATACGTCCCTCACAATTCGGTACCTTCTCCTACCCGCCTAGTGCCTACCTCGGAGACGCATTTTGGTGCGATTTCATCTTCAACCTGCCATATCTTTTGATGTATTCATCATAATTGAATGATGTAAAAGACAATTTCGTTCTAAATTAAATACTGGGTAAGAACGACGTATTTAATTGGATAAAGATCAAAAGCGTATTCATAAAAAAATACTCCCAAATAACAGAGCCGGAACTAGGATTCTAGCGCCTGTGGCAAACTTTCAAAATGCGCCCTTGAAGAAATTTATTTTTCAATAAATATATGATTTTTATAATTGACATTTATTGATTATGAGGGGTTTTCCAATAAAAGGTGTTATTTTGATATTGAAAGAAAAATGCCATTTTTAAATAAAAATGATCGGATGTTTATTTCATTATGAAGAAGAAGCTATGCCGTTAATAGTGGAAAATAACATAAAGCAAATGACCACCACGACCACGCTTACAGGACCATCTCCTTTTAATGAAATTTTCCATAACCAAATCGCAAAGTGGCTGCCCTATGTCCTCGATAGCCTCACGAATTCCATCTTTGAGGTTTGAATCGACGCTGGGCTATTGGCGTAGACCTCGGTGGCCAATTGTAATCACCTCTTCGAGAGATAACACGGTTCGGAAACTTTTCCCGCAAAAGACCAATGTCCAGATCAGTACTATCCAATTTCGGCCATAAAAAATCATTGATCATCTCTCGAAAGGGCAATCCATTCACCATAACTGTTGTTCCAGCCTCATTTTCCGAAAAGTAAGGTCCAATGACTCCGCCGGACCATGAACCGCACCAAACAGTCACACGTTGAGGATAGAGAGGCTTTTCAACAATAACTCTTGGGTTTTCCGAGCCCCAGATGCGACAATTTTGCTTGTTGACGAAGCCACCGAGGTGGAAATGGGCCTCATCACTCAAGATGATTTTTCGATGGAATTCCGGATCATTTTCATGCATTTCAACGACCCAATCAGCAAAGACACGACGTTGTTGATGATCGGCCGGCTTGAGTTCTTGTGTTAACTGAACTTTATAAGACCCAAATCTTTATGCAAAATACGGTGTAATGACGTTTGTGGAATGCCTAATTCCAAAGAACGACGAGGAATGGACAAATCTGGATTTTCTTTAACACTTTCGGCGGCAGCAGCAATATTGTCAGCTGTTCTCGAGCGGCGTGCACGGGTTTTATTCTTCACATCACTAACTTGTCCCAAGAGCTCGAATTTTTCCACCAATTTCTTCATTGCGGTCCGACAAGGTGCTTCCGACGACCCACATTTTCCACCATTTTTATAGTGAATTTTAATGATTTCAATACGTTCTTGAAGCGTGTATCGTTTCATTTTTATTAATGACGTAGTTTCTACTTGTCAAATGTCAAAAAATGACAGCTTCAAACGTGATATCTACCGAAATAGCGGGCTATTCAAAATAACACATCTTTTTTGGAAAACCCTTTATTTTGAAGAACCTTTTATTGACAATAATCTCCCATATTTTAAGGTAATGGACAATGCACAATGCAAGTCGTGTTTCTCGCCATGTATGATTTTCTAGGATTTGTTCCGTTTTGGTAGTGTTCGTTAACTACGTGTTTCTCAATTTTGTAAACTGGTAAATTCGCCACTTTGAAATATAGAGCTTGTAGTCAATCTTGATTTAAAATGGAATATATCATATTTCACATTTTGCGCCCCTAGGTCGTTTGCGCCCGTGGCAAATGCCTCCCTCGCCACGCCCACGGTCCGGCTCTGCCAAATAATGCATAATTTTGAGAAAAATTCGGATACCTTTAAAAGGTGATACCGAGCAAACTTCGAAAGAAATATGCTATCGCGGACTTTTTTGTAGAACTATTGAAGAGGTACATTCCGTCATACATTGTTTTCATGTACCTCTTACGGTTTTTGCAGCGCACTTGAAAATAGCTGAATTTGGTACTCATATTTATTATCATTGAAGTTATAGTTGGTTTCCTTAATTTTCTCAGGTGAAAAGTATAGCCTATGTTACTCAGGGATAGTGTAGCTTTCTAAGGGTGAACGAATTATTGAAATCGGTCTAGTAGCTTATGAGTTAACTCGTATCAAACACACAAACCCACAAATCCACAAAGCCAACATACAAATCTTTCCTCTTTATAATATTAAGTATAGATTTAAGAAAAGCCCCCTTTTCACCTAATAATCGAATAAAACATTTCATTCAATAAATTTTCCTAAATTTAATCAATTCCAGGCATTAGAATCCGAATTCGTTTCTTGTCAATTACACCAATGGATAGACCTTATTTTCGGTTACAAACAACGGGGTCCAGAAGCAATCAGAGCCACAAATGTGTTCTACTATCTTACCTATGAGGGAAGTGTTGACTTAGACGCTATACAAGATAAAGTTATGAAAGAAGCTGTTGAAAACCAAATCAAGAACTTTGGACAGACACCAAGCCAACTGCTCATGGAGCCACATCCTCCTAGAAGCTCTGCTATGCATCTGGTGAGTGGGTAATTGTTAAGAACACGGAGCACACAAATAGTTTTTGTAGTTGTATCTTTTAATAACTGATTTTGATGTTTCATGGTTTGTTGCAGTCGCCAATGATGTTCTCCAGCATACCAGACGACGTCTGTATGACCATGAAGTTCCTTTCCAACAGCCCTGTGGTACACATCTCTGCCAACACGTATCCACAGTTGCCAAACCCTTCAGTGGTTACTGTGACCATGCATCAGCAGTTTGCGGTGAACAGATGGAATTCTGGATATGCTGCAGTAGCTCAATCGCCCAGTTTTGCTGACACGCCGCAGAATCAAAGCGTCAATCTACCTCTATCTATGGATCCAGTTCTTTGTAAGTGTTAAACATATTGCGCCCAGAAAACTAATGATTTTTGAAGTGGTGTGGCTTTTTGAGCTAGACAGAGAGCCGCTTGGAGACGACCCTCGACCTATTCATTTCTGTGAGCTCTGCATCTTTGGGTGGGCTTCTTCTTCGCGCGGTGCCTTTCCGGCCGAACTGAGGCCTAGTGGCCCATTGTTCACCCGCATCGTTCTATAGAGACTCAGCTCCTCAGACACAAAGACAGAAATGTCGCGAGTCTGCCAGGAGTGGTCCCTCTCACCATAGGAATAGTAGGTGTTGGATTTCCTAGGTGTGTTGACCTTAACTCAGTTAGGTTACCACAGTTGAACAAAATATGCTCAACCGTTTCATCAGTGCTCCTGCACCACCGGCATAGGGAGCAGCTCGTTAATCCCATTCTCTTCGAATGTTTGTTAAACAGGTGACCAGTCAATGCAGCAGTCACCAGACCGAGTTGTTTCCTCTCCAGCAACAGAAGTCTATTGACCTCAGGTCGCGAGGACGGTCTCTCAATGAGAATCCTCGACCACCTCAGGCCCACCCCCGCGCTCTATTCCGAGGAAAGTTTCCTGTTCAGCCAGCTCCTGAAGAAACTTCTGACAGATGTGCGACAGATTGGCAGCGCAGGCTCCGGACCAACAAATGCTAATCCGGCTCCCTGCCTAGCCAGTTCATCTGCCCTGACGTTACCAGGTATATCCGCATGAGCCGGACACCAGATTACTTTCAAAAAGTTATCAGAGCCCAGCCTACGCAGAGCTTTTCTGCATTCTTCTACCAAAAGAGAGTCAACTCTAACATCGGATAGAGATTTCAGAGTTCCCTGGCTGTCGCAACATATGTAAATGTGCTGGCCAGAGTATCCCCTGCGAATATTTTATATTTTGGTGTTTAGTGTTAAGTGTTCAGTCTATTTATTAAAATATGCTTTTCCAGCCCAAACCACGACAAGTGCCAACGCCAACCAGATGCTTCGACGACACCTGGGCGACAACTTCAGCCAGAACCTGAAGATCCGTTCCAACTGCTTCGTAACGACGGTGGACTCCAAGTTCGTCATAGCCTGCGGTTTCTGGGACAACAGTTTCAGGGTGTTCTCGACCGACACGGCCAAAATTATCCAGATCATCTTCGGTCACTACGGGGTCGTGACGTGCCTGTCCAGGTCCGAATGCAACATAACCTCCGATTGTTACATAGCTTCGGGTTCTGCGGATTGTACAGTGTTGCTGTGGCACTGGAACGCTAGGACGCAGAATATAGTAGGCGAGGGAGAGGTGCCCACTCCGAGGGCTACGCTGACAGGTCACGAACAGCCCGTTTCCAGCGTTGTCATATCGGCCGAGCTGGGATTGGTTGTCTCTGGATCTTACAGTAAGTTTTCTTGGGGTTTTTTCAGTCTCGATAAGAAATGGTGGTTTGAAATCAAAATATATTATATTTCGATCAAATATTCTACTATGACAGTGTATTATATCAAGGTTATATGTAAGGAAATGTAGCTTGCTGGATGCAATGAAAATTTCCTTTAACAGGAAGCTTCTACCTGGAAACTTTGTTGGACACATGAGGATATTGAATCAATTGCATTCAAACCATCGGATGTTATGCCAACCATCTTCGATTTTCGAACGCCTTTTGGCGTAGTCATAGTTGACCGTCAAAGTGCTATAAGTTTCGTAAATATCTTGCATGAGAATCCAATAATGGTTAACCAATGGAGCAAAATCAGAAAAAGACTCTGGCATTTGGGTATATGAACCTAAATTGTGGATCTTCATTTTGATAGATAGAGATTATGGCTGTCTATACAGATTTGGAAATTCACATCGAAAACAAGCAATATACAATGCATCAGACAGAGAATTCTCACCTACGGTTGCCCAGATGAATAGTCGAGATAATCAAGTGTTGTAACTGAATGAATTCCGTTGTCTTATTGCAATAATCTAGTCTTGTCTCTCTCTCATCGCAGTATGGTAGGGAACCTGCAGTACACGTATAGAATTATGTAATTTGTCGGGCTCGATTCAAGTATTTACTGTTGCCTACCATACTAAATGAATTATGCTCCTCCCAACAATAAGAGAGAGACAAGACTAGAATATTGCAATAAGACAACGGAATTCAGTGTGTTACAGCACGTCATTGTCTCGACTATTCATCTGTGCTACTGGACGGAAGAATTCTCTGTCTGATGCATTGTATATCGTATGTTTCAGATGTGAATTTCCAAACCTGTATATGTGCTCAGGAGTGTTTTTCGAAATGAACCTCAAGTTGGTGAAAGTCTAAATTCCCATGGACAGCCAAACCACGCTGAGATCCCTCGAATCGCACTGCCAGGGGTCTGTGCTGACCTGGGAATGCCGCAACACCCTGAAGCAACTACTGGAAAGAGGCAATAAAGTGACACTTACTGTAAGGGTGCCAGGGAATTATGGTGTTGAAGAAAATGAACTAGCCGATGAACTTGCAAAAAGTGGATCAATGTCAACACCTTCTGGAACTGAGCCTTTATGTGGGCTTAAAAAAGCAATTACTCAGGCTAAAAAATCCGAAATTATTTCATCTACCTATATCAGGAAGTTCCTAAAGCTGTCACGAGCTCAACTTCGAGTGATGGTGGGACTACTAACAGGCACTGTCGGTACAGACATCATTTGTACCATAGGGAAAATCAGCAGATGAGATTTGCAGGTGTTGTGGATCAGAAGCAGAAACAGCAGAACACATTGTATATGCATTGTACATATAGTCCGTTCTCGAAAGCTTGAGCCGTCGCTTGGCCATGGAAATTTGGTATATTCCACTGTGTATATTGAAATTTTAGGTTATGTTGTTTATTTTCATGTCAGATTGATACGCAATGTTGTCAATATTGCATAGAGTTCTCTGATAACTCGTGAGCTCGTCGGACGAGGCCGGGTACATTCGGCAACGTTGACTTCATTTTACGTTATGACAGCAAATACTGCTAACTTCAGATAATAAACAAACGCCTACTATGCGCTCAAACTTTCGTGAACGGGCTATATGTGGTTTTTCAGTAGGAATTTTCATTTTGATATTGAAAAATCTTTATTTTCAATTGCAGATGGACCAGTATTAGTGCACACAACTTTCGGTGATCTACTACGTTGTTTGGATCCCCCCACCGGTTTCAATTCACCAGAAAATATCACCATGTCTCGCGAGGGGGTCATCGTGGTGAATTATGAAAAAGGAAACATAGCTGCATTCACAATAAACGGCAAACGACTCAGACACGAGTCGCATAATGACAATATACAGGTTAGTTCCAAATTAAACTGCAATTTAAGGTTAGATCTGGTTTGGAGACAGAACTCATAATTTTGGATTACCTATTTCCTTTTGAAACAAGATTTTAATAGAAATATTTTCAATTTCAGTGTCTCCTATTGAGTAGAGATGGGGAATACCTAATGACAGGTGGTGATAAAGGAATTGTTGAGGTTTGGCGAACTTTCAACTTGGCATTGTTGTATGCCTTCCCAGCATGTGATAGTAGTGTTAGGTCTCTTGCTTTATCACATGATCAGAAGTAAGTATTGTGTTAATCTCCATTATATTATTAAAAATAAATATTTTCTATATTCCAAAGAGTTTGAAATTACCTAAAAAATTGTCAAAATTAAAAACCAATATGGCGGCGGATGGCGAATTGTTTACATTATTAGCCTTTTCGTTTTGAAGAGTTTCGTGCTCCTGAGTAACTCAAAAGCTCGAAATACGGCTTGCCATTGGTTGCGCACAAGCACTGGAACAGCTCAGGAGCTTGAAACTCTTCAAAACGAATACTTTAAAAGAGTATTACTACTATTTTACGTCGTCAATCTATATTTAGCTGAGCAAATTTTTGGAGCACTTCTTTTCTCAAATTTACGTATGGAAATAAACATTCCAAATAGCTATAATGACTGAAAAAATACAAAATAGCGGAATTTCTCGATGTTTTAATTCTTTACTGACATTTAAAAAAATCTTTTTCACATTTCAATTGTCTTTTCAGGTTTCTGTTGGCTGGATTAGCCCTTGGATCGTTAGTTGTATTTCACATCGATTTCAATAGATGGCATCATGAATTTCAGCAACGTTACTAATTAGACTGGCGCAAGTACTTAATGAGAAATAACAAATAATGCTCTATCAGGAAACTTGTACTTAATGCTTTTCCTTATTTTTACTAACTTAGTATTTTTTTCAGATTTTATTCGAAGGAATTTTTTGTAGTGTCAAAATATTTGCCTTTCCTTCTTGCAAATAAAAAAATTACACACAATACAACTAACTAATCGAATGAAATTTTTGTATGCTCAATACAAAGGGAATAACAGATATTTTTTCACTTCAATGAAACCGATTATTAACATAGAGGGGTAGGTATCAAGATTGTTACTTTTTGTGCAATACACGCATTATTTAACAAAAAAATTTTAAAATTAGAATATCGTTCACTCGTTAACTGAAAAATTTTAGATATAGGTACAGTAATATTTTTCAGATCACTGCATTTTTTTCTGAGGATTTAATCGTAGTTACTAGTTCTGAATATTTAATTTTCCAACCCAGATCGTATTAGCCAAATGGTTTTTCAATTTATTTATATCTTATTGTGTATTTTGAAATACCTGAAAGTTATATGAAACTTTTGTAAAACACTAGTATCAAGTCATTCCAATTTGAGTGAAAAAAAAAGATTTACTCATAATACATTCACTCTATGAATTCTCAATGTAAAAATCAGGGGCTTTAAAAATTTAAAATTCTATTTTCACCGTTGTTGAATGAACTGTTGATATAACTTTCAGGTAACTTCATAGTGGATTTAATGAAATAAGAATTAAAGAAATAAGCACAATTTGCTTAACGCTTGCACATCCAAGAAATCCTGCAAGTTCTTATTGATTTTTCTGCAATAGTATGAGAATCCTTGAATTAATTCAATTTCGTGAAGTGTGAGAGCTATCGGACAATTTTGATTTGTAAGAACTGAAATTGAAATTGATTTTATAATTATGTAATGTGTAATTACCAAGTATTGTACTTAAAAAGATGTGATAGGGACAAGAAAGTGCTCCATAGTATTGCAGAAATATTAATTTTTAACACAGCGCATTCGGCCGAATTTTGATCGAAGTTCTAGTCGAATTCACTTGTGCTTTTTCGAAACATTCCCTCCAAGCATGTGTATTATATAATTATATATTGCAATCTGTCCATTTAAGAATCAAACACTTGTAAATAAAAACGGAAGTTGTTTTATTTCTCAAAGAATCGCTAATGTGAATTTGAATGAAATTTAAAAACTTGTATTATTTTGTTACATGAAAAAAGAAAAGGGATGTAATTATTTGTAAGAAATTTATGTATGTTTGATGTTTAGCAATAATATTGTATCGACTACTCATTTGTATACACCATATTAAGAATAAAGAATTAAATGTGTTTTGTTCAACAAGGTGTTTGATTTACAAACCAATTTTTGCTTTTCCACCTCATCTTATGGGGAATATTGGACAACAAACACAATTTCATGGAGTTTTCAAACATAAGACCTTTCCAGAAACATTTCTCGCTGCGATAATTGCATTTTCCATGCATTCATGCTACGTTTTTTGGAAAATTGTGGAAAAAATATTAAATATATGTTAATACGTGTAATCGCGTCTTAAGGTTCAATTCCAGTGCTAAGAGCAAGACTACACGCAATATTCAATGTATATAAAGAAGAAGAACGCATGAAAGTTCTATGTAACACTCAAGAGTAGTTCCAATCCAACGCTACTGAACTCTGAACTAATCTTTGACGTTTATTTATTTGTTTTAATTATGATTGTCAATTTTGATGGTATCAGAACAAGAATGTGCCTATAATCTTTGTGTGTCATCGTTCTTTGTTGAAAAAGAGTACATAATAAACAAATACCCTTATCCTCTATCATTAGTACACGATAAATAATATCATTAAATATAAATTTGCAACTTAATATCGGAGATAGTGAATGGTTTGTTTTGAAATGGTTGTGTTCTAATTCGTTCACCTAGATTCATTATTAGAAGTGAATAACAATGAATAAGTCTATGCAAAACTACGGGAGCATTTCCTCAACATCCCATGATGTTACGTTCTCAGGAGATAGATCTGTAGAATTTAATACAGCATGTGATAGTGTGGTCACGAATATTTACACCATAAACTCCAGTTTTAAGGTGTTGGACACTGCCCTCAAAAACATAGGAACCAAGAAAGATAATCATGGATTACGAAATAAAATGTGAGTAATTTCATTTACCATTCTCTGCAAAACACCAATGCGGTAACATGAGATGAACATTTCTGAAGAATTTTCGCAATAGACATTGAAGAGAAACGATGTTCATGTATGTACATTTTTTTCAGCCATGTGACACAGCTCAGTACAAATGACATTGCCGCCGTAACAAGCAAGGAAATAAGAAAATTGAAATCTTTGATGAAAAAGGGAAATAAACAGCAACAACTACAGGTAGAAAAACTCGAAGAAAACTTCAAAGAAGCTATAGGTCGTTACTCTGTTGTACAAAAGGTGAGTATATAAACAGTGTGTTTGGTCATGACTTAGCGATAATTTAAGGTAATCAAATATACCTAATATTATCTACAAAACCACCCAAACTTGGAAGTTTACCCCCCTAGTTTTGGAGTAGCCCCCATTTAAAATTTACTCTTTTAGTTTCGTTGACACTTCCAAATAATATCGATTTCTTTGGACATAAAGGTCCTACAGATGTGAAAAAAATGTTTTTTGAAAGATGATACTACCACCTTTCATTGAAGTATAACAATATAAGAACATGCAACTTGAAAACGCCATAAAAAAATTCTTTACAAGAGTTCATAGTAAAATATGTATTGATTTTCTTAGTAAATCCGCAATAGTACAAGAACTAGCACATTGAAGTATATTTTTTTTTCAATGATTTAACACGCAAGGATATTAGCTAAAAAGAACAGTCATATCATATGTGTGAGTTACATAATTTGAGAGTTATTGCTGCTCGAATATAATCACTACGCGAGCAAAAGACACAAGACAGGTCGTCATGAAGGCCACTGCCTGTCTACAGAGTAGAGGCGGCCATTTTGAGTAATTTTTATGATCAATTTGTTTGTTTGATCATTGAAAATTATTGAAAGTACAGTACTGAGGTTTTTTTTATTTTATCAATTTTCATAAGGGTCATGCTCGAACAGCAATAACTCTCAAATCATGTAACTTACAGAAATTATGTGAGTGTTGTTTTGTAGCTTGTGTCCTTGCGTGTTAAATCATTGAAAAAAAATTATACTTTAATGTGCTAGTTCTTGTACTATTGCGGATTTACTGAGAAAATCAGTACATATTTTCACTATGAACTTTTTTAAAGAATTTTTTTATGCCGTTTTCAACTTGAATGTTCTTATATTTTAATACTTCAATGAAAGGTGGTAGTGTCATCTTTCAAAAAACATTTTTTTCACATCTGTAGGACCTTTATGTCCAAAGAAATCGATATACTTTGGAAGGGCCAACGCAAATAAAAAAGTAAATTTAAAATAGGGGCTACTCCAAAACTAAGGGGGTAAACTTCCAAGTTTGGGTGTTTTTGTCGATAATATTGGGTACATTTGATGACCTTAAATTATCGCTAACTCGTGACCAAACACACTTTATATAATATTCAGTATTTTGCTTCCTTATATAATGGCATCTTAACTCTTGTTTTATTCAGGAAATTGCTACCAAGCAAAAGGCCCATCTTCTTGTATCCGTAAACATCGAAAATGAAAGTTATAGAGAGGAGGAGAGTTCAGCTCAAGAAGAACAGAGACTGCTGGCTCGCGAGATGGCTTTCGAACAAGAAATGCTCATGGAAAGGGAAACTCGAATAAGACAAATCGAATCTGACGTACTTAACGTGAACGAAATAATGAGGGAACTTGGAGCTTTAGTCTACGATCAGGGAGAAGCTGTTGGTAAGGAAGAATCAGAAAAATGTTAAGATTTTGAGCATAAAATTATCGAGATGATATTTTACTAGCGGATCCAACAGACGCTGTTCTGCATACACAAAAATTCATTCAATTCGATCCAGCTGTTTAGTTGTAGAATAGATGAATAACCTAGATAACGACTACAGCGCCAACTGTTGATCCGATTTGTGATAATAAACTTAGGGGCATCAGGCAATCCAAAATATATTCATACATCATAGGTTTAAAATTTGTAAAATATGGCATAAGTAAAATATTGTTGTATAATATGTTAGTTCATACGTTATTTCTGATTAAAATTTTGAATTTTCGATTCACTGGATGTAACTTCACTTTTGTCCAAATGTCAAAATCATTATAACCTATAAATATGTATTCTATGACTGCTTGATTGGTCGTAAGGAAAAGGAAAGCCTTTAATTTTATCTGAACAATTATTTTGAAAATATTTTGTTGTATATACCCTGCCCTAGCAATTATGAACAAAACAAAAAAATAATTATCCAATTTGGTGCAGCCGTTTGAAAGATATTGCATTTTGATGGTAACCATAGATCCTATTTTATTAATATAGATTTTTTTCCTAGATACAATAGAAAACAGCATTGACCATGCTGTAGGCAACGTAGAAGAAGGTACTGAACAACTGCTGAAAGCTGCCGAATATCAGAAAAGAAGAAGATGGAAATTGTTCTGGCTAGTTGTTATACTGTCAATCATTGCTGCCTTCATTTTAATACTTATCGTGATTTCAGCGAAAAAATAGTGATGGCAAGAAGGATGCATCTCTTGAGTTGTATATTTGAATTTGTTGTATATAGAGGGTCAGTACGGAATAGACGTTATCTGGTATAAGAAGAAAGTATATTATTCAAATCAATTCCAGACAGATAATATGTAATATTGCATATCCAATAACCGAAGAGAGATTATGTATGATCGATGCTTTTTCGAAATATACAATGAAATCATTTTGCTCATTTTCTCAAATTTCTATTCGTTAATATATTCGACAATCACAATAATTTATAATTGTATAATTTGAGATTATAATGGCTTAACTCACCAATGTTATCCATAAACTACTTTGTATAAACTATGAATTCCATTGAATGTGCTTCAAAATAATTTGGTTTGTTGAATTGATGTAATTTTATTTTTATTCCAATCAAAAAACTTTGATTAAAAAAATTAGAGAAAAGCATTTTCCCGAAGTGTAATTGAACAAATGTTTTTTTTTCAATCTACACCTTGTGAAATATCTTTATAAAAATTTTGAATATTGTCAAATTGAACAGATTTACGAGTATTTATATTAATTTGAGTCATTCATCAGGATTTTGAAGATTATTTAACCAAAAACTTATGTATTAATATATTGAAACCTGAAAATATAAATTGGAAATTTTTGTATGCATTTTTTTTCATGACATTCGTTGCTCGAAATCAACAATAAGTTGAATGATGACGTCCAAATTTAGCGGAAACGCGCGAGGTTCATTCAATCGAAAAAAATCAGAACGAAATGAATTGTACCAAATACAAAATGTAAAAATAGCTAGCATTTTGAATTGTCCTAGTATATGGTAGAAAATAAGAGTAAAAATGAAAATATAGTCCGTTCACGAAAGTTTGAGCGCATAGTACCTAGGCGTTTGTTTATTTATCTGAAGTTGGTAGTATTTGCTGTCATAACGTAAAATAAAGTCAACGTTGCAGAATGTACCCGGTCTCGTCCGACGAGTTTGCGAGTTATCAGAGAACTCTATGCAATATTGATAACATTGCGTATCAATCTGACAAGAAAATAATTAACATAACCTAAAATTTTAATATACACAGTGGAATATGCCAAATTTTCATGGCCAACCGACGGCTCAAACTTTCGTGAACGGACTATATATTAATCTCAATCTGTTTCAATAATATCCGAGAACTGCCGAAAAAACATAAAGCGATAGATTGAGTTGCGAATGAGACGCTGTTGCAACATCTTGTCAATATTTTTCGAAATTATTCAACATGCGCATATTCGAGAATTAAACCAACAGAAATTTTTTCGAATTTAAGTAGAGTTTCGGCCAACAGAGAAAAAGTCTCATTGAGAAGTGCTTCATATCATGAAAACTAACGAATTTGAGACAATTATTTGGGAAATATCATTTCAGTTGAAACATGGGTACCACTTACCTTATTATGTAATAATGGACATCCCCACAAAGAAGGTCAATGTAAGCCTGTAACAAGAAAATTATTATTCTTTGTGGTTAACCTTCTATCTAAGTCTGGTTTTTGAAAGATACAGTGAAAATAAGTATTCATTCAACGAGAGAGATCAGCCCTTTAAATTAATGTTCATCTCTGACACTCCAACAGTTTATATATAAAATTCTCGTAAAAATAAAACGTGAATGTGTGTAGTTGATAAAAAAGCTAAGCTTCCACTACATTCGGAAACGAGAAAGAAGCAGAAAAGGCGAACAAAAAGAAGAGGCGAGTTAATCCAAATGGAATATCATCAGTGCTGCTAAATCAAGACTAGAAAAATGTCGAAAATATTTACTCATCTTCCGAATCGCCCGGAAATGTTTGTAGGCAGGTGCTAATTCCCCCTGAACAAATCCTCGAGAATGAACGGCTCCTGAAAAATCCATTTCGATATAATTTTCCCGAAACAAATGAAAGAAGATTAATCTTTTGACAGAGTTTCAGCTGCCTAAACGAGGTTTTTCCCATAACGTTGGACGTTGGGCAGTGGCGCTACCAAACATTGATAGAAAATATCTTCACGAACGGAATAATATTCTGGAAATTATTAAAAAAAATGAAATAAGTAAAAACTTGACAATTAAAAAAATGTAATTCCATAGTTCTGATGATGCGTTCCATTTGAAATTTTGTATGTACATTTCAGAGTATATCAATCTTCATTCACAAAATAAATTTCACTCGAATCGGATATCTTGTTATGGAAATATACAGGGTGTTTCCTAAACATGCGGCAAAAATTCAGGGGGTTGTTCCTTGGACTATTTTAAGCATGTTTTGTCCGTTGATGATTTTTGAAAAACCTCTTTGTTTCGAAGATACAGGGCGAACAACATTTTTCATATTTTTAAAATTAATAATAGTTTAAATAAAAATGCGTACCGCACTGTGTTTACTAAGTAGGTACAATTTATTTTTAAATTTGTTTAACAACATTCCAATTACTAAAAACGGCCAGTTTTTTGACTTAAAATTGATAAGTTCAGATGGTAAAGGAATACAGATTAAACACGGTTTTCATTTGAATTCGTTTTGTGATGTATTAGCAATTAACATTTTATCTTTGACTATTATGAATCGCTATGATTTTCAACAGTTTTTGTGCGTTAAGTTAAATTTTCATGTAATTTTTCATAATTAAATGTTATTATCTGAAATTTTGTTTCCCCTGTATCCTCGAAACAAAGACGTTTTTCAAAAATCATCAAAGGACAAAATATTCTTAGAATAGTCCAAGGAACAATCCCCTGAATTTTTGCCGCATGTTTAGGAAACACCCTGTATATTATAAAGATTCTTATTTTCAATATTCCAAATGAATTATCTATGGTTGTGCTAACACTATGACCACAGGCTTAAAATGAGCTTCTTTCATGCGTCCGCAAAATTTCATTTCGATTGAATCCGTTTTGTCTGAGATATTGAGGAACAAAAATTTCGAATGGCCATATTTTCTGGAACAATCTGTACCCTCTACGATTTGGCTGTTCAACCAACTAAACTGCGGCATTTGGGAACTGAACTGACCCTGAAAATCTCAAGTCTCTAGGACAATCCTTCAAAATGCGAGAATTACCTACAGTCACTTGGGAAAACGATATACAGGTTTGGAAATTCACAGCTGAAACATACGATATACAATGCATCAGACAGAGAATTATTCCCTCCAGTTGCACAGATGAATAGTCGAGACAATGACATGTTGTAACTGAATTAATTCCGTTGTCTATTTGCAATATTCTAGTTTTGTCTCTCTTTTATCGTTGAGAGGATCGTTATTCATACAATAAGTTAGGCAACTGTAAATATTTGAATCGAGTATTACAGGCAGCCTGACAAATTAAATAATTCAATTTTAAATCTGTAATATCTTCGAAAATATTCACTTGAATCATACGGTGTAAAGGGTCATATAGATCTATATTAAATGAACAATGTATTCAAGGTATTCAATTGGTTAAGGATTAATGCTGTATTGGTTGAAATCTCTTCGAAAATTAGCCATTATTTGTCGTAAAAATTAAATGACAAAAAAAAGTTATTGTGGGTTATCCATAAGAGATAGACATATACCATCACGGACTTTTCTGTAGACCTTTTCAATATGTACAATACTCAGTACATTATTTTGATAAAATTCGTAGGGTTCAGCCTGGGTTTGCAATGTAAGCGGAAAAAATGAAATTATTCACGACATCACCTTAGAAACCTCAAAAATAACAGTACTTCTCCACTATTTAATGGATGTTATTATACATATAAACCTTCCTCTTGAATCACTCTATCTATTAAAAAAAAACGCATTAAAATCCGTTTCGTAGTTTCAAAGATTTAAGCATACAAAGGGACATAGGGACAGAGAAAGCGACTTTGTTTTATACTATGTAGTGATGTTTTCGATGTGAATTTCCAAATCTGTAGTAGGTACCAACTCGTTCGAGTAGAAAGAGCGCTGAAAAAAATATTGTCGCGCCACTGGCGACCAGTAATAAAATAATGCATCCAACAGGAAAACTCCAAACCCGTACTTCGACTTTGGAGGTGTTAAATCTCCCGTTTCGAACGTCACGTAGAAAACATTTTTTCCGTTCGATGGTGAGTGTTACAAGACATTTACTTCGTTTTTGGCATCACATCTGGCATTTCCGATTCTTCATAAAATTTATTATTTCACCGAGGCTTTCTTTAATATTCCTTTCTCAGCCGTTCTACGTTCTGCCAGCCAGTTGTTGGAAATGAAAATATAATGTGATTTTGATAGGTGGCAAACCTGCGGAGCATTTATCGTATCCCAGAGAAAGCACGCGTCATTAGGCATCATATATTATCTTTTAGTAGATTCGGGAACTGAAACGGTCTATTTATTTTCATCCGAATGATGAAATAACGTGACTTTAGGTCAGAGCTTTTTGCCGAAGCCCTTTGTGTGTCTAAGTCCTTTGGTATGGTGCTTGCAAGCTGTCCCATCAGAGAGTCTTTAGACGAATTTTGGCGAGCTGTGGTTACATGTAACTATCTAACTATGGTTACATTCACTTAACAATAATGGGTCAGAAATACCTTAATCTATACTAATATTATAAATGCGAAAGTAACTCTGTCTGTCTGTCTGTTACTCTTTCACGCCTAAACGGCTGAACGGATTTTGATGAAATTTGGTATGGTGATAGATGATAACCTAGAAATGGTCATAGGCTATAAATAATCACGCCATCGTTCTTAGGGGGTAGGCAGTAGGCAGATAACTAAATTGAGTTAGTGATTTTTAGTCGTTTTTGTTGGGACTTTTGCTCTTTCACGTCTAAACGGCTGAACAGATTTTGAGGAAATTTAGTAAGGTAATAGATGGTCACCTAAAAACGGATATAAGATTAAAATGATCACGTCATCGTACTTAGGGGGTAGGAAGTAGGTAGAAAACTGAATTGAGTTAGTGATTTTTTTATGGTTTTTGCTGGGAGTTTTGCTCTATCATGCCTAAACGGCTGAACGGATTTTGATGAAATTTAGTTAGGGGACAGATAGTGACCTAGAAAAGGATATGGGCTATTAATATTCATGCTATCGTAGTTAAGGCGTAGGCAGTAGGAAGAAAACTAATTAAGTTAGTGATTTTTAATCGTTTGTTTCAAAAGTTTACCTCATTCACGCCTTAACGTCTGAACGGATTTTTATAAGACTTGGTAAATATAAAGATAGGATCCTAGGCACGGACACAGGCTGCTTTTTACGGCAGGAAAATACCTCATTCCCGCGGAAATCTAGCGTGATCGTGTCAAGAAGCGCATGACGCCATAGCTACTGAAATGATTTTGATGTTTTTTTTTAACTGAGTGTTACTAAGACTTCAAGTTAGTATTTGATCACTTTTATAACTTAGAGGGTCGGTAGGCGCCATAATTTAGGGAATTTATGATAAAATATTGATGCAACTGTCTTTATTTAACAGTTTTACTTGGATCGAAACTTAGCGACATTCCATCACACAACTTAACTTATAGGGTAGGAAGTTGAAGTTGAGGACTGGAACACGATAGTGGGACATTGTTGCAGGGGGACTTACAGCCGGGAGAAAACAAAAAATAATAGTAAATACGTAAATACGTAGCACCGAAAATTATCCAAATTTCTTCATCACGACTAATTCACTTGTCCATCAGTTGCTTCCTAAATTCATCCGTTAATGTTTTCATGAACATGCAAGGCAGAAGTCATTTCATTCGCATGTTCCTGTAGGTAATCACGGTTGTTTTGGTGCAGAAATAAACATGGACTAATAATTCTAATAGCCGGAACCCCAAACCTCATTAGGCATACACACAAAGTTTTCAGCCCTGTTCACGGCACTTAAAACATGACGGCAACAAGCTTGTTATGGGTCGAATGGTTTCAATGGTTTCATGTCCATTTTAGTTATATGCAATCGGACTGGAACAGAGCTGGCTCGAGGTATCTTTCTACACTGCGCAAAAAATTAACGCACATTCTGAAAATCTCAATTTTAATGAAAGTTAACTCTACATTGACTTTATAACTTATTTTTTATGTCCCCTCGGAAAGGTTTTGAACGAAACAAGACACATTAAATGGAAGAAAAATTCAGGATTTCACTGAATCTTATGTGAAAGAAGAGAAATGAACAATTTTCAAAATACTGGAATGCTAATTAGTGATTGAATACTATGTATTTCCACCCCTTGCGTTAATTACAGCTCGGCAACGACGCTTCATACTCAAAATGAGTGATCTTAAAATGTTCTGATCTAATCCTTCCCAGATTTCTCTTAGTTGGATTCCTAAATCATTGAGAGTAGCTGGATGATTTTCTGAACTTCTCAGTCTTCAATTGAGGTTGTCCCAAACCTGCTCAATCGGATTGACTTCTTGCTGGCCATTCCATTCGAGAGACTTCAACTTCTTCAAGGTACTCCTGAACGACGCGCGCACGATGGGTTCTGGCATTATCGTCCATAAAAATGAAATTTTCACCAATGTATGGGGCAAATGGCACTACATGCTCTTCAAGAATGTTCCTTATATACCTACCAGCATTCATAGCTCCGATATCAACGACCACTAGGTCTGTGCGAGCAGTCAAAGATATTCCATCCCATACCATATTCGATCCTCCCCCGAAACCAGTAGTATTCAGGAAATTGTACTGAGCATATCTTTCATGTGGACGTCTGTATACAAGGGAAGGTCGATCACAATGGTAGAGGCAGAATCTAGACTCATCTGTGAAGAGGACTCTTTCCCAATCAGCCTCTTCCCAATGGATATGCTCTCTCGCAAAATCCGAACGCGCCTTTCGATGGGCTGGGGTAAGAGCTGGGCCTCTTGCCGCGACACGAGGCCTTAAATCATATTCTCTGAGGCGATTTCTTATTGTCTGAGTGCTAATTTGCACGCCATGAGTTTGCTCAAGCTGATTTTGAAGGAGGCGAGCGGTTGCAAACCGTCGTCTCAACGAAGAAACCTTCAAGTACCGTTCTTGAATGGCAGTTGTTACCCGTGGTCTACCCTGTCTTGGTCTTCGGACATTCATACCTGTCTTTGTCTCCCTGAATCGCTTCAACGTTCTGGACACACTTGTATGGGAAACTCCAAGCTTTTCTGCAATTCTTGTGTATGTCCACCCTTCTTCTCGCAAAACTACAGCTTGGGCACATTCCTCTTGGGTCAAATTGCGTGTTTCGCGTTGCATAGCGATCGAGTGTAGAAAATCAAACGAAAGAAAAACTATTGATCACTAGAATTGATCGAGAACAACTGATTTCAGAATGGAGCCAATACATTCAAAATCTGATAATCTCATCTTTTTTATTCCTGCTGGGAAAAACATCTGTATTGAAGAAAAACGTTGAAAGTGGATAAAATATTGTTACAACTCAACAACGCCTTTACCGATTTGGCAAATTTTGGTCTTGAATTATGCGTGGAAGTCTAGGGAAGGTTTGTACGTGGAAAAAATTTCAAAAAATCTACATCCTTTTCAAAACGATTGAATACGATATCCCTAACTCTTGTGGAGCAGTTTATTATTATTATTTGAACTGAGCTTCGAATCATCATTTCGCTCTGCGGAGAAACTCGAGCCAATTTTTCGACTTCTCCGGCCAAACAGCTCAATAAAAACGAGCTGAGGTCAGTTAAATATTTGAATTTCGAAAGATTTTCGAGCTACAAGTGGATTTCCGATTAAGAGTTTTGGCACTAATGGATTTACCAACCTTCAACTCATCAATCTTATATAACAAGAACATCCAACTGGGGAATTTGTATTTTAATCCAAGGCAAACAGAGGAAGAAATGGAAGTAACGTAGCGAATGTGCCAATTTGCAAAACCAATATTTGGAGATTAATTTGGATTTAATTAATCTCTGAATCTAATCGTATGAAATTCGCATTATATCCGATATCTCGCTTGTGTGCGAGCGAGGGTAGAATGGATCGGGCACAAAATTTCACGATTTTGGTTGTGAAGTAGTGGGATGTTGAGTTTCACCTATATAAACATTATATATAGGTGTTCGCGAACTGAACACCATCAAATTTAGATTTAGATTCGATTGTGATCGATTGTCACGGTGTCAATTTTCGTAGTAAACAATATCTTTCAAATATCGATTGAAATATAAACTGATCAACAATTGCTAAGGATCACTTCTGAACTTCTCTTCATTTGTATTTTGTTCAAGTTATCTCGTGAATATCTGTACATTATATGTTCTCTAAGGAAAAAGTAAGATGTTTTGAGTTGATTGTATCAAAGTCTTCCTCACTTCATCGGCTCTTGTTCACAAAATCGATTATTATCTGTAGGCTGTTACAGGTGGAGTGAAAAGCAATGTGGTATTTGTTATTAAATCTGTTTTTTCTCTGGTTCAAACACATAAGGTGACAATAATTGAAGAAATGAGAACAATATCAGCTTATCAGTCATGCCGAGAAGACGTTTGGCTCCTGTGCAACTGGACCAAATCATACGGTAGATACAGGAAGGTTTGTCCCAGCGAGAAGTGTCCCGGCGGTTGAATGTTTCGCAAAGTGTCGTGAGTCGGGCTTCGAATAGGTTCATCCAAAACGACTCAGTAGCTTATGTTCATGCGGAGGTCGGCAGCGCAGTACAACAGCTGCCCAAGATCGTCTTTTGATCCTCAATGCTAAGAGAAATCCCACTTACCCGGCGTCGCGGCTCAATAGATCACTGAGATTTGCAACAGGAGTTTCGAACCAGACTGTAAGACGACGACTACATGTTCGTGGTTTGAGAGCACGTAGAAGGGTACAACATCCCCGTTTGAATAGGGAACACCGGCTTCATCGACGGCAATGGGCTGAGGAGCACCGCCTTATATCCGATATCTCGCTTGTGTGCGAGCGAGGGTAGAATGGATCGGGCACACATTTTCGCAATTTAGGTTGTGTAGTAGTGGAATGTTGAGTTTCACCTATATAAACATTATATATATCGTTCGCGAACTTAACACCATCAAATTTAGATTTTGATTCGATTGTGATCGATTGTCACGGTGTCAATTTTCGTAGTAAACAATATCTTTCAAGTCAGAAGTCTCTTATTTCCATAGTTTCTTATTTGAGTCTCTTAGTGTCAGTTGCAGGAACGTCCATTAAAATTTAAAGGTCCATTAAACTCTTAATCCTCCATTATTACAAGGAACTAATGGAGGATTAAGGGTTTAATGGACCTTTAAATTTTAATGGACGTTCCTGCAACTGAGCATTAGTCTGGCAGTTTCTTAGTATTTTAGTTTCTCCGTTTCTTAGTGCCTAAATTTCTCAGTGTCTTAGTTTCTCAGTTTTTTAATGTATTAGTTTAATAATTTCTCAGTTTCATGATGTCTCAGTTTCTAGGTGTCTTAGTTTCGCAATTACTATGTTTATGGTGGTATTCTGCTTTCATCTGCTTACAGAAAAATTGCAATTCTGGAACTCTAGCTTACAGAAATCGTTAAATATTTACGAGTACTCGACGGGTGATCGGAAGCATTATCGAATGACATATTGTGAGGTTACGTTGAATGGTTTGCTTATTTTAGGACGAACACCAACATTTCAATATAAAACATTCACGATGAATAAAAATAATATGGCTTTGTTTATTGGATTGTTATCGGAAGAAAATCATAACAGGTAGAACATTGTTCAGTAATATAAATGACCTGAAAACCATTCTTTTTTAAAGTGGGAACTTTATGTGAATTGGAAGGGAAAGGTTGCATGATCAAATCAATCCATTTGAAATGCCGGATGACCAGAAAATGTTCAGATTGAGCAAATGCCGAATGCCCGTTTCGTGAACATGTTCAGATTGAAGAAATAGTGTACTATAAATTTAATTAAGCCTTATAGTAATTTTAATCAAGAAATTGTCATCTTTCCTGTTTTCAATTTATAAGATGAAAGAAACAAACCCAAACTACATTCAAATGAATGTATTTTCAAATTCAAATCAAAACCATTTACTCATAATACATAGTTCCATGATCAAATCTTACGATTGAAGGTTGTTTTTCGATGAGTAGTTCAGAAGTGACACTCTAACTAAGAAAGATACAGGAACCATTCCAGAATTGCATTATTTGCGAATCTGTAAGTCGGCCAGTTACAGATCAATCGTACGCTACAGTATCGTGACTTACAGATTAAAAGCAGAATACCACCATTAGTTTCTCACTTTCTAAGTGCCTTATTTCTTAATTTCTCTGTTTTTTTAGTGTCTCAGTTTCTTAGTGCCTTATTTCTTAGCTTTCAAGTTTCTGAGTTTCTTAGTCTCTCAGTCTCTTAGTTTCTCAGTTTCTTACTGTCTCAGTTCATTAAGGTAAGTAACCCCACAAAACCCAATTAAATAGAGATGAAAGTCTCAATTTTCCATGGCCAACAAAAACGACGAAAAATTGTTACAGTATACTTTTCTATCGATATAGATTCGAGATCCAGGAAGAAAATTTCCACCAAATAAAATGGAATATTTATCAAAGCGAGTTTGTTGCCTGTCTGGAGTAATTGCCAGTGGCGCTTTTTTGCAATGCATATTAAAAGGGGATTTTTCTCGCCAATGCCAGCCACCTCGATTCATATTCATTCTGATTGCTTCGAGGAAAAGATGAGCTTAATTGGACGTTCAATGCAGGTAGTGAAGTGTTCGACCTGAATATTCAGAGAGCTTTTTCATATTTAAGAGTTCTGCAGGTCCGTAGTATATTGCTTTTTTTCTCGACGAAATTGAATATTAAAAGAAAATATTTTTCTACCCGTTTTATACCTGAAATCACGGTGTTCTGTTTCGAAGTGAGCCAAGAGAAAATAACTCGAATATGTTTCATTTGGGAAAGTGTTATGGGCCACTGAAATTATGTTTCGAATCGTATCACAACTGAGAAGAAATTCTCAGAAAGAAATATTCTACAATTGAATTAAGAGCATGTCATTCAGTGAAGGAATTGTTCTCTGAACTGAACATTTAATTGAAGTCGTAGAGCATTAATATGCAATCAGTTTTTCCATAAAAACTTATCTTGCCATATAATCGACTTTTTGTGTAAAAATCGGGAAAATAGGTCAAGTTTGGATTGCTGTAGCAGCCAAAAAATGACCCTGTATAAATGTTAATTTTTTTTATTGTCAATTGGTCCTTTGTGAATCAGAACATGCAATTTTTATTCACCTATCGCGAACAGTTCAGATTTTCTCAATTTTTCCGCGAAGGTCCAGATTTTTCAATTTTCCATAGACCATAACTGAAAAATAATTGTTTCACAGAAAAAATGTTGGCATATTCTAAATCTACGCTGTCGAATAAGTAAATGGTACATTTTTAATCTGCAAAAGAAATTGCCCATGTAAAGGGTTTTCCAATAAAAGGTGTTATTTTGAACAGCCGAATATTTCGGTAGATGTCACGTTTGAAGCTGTCATTTTTTGACATTTGACAAGTAGAAACTACGCTATTAATGAAAATGGAACGATACACACTTCAAGAACGCATTGAAATTATTAAAATTCACTATAAAATGAGGAAAATTTGGTAGAGACGGTTCGTAAAACTCGAACATTTTTGGGTCGTCGTGAAGCACCTTGTCGGACCGCAATAAAGAAACTGGTGGAAAAATTCGAGATGTTGGGACAACTAAAGTGATATGAGGAATAAAACCCGTGCACGTCGCTCAAGAACAGCCGAGAATATTGCTGCTGTAGCCTAAAGTGTGGAAGAAAACCCAGGTTTGTCCATTCCTCGTCGTTCGAGATGATTAATGATTTTTATTGCCATTCCTCGTCGTTCTTTGGAATTGGGCATTTCACAAACGATTTTTTATGGCCGAAATTAGATAGTATTGACCTGGACAACGTCAACAAGATGGCACTACGTGCTATACAAGCAACGAAACCATCGATCGTTTGCGGGAAAAGTTTCTGGACCGTGTTATCTCTCGAGAGGTGATCACAATTGGCCAACGAGATCTTGTGATTTAACACCTTGCGACTTCCTTTGGGTCCACTTGAAAGAGAAGGTCTACGCCAATAGCCAAGCGTCGATTCAAGACTTCAAAGATGGAATTCGTGAGGCTTCGAGGACATAGAGCAGCCACATTGCGATTTGGTTATGGAAAATTTCATTGAAAGGATATGGTCCTGTAAGCGTGGTCGTGGTGGTCATTTGTCTGATGTTATTTTCCACTATTAACGGCATAGCTTCTTCTTTATAATGAAAAATGGCATTTTTCCTTGAATATCAAAATAACACCTCTTATTGGAAAACCCTTTATTATACATTTCGTGTACGTCAAACTGAGTTCTTATTTTGAGGTCGAAGAAAAAGAATTTCTTTCAAATTCTATCGGTCTTATAACTGTAAAAATCTTCATTATGCTTGCATAAAAGACACCCTGTTTCGTAAAATGACCATCAAATAACAGCATTTCACCGAATAGAACACGCATCAAGGTGAAACCAAAACTGAAGCAAGTCAGCCAGCGTTTCGACCGCGTCCAAAACGTTTATCGTCAGAGTTCAACCGACCCTGGTTACGAATACACGTTTATTATCGGATTATTAAATTTGCATATAGCATGCTGCAACCAGCTCTGCCATTGTCAGTTCAATCGTAGAAATAACGCGTGCGGAAATGTGCGCTGAATGCTCTCGCATAACCCGACAACCTAATGTTACAATTTCCATAGGACCAGTTCTTTTGAAAGGATTGATACATACAATTTTTTTTGATGGAACAGGAGAGGTATTCGACGTTCAAGCTTCTGGGAGGGAAACAGCACTTGATAGGACTTCGTGAACTTGAAATATGATGAAGGAATAAAAAATGTAAGAAAGCCCTGAGCAGGTGATTTTGAGCGTTCGTTTATTGGTGGAGCAATGAGGAGATTATATCAAAATTTCGTATAGGACTTGAGATTGATACTTGATATTTAAATGCAAAATCTCAGCATGATCGGAATAATATTCTGGAAATTATTCAAAAACTGAATCATGTAAAAAATTGACAATTGAAACGTTAGCGTTAGCGTAAACGTTAACGCTAACGTAAACGCTAACGTTAACGCTAAAGTTAACGCTAACGTAAACGCTTACGTTTACGCTAACGTTAACGTTAACGCTAACGTAAACGCTAACTTCAACGTAAACGCTAACGTTAACGCTCACGCAAACGCTAACGTTAACGCTACCGTTAACGCTAACGATAACGTTAACGCTAACGTTAATGAATAATGCTTGTCTAAACTGTAATGAAAATTTGAATACCGGCAGCTCTAGGTTTCATAAAAATAGAGCTTGCTTCTCAGAAATAAAATTCAAAATAAACAATTGCCTAGTTTCAACTGGATGTATTGAACAAAAAATGTAGGTACTACGCGAGTTTGGCATGTTTTGTCAAAAGTTGGCGCATTTAGTAAGGATTCCAAAATGGTATAATACTTGTTAAATTGTACCTGCCGTAGTTCAAATTTATTTTCGATTGCCTTTGAATACACTTTTTCTTAAACTGCTTTTCAGTAAAAAAGTCCAATGGATTCAAGTCCGGTGAACGGGCCGGTCACGAGATTGGACCAGAACGTCCGATCCATCTTCCGGAAAAAAATGTTACCAGAAAAAAAAAATCCAGAGAAATTTCTCCGGAAAAATTTTTTCTGTAAAAATTATTTTCCCTGGAAATTTTTTTTCTGGAAAGATAGATCGGGCGTTCTGGTCCAATCTCGTGGCCGGCCCGTTTAGCGTTTTGCTGGGAAGCAGTTCAAGAAAAAGTGTATTCAAAGGCAATCGAAAATAAATTTGAACTACGGCAGCTACAATTCACCAAGTATTATACCATTTTTTTTCAATACAGTCAGTTGAAACTAAGCAATTGTTTATTTTGAATTCTTTTTCCTGAAAAGCATGTCCTATTTGTATGAAACCTAGAGCAGCTGGTATCCAAATTTTGATTACAGTTTAGACAAGCATTATTCAAAGTTACACAGCAAAAAAAAGTTGGAAAAAAGTGATATTTGCGGCAACAAGAGCGAAAAGACTGTCACAAGGTGTGGAATTTTGCGTGTTTTTTTATATGCCCATTTTTTCAAAATCATGCAACTTAGATTTTTTTTATATCTCTCTGACAACTAGCATTACTTGCCCTTCCACCCGGTTCGGGGTTGACGTCGAGTTTTGGGACACCCTGTATGAAGCATCTGACAGCAGTGAATTAAAATGTCATTATTTCTTCGTGATTAATGGGTATTACTCGGGGTATTATTAAGGCCTAGCACAGAGACGTACAATGGACAGATTTTACAATAGTCGTGGATAAAGTTTGTAATACCATAGTCGGCATAGTCACCCCAGATTTGAGCCTCTATATCAAACGTCGTACGTTCTTGTAGTGGTCTGTAATTCACCTAGTTTGTCCATAAAGCAATGCAAATCTGATCTCATCGGACATTCATCACAACAGTGCATAGTTGAGAGTGAAATATATTATGCATTCCTGGTGGAGTAGATAGCCTCAAGCAGTAAGATAAAGCCGAGGAAAATGATTCGACCAAATGATGCCCGATTCGGAAGTTCTCAGCTCTAAGCTCGACTTGATATTTGACTCCCAAATCAGTTCTCGGTTTAGTTAGATGGCATTCTAGACACTAGAAATATTACGGACGAATATAAGAAGATGATATGTAAATTATTTGCAGCCGTCGCGTTTATTCGAAACTTTTACTCTATAGAAACCTAAATTACTTATTCCCTGGCTCATTTTCATATCCTGTGTCATGTTTTATTCCGAGGCATTTCGGATTCAATAGAGTCTGGCAGTTTCTTCGACAATGGACGCCGAAGAAAATGAGGAAGTTCATCAGGGTAAGCCTATTCTGTAAAGAAAGAGACATAATCAAATTAATTTGTTTTCTTTTGTCTGCTCCTGGGGTATTGATGCGCTAGGAGATAGGTATCTGGAAATTAAATCCAGAACTGAAATTTCTGAAAATTGATATCGGAGTTATGCGATCTTATTTGAAATTGAAAACTTGTTCGTAATGGAGTTTGATTCTGGGAATGCAGAAATTGAGTATTTCTTTTGAATACAGGATGTTTGGGTCACTGAAGATTGAAGTCGCATCTCTGTTATCTATGGATATTTAATAGAAGTATCACTTGGAAAAGCTGTTCATTATAGTGTCTATCTTGAAATGTTGCAGAATATTATATCGTCTCCTTCAGAAAATATCTTTCTATAATTATGAATATCTTCCGGGAATCTGCATCTCCATGAGCTTGAAAAAAATTTGAGAAAAGCCCTGAGTAGGAGCTTTTGAGCGCTCGTTCTTTGGTGGGGCAATAAGACAATTACCTCAAAATTTTATATTGATACCAAATATATAAGTAAATGCAAAATCTCAGCACAATCAGACTTATATTCTGGAAATTATTTAGATAATGAAACATAAAAAAAATATAAATGAAAAAAATTAAATTCTATAGTTCTGATGATACGATCCTCTTGAAATTTTGCATGAATATTCAGTATATCAGTTTTCATTCACAAAATAAATTTCATCTGCATCTGATATTCTGTTATCGAAATATAAAGATTCTTTCTTCTCAATATTCCGATTGAATTTTCTGTGGTTCTGTTAACACTATGGCTACAA
Organism: Propylea japonica; assembly: GCA_013421045.1. Lineage (NCBI taxonomy): Eukaryota > Metazoa > Arthropoda > Insecta > Coleoptera > Coccinellidae > Propylea > Propylea japonica. The sequence goes on from CM024241.1 coordinate 98,915,354, forward strand.
AATTTTGCATGGGAATTCAGTAATCAGTTTTCATTCACAAACGAAATTTCACTCGAATCGGATATCTTGTAATTCAAATACAAAGATTCTTATTTTTAATATTCCAATTGAATTTTCTAAAATTCTGTTAACCCTATGGCCAACGAAATTTTCGATGGACATTCAGTATATCAATCCCCATTCATAAAATATGGTTTACTTGAATCGGTTATTCTGTTATGGAAATATAGAGATTCTTCTTTTCAATATTCCAATTGAATTTTTTATGGTTCTGTTAAAACTACGACCAAAAAATTTTGCATGAAAATTCAGTACAACAGTCTTCATTCACAAAATAAATTTCATCCGAATCGAATATTTTTAATGGAGATATGAAGTTTCTTCTTTTCAATATTCTAAGTAAACATCATAGACAAACTAAAAAATTAGATGAGCCACTCGTATATTCCGCGCCATTTGTCGGAGGAAGAGACTAATACAGGAAAAAATTATTTTCAATTTGATAGTTAGATGTCGTTGCATTCATGGAAATCCTATCGAGAAAATAGTAAGTATGTAAAATCATTATTATCAAAAAACCTTTGAATTGTCAACTGACACAAGGAGTGGTTTGACACGTTCTTTTTGAAATATAATAAATTTCGATATGCCTGCAAGAGTGAAGACGTGCTGTGTTATTGGATGTGAAAATCGAGATGCAAGAAGGTAATTATACAATATATATTATATATATTCTGTAACCTATAAGAATTAAGAAGTTTTCGAAAAAGTTTTTCATGTATTGAATAAGTTTACTCGGTAAATACTCATATTTTGTATTATTGAATTGATTATTGTTAGTTTTTGAAAATGTTTTCAATGCAATTATTAGTTTATTGATTAGATATTTATGAAATAAATCTGTATTTTCAATTGGTGATACCTATTTCAGTTAATAAATTTTTATTCTATCCAGAATTTGATTATTGATCCTCATTTCTCGATTCCAAAAGAAAATCAGATGAAAGTTCGTTGCAGGTAGGTATTATTTTCATGAAAATAAATTTCCTCACTCATCGATAACTTGCACGAATCCATTTCTGATTTCCTTTTGGAAATTGAATTTCAAAAAACTTTTTGCCTCTTGTATATGGGTGTACCTACCTATTCAAAAGGTGCACTACAGAATTCTTTTTGAGGCAACTTTACGATACAGATTCCTTTTTCAATTGAGCTTTTTTCACGAATTAGTAATGTTGTACAAAAACAGATGGCGTTGAAGCTTGTTCTACTAGTGTCTCATCTATTCTCCGTTCAGTTAGTCTATGGTAAACATTATATCTCGTCTGTCAAGCCTAATGACATTCAGCACGAATGCAGTGCCTTCCCCTGTATATAAACCAATGTACTTAAGCGTAAAGATACTTTCCAAGCTGTTTTATGCCAGAATAACGAACTAAATGATCAGGTGCGATCGGTTCAAATGGATCTTTTATTTATATTACATCTGCAGTCCGCGCACTGATGAACGACCGAAACTGGAGACCATAAAAACCGGATTGCGTCATAAAGTCGCGAAATTTCGCGTAGGCGATAGTTTCGTCGAATCTATGGCGCATTCGAACACAGAACTATTCGGAAATTAAGCCTCGTGCAACTTGTCAACTACGGAATGAATGACATTTACGCGCAATACATTTTACCAGAAATCCATTAGGAGAATTTATGTTTTCCGGCTTTGCAAGTTATTGGTATATTCGGACAGATTTTTCATTTCATTATGACTTTTATTTATGAAACATTGAGGAGGCTGACTTTTCGCTGAAAATGACGATGTCATTTCGGCCAGAGAATGTTTAGAAAGTGTTTATGATCTATCGACGGATATTGAGGGATGTTATATCGACCCGACTCAGTTTTTTGGCTAATTCGAAGTTGTAGAGCACAAATAAGTAATTATTTTTCTCCTGAGAGAATTATATCGCCAAATAATCGACATTTTGTGAAAATTCTGAACGCTTGCAGATATCGATTAGGAAGTATATTTTTCTGATTCAGCTACCTCGAAAACCCTTAAAACATACTGAACACAATAAAGTCTGTCATAAATTTCAAATTATTTCAGTTTATAGATTTTGCATTCTTCATTTTCGAGTTGCGTTCGAGAGCGCCTGCGTCATGCAGTTCGCTTCGGATCGATGAATTTTTAACTTCAATCGATTCATTAGACCGAGCTTAACAATTATCAGTAAGAATCGTTTATGTTGATTCCGCAGAATTTTTGCAAAATGCTGAAATATAGCGTTTTAAGGGGGTCAACCCCTTAGGCATTTTTCGTCCAAAATTTCAAAATTTTGTATGGTCATTTAATGTGCTTATATTGAAGTGTACCACATGCTGAAAAAAAATTTGCAATTCATATTTGATTCCGGTTCTTCAAACCGAAATCATGGGAGTTTGAAATATCGAGTTTTTGAGGAAATGCAATTTGAACGGTGGAATTCTGAACGCTTCTAGATATCGATTCGAAAGTATTTTTTTCTGATTCAGCTACCTCGAAAACCTATGAAAACATACCAAACATAATAATATCTCCCCTACTTCTCAAATTATTTCAGTATATAGATTTTGCATTTTTCATTTTCGAGTTGCGTTCGAGAGCACCTGCGTCATGCAGTTCGCTTCAGATCGATGAATTTTCAACTTTAATCGATTCATTAGACCGACCTTAACAATTATCAGTAGAAATCGTTTCTGTAGATCCCGCATAATTCTCGCAAAATGCTGATATATAGCGTTTTAGGGGGGGTCAACCCCTTAGGCATTTTTCGTCCAAAATTTCAAAATTTTGGATGGTCATTTTATGTGCTTATATTGAAGGGGACTACCTACTGAAAAAGAATATGCAATTCATATTCGATTCCGGCTGTTCAAACGGAAATTATGAGAGTTTGAAATATCGAGTTTTTGAAAAAATGCCATTTGAACGGTGAAATTCTAAACGCTTCTAGATATGGATTCGAAAGTATTTTTTTCTGATTCAGCTACCTCGAAAACCTATGAAAACATACCAAACCCAACAATATCTCCCCAAGTTTTTAAATTATTTCAGTATATAGATTTTGCATTTTTCATTTTCGAGTTGCGTTCGAGAGCACCTGCGTCATGCAGTTCGCTTCGGATCGATGAATTTTCAACTTTAATCGATTCATTAGACCGACCTTAACAATTATCAGTAGAAATCGTTTCTGTAGATCCCGCACAATTCTCGCAAAATGCTGAAATATAGCGTTTTAGGGGGGGTCAACCCCTTAGGCATTTTTCGTCCAAAATTTCAAAATTTTGGATGGTCATTTTATGTGCTTATATCAAAGGGGACTACATACTGAAGAAGAATTTGCAATTCATTTTCGATCCCGGCTCTTCAAACGGAAATTATGAGAGTTTTAAATATCGAGTTTTTGAAAAAATGCCATTTGAACGGTGAAATTCTAAACGCTTCTAGATATGGATTCGAAAGTAATGTTTTCTGATTCAGCTACCTCGAAAACCTATGAAAACATACCAAACCCAACAATATCTCCCCAAATTTTCAAATTATTTCAGTATATAGATTTTGCATTTTTCATTTTCGAGTTGCGTTCGAGAGCACCTGCGTCATGCAGTTCGCTTCAGATCGATGAATTTTCAACTTTAATCGATTCATTAGACCGACCTTAACAATTATCAGTAGAAATCGTTTCTGTAGATCCCGCACAATTCTCGCAAAATGCTGAAATATAGCGTTTTAGGGGGGGTCAACCCCTTAGGCATTTTTCGTCCAAAATTTCAAAATTTTGGATGGTCATTTTATGTGCTTATATTAAAGGGGACTACCTACTGAAAAAGAATATGCAATTCATATTCGATTCCGGCTGTTCAAACGGAAATTATGAGAGTTTGAAATATCGAGTTTTTGAAAAAATGCCATTTGAACGGTGAAATTCTAAACGCTTCTAGATATCGATTCGAAAGTATTTTTTTCTAATTCAGCTACCTCGAAAACCTATGAAAACATACCAAACATAATAATATCTACCCTACTTTTCAAATTATTTCAGTATTTAGATTTTGCATTTTTCATTTTCGAGTTGCGTTCGAGAGCGCCTGCGTCATGCAATTCGCTTCGGATCGATGAATTTTCAACTTTAACCGATTCATTGGACCGACCTTAACAATTATCAGTAGAAATCGTTTCTGTAGATCCCGCACAATTCTCGCAAAATGCTGAAATATAGCGTTTTAGGGGGGGTCAACCCCTTAGGCATTTTTCGTCCAAAATTTCAAAATTTTGGATGGTCATTTTATGTGCTTATATTAAAGGGGACTACCTACTGAAAAAGAATATGCAATTCATATTCGATTCCGGCTGTTCAAACGGAAATTATGAGAGTTTGAAATATCGAGTTTTTGAAAAAATGCCATTTGAACGGTGAAATTCTAAACGCTTCTAGATATGGATTCGAAAGTATTTTTTTCTGATTCAGCTACCTCGAAAACCTATGAAAACATACCAAGCCAACAATATCTCCCCAAGTTTTTAAATTATTTCAGTATATAGATTTTGAATTTTTCATTTTCGAGTTGCGTTCGATAGCACCTGCGTCATGCAGTTCGCTTCGGATCGATGAATTTTCAACTTTAACCGATTCATTGGACCGACCTTAACAATTATCAGTAGAAATCGTTTCTGTAGATCCCGCACAATTCTCGCAAAATGCTGAAATATAGCGTTTTAGGGAGGGTCAACCCCTTAGGCATTTTTCGTCCAAAATTTCAAAATTTTGGATGGTCATTTTATGTGCTTATATTAAAGGGGACTACCTACTGAAAAAGAATATGCAATTCATATTCGATTCCGGCTGTTCAAAAGGAAATTATGAGAGTTTGAAATATCGAGTTTTTAAAAAAATGCCATTTGAACGGTGAAATTCTAAACGCTTCTAGATATGGATTCGAAAGTATTTTTTCTGATTCAGCTACCTCGAAAACCTATGAAAACATACCAAGCCAACAATATCTCCCCAAGTTTTTAAATTATTTCAGTATATAGATTTTGAATTTTTCATTTTCGAGTTGCGTTCGATAGCACCTGCGTCATGCAGTTCGCTTCGGATCGATGAATTTTCAACTTTAATCGATTCATTAGACCGACCTTAACAATTATCAGTAGAAATCGTTTCTGTAGATCCCGCACAATTCTCGCTAAATGCTGAAATATAGCGTTTTAGGGGGGGTCAACCCCTTAGGCATTTTTCGTCCAAAATTTCAAAATTTTGGATGGTCATTTTATGTGCTTATATTAAAGGGCACTACCTACTGAAAAAGAATATGCAACTCATATTCGTTTCCGGCTGTTCAAAAGGAAATTATGAGAGTTTGAAATATCGAGTTTTTGAAAAAATGCCATTTGAACGGTGAAATTCTAAACGCTTCTAGATATGGATTCGAAAGTATTTTTTTCTGATTCAGCTACCTCGAAAACCTATGAAAACATACCAAACCCAACAATATCTCCCCAAGTTTTTAAATTATTTCAGTATATAGATTTTGCATTTTTCATTTTCGAGTTGTGTTCGAGAGCACCTGCGTCATGCAGTTCGCTTCGGATCGATAAATTTTCAACTTTAATCGATTCATTAGACCGACCTTAACAATTATCAGTAGAAATCGTTCCTGTAGATCCCGCACAATTCTCGCAAAATGCTGATATATAGCGTTTTAGGGGGCAATTAAAAAAACTTACTTTCTTCATTTCTCCCCTTACCTTTGTTTATTTCCTCATGTGGACCTGCGTTCACCCCCAAGTTATGTTTTATTTCCCTCATTTTATGCATTCCCGTAATAACGCAACTTCCCTGTTTGTTCGCAATTGTGAATGTGATTTATTATTAGAACATAAACAACTGCAGCAGCGAATATCTCCAGGCATGTAAGTAATTATTCGATATTTTCCATCGCTTCGCCAACTACAGCGTTGTTGCTTGGAAAACCAGAGTTTTATATGATTATTTCATGTTTTTTCGTGTTATTCGTGTTCTGAGAACATCTGTGGCGTGAAACAAAGTTTTCTATACTGAAAAATTCATTAGGAAAATGCAGTTTCGTTTATGTGGACATTTTTACTGGAGCATTGTCTCATTATATGAAAAAAACTGTTTTATTCACGACTACTATATAATCTAGCCATTCTACTTCTGTGGGCTCGGCCAAAATAATATCCATCAATCACAAGTGATAAAATGCTGCCAGATTCTTCACAGATTTATCTTTGGTATAATATTCTTTAAATTGGTATTTTTTCAGTATTTTTAAGTACTGCAACAAACGAATATGAGTATACCTTGTCAATCGAGGGCCAAATCTACTTTTATTATATCAATTAAATCATTTTTTATTACTAAATATATAATGAACAGTTCTCCGAAAATTTCTCATGTGTCAACTTGACTTTTTTCACGCTTGTCATAATAGGGTCTTGTCGCGGTCGCCAAATATTGAAATCTTTAAGAAATACACTGCTCAACAATTGATAGGGATCACTTACTTGTTCTAAATTTATTTCTGAAATATTCGCTCCAAGATTATAAATTTAGTCAGATATCAGAGTATTTTCAGTTGATTATATGGTTCACTTGAGAAAAGAATGAAAAAATGGAAAGTTGGAGAAAAACTTTATTAGGAACACTCAAAATTCTGTGTTTGAATAACATAAAAATGTTATGATGAAACCACAAGAAGGCTGAAGTTTCGGTTAAGCTAGTACCTAGTTGGTCCCCCACGAGCTCGTCACAAGCATTCTACTCTACGAGGCATACTTTCGATCAAACGATTTATAAAATTTTGGGGCAAATTCGTCCTAATATCCCGTAAAGCGTTAGAAAGGTCCTCCAGGTAATTGATCGGTTGTTCTAAGGTTGACAATTGTCTAGATATCTCAGACCAGACATATTCAATGCAATTCATATCTGGAGAGCGAGCTGGCCAGTTCATCCTATCAATAGCATGAGTTTATAGCGCTTCATTAACCAGACGACTACGGTGTGGATGGGCATTATCGTCAAATAAAATGAAATTCACTCGTTGCATAATATACTAATATTTGTGCCAAAATTTAAGTGTACTAAAATGAAAAAGGAACACATTACATTGTCATTCTGAATTTCAAAAATTGAAGTATCCAACCTGTACAAAACAAACGCAATGTGAAAGAAATTGTATTATTTGCTGTCCTGTATACCAACTGAACTAAAACCACGATTTTGGCTAGTTTCCACGAAACCTTGGAACTGGATCGATAGCTAATTCATCCTATATACCTTCAATATAAAAAGTGGAAAAGATAATTGAAAAATCCTCGTTAAATAATTCATTTCGAAATTGGGGAATTTATGATACACGTTGTAATGAATTCATTTCATTTTTTCGATTCGCATGACTATGAATCATTTCAATATTTTCACTGGTGGAATTTTTTCGTTTTATCATGATTGTGTTTTATGAAATATCACGATGTTTTTTCAAATTATAATATTTGATGTGTTTTGTTCTCTACACTCTACAGGATGTCCAGTGAGAAGAGGTTTCAAATTCAAAATCTCGTTTTTCAATTGACGAAAATGAGATTTCTTTATGAGTTATGTACAATACTTTACAATATTCTTTCAGTGTTATAGGATAATCTTTTGGAAAAACAGTCCTGGAATTACTCAGGCCAAAAAATATGTGATGATTTCATCTATCTATACAGGTGTCCCGTAATTAGACCGACAAACTTCTAGTGGACATTATAGATCGTATTTCAGACAGATTCGACCCAAATCATATAATGCAAAATTGCTTCGTTAAGGAGCTGGTGCCCTTTGAAGATGACGTCCTGTCCACACTTTTTGCCACATATTCGCAAAACGGAGTTACATAAAGTGCTGAAAGATAACACATTGGCTAATATCAAGAATTCGCATCGATTAGATTGAGTACATTTCTTTCATGTCAAGCACAATCGTATCATTTGGGGGGGTGGGGCCAAGGTTATTTTTAGTTGAAACTTTTTAACTTTCATTATTTCGCAAGATTCATATTCATTAACTCTGATGTTTTTTCTTGAAAAAAGATGCCTAACCATTATCAAGTGAAAATAAATTAACAAAAAAGTGAACATTGAGTACTTAGTGAAAAGAGAGAAAATTTCAAATCTATGTTTTTCAGAAATGGTGCATCTGGGCGTTATTATCTTTTTTCAAGAAAAAACATCAGAGTTTATGAATATGATGTAAATCTCGTGAAATAATGAAAGTTAAAAAAGTTTCAACTAAAAAAACCCTTCGCCCCCCCAAATGATACGATTGTGCTTGACATAAAAGAAATGCACTCAAACTAATCGATGCGTATTCTTGATATTAGCCAATGTGTAAACTTTCAGCACTTTATGTAACTCCGTTTTGCGAATATGTGGCAAAAAGTGTGGATAGGACGTCATCTTCAAAGGGCACCAGCTCCTTAACGAAGCAATTTTTCATTATATGATATGGATCGAATCTGTCTAAAATACGATCCTTAATATCCACTAGAAGTTAGTCGGTCTAATTACAGGACACCCTGTATATCAGTCAGTATATGAGATTTGCAGGCTTTATGGATCAAAAGCAGAAACAGCTGAACTCACGTTATAAAGGTGTCCCAGAACAGGCTGGCCAAAAAACAATTCTTATGGAAAAACCAGTCCTGATCTTCCCAGTTTAAATAATATTAATAATTGTTTTCTTTTATAATTATTGTTATATCAACGAATAGATCAAAGGAATAGAACAAAATAAGCTGATTATAGATTCGACAACAATCACACATAAAAAAGGTGATTTCAAACTCATTAAACATAATTTTCTTGAAAGATTTCGTCCAACTGTATCCCTCAGTCAAGTTCTCACTGCTGCTACAACTCAATCTTACTCGATATCGATTCTAATGGCTCTTGTATTCTGATTTCACCACTTGATAAGCAGAACGCATCATTTCCCCGAGATTTTCAGATATCGTACGCGTTTTCCATCACGCGAACACCCGAACGATCGGGAAAGTCAGTGGCGGCACGAACTGATAGCCCGGCATCGGACCTAAATATAATTCTTTCCTTGTCTGCTTCGCATTTGGACATTCACAATATCAACAGCCTCACTTAACTTCGCCAACTGTATGAACTTATATTTAAATTTTTTTTCTGTCGATCTCAAAATAAAGACTGAGTTTGACATAGGTGAAATTTATCATTAATGACCTATTTCATTGCACGATTTCTACTATTTCAATGGGCATTTGTCACGTAGCAAAATGGCGAATGCGCCGGTGTTTTCCATGCAGGATTTTTTTATTGTGTTGTATTTTCATTTAATTTTTTCACTTCTAGAGGAATTTTAGCTTGTCTTTGAGATTGTCGTTAGTATAGTCAATCTTCAGTTATTTTCGAGATCCAGAAAAGATAAATCGGGAGAAATGACAACGATACTTATGAAAATATAATTTTCAGTTGATTCGTATGATTCTTTTTCACACATATGATGAATATTATTGATTTTGTACGATTTTAGATTATCTCATTGAATCAATTTGATGTTTGAAAAATAAAAAGACGTATATTTTGTGTTCAAAATGTATTTTGTGTTCAAAACGTATTCTGTGGACGCATATTTCATCTCGACATTCGATATACGTTGAATACGTTGCATTTTAGTTTGTAGACTGCATGTTTAGATAACAACATTTATGATATAGTTTAAATCTGAACAAGTAGACTTAGATTGTTATTGTTTGTTTTATATTTTTAAGCAATTTAATTAATGAGGTAAATTTCTGTTTTAATTTGTAAGTTATCGTATCACCAAATATGCTGCTTTTCTATTTTTAGTCATGATGAAGGACAACAAAATTCTGTTTTTCAGAAAATACAATGTGACAAATGTTTCCTTTTACTGTCAATTAAGGTCCAACATAACCACGACATTTTCTACACTATTATGGAATATTTGCTGAAAATATAAGCCTTTCACGTAGATTATCCAGGTATATAGAATTCTGGAAAGTTATTTAAAATTTTCCATGAATTCTGTGTTCAATTCTGAACTTTGAAAATATGTTTTCAAATAGATAGAAATAGAACAACATATGCAAAAATACAGGGAAATTCCTACACATAACTGAAAGGTTACAAATTCTAATTATCTATTGATGACGATATTAATTTAGCCATATTATTCAGGAATACAATAACTGACAAAATCCTATTCAAATTCTCTGTGAAAATATCTAACAATACGTATTCTATACAAGCCTGATACGTATCTGTATTCTGGCCCCATCTTTTCTTCCTGCGTGCCCTTTTGGCAGCAAAGCAGGACGAGTTGGCGCCAGAAGACGTCATCGTGGAATAAGGCGCCAGCCAGACGCGGCAAGGGTGCTGGGAATGAATCTATGTATCCTGCGGATCTTCCGTTTTACGTTTCTCAACTTGCGGGCGAGGTAGCGAAATATGTGCTTCTTCTGATCAAAATTGCTGCTCTTAAATGGAAATTTTATAAGTATGATCATCAGTTACAATCTGGTCTGATCTGAATTCACACAGGTCTCCCTTATCAACTTTTTATCTTTCATCAATTATTTCTATAGAATAAACATGTAGGCTATCAAATTATATCAAAATAGCGACCCGCCCCGGCTTCGCACAGTAATTCGATCCAAGTAAAACTGTTAAATAAAGACAGTTGCATCAGAATTTTATCATAAATTCCCTAAAGTGTGGCGCCTACCGACCCTCTTAGTTAGAAAAGTGATCAAATACTAACTTGAAGTCTTAGTAACACTCAGTTAAAAAAAAACATCAAAATCATTTCAGTAGCTATGGCGTCATGCGCTTCTTGACACGATCAAACTAGATTTCCGCGGGAATGAGGTATTTTCCCGCCGTAAAAGTAGCCTGTGTCCGTGCCTAGGATCCTATCTTCATATTAACCAAGTCTTATGAAAATCCGTTCAGAGGTTAAGGCGTGAATGAGGTAAACTTTTAAAAACCATAAAAAAATCACTAACTCAATTCAGTTTTCTGCCTACTTCCTACCTCCTAAGAACGATGGCGTGATTATTTATAGCCTATGACCATTTCTAGGTTATCATCTAACACCATACCAAATTTCATCAAAATCCGTTCAGCCGCTTAGGCGTGAAAGAGTAACAGTATGGATAGTATGGATATTAAGTTTCATTAACTAAACTGAGTCACCAGTCACGGAATGCCTTGGCATTGCTAGCCTGGGGAGGGAATGCCTTAGACGAGAAACTTGTAAGAGTGAGGAACTAGCCTCGTTGAAGCCTTCACAATTATTAGATTTCATTAGATCTCTGGAACTGGAAGGCGCGCTGTGAAGGGTTTGGACAGAACAGCTCTGTAAGAGGGCACAATAGACCTTAAACTAACTAACTAACTAACACAACTGAGTGGGATTAGTTATATTATCAATGAAAAAATTGAGAAAAGCTCTGAGCAAGTGCTTTTGAGCACTCGTTCGTTGTATAGCATGCTAGTATATAAATGTTAAATTTCAGCTCGCTCTGAATTATATTTTGGAAATTATTAAAAAAATTAAATATGTAAAAAATCAATCATTGGAAAAAATTGAATTCCATGGTTGGGATGATGCGGTCCGCTTGAAATTTTGCACGAACATTCAATATATCAATCTCCGTTCACAAAATTAATTTCATACGAATCGGATATGTTGATATGGAAATATAGAGATTCTTCTTTTCAATATTCCAAACGAATTTTTCATGGTTCGGTTTACAGTATGGCCACTAAATTTTGCATAAGGGTTATCATGAGCATCTCGCATGTGGCTGCAACATTTCATTTCGATTGGTTTCGTTCTGTCTGTGATATTGAGGAACAAAAATTTTGAATGGCCATATTTTATGGAACTCCCTGTACGATTTGTCTGGTTTGGGAACTGAACGAACCCTAAAAATCAGACAATTTTTCTAAAAGTTATCGTGCTCACAGCCGGACGACTCCACAGAGATAATTGAATTTGACCACGGATTCGTCATCAGTAAGTATCGTGTTAGACCATTTTCGGGTGAAATCATACATAGAAATAGGGAGAATCTTGCATTAAAATGGGTAATTATTTATCAATTTTGTGTACATTAAACTAAGCATTTATTTTGAGGGCGATGAAAAAACAATTCATTTCATAACGAATTAATTTTTTGCGAATTAAAAATTAACCGACGCATTCGCCATTTTGCACCACAAGAAATCCTCTCTACCAGATGAGATTTTCCAATTCATTCTATTTATAATTCACCAACAATTACATTTTCCGCCGACCTCGAAATGAAAGGTGATTTTTACGTGTACGAAATTGATCATTAATGACCCATTTTAATGCTAAATTTTTTGGCTATTTTAATGTGCAATCCTCATGGCAACCGTTCACAAAGTATTCAGAAGCATTACGAGAAATCTCAAAACTCTACTGGAACATATATACATAGAAATTTCATTATGACGAATGTATGTCTTGTGCAAAATGAGAATGTATTTCAATCAGAAATTCATACACAATTCAGATTTAGATCGTTGGAAAAATTTTGTAGGTAATCAACTCGGTTAATAATCGAGCGACTAATGGTCTCGAACTATTAAAGTGTTCGCTCCGCTCACGCTTTAGAATATCTTGACCATTAGTCGCTGTCTTTAATAACCTAGTTGATGAAATGACAATTTCATTGCAAATCACATCCACTCGAACAGAACCATGTTATCCAAATCACAAAATCCCCCACACTGTCAAAAAAATCCAGTAGGGAGAAAATTCCCATCATAAGAGCAGCGTAAACACAAATAAAAATAAACTCCCTTCAACTTTTGCGTTCCCCTTCACAGATTTCGCAACGAATCAATTGTTAGTACATTAAAGACATCAATTGAATCATCCTTTTCTCCTAGCCGAATACTATTTCGGGAATAAATCCACTTTGGAATTTCTCTGGCTTGGAATATAATTCAATTCGATGCTGTAACTTCGTTAGGTCTTGGAATGTGTGAGAATCAACCGGTCTAGAGTCGCTTAGCGTTAGAAACCCAATTCCAAATCGATTTTTCACTTCCTGATTCGAGATTGCGGCAATGCATTGATACATTTTATTCTTGGAAGACGGGCAGATCCATAGGGAGAATAATAGAAGCGTTCGGAGTCGAAATACTAGAGAATACGGTGATTTTAGAAACTAAACTTTGACATGAGTTGTCACTAGCTTTTATGCTCTTGTTGCTAGGGAAGCAGCTTGCTTAAGTTTCGTCCGAATGTCTGTAAGACTCGTATTTTGAGCTGAGAGTGCATTCAAACGATTCAGTAGGGTTAAGTGATGAAAAATCCGAGGTAAAAATCAATTCTTGGACTTTTAAACGGGAGTAGCTAGATATGTGACATTTTCAGAGAATGTACTGTTATGGTATCATGAAATTATATTCTTTTCATTTTTAATTTTAATTGGGTGTGAAATAACACGATCCAACAATTTCCTAAGATAATTTGTAATGATATAATATGACTCTTTTCAGGGTGGATTTCATGGGAAACAATTTCGTGACATTTCTTTATTTATTTTTTTCTTACTGACAATTCACTTCCATGGAAACATTCATCTCAAAGTGTCGTGAGTCGGGCTTGGAAAAGGTTCATCCAAAACGACTCAGTAGCTTATGTTCATGGGGGAGGTCGGCAGCGCAGTACAACAGTTGCCCAAGATCGTCTTTTGATCCTCAATGCTAGGAGAAATTCCACTTACCCGGCGTCGCGGCTCAATAGATCACTGAGAGTTGCAACAGGAGTTCCAATTTCGAACCAGACTGTAAGACGACTACATGTTCGTAGTTTGAGAGCACGTAGGAGGGTACAACATCCCCGTTTGAATAGGGAACACCGGGTTTATCGACGGCAATGGGCTGAGGAGCACCGCAATTGGACACTTGAAGATTGGAGCCGATGTTTATTTACGGATGAGTCTAGATTTCGTTTGGTCAACTCCGATGGACGTATTCTTGCTTGAAGGGAAAGAGGTCGAAGGTATGCAGAACAATTTATGGTACCCAAAACAGCTTTTGGCGGAGGTTCTATATGTGTATGGGGAGGCATTTGTTTGAACCAACGCACAGAGTTGGTTGTTCTGCAGAACAACACCATGACAAGCCAGAGATATCACGATATGATTATTGAACACATAATTGTTCCGTTTGCGGCTGCCGTGGGCGAGAATTTCATTTTAATTGACGATAATGCCCGTCCACACAGTAGTCGTCTGGTTAATGAAGCGCTAGAAACTCATGCTATTGAAAGGATGAACTAGCCAGCTCGCTCTCCAGACATGAATTGCATCGAACATGTCTGGTCTGAGATGTCTAGACAATTGTCAACCTTAGAACAACCGATCAATAACCTGGAGGACCCTTCTAACGCTTTACGGGATATTTGGACGAATTTGCCCCAAAATTTTATAAATCGTTCGATGGGAAGTATGCCTCGTAGGGTAGAATGCTTGAGGCGAACTTGTGGGGGACCAACTAGGTACTAGCTTAACCGAAACTTCAGCCTTCTTGTGGTTTCATCATAAAATGTTTATGTTATTCAAACACAGAATTTTGAGTGTTCCTAATAAAGTCTTTTTTTCTCTCCAACTTTCCATTTTTTCATTCTTTTCTCAAGTGAACCATATTATCAACTGAAAATACTCTGATATCTGACTAAATTTATAATCTTGGAGCGAGTATTTCAGAAATAAATTTAGAATACGTAAGTGATCCCTATCAATTGTTGAGCAGTGTATCTCGGCTGCGTAAATTAAAAGGCCAAATCAATAGAAAACTTTCTGGGTTACGAGAATTTGAAAATATGCCAACCATCTTCGATTTCCAAACGCCTTCTTAAACGGTCATAGCTGACTGTCCCAGTACGTTTATTCAATTTTAAATTCAAATTTGAACATCATCAAAACTATTGTTTCTATTTTTTCTTTCGATGAAACTTGCCCTATAGTTTTTCCAACAGTTTCAGGGTCTTGATGAACTTCAGAAAAAGGAGTATTCCTTACTGAGGCATTCTACAGGGTGTCCCGTAATTAGACCGACAAACTTCTAGTGGACATTATAGATCGTATTTTGGACAGATTCGACCCAAATCATATCATGCAAAATTGCTTCGTTAAAGAGCTAGTGCCTTTGAAGATGACATCCTGTCCACAGTTTTGCCACATATTCGCAAAGCGGAGTCACATAAAGTGCTGAAAGTTTACACATTGGCTAATATCAAAAATACGCATCGATTAGATTGAGTGCATTTCTTTCATGTCAAGCACAATCGTATCATTTGGGGGGGGGTCGAAGGGTGTTTTTAGTTCAAACTTTTTTAACTTTCATCATTTCGCGAGATTTACATCATATTCATAAACTCTGATGTTTTTTCTTGAGAAAAGATGCTTTTGTATAATAACGCCCAGATGCACCATTTCTGAAAAAAATAGATTCGAAATTTTCTCTCTTTTCACTGAGTACTTAATGTTCACTTTTGTTTTGAAATTATTTTCACTTGATAATGGTTAGGTTGAAGATATAAATCAATTCTATCAAAGAAAGATCATTTTCTCTCGCCAAATTTCGATATCAATTATATGCATTCATGTTTTGCGAATATGTGGCAAAAAGTGTGGACAGGACGTTATCTTCAAAGGGCACTAGCTTCTGAACGAAGCAATTTTGCATTATATGATTTGGGTCGAATCTGTCTAAAATATGATCTATAATGTCCACTAGAAGTTTGTCGGTCTAATTACGGGACACCCTGTATATATATTCACTGGTGTTATCTCAGTTTAATTATTATGCCATTAAACGCGTAATAGAAGACACCTAACCTAATTTTCCTTGCTCTAATGGAATCGTAAACATGCTCATTCATCAACCAATCGTAAAGACAATCTTTTGTTCGACACTATCGTTACGATCTGTTGATTGCCGTGGTGTCAAGACCCCAATTAAGCGCTGATAACCCCCTGTGGTGTGAAAAGAAAGGGTTGATATTGAGAATTTTCTTCTCTCTTTACCGCAATGCGATGAAGTTTTGTAACACGCGAAGTCGTAGCAGCGGTAATTGTTGAAATTTCACGGTCTTCCAATGACGACGATGAAAAATGGCCATCTTAGGGCAATCTTTCACCAGCAGACGACGTGAGGCCGAAAACAAAAAGTTTGAGGGTAGTAATTTGGGAAAAAATTAAACGATCATGAAAACGCGATAACTCGGTTTTGCCGTACCATGGAAAATGAGTTTATTATATATAGGTTGTTCTCTCTGACTATAATAGATAAGTTGTTGTTATATCGATTGAAACTGCTGGCAGAAATTAATATATTTTATTATTTTCCTTATTGTCATAATAAATCAGAATGGAACTGAAATTCACGAGATTTATTTTGTTGGTGCGTTTTTCTTCTTTATTTCATGTTTTTGTAGAATTTTCATTACGCTCCGCTCACGCTTTAAAATATCTTGACTATTAGTCGCTGTTTTTAATAACCTAGTTGATTAAATAACTATTGTAAAATAAATGCAAATTATGTGTTTCATTTCCAGAGTAAGAAATAAATATTGTAATCAACCAAGGCATTGGAGTGAGATGGAAAGCATTTCACTGCCGCACTGGGGTGAAGTAAACAATCAGTAAGATTTGCATTTCTACAATTCCTGAATCTAATACAACATTTTCGTAATTTTGCCTTAGTTATAATTACCGGAATAGCCTTAGGCAACAATAAACTACCACCAAATCAGTAAAATAATTCAGTTCATGAACGTCAATTCGAAATAAAAATGTAAATACATCGCATCCAAAACTAAACACTAACATACGATGTTGCCAAACTGACAGAATTGTCTGTAACAGACGCAAGCTGTTAGTATCAGAGTAGGGGAGCAATAAACCAATTATCTCAATCCATACTAATATTATAAATGCGAAAGTAACTCTGTCTGTCTGTCTGTCTGTTACTCTTTCACGCCTGAACGGCTGAACGGATTTTTATGAAATTTGGTATGGTGATAGATGTTACCTAGAAATGGTCATAGGCTATAAATAATCACGCCATCGTCCTTAGGGGATAGGCAGTAGGCAGATAACTAAATTGAGTTAGTGATTTTTAGTCGTTTTTGTTGGGACTTTTGCTCTTTCACGTCTAAACGGCTGAACAGATTTTGATGAAATTTAGTAAGGTGATAGATGGTTACCTAAAAACGGATATAAAATCAAAATGATCACGTCATCGTACTTAGGGGGTAGGAAGTAGGCAGAAAACGGAATTGAGTAAGTAATTTTTTATGGTTTTTGCTGGGAGTTTTGCTCTATCATGCCCAAACGGCTGAACGGATTCTGATGAAATTTTGTCAGGTGATACATAGTAACCTAGAAAAGGATATGGGCTATTGATATTCATGCTATCGTACTTAAGGCGTAGGCAGTAGGCAGAAAACTAATTAAGTTAGTGATTTTTAATCGTTTGTTTCAAAAGTTTACCTCATTCACGCCTTAACGTCTGAACGGATTTTATAAGACTTGGTTAATATAAATATAGGCTCCTAGGCACGGACACAGGCTACTTTTTACGGCGGGAAAATACCTCATTCCCGCTGAAATCTAGCGTGATCGTGTCAAGAAGCGCATCACGCCATAGCTACTGAAATGATTTTGATGTTTTTTTTAACTGAGTGTTACTAAGACTTCAAGTTAGTATTTGATCACTTTTCTAACTTAAAGGGTCGGTAGGCGCCGTAATTTAGGGAATTTATGATAAAATGTTGATTCAACTGTCTTTATTTAACAGTTTTACTTGGTTCGAAACTTAGCGACATTCCATCACACTACTTCAGTTATAGGGTAGGAAGGTACCAAAATTCAGACTATTCAGACGTATGATTTAGATCGAAGATTCGAAGATATTATCGTGCAAAGCCGGGGCGGGTCGCTAGTCCTAGAATAATTCTTCAAAACTGCAAATCATTCATCCCAGACCACTGCTTTGAACATCAGTAACGAAAATCCAAGAGTCAATTCTCCATAAATACAAAAATTTCATCCACCCCAACAACCAATTCTTGTTTGTGTTGAAATTCCCAGCTATTGCTCTGTCTTTAGCATATACAAACAACACCTCCCAATCCAAAGTTTTCGGTTATATCCGAAGAATTCTAGAACATTCTTTTTCACGTACCATCTAGCCAATATTTCACGTCAGAATTCCTAGGAGTGCTATAGTGGTGATATCCATATACGTGCGGACACGATACTCTCAGGAATTCATCCTGATATCTGGTTGAGGTAAATGTACGGGCTCCTGTCACAGTTCGAGCTCGAGGTGCATGCTGATGTTTATCGATGAGGGAAAGTTGCATGCACGTTCGGAATGTCGGGGAGTTCACACCTGAAGATACCTAAAGGGTGAATAAATAAAACCTCGGAGTAAAGAGTAAAACTAGAGTTGCCTAAGCGCGTTTGTTATGCAGCCAAGTAGAATATGTTTATGCACGCGAACAATATTCCAGCGTCGCGAACTAGTGCCGTATGTTTATTTCGTATCGGGATAATTGTTCTACTGCACCTTTACTCTGATACTAACGACTTGCGTCTGTTAGAGACGATTCTGTCAGTTTGGCAGCATCGTATGTTAGTGTTCAGTTTCTAAGCGACGCGCGAAAGATACAAGGTATACAGTTTTCCCCTCGCGTAGCGGGCGACTCCCACTCCGCAACTAGTTTGATGCATTCGAGCCTTTTTGCTCCTGTTTGACGCCGTTTTATACCCACTAAACATTATAGGGCGGTATCGAGAGACTATACGATTTGAAGAATTTTATTTCTTCCTTAAAATGCTTTTTGTAAAATTCAAATCCGACTAGAAGCCGAGTATCACGACCTTCTTGAAAAAAGTACGTCGAATTCGGAAAACTGCGATTGTGCAAAAACTATTTATCCGACAGCTTTGTAGTTGTGCACCAATCAAGTATATGTTAATAACTACTTGAATTCAGAGCAACTTCGCTTCATCTCAAAAATTGACCTTGTTATGAATTTCGAAAAATTGATGTTTTTTTCCAGTTTTTGGACTTTTCTCGGAAACTGATTATCCGCTTGAGACGTGTCACCTCTCATTTCTTTGTTTTTGAATTCTTTACAAAAAGTGCCTCAACAGCTTTTCGATCAGATCAATACTTCACGTTTTATAAGCGAACAAGCAAAATTTTGGATTTTTTTGGCTATTTTTCGCTTCCCAAAAAAAAACCTAAGACGATTCAGGAGTGGAATTTATCATGAAAAACATGTAGAAACTACCTATTGCATGACTGCACAGTCAGATTTCAGAAAGTATTTTTGTCACGTAAAAAAACCTCTATTGCTTGGCCTAACAATGTAACAAACTTATGTTCCCGTTGAAAATTAATAAAGATAGATCCGAAGTAGTCTGCTAGTTTGATATAAATAAATATAAAAATGATAATTATGAAATTAAATCACAATTCTACCCCATGGTAGTGCAGGGTCCTCAAGAAATCAATCCAATTTATTTAACCTGGGTGACTCGCCTCAACGAGCATATTCAATTGGTCGAGTACAAGACTGTGAGAGTCGGGAACAATTTGGCGTTGCTTGAGTGTTAGGAATTTTATAATTTCCGGTGTAAATCAAACCTAAATCGCCGAAAGAATTTAATGGCCAAACCTTCGGATTTCCCAGCTGGCTTATCCAGCTATCGCAAGTCCGTTGGATCGTAAGTTGAAAAGCTTCTTTTTGCGGAGAATTCATTTTTAATGAGAAATTCTTGAGTTTAATAATTTCGTAGCGCCATGTGGCACATTATGGATATATTCATGATGTTTTATTATTGGAATTTTATCAGGAGCTTTCATACATCAAGATGATACATTTCTCCGTTGTCTGCGATATTATTAATCTGGAGAAAATAAGGGTTTATGGCCGGACGCATCCAACAGGGTTGAATGTAATTAAAAATTTCTTGGAAAATTCCGTCGGAGAATGATTTCTGATTATGAATTCTATTTTGAGAATCTTTAGGAGGAAGCTAATGGTGGTATTCTGCATTTCATCTGTAAGTTACGATACTGTAGCGTACGATTGATCTGTAACTGGCCGACTTACAGATTCGAAAATAATGCAATTCTGGAATGGTTCCTGTAACTATCTTAGTTACAGTGGTACTTTTGAACTACTTATCGATAAACATAACCTTCAATCGTAAGATTTGATCATGGAACTTTATGTATTATGAGTAAATGGTTTTGATTTGAATTTGAAAATACATTTATCTGAATGTAGTTTGCATTTGTTTGTTTCGTCTTATTAATTGAAAAGTTTATAGTTTACTGGTTCTTCAATCTGAACATGTTCACAAACTGGGCATTAGATATTTCTTCAATCTGAACATTTTCTGGGAATCCAGCATTTCAAGTGGATTCATTTGATCACGCAACCTTTTCCTTCTAATTCTCATAAAGTTCCTACTTTAAAAAAGAATGATTTTCAGGTCATGGTCATTATTGAACAATGTTTTACCTGTTATGATTTGCTTCCGATAACAATGCAATAAACAAAGCCATATTATTTTTATTCATCATGGATTTCTTATATTAAAACGTTGGTGTTCGTCCTAAAATAAACAAACCATTCAACGTAACCTCACAATATGTCATTCAATAATGCTTCCGATCACCCGTCGAGTACTAGTAAATATTTAACGATTTCTGTAAGCTACAGGTCTCTTAAAGAGGTCCAGAATTGCAATTTTCCTGTAAGCTTATGAAAAGTTCCAGATTGGCTTACAGATGAAAGCAGAATACCACCATAAGCTGTGTGTCGAATTTCGATGAAACATAAATGCTTCAATCAATTTAGGTTTGCCAGTTAAGTGAAAATATAGTCGTAGCGGTTGTTCGCAAGAAAATATTGATTTGGTTCGTGAAAGTGTTGCTGAACACCCTGAAATATCTATTAGAGAACGTTCACGATTTGGACACAAGGTTTCAGCTATGAAGCTATATAAGATTCAACTAAAAAAAACACTAAAGCCTTTAGGTTATGTAAAACGTCGTTCATCTCTCAATTTCATCAATAAACAACTTCTTAAAATATCATCATCATATTTCAGAATGTCATTGAAAACTTTAACAGAAGAGTGGACGTCTGTAGAGCTGTAAAAGTAGGCCCTTTGGCAGATGTTATTTTTCGTATATAAATGTAACAACTGATACTTCAACTAGCTAAAAAGGTCTTGAAAATGAATTCAAATTACGTGTTTTATTTTCTTAAAGAACAATGCGCAATTCAAAACACCCTTCACATTTAGGTATCGCTAAAATAAAAAGTGCTCTGACATTTCCGAATTTTTACATCGAACCCAAAACTGGATTTATTCATTACACATATTCATAAATCACTCACGGGAAATGGAATCCAGTGTAGCCTAATGAAAAAAATAGAATACTTCCATTCCAATTTAATTAATATACCTTCAATTGATATAGCTATTGATCCGTTCGTCATACAATCCAATCAAAATGTCCAGAGTTCCAATACGTACTTTTTCATACAATTATTGAAGTAACAACAATACCGAATTACACATATAGTGTATCTCTAGTTTTAAAACAGAACAGGTGTTTTAATAACGAAAATTTTCCATTTTTGTGTATAACAACGAAATGATTTCATCATCATGGAAAATGAATTCGCCTGAAAAGCGAACTCTGTTATATATTATGATTTTCCATATGGAAAACGATACTTTGATATAACCATAGAAAACTATTCAATGGGTTCTGCTTTTCGATTGAATGAATTCAATTGTCCCTTGTGTTGAAGACTTTCCTTTCATTAAAATGACCAACTTTTTCATTCCAAAAATAACTTTGATTTAACACCTTGCGACTTCTTCCTTTGGAGCCAAGTGAAAGGGAAGATCTACACCAATAGCCCAGCGTCGATTCAAGACCTCAAAGTTGGAATTCGTAAGGCTATCGAGGACATAGGGCAGCCACTTTGCGATTTGGTTATGGAAAATTTCATTTAAAGGATAATGTCCTGTAAGCGTGGTCGTGGTGTTCATTTGCCTGATGTTATTTTCCACTATTAACGGGATAGCTTCTTTTTTATAATGAAACAAACATCCGATCATTCATATTGAAAAATGGCATTTTTCTTTGAATATCAAAATAACACCTTCAGTTGTCCGTCAGAGGTCTCCAATCCAGAGAAGACCAATTCTTCAATTGAAATAACCGAGTTGTTGAACAATTAATTCATACACCCAGTGATTGAAATTGATATCTCTCCTACCAATCCTGCGAATACGTGTCGCACTTCCTAGAATAACACATCAGCAACAATTATATTTGCAACGTTTGAGGTGAAATGGCTCATGCTCGAGTTACAAACGCATTATTGAGGACTGATTGAATGCAGCGACGTATTATCAGGTTCAATGCGGTATTGATTTCGTCTTGTGTGAATCATTATTGGCACCCAAGTATGAGAGAATTGCCGTTTATTACCAGAATTGGCCAATCAGAGCTGGCCAGTTAACTGGTCAATAGGAAATTAACGCTTCAGAAATTGGTTTTAATTGTAGGTTGCAACGTCTTGCACGCCAATGCTCTTTGAAACGCCACTGGTGATGATAGAGTATACATTGACAGACTGTCAACTTTATGTCAGGCTATTTTCTCTCTATGATCTTCGAATCTGCCTGTTGTAATGAAATTTATTTGACTTCCTTTTTAACTCATCGTATGTTTCGTCTGAAATTTCTAAGTTTTAGTTTGCGAGATAAATAATATTTATTCTCGCTTTTTGGCTTGGGCCACAATCTTGGGGCTGGAGCACATTCTTTGGTTTGGACCCTATTCTTTGGCTTGGACCACATTCTTTGGCTTGGATCATATTCTTTTGCTTGGACCAATTTCTTTAGCTTGGACCACATTCTTTGGCTTAGACCACATTCTTTGGCTTGGATCATATTCTTTGGCTTGGACCAAATTCTTTGGCTTCAACTACATTTTTTGGTTTGGACCACATTCTTTGGCTTGGGTCTCATTCTTTAGGCTGGAACACATTTTTTGGCAGAAGTTTGATTTTGGACTGAAATATAAGCATTAGTTGAAGCCTGACTTTGAACTGAAATACAATAATTGGCTGAAGCTGAGTAATTTTTGGCTATTACATTTAGCTTTACTTATATTTGCTTGGAAGTTAACTTATGGCAGAGAGCTGGAAGCATACCTGTAGGCTATCGAAGCATATCCCGCTATAGAATCACTTTTTTCACTATAAAAATACAAATTTACTGCTCCAATTTAGTCTATAAATCACCTTCGAACATTCAAATAACTATTGGATCAGTTTCATTTCAGGTTTATACAATAATTAATACATAAACTTTGAAATTCTAGAGGCACCACATATTCACATATTCTAAGGAAACTCCGCCGTTTTCAATGGTAGATTTGGCACTGCCGCAGATTCTTTCTCGCGAAGATGATACGATGCATTCCTGTAAGTCCCGCCATCATTCGATAGGTCACTCGCCGAAGTTTGGAGCAGTGGTGCCAAACTTACCATGAAGAACGACAGGCTTTCCTTAGAATTTGTGGCTATGTGGTACCTTAAGAATTTCGATGTTTCTGCATTAATTATTGAATATACTTGAAATGAAACTAATCAAATAGTTACATGAATGTTCGAAGGTGATTCATACACTAAATTGGAGCAGTGAATTCATGTTTTTATAGTGAAAAAAGTGACGTGAAAATGTAATATTTATGGAACTTTGTGGGTCTATATTTTCTAAACTAAGGCACACCGCCATCTGTTGTTAAACTTATGTTGTTCAGGAAGACTCAATGAATGCAATGACACCAAAATCTATTACGAGGTGCTCCATAAAGGCAGTTTTTGGTTAGTTTACGTTTTATTTTAATACGATTAGCTCTGAACTGAAAAAATGCTTCAGTTAGTACTGATATCAATGCCTATTTCAAGGAATCACTAGAAACCTCCAAACAACTCTTCCATCCCGAAAAAACTAAAAAAAAATCCAATACAAAACCGACCGCAGTATCCGCTGTTCAGATCATTTCTCCATAAAACAAAACACAATCCAAGATACCGAGGGGTTAAATATTTATTGGTCTGCAGCCTTTGTTTGCCACATTCCCGAAGAAAATTCCCAATTTATTACCGGCTTTTTGATATTAACCGGTTCGCCGTATCAAACGATCTCCTGGGAAATTTCCACGATTTTCCGATCGTATGCCGCAGCTTTCCCGGATGGAACGTGAGAATTGTGAGCTCGCGGCTCACAATGCCTCTGGCCATTGTGCTCTTTGGAACAAAACGAACGGAAGAACTTCTGCGGTGCACTGTCGTTGCTTTCGGATTATTTAGAGTATTCTGGGAGTAGAATGAGAGTCTGTATTGCACTGGGCTTCGGACAACATGCTACCATATTCCTGGCAGAATTAGTTGGCCTCGAAACGGCTGAGAATCTTCTGCTGCAACGAGAAATTGGACTCAGTTGAATAAAAATATTTTGGGACAGTCAAGTAGCTCTTGAATCCAGCTGCTTTACATCAAAAACTGCCGAAACGTCGGCGTCGGTGCGAACAATGGAATTTCTCAAGTCTGGATAACGAGCCATTTATGGTGGTATTCTGCTTTTCATCTGTAAGTTACGATACTGTAGCGTACGAGTTGTAACTGGCCAACTTACAGATTCGTAAATAATGCAATTCTGGAATGGTTTCTGTAACTTTCTTATTTGCAGTGTCACTTTTAAACTACTCATCGCAAAACATAACCTTCAATCGTAAGATTTGATCATGGATCTTTATGTATTATGAGTAAATGGTTTTGATTTGAATTTGAAAATACATTTATCTGAAAGTAGTTTCATTTGTTTTTCATCTAATAAATTGAAAACAGGTAAGAAAAAAAATTCTTGGTTAAAATCGCTGTAGAGCATTTATAAAATTTATAGTAGGTACTCGCTGGTATATTGTCTTGACCGCTTCATTTTGTAGTCTTTGAAGTGTTTGCAGGACATATTTAGAGGCTGGACCCCCAGCAAGTAATTAGGTATGAAAGGTGCGGTTCTATAAGTTATCGTGTTTATGTCCATCCTATTCTCTCTAGTTTCTTCACAAATTCATACAACCACTCAATCTCTTCCCAAACAAAACCTATCGTGTCTTGTCGGTTTCACTCAACAATAATCAACCTTTCTATAAGCATCGATAGAGAGTTATGACGGTAGCCCATTTTTCATGCACCAGCGTAAAATCCAACAAATCGAATCATCATTTCGTTTTCGGCAGAATAAATCGATTCTGTCACGAAATACAAGCAACAATAGAGAAAGAGAAACACGCTAATATCCTCGGCCACCTGTTATATTACCTGTGGGATTTCAACGTACGTTTCACTTCGTCAATTGAGTTGAAAAATGCACAATCAACCGTACATTATGACCTCGTACGTTCCGGGGAATACGAGTTGAACTTGAACCAATTATAAACGGTCGTATGGTCAATTTATTTGACCTTACGTATTATGCTGACCGTACTTGGTTCATTTTCGTAATTGAATTAGGAATTCTGAACTGTGTTTCTCGGAAAGTGGGATTTGAATTTGCTGAAAACGTATACTTGGAAGACCTTGAAATAGTTTTGTTAAACTTTTTTTTATTGAATTGTTTGCCAAATTCAGACTTTTCTTGGAAAATCTTGAAAATAGGTCAAATTTGGAGTGCTGTATAGCAGTCAGAAAAATAATACTGTATGAAGGCAAGGTAGTTTTCATTATACAGGGTGTTTGGAAACTTGAAACATTTTTTTTTCAAAAATTGGTATCCTTCTTTCAGACCAGGATCCAAAAATTCATATTCTGATAGTGAGATCCTAAATGATTTTTCTCGGCGAATCGATTGATAGAGACCCTCTTACTTTGAGATTTCAAATGCCAACCAACAGAATTCGTGTTTTAACCAATTTGGATGTAAAATTTTCCTCTGAATCCGAATCTGTAATAAAAAATTTAAGAAAAGCCTTGAGCAGATGCTTTTGAGCGCTCGTTCATTGATGGAGCAATAATGCTATTACTCCGAAATGTTGTATAGGACTTTATATTCATGCTAAGTATACGAATGCAAAATCTCAGCACGATTGGAATTATATTCTAGAAATCATTCAAAAAATGAAATATTGAAAAAGATTCTGATGAGTCGATCCTCTTGAAATTTTGCCTGAACATTCAGTACCTATTATAATAATTTTCATTCACAAAATAAATTCCACTCTAATCGGATTTCTTGTTATGATGATATAGAAATGCTTTTTTCAATATTCCAATTGAATTTTCTATGGTTCTATGAGGCTTTTTTCAATGAGCATTTTGCACGTGGCCGCAAAATTTCATTTCGATTGGTTTCGTTTTGTGTAAATCGATTTAAAATTAATAACCCAATTCAAAAACGACTCTGTAACTTCATGTATAGACCTTAGGTCATCCTGAAATTTAAATATTGGACAATTACACTGATCAACAATTGCTAGGGATCACTTATGAACTTCTCTTCATTTGTATTTTTTTCAAGTTATCTCGTGAATATCTGTACATTATGTATATGTTCTCTAAGGAAAAAGTAAGATATTTTGAGTTGATTATATCAAAGTCTTCCTCACTTCAACGGCTCTTGTTCACAAAATTGATTATTATCTGTAGGCTGTTACAGGTGGAGTGAAAAGCAATGTGGTATTTGTTATTAAATCTGTTTTTTTCTCTCGTTCAAGCACATAAGGTGACAATAATTGAAGAAATGAGAACAATATCAGCTTATCAGTCATGCCGAGAAGACGTTTGGCTCCTGTGCAACTGGACCAAATCATACGGTGGATACAGGAAGGTTTGTTCCAGCGAGAAGTGTCCCGGCGGTTGAATGTTTCGCAATGTGTCATGAGTCGGGCTTGGAATAAGTTCATCCAAAACGACTCAGTAGCTTATGTTCATGGGGGAGGTCGGAGGCGCAGTACAACAGCTGCCCAAGATTGTCTTTGGATCCTCAATGCTCAGCTTTTGGCGGAGGCATTTGTTTGAACCAACGCACAGAGTTGGTTGTTCTGCAGAACAACACCATGACCAGCCAGAGATATCACGATATGATTATTGAACCCATAATTGTTCCGTTTGCGGCTGCCGTGGGCTAGAATTTCATTTTTATTGACGATATAATGCCCGTCCACACCGTTGTCGTCTGGTTAATAAAGCACTAGAAACTCATGCTATTGATAGGATGGACTGGCCAGCTCGCTCTCCAGACATGAATTGCATCGAATATGTCTGGTCTGAGATGTCTAGACAATTGTCAACCTTAGAACAACCGATCAATAACCTGGAGGACCTTTCTAACGCTTCACGGGATATTTGGACTAATTTGCGCCAAAATTTTATAAATCGTTTGATCGAAAGTATGCCTCGTAGGGTAGAATGCTTGAGACGAGCTCGTGGGGGACCAACTAGGTACTAGCTTAACCGAAACTTCAGCCTTCTTGTGGTTTCATCATAAAATTTTTATGTTATTTAAACACAGAATTTTGAGTGTTCCTAATAAAGTTTTTTTTCTCTCCAACTTTCCATTTTTTCATTCTTTTCTCAAGTGGACCATATTATCAACTGAAAATACTCTGATATCTGACTAATGGGGCCCACTCACTAGGAAGGAAGAATGCGCAGTTAAGTCTCTGCATGTTTGCTGTAACGCAAACGTGTGCATTCATATTGCCCACACACATACACTTTTGCGTGTTGGTTTGGATGTGCGACAAGCGTGAGATGACGTCGAAAAAAGACCTGATGTTAATGGCAGTGGCGTGTGTTGTTATTTAGGAAAAAATGTCCAAGGTATAAATATCGAACCCGACACTGTGTTGCTAAACATATGAAACGTGCAGAGACTTGTTGCCCATACACGGTCGTTTTTGGTCATTCTTCCACGTACGGGGAAGAATGCACACGCCACACGACGGAGATGAATGCGCATTCCAAATCTACGCCATACACACACACTTTTAACTGTACCACGTACAACGCGCATTCAAGTCTTCGCGCTTCCCTCTTAGTGAGTGGGCCCTTTAAGTTTATAATATTGGAGCGAATATTTCAGAAATAAATTTAGAACAAGTAAGTGATCCCTATCAATTGTTGAGCAGTGTATTTATTTGATGCTCCATAGTCTCCACTGCTTCTCCGCATGCACAAACCAGTAATAAATCCAGAATATTTCGTAACCGCATCATCCATGTGTAATTAAGCCCACTAGCTTCCCCAGTCATGGGAATTCATCAATTAGGCCGATCTGGCTGAGTCAATCTCATCACCCGGACAGGTCCTAACTAGGTCTCCGGATTGAAGACAATCATTATATTTATTCCTGAAGCCACAATACACGCGATGCGACCCGGAATTCCAGGGAAATTCACCGGTTTCCGTCCTACTCGACTGTTTGGGCTGAATTAGGTTTTGGTCAGGTTAATGATTTATACATTCAGCTGCTGCTCATTACTCATACATGAGCTGGAATGCGGAACGTCACTGTCGTGTCGACTACTGGAACGTCCAAATTGAATGAGATCATTAGCAGATGGAATGACAGCGGTTCAAATCCGGTTTACGCTGTTATTTCGACGCTGTAGCTGTTCGTAACTGTTACTGTTAGTTCAGAAAACATGCTATTGATATTTGACTAGATATTTCAAAAGTCTGAAAGCATTAAATGCATGGACCTATAATACTAACTGGACGTCGAACTTCCTTACTGTCACGTAGAAAAAAGTGAGCAAATGGCCGCCATTTGCAGTTTGGGGTGAACCACAAATATTTTGATGGTTTATGCCGTTTGTGCTCGAATTCATAGATTTATAATAGGTCCATGCTCGAATTTTGATTGAAACATAGACGTTCCTTTGAAAGAAGTTATGAAAAATGAACTCTATATATTAGTGTTCTGTGAACTCTGACATTTCGGTCTATTAATAATATAAATATTTTCGATTCTTGTGATTAGTTATTGAACAATATTGGTAATCCTATCATTTTAATTCGTCGAAATAAAATAAATAAAGGAATATTGGTAATTCTAATATTTCAATTCATAGAAAAAGTGACACCTTTCAAATTCACCCCAAACTGCAAATGACCGCCGTTTGCCTCAAAATTTTTGACAGGTTCGCCATCTAGTTAGTATAATAAATCTATGATTGAATGTATTGAACGCACAGATGGAAAAGCGGAAGTCTGATACTGGGGTTCTCAGTAATTTAGCCTTATACGAGATATGAGACCCAACTTCGAGATTTCAAATGCGAACTCCTTTTTTTAGCGCTCGTTCCACTTGACCGAGTGCTATATACAGGGTGCTTTCGGTTCCCAAATGTCGCGGTTCAGTTCGTAAACCAGCCAAATCGTATACTCCGTTCACGAAAGGTTGAGCCGTCGGTTGCCCATGGAAATTTGGCATATTCCACTGTGTATATTAAAATTTTAGGTTATGTTGTTTATTTTTTTAGTCAGATTGATACGCAATGTTGTCAATATTGCATAGAGCTCTCTAATAACTCGCAAGCTCGTCGGACGAGACCGGATACATTCGGCAACGTTGATTTTATTTTACTTCATGACAGTAAATACTGCCAACTTCAGATAAATAAAGAAACGCCTACTATGCGCTCAACCTTTCGTGAACGGACTATACATGGTATTCCAATAAATATGGCCATTCAAAATTTTTATTCCTCAACATCTCAGACAAAACGAAACCCATCGAAATGAAATGTTGCGGCCATATGCAAGATGTTCATAATAAGCTTCATGCAAAATATTGTGGCCATAGTGTGAACAGAATGCTAGAAAATTTAATTGGAATATTGAAAAGAAGAAACTCCATATTTCCATAAAATAATATCTGATTCAAATGAAATTTATTTAATAAATAAAAATTGATACACTGAATGTTCATGCAGAATTTTGTGGCCATAGTATTTACGAAACCATAAAAAATTCAATTGGAACATTGAAAAGAAGAATCTCTATATATCCATAACAGGAAAACCGATTCAGGTGAAATTTATTTTGTGAATCGAAACTGATATACTGAATGTTCATGCAAAATTTCAAGAGGATTGCATTATCACAACCATAGAACTTAATTTTTGTTTTTATTTATTTTTTTTATTTTTTGAATGATTTCCAGAATATAATTCCGAGTGTGCGGAGATTCTGCATTTATATATTTGGTATTAATCTCTAATCCCATATAAAATTCTGAAGCAATAGTCTTATTGCTCCTTAAAAAAAATTTTTTTCTTTCCTGAAATAATAATAACAAACACTTCTTCAGAACGAACGAGTCTATCCTTTAATGCGACATTATACTCAGTCTTGTGTAAACGCATCGTTTTAAAAATAGAATTTCACTGGAATGAAAATTTAATTGCGTTTCGGACGGAGTAGATGGTAATATTCATTAAGTTGATAATGTTGTAATGGATATTGTAATATTCCATAATTCTCTTGAAAGAAATGCAGGAACCAGTTCATACATTATTCTCGTTTCACAGAAGGGGAAACCTCAGGGGAATCATTTTATTTTATCTCTGCTTTCTGGTTTCACATGAATTAGACCTGTTCTCATCCTTAAAAGTGAACTCGTTGTTATCTAAATTTTCGCTTTTACCTTTTACGGGGTTCCCATTCCACACAGATGTCTTTTTTTCGTGAATTCTGAGCAATTAATCAAAAACCGAAGTCAGCTAAAAAAATTAGTCATAACATTTGAATATTGCAATACACTTGTCCATTTGTTAACGAGAGACTTTTGATGATCTAACAGAAGAAAAAAAGGCGATGAAAATAGCCCAAATAAAATTTAAATAAATTTCTCTATGTCTTAGGTAGCTAGAAAGACCCAACACGTCGTATTTTCTGGGTGAAATTTGTGAACAGAAAAAACTGGCAATCTAATGCAACCGTGAGCTTTCCGCCATATTGGTCCCCGAATCAGCCCCGCCCAGTGGTACTATTTTTCCTTACTCAATTGTATATCATAGCGTCTCTTCTCTATTATATCTCGATGGTATAAGCCCACCTGGCTTTAGAGCAGCTTTTTCTTGAATATCGAAGGAATTCAAAAGAAAATATTTATAACGCTTATTACTTTCTCCTTGTTTTTCTGTTTATATTGTTCTGTTTTCTCAGATGCGAATTCAAGATGACAAATCACAAATTACGAAAAATTCAGTGTTAAAAACGTCAATCATACCTACATACATACCAAATGGCAACGTTGTCAAAGTTTATGGAAGCTTACCTGAAACGAAAAAAAAATTCATTAATGCAAAAAAGTAAAAGTTGTTGATACGAAAAATATATATTTCGGAATAAATATGATTATAATAAATAAACAATAATAACAATATTTTGTGGATAGTCATATTGAAATTGAATGACTTGTAGGGATTTCTAAAAAAATTCGCCGATTTCTGAGAAATCATCAAATTGAAAATAACGAATCCGTTGTTTCAGTCTCCTTTCAGCAGCTGAAAATCATAAACACCGGGGTGTACATTCCCTAATTCAATTTTCTGTTTTTCCAGCGAATAATTCGCATACTCTAGATGAAAACGGCAGATAGGAATCGCGTAATATCAATTAGATATGTGTGTCGTCAGAGGAGCGTGGGCATCATCAAAGGACTCAATACACTCGTGATAAAATCGGATCTCCGAGTATCCAATCTCCTACAAAACGGATATGAGACTTTCGGCTGAGACCACTCGAAAAAGTTACGGCAAAGCGTAAAATTCAAGGGCTTTCGGGGGTTATTCAACAGTTCTCGAATAAAATAAATGAAAGATATTATGTTTTCTGTGGTTGGACTGATCGGTTTTCCAGATCTTCGAGGTTTACTTCCATTCTCATGCGATGATGAATTCCAGAGAAAATCAGTACACATTTCGAGTTGATTGAATTTCGTGAAGATAAATCGAGTAGATGTATGTGTTTTGTTAAAATCGAAATGATGCAGATAAGGGAGGTCTTTCTTGAAATATTCATACAGGGATCCAGGAAAATGTGGGAAATCTCGCAGATTCTGATAAAATATGAACAAATAAGATGACAAGTTCCAAGCCTGATGAAGAGAAATGTAACCCCATCAGGAATGTGGGAGATCTGATGAAATCCAGTATCTGTGAAGGCTTCAACGAGGCTTGTTCCTCACTCTTACAAGTTTCTCGCCCAAGACATTCTCTCTTTAGGCTCGCAATGCCAAAGCATTCCGTAAATAAGTGAATGGGGGTTTCTTCCTCTTGCCCACAGAACCTTCACCCGTCAGTGTACGACAATACCATCCTCAACAGGTGCTTCCTAAGGCAACAGTGTAAGAAAGCCAGTGGGGACGTGTAATTGCTTCTTACCAAGATCCAGATATCTTTTGGATCTTGCTGTTTCAAAGTTCCGAAGGAACTTTGTGAAATGATCCATCCCTGGGAGATTCTGCCAGAGTTTTCCCTCTCGGCTTTCTCCTTCTCCAGGAACTTCTTCTTATAGGTACATTTACCTATACCACAGAAGGGTTCTGGGCCAATGAAGTGAGAATCGTGCGCTCTCTTTGGCAAGTGTATTGGCCTCTTCGTTTCCTTTGATTCCCGAATGGTCGGCATCTGTAAGCCAATCTGTAACTTTCCATAAGCTCACAGAAAAATTGCAATTCAGGACCTTTTCAAGATATCTGTAGCTTACAGAATTGTTAAATATTTAAGAGTACTCGACAGGTGATCGGAAGCATCATCGAATGACGTTGAATAGTTTGTTTATTTTAGGACGAACACCAACGTTTTAATACAAGAAATTCATGATGAATAAAATAATGTGGCTTTGTTTATTGGATTGTTATCGGAAGAAAATGATAACAGGTAAAATATTGTTCAATAATATACATGACCTTAAAATCATTCTCGTTTTGATTAGGAACTTTATGAGGATTGGAAGGAAAGGTTGCGTGATCAAATGAATCCCTTTGAAATTCCGGATGCCCAGAAAATGTTCAGATTGAAAAAATGCCGAATGCCCAG
Organism: Propylea japonica; assembly: GCA_013421045.1. Classification (NCBI taxonomy): domain Eukaryota; kingdom Metazoa; phylum Arthropoda; class Insecta; order Coleoptera; family Coccinellidae; genus Propylea; species Propylea japonica. The sequence continues at coordinate 98,948,658 of CM024241.1, forward strand.
TTTGTGAAAATGTTCAGATTGAAAAACCAGTTCACTAAAAACTTAGTAAATGCTCTACAGGAATTTTAACCATGAATTTTTTTTCCTGTTTTCAATTTATTAGATGAAAGAAACAAACGCAAACTACATTCAGATAAATGTATATCCAAATTAAAACCATTTACTCATAATACATAAAGTTCTATGATCAAATCTTACAATTGAGGGTTATGTTTTTCGATGAGAAGTTCAAAAGTGACACTGTGAATAAGAAAGTTACATGAACCATTTCAGAATTGCATTATTTCCGAATCTGTAAGTGGGAAAGTTACAGATCAATCGTACGATACAGTATTGTAACTCACAGATGAAAAACAGAATACCACCATTTGTGTCTTTCACTTATGCGTACCCAGACCTTTCTGGCTATCTGTTATTTCTCATTCTAGCTTGAAAAACTCCAAATCGGTATTTTCCTGATGCACTGTATCCATCTAAGTCGTTACAATTAACCCCTCTAACAACAAAGTAGAGACACAAGACTGTCCCCATTAGCTCTAAAAATTCGTCGAGAAATAGCGCAATAACCATGTGCAATCGATGTGGCGGCCGATCGTCGTCACAATTTTCCGTATAGACGTTGGCGGTCCATGTGGCGCCAGTTTTCACCGTTGCGCCGTTCCGTTCGGTTTATCTCTGCCAGACTCGGTCCGCTTTTCCTCTTCCTGTCCGTCGTCGAGGACGTTCGAAACAGTTTCCGCCGCCGCGGCGCTATTTTCCAAGTTTCCAGTGGTTGATAACAGCTGATTGCCTCTTAGGCCGGTTATTTTGTGCGTTTAACTTGGCGGAAACCGAGGTTGAAAACCGCTTGGCCAGATGGTGAGTAAGTTTTCTTATCAGTTTCTGCGGATACGATGGGTTTGGATTTGGAGTTAGGATGGGATTGTAGATAGTTTTGGGTAGGATAAGATGGTTTTTTACTGATTTTGGGTTGGATCGTAGAGATCCTATACGTTGTATATTGGATATAGAACTTTTCTTCAACTTATCAAGAGCTAATTCTTCATTTTGACATAAGTTTGTCACACGTTTTTTAACATCATTGCGAAATTGAATTCGATATTTAGGATGAAATATCACTATTCAAACCTACGGGAGATGATTACCCTTCAATAGGGTCCTGTAGCGGTCTTAGAAGAACAGGAGATTCGAAAAATCATCACTTGGAATGCCAGACCTGGTTTAAAACACCCTCCTGGCTCAAGAGCAAGAATTACGTATTTTGTATCTGAATATTGAAGGTATTTATTCGAATAATTTTGAGTTACAATTTTGTAAAAACGGCGAAGCAGGGTTTTTTCTACTGAAGTTTTTCCCTGTGCTCTGGTATCATACGCCAGAATAGTATGGTACCCCGTTTTGCACCAACCTCAGCAACCTTCAGCTAGGAATTTTTTGTTTCATGTATTGTATTTTGTGAGCTCTCAATTCAAAGGAATATATTTATAACGGAATAATATTTCCATATGGTGTACCAGGTCATTCAATCAATTTGAGAAAAAAAACTTTGAAGTAAAGCAATAAATCTATTCAACTCACATTCTTTCCCCCAAATCGAAAAATTTTTAAAACACTTTGAAATTTTAAAAAGCATTATATCTGCTTATTTTGAATTGTGAACTTTACAATATAGATTGCCATTTAATGAATATAATACAGTATATTTGTGCTTAAAAGAACCCATAGCGGAAAAGTTATGGGGTAGTTTTGATATCTTCCATTTTTTATGTAATTTGGGGTGCTGAATCCGAATCTGAGATTGCTAACAAAATTTCCATAGTGAGAACAGAACCATGAAAAATTCAATTGGAATATTGAAAATAAGTATTTTTATATTTCCATAACAAGATATCAGATTCGAGTGGATCACGACTGATATACTGAATGTTCGTGCAAAATTTCAAGAGGATCGCATCATTGGAACCAAAGATTTACATTTTTTTTCATTTATTGAGTACTTCATTTTTAACTATAATTTGAGCCAGAACCGGTTGTCGCAGAACAAGCTGTGGTAGTACAATTTGTAGGACATGTTATGTACTTCCATTTTGTATGGAAGGTTTTACACGAAAAGTTGATTGTTTCCAAGTAATAAGCAAAAAACTGACAGAGAATGAGATTTTTATTCTATTTTTGTATTTTTCTATGTTCCGTCTCGAAATTTCGTTAGCGAACAACAAATTCGGATTCAGAAGCTCAAAAAACATAAAAAAGAAAGAAACTATCCTGCTTAAAGCACAGTTCGACTGAATTAATATTGAAAAATAGTATATTGTTTACTGGCTAGGAAAAGCCTAACATTTCTGAACGACCGTAAAGTTTCGGCTTGCTTCGATATACTTATTAGAGGTATGTGGCTTTCCCTACCAGAAAAAAAAACTATTTTTTCAGAAATCCAATACATTTTCAAAAAATCGCGAATATTTTCAGGAATAAACGGTGAAATTCGTAATAAAATCACTAAAATTCTCCTTTCACGGATGTACGTTTTTTTAAAAAATATTTGAGCTGCAACAAAAACTGTTGAAAAATTTTTCAAAAGCAGAGCACAAAGTTATTTATGTATTGAAAAGTACCCTAGATTATCGAGCACTGAACCCTAAATGTTCCTAAAATGCTTGTGATTACTGAGCACTTACAGAAAATTCTTTTCTAAGCACCAAACACTATGCAGCTGAAGTAAGTTCAATTACAATAATGATTTGATGATGGGAACCTCAACATTTGTCTCGGGAAAAACAAAAATGAGGCTGGTTAGACAAAATTGACGTGTTTTGAGTTAGTTTGATTTATACAGTATTTTTCCAATCGAAAAATACTCATCACTATATGAACAAGTTAACATAAATATTTTGGATGATAAGGTAAATAGTTGATTACCTATTGTTGTTCCAAAGTTGGCCTAAGTTGAAGGGTATTTACAGATCAATTACTGGTTGTTTTTATGTTGCGTCAAGTTTATAAATAACTTTGTGCTTGGCAATGGGCATTTTCCGTAGTTTCCAGGAAAAATCATTCAAGAAATAATGGACCCTCAGAAAATCATAGCAATTTTTTCTTTATTGTATCGTTATCAGTTTCTCGAGAAAAAATTAAAACTGAAAACACATGAAACAAACCCTATATTTTCTCATACTGGAAAAGCTCAGAAGCTGCTGAGTAAATCAATTATATTCCATGTCGTTATGAATATCTACATTTTGAGAAAAGCCCTTAGCAGATGCATTTGAGCGCTCATTCTTCAATGGAGCAATAAGATTATTACCTCAAATTTTAAATGCGAATTGAGTTGATACCGAATATACAGGAATTTCACCAAAATCGGAATTATATTCTAGAAATTATTCGAAAAATAAAATATGTGAAACTAAATATTTAAAAAATTTAATTATATGGTTCTGATGATGCCTTCCTCTTGAAATTTGGCATGGACATTCAGTGTGTAAGTTTTGATTCAAAGAATAAATTTAATTTGAATCGCTTTTCCTATTATGAAAATATAAAGATTCTTCTATTCAATATTCCAAATGAATTTTCTGGTTCTGTTGACACTATGGCCACGAAATTTTGTATGAAAATTCAGTAAAACAGACCTCATTCACAAAAAATGCACCTAAAATTACATACTGTATAAAAACGATTCATTCCTTCTACATGCATTTTTATACGATAAAAAATGTTTGGATGTCGTGAACCTCCATTCATCATGAATGCTTTTCAAATAAAAATGCACTTTGACGTGAAAACCAGAATTTCTCTTCATGGAAACATGATGTAAAGAATGTTGTTTGTATGGCAAAAACTATCATTATAATGTAGGCGAACAGCTTATTATTTTTATTTGTTGGGAGTGCAGTTTTCATGCTTTCCTTTGAACTCCTACTCCATATTTGGAATTTTCAATATGTCACTGCAGGTAAGAGCGATTATTGATATCGCCATAGTGATCAAATCGATATGGAATGTTTGTTTTGAGTTTTCCTCATGATATTTCTGTAATCAAGCACCTGCATTTATATAACTAGGCTAAATTATAGCGTGGAAAATACTTAACGGTAGTTTTAGATCCATTTTTATTCTCGCTAATCACGTGAACCATTTGGTCTTACAGGTTTTGAAGAAGAAAATAATGGATATAATATTACAAGTGACAAAAAATTGGAAGGATTTTCGGTAGTGTTGGAATAGAATGAAAACTGTTTTACCAAAAACTTTACTGTTTTAGCACCTTGAAATATTCATCATTTTTGTGAATAAAAAGGTACCTAGCCACCTTTTGTAACAGTACCTATCTCAAAACATAGTTAACCAACTTCTTATGATTTCCTTCTCTGGAAAAAGCGCTTCCAAAGCAAGAAAGAAAACTTAAAAGTCCCCTAAAATACGTTTCCAAATCTATCTTCCTCTTGTGACATTCCTCCACACTTCCAAACATATTGTGTGAGGTCATAATAAGCATCCACTTCATCCCATGCAGTTACGGACGGAAAAGTGAACACTTCTCCGTCTTGATTTATTCTCGAGAGAAGAAGGAATGAATTTTAGCTTAAAATTCACAAAAACCTTCTAGGGACAAAGCGAGAGTGGCAAGAGTTGATAAATTGACGGATGACGTTGAATGTGAAAGTTGAAAAATGTCCCCAAGGTGGAATAATATTATTTCTCGAACGGCTTCAGAACGTTTCTGAAAAAAATCCTAGGGGATAACACGTCGAGGAAAATTGTGTAGGGTTTCAGAAGAAGAATTGAATGGTGTGCAGAGGATCTAGAGTTGAATAACTGGCCTCATGAATAGTAGAGTGAAAAGAGAAAAGTAGTGAAAGTTAGGAGAGTTTTACGAGAGTTTTTCCGATCTTTAGAGAATAATTTTGAAGACCATTAAATCGATTTTTGATGATTACTAAAGGGTTTTCCAATAAGAGGTTTATTTTGGTAGATGTCACGTTTGAATCTGTCATTTTTTGACATTTGACAAGTAGGAACTACGCCATTAATAAAAATGGAACGATACACGCTTCAAGAACGCATTAAAATCATTAAAATTCACTATAAAAATGGTGAAAATTTGGCAGAGACGGTTCGTAAAACTCGAACATTTTTGGGTCGTCGTGAAGCACCTTGTCGATCCGCAATGAAGAAATTGGTGGAAAAATTCGAGGTGTTGGGACAAGTTAGTGATGTGAAGAGTAGTATAGCTGCTGAGGCTAGAGCAATAGTTACGGTGAATGGATTGCACTACCGAGAGATGATTAATGATTTTTTACGGCCGAAATTGGATACTACTGATCTGGGCACCTTTTACTTCCAACAAGACAAAGCTACGTGCCACACAAACAACGAAACCATTGATCTTTTGCGGGAAAAGTTTCTGGACCGCGTCATCTCTCGAAGAGGTGATCACAATTGACCACCGAGATCTTGTGATTTAACATCTTGCGACTTCTTCCTTTCGGACCACGTGAAAGAGAAGGTCTACGCCAATAGCCCAGCGTCGATTCAAGACCTCAAAGATGGAATTCGTGAGGCTATTGAGTACATAGGGCAGCCACTTTGCGATTCGGTTATGGAAAATTTCATTAAAAGGATATGGTCCTATAAGCGTGGTCGTGGTGGTCATTTGCCTGATGTTATGTTCCACTATTAACGGCATAGCTTCTTCTTTATAATGAAATAAATATTCGATCATTTATATTGAAAAATGGCATTTTTCTTTGAATATCAAAATAACACCTCTTATTGGAAAACCCTTTATCTGCTTTCATTCTCTAATCCCAAATTAAAAAAACAACAAGAGCGTAAAAAACAAACAAGATTGAAAAAATATACCATCAATTTTCTTCTAGCGACAAACTCCCAAGATTGACGACAAAACTCAATTAAAATGTCTCGTAAATAAGAAATGTAGAAACACAGTATTCCAGCTCTCGAATATTCCAGCTAATTATCATTTAACAGCGATGCTATTCATTCTACCGAAATAAGATAATCAGAAACTCATCAAGTTCATCAAGATTAGCGTATTCAATTATGCCGTTTCGACCTCTTTTTTTTCATTTTCATCCACTTCATAAAGACCCAACCTTCATTACGACCAGTATGTTTACAGCTCGTGCATTTGAAGGAAGGTGTTCTGCAGCAATGTAATTAACCGTTTCACGTATGCATGTATGTTAAGGAATGTGGGTGTAGCCTTTTTTTGGACGCTGTTCGATGGAATTAAAAGATGTTAATGTTTTTATGTACAAATTGAATTTGGGTGGAAACATAAATACTGTGCTTGAGTCATGAGTTTGCCGTGTCTGAAGCTATTCGAATTCGACACAGTTTGACATCCAATATTGCAGAAGAAAGACACAGCAACTAAATCTAGTACGGCGATGGCCTCAGTTCAAATAATAATAGTCTACATCAAAAGTTGTTTAAACTACTGGCCTGCAAGTGTTCACGATTCCATGCATTATTCGACCAAGATGAATATATTTTCAAGGTGCTAAAACAATACAGTTGTTGGTAAAAAAGTTCTCATTCTATTCCAGCACTACCAAAAATTCTTCCAACTTTTTTGTCACTTGCGATATTATATCTATTATTTTCTTCTTCAAAACCTGTAAGACTAAATGGATCACGTGAGTTTCGAGAATAAAAATGGATCTAAAACAACCGTTAAGTATTTTCCACGCTATAATTTAGCCTAGTTATATTAATGCAGGTGCTTGATTACAGAAATATCATGAGGAAAACTCAAAACAAACATTTCATATCGATTTGATCACAATGCCGATATCAATAATCGCTCTTACCTGCAGTGACATATTGAAAATTCCAAATATGGAGTAGGAGTTCAAAGGAAAGCATGAAAACTGCACTCCGAACGAATAAAAATAATAAGCTGCTGGCCTCCAATATACTTAATGATAGTTTTTGCCATACAAACAACATTCTTTACATCATGTTTCCATGAAGAGAAATTCTGGTTTTCACGACAAAGTGTATTTTTATTTGAAAAGCATTCATGATTAATGAATGGAGGTTCACGACATCCAAACATTTTTTATCGTATAAAAATGCATGTAGAAGGAATGAATCGTTTTTATACAGTATGTAATTTTAGGTGCAGGTACTTAATGGAGATCATATGCTGTATTTGAGAGCTTTTGAAATGTTTTAGTATTAACCGAAAACTATTCTTTCGGTGCAACCGGCCATTAGCACAATAACTTTCGAAGGAATTGTTCTAGAGACTTGAAATTTTCTGGGTGAATTCGGTTTCCAAATGGCTCGGTTGAGTTCGTTAACTAGCCAAATCATACAGGCTGTTCCATAGAATATGGCCATTCAAAATTTTCGTTCCTCAAGGATCAAAAAGAAGTTGCGCTTCCTGACTGCCATAAGAATTTTTCAAATCCTCAAATATCCTAGAATCCCTACAGTCTTTTATATCTGGGAATCATCTTCTACAGATTCAGACTGTAAACATCGTGTTTCAAGTAAAAAAACTATTCCACCGAATTTCTTTAATGCTTAAAGTACGACGCAAAAATCAGTTCATTGATTTCCTTGACTTCCTAGCTTTCGGGTTTTTCCATTGGCCAACAAAATACATATTCAACATCTCATTAATTTTTCATTAATTCTACAGGGTGCGGCAGCATAACCTCCTTTTTTTTAAACTTTATAAAACGCATTGTATGAATCAGAAAATTTCTATTCGTTTTTTATAATATAGGCACAAACATAAAGTTTTGTTTTACCCAGTTTTGAAGATGAAATCAGGTAGGTGACGTTCCCCATTCTCCATACACTGAGTAAACCGATTGCTGGCGTTTGTCATGACTCCAGCCAGTATAGCAGGCGTTATGTTGGCAATTTCTTCCTGGATGTTGTTCTTCAAATCTTGTAGGGTCCTTGGAAGGTTCCCATAAACACGAGATTTCGAAAAACCCCATAGAAAAAAGTCACAAGGAGTCGAATCGACAATTGCATCAAAGGCCTTCGCATTCACCTAAAGTCACAGTGTGGTGTGCAATTTCCTCTAGTGAAATTATTGGTCCCTGGTTCTTTGAGGAAAATGAAGTTACAGTGACAGTGAATTCAGACCGGTATGACAAAATGTTACAGGAATATTTTCCCACGGCTAGATGAGTTGGACTTAGGGGACATTTGGTTCCAACAAGACGGTGCAACGGCACACACTTCAAGAGCATCGATGGCTATTTTGAGAAAACACTTCCCAGAGCGCCTTATCTCAATAAGGGGTAATTTGGAGTGGCCGGCCCGCTCTCCCGATTTGACCCCTTGTGACTTTTTTCTATGGGGTTTTTGAAATCTCGTGTTGATGTGAAACGTCCAAGGACCCTACAAGATTTGAAGAACAACATCCAGGAAGAAATTGCCAACATAACGCCTGCTATACTGGCTGGAGTCATGACAAACGCTAGAAATCGGTTTACTCAGTGTATGGAGAATGGGGGACGTCACCTACCTGATTTTACCTTCAAAACTAGGTGAAACAAAACTTTATTTATGTGCCTATATTATAAAAAACGAATAAAATTTTCTTATTCATACAATGCGTTTTATTGAGTTTCGAAAAAAGGCAGTTATGCTGCTGCACCCTGTACAATAAATTTCGAAGGGATTGTCCTAGAGACTTGAAATTTTCAGGGTGAGTTCGGTTTCCAATTTGCTCGGTTAAGTTTGTTAACCAGCCAAATCGTACAGAGTGTTCCATTAAATATGGACAATCAAAACTTTTTTTTCCTCAATAGCTCAAAAAGAAGTTACGGTTCTTGACTGGCATACGAATTTTTCAGACCCTCAGATACACAAGAACCTCTACAGATTGTACAGTCTCTAATATTTAGGAACCATCTTGTACAGATTTAGACTGATAAAACTAACTTACACATAGAAAATAGTGCACATCGTGTTCCAAGTGAAAAAACTATTACATTGAATTCTTTCAGTGCTTGAAGTACAACGCAAAAATCAGTTTACTGATTTCGTTGAATTCCTGGCTATCAGGTCTTCTATTGGCCAATAACATACACCATCACCATCTCTAGCTTTCATTAATTCTATTACGTAACATCTTACCTGCGTTATATGGTAAACAACTCACCAAACAACGTCACAATAGAGACGTCTCGGGAATATTCATAATCATTCTGGAATATTAGTTATGAAGTCATCGGAGCAGAAAACCTGATCTGAACCTTCAGGGAGAGCTAACTCGAACATAAACAATCCTCTTTCTGCTCGCCATGTACCATCTACCAAGAATACGTGTATGATGTATTATCATAACATCAGTATAGTAAAGACGCCTCTCTCATCTTTTAGCCGCGGGCGAGATTTTGTTTGAGACGCCCACCATTTAGGTTCCTAACAGTCTCAAGTCTCTGTTCGTTTTCCCGTGAAATATAATGGAGAGTTTCCCGAAAAATAATTGGTTAGTTTGTGTCTTCGAGGTGGTCAGATTTGAGTTATCGAAATGATTTGAAATATACCTTTGCACTCGAATTTTTCTCGTTATTATTTTTTTTTATTTATGGACAAACAGGCCAGTGTTTACAACATCGAGTTAAAGAACATAGGGTATCTATTCTAAAAAACCATAAATCAACCGGTTTTGCAGAACATTGTATAGAGAACAATAACTTTTTCAATGGAAAGGATGTTAGTTTGTTATACTGTGTTAATAAGGGTAAAGTGATGGACTATTTGGAGATTCTTTCAATTAAAAATCTTCAGAGAATAAGGAAAATTTAACAAATTCCCAAGTACTCTTTCCTAGTACCCCTGTTTTAGACACTGTTGTAAAAAAAAATAACAGATGTTGCAATTGTAAAAATAGAACCTCTGTGATTTTCAGTTTAGTTACTTTTTGTACTCCTCTGAAGAGGTTGTAATACCGAAACACGTGTCAGATTTCTGAATAAACTGTGAAATATAAACTAAGTGTACTTTCAATATAAATTGTTATAATGTTTCACCTAGAACCAACCGCAAACTCAATTCTTCTTTTTTTCTCGTTATGTTGGTAAACAAGTGTTAGAGAAATATGTTGACATTATTAGCCGATTTGGATCAGTAATTCGTAGCTTTAAATTCTGACTGTGACCTTCGGAGACTCTACTTTGTCTTGAAATAGTAAAGGGTTTTCCAATAAGATGTGTTATTTTGACTAGCCCGCTATTTCGGTAGATGTCACGTTTGAAGCTGTCATTTTTTGACATTTGACAAGTAGAAACTACGCCATTTATAAAAATGGACCGATACACGCTTCAAGAACGCATTAAAATTACTAAAATTCACCATGAAAATGGTGAAAATTTGGCAGAGACGGTTCGTAAAACTCGAACATTTTTTGGTCGTCGTGAAGCACCTTGTCGGACCGCAATGAAAAAATTGGTGGAAAAATTCGAGCTGTTTGGACAAGTTAGTGATGTGAAGAATAAAACCCGTGCACGTCGCTCAAGAACAGCCAAGAATATTGCTGCTGTAGGCGAAAGTGTTGAAGAAAACCCAGTTTTGTCCATTCCTCGTCGATTTTTTTATGGCCGAAATTGGATAGTATTGATCTGGACAACGTTCACTTTCAACAAGACGACGCTACGTGTCACGTAAGCAACGTTTCCATTGATTTTTTTTTGCGGGAACAGTTTCCTGACCGTGTTACCTCTCGAAGAGGTGATCACAATTGGCCACCGTGATCTTGTGATTTAACACCTCGCGACTTCTTCCTTTGCGGCCACGTGAAAGAGAAGGTTTACGCCAATAGCCCAGCGTCGATTCAAGACCTCAAAGATGGAATTCGTGAGGCTATCGAGGACATAGGGCAGCCACTTTGCGTTTTGGTTATGTAAAATTTCATTAAAATGATATGGTCCTGTAAGCATGGTCGTGGTGGTCATTTGCCTGATGTTATTTTCCACTATTAACTGCATAGCTTCTTCTTTTTAATGAAATAAACATCCGATCATTTATATTGAAAAATGGCATTTTTCTTTGAATATCAAAATAACACCTCTTATTGGAAAATCCTTCATCTATATCACACCCTTTCTACGCTAATAGGTTCAGTCTCAGATTTATGAAGAATATCCATAACTTACTGAACAAAAATGTTATTTTACCGCCGACCTCGAAATAAACGGTGATTTTAATTTTAATGTGTGTTTTTAGCCATTTTAAGTATTTTAAGTATTCAGAAGCACTACGAGAAATGTCAAAACTTCACTGGAGCATAGAAATATAGAAATTCAATTCAATGTCAAATGTATGTCTTGTGTGAAATGAGAAATGAGAATGTATTTCAATCAAGAATTTATACACTATTGATGTTGAGATCGTCGGAAAAATCTTGTAATCAACACGGTTATTAATCTAGCGACTAATGGTCTCGAACTATTAACGCGTTCGCTTCGCTCACGCATAAAAATATCTTGACTATTAGTCGCTGTCTTTAATAACCTAGTTGATTAAATAACAATTTGTGTGTTACTTTTATCAATATGAGGAATTTCCGTCAAATTAAGGCCCAAACCATAAATAACAAAACAACCATCGAAATTATCTAGTGCAGTTGAGAAAACACCCGTTACTGTATCGTATATCGTAATAAGAGATAGGTCGAAAATGTTATTTCGCAATGTCTCGAAAAGTGATCCTAAGCCGACCGTATCATCCCCAATTTATTCTGTAAAATGTCCCTCCAACGACTCCAATTCCAATTTTGACCCTCCCTCGTGTCTATTCAATTTCAGTTTCCATCACATCAACAAATTGACCTAAAAATTTCGACAATTTTAATTACGGGAAAACTCGACGAGCGCACGATGCATTATGAATTATCTTCCTTGGCCGAGTATTGGATTTACGAGCCATTTTCCAGAACTTGAACACTTAGACGAAATAAACACAATTTTGTTTCGCTGGGAAACTTACGGTGTAATTCTCATGGTGGTTAAATGGAAGGTATGAGCTTTTGAGGGCTGACACGAATTAGAGTAAAAACGTGATGTTTACTACAAAGTAATGATTCTTTCAGAGATGTCCCCATTAAAAAGAAATTAAGGAAAGCCCCGAGCAAGAGCTTTTGAGCGCTCGTTTTTTGGTGTAGCAATAAGACTATTCACTTGAAATTTTATATGGGACTTGGAATCGATACCAAATATACAGGGTGTTCCTAAATTGAACGTACAAACGAAAAGGGGAGATTCTTTAAGTGAGTTTAAGAAAAAAAGTCCAATAAACATGGGGTCGCAAACCTTTCGTTTTCGAGATACAGAGTGTTGAAGTTTGAATTTTTTTCAAGTTTTTTTCTCATAGTATCTACACTTCACAAGATATTCAACTGAAATTTGGAATAGATAATACATTTGAGAGTTCTCACCACGTGACATGGCAATTTCGATAGAAGATCTACAGGGTGGTATTTTTTCTGGAACACTGCCACCTGTTCTTCTGCAGAACATTTTTTGGTGAGCAACTGTTAATTTGAGAAAATGTAAAAAAAAGCTTTGTTCCTATAATGAACTTTTCGGTCTCTTGTAGTTTTGTCGTATCTACCAACGATTTTGAGAAAGAAAAATTTGAACGATTTTCTCGAAATCCTCGTGAAAATCTAAATTATGATGGGAAGGCCACTTTGTGAGCTGTGGTGAATGAATTCAGTGTCAGTTTTTATGGAAATTTTCCTGATCTGTAGCGATGATTCATAAAGATTCGATAAACTCGTATAATCAACACATGTTTTTGATTAAAACTTTAACACCCTGTATCTCGAAAACGAAACGTTTGCGACCCCATGTTTATGGGACTTTTTTTTCTTAAACTCACTTAAGGAATCTCCCCTTTTCGTTTGTACGTTCAATTTAGGAACACCCTGTATAAATGCAGAATCCCAGCGCAATCGGAATTATATTCTTGAAAATATTAAAAAAATTAAATGTCTAAAAAATTAATATTTTTAAAAATTATATTCTATGGTTCTGACGATTAGATCCTTTCAAAATTAGGAATATCAGTTTTGATTCACAAAATAAATTTCACTCGAATCGGTTATTCTAATATGGAAATATGAAGATTCTTCTTTTCAATATTTCAATTGAATTTTCTATGGTTCTGTTGACACTACGGCCACAAAATTTTGCATGAACATTCAGTATGTCAGTCTTGATTCACAAAATAAATTTCACTTGAATCGGATATCATGTTACGGAAATGTGAAGTTTTTCTTTCATTATTCCAATTGTTACCACTATGGCCAGAAAATTTTGCATGAACATTCAGTGTATCCATCCAGTCCAACAAAACATTCGATCCCCTTTTTTCAAGATGGCTGCTGGGGGTTAATGTAAACAATCAGTTTTGAATTTCGACGATCTGCTATTTCCACAATTGATCACGCTACAACCAACAGAACAATGGTGAACATAAATCGAAAAGAGAGATAATATAAGGACTGCCCTATTAAAGTTCATTTTGCTCATTAACAAATCAATAATATGAAACGTAAAGTTTGTGCATCATATTTGAAGGAGCTCGTGTGAGTTCTCAAAGATGGCGCTTACGCTTAGTTATACCGAAAAGTTTCCGATAAAAAAATCAAGGGTTTCTCAATAAGAGCTTGTTGATTTCAAAATGGAATAAAATAAGCTTTGTATGCGACATTAACAAAAACTTTCTCTGCTCGATTCTCTGAAGTCCATGACCTAATTCTCTCCTAAATCCTCCAATGTTGGTCCCATAATTTCTCCAGAATATTCAGAAGACTTACAATATACCAATGACCTTTTTTCCCTTTAATCAAACAACGCTTTTAGAATGACCATTAACGTTCCCATAGCATATGGCCTTACACAGAGAAAAGACATTGTATAGAATACCCAAGAATATCCGAGAATAATGAGGAATACGAACTCCAAAGTCCACAGCCTTTCAACTTTTTCTCAATAACAAGAGATTTGGGAACCCTAACGAGATTGCAAAGTATCGGAGAAATCATTCGTTTGTCGAATAAACCCAGAAAAATATTTCGATATAAAGATGGCAGCACGAAAAATTATACACGATGAATGTTTCGCATATTCACAAAAGACTCCTCAGGTTTTCTCCATTGGCGCATGACAAATAATTCGAATGGCCCTTCCCTTAATACCAGAACAGAAGTGAGGAAATGATACATCTGATGATAATGGAGCTGTTATTCACGTGATATCAGAAACCGCCATCGCATAACATGAAGACATGTAACCACATGCTCGATATTACAACATACATGTTAACCCTGTTATCGTTGCAGTAGGGGAGTTAGAAATATGTGACAGTTCCCAAACAGATGAAGCAATACATTCTTCTGGTCTTTTTTTCAATTTTATGAATCTCAGAATGTTGCTTTTTACAGTGTATAGTACAAAATAGGTACTGGGTAACAGTAAAATCTAGTTTTTGAGTTTGAACTATATCGGCCTTAGGGGTGCTGAAAAGATTTAACAATCTCTTCAATCGTTTCAGACCTTGATAGGGTTTTCTTGAAAGGTTTGTACATTCAGTCCATATTCTTTAAATGATTACAGGAATTTGAAAAATAACAATCGGTGTATTGATCTTTAAACCATTTATAACATCAAGACCTTTAGTTCAAATGTATGTTCAAATAGCGGAGATCATATGATGAACTGGAACAACACAAAGATCCTAATGACGGAACCTGATAATTATAGAAGGAAAATTAAGGAATCCACATGTATTTTGTTAGATGAAGTGAATAATTTGGCCAATTGTTCTGTTGGAATAGATCGTATTTGGATTGATTTATTGAAGAAAGAAATGACATCAGGAAATTTCAAAATTAAATAAATCAACATCTCTATATATTGACAACTTTCAATGTCAATCAGATTGCAAATGAAAAACCAGACAATTCTGAAGATTTTTAGGAGTTTTTCTGAAGAAGGTGTCTGATGTAGACACCGAAACGTTACATTATCTTTTTAATTTATTTCCTTTTTCAGTTTTACTGTTAGGCAACAATTTTTTCAAGACCAATTTGCTCCTGACAAATAAGTGCAAAGATTCTCGCAGGAGCATTTCATCTTAACTAAAAATTTTTGAATTATTTCTGTTTCAGAGACTGGGAGTAAAAACCTATAAAGTTTTTAAGAAATGCAGAATCCTCCCAGAATATACTTCAATTTACATTTATAACTTTGCTAACGTTTCGGACGCTATTGGTCTTATCTCAAGGCTGCAATGTATAAATCAAAATAAATACAATCAAATGGGCAGGTCTTACACCTGCCCCGTTATAATATTTAAAATATACTTTTCCTTGCAATAAATGTTGTGATAAATTTTGCTTCGTAGTTCGCAATAAATTTATTGTTTATCTAATTAAACTGATGTTTGCAGGCGGGCATATCTGTTTTCTGATAATAAATGATCTCGGCTGTCATGATTAACATCAACAAACTATCAACATTCACATAAAAATCTCTTTAAAGTTTCAGCCAAAGAACAACAAAAGTCAAGATTGTATAAAACACTGTCACAGTCTACATAAAAATCTCTTACAATTTTTTTCTCTAGAAAACAACGAGTCACGAACGTATAAAATATGTTCTTTGGAAAAAAACTTTCAAGTGATTTTTGTGTAACTGTTGGGAGTTTGTTGATGAAACTCAAATTCGACACGTTTTCAATAGAATTATAATCAAAGATACAGGATATTTCAGTAGAGTTGTATTTCTTCTGAATACTTCATGTTCCATTGCCCTTGACAATCGCAAATCAAAATAGAAGAAATCATGCATTAAAATGTGGTTATTTTTGACTAATTTCCTGTCTGTCAAACTTAGCTTCGAAAACGATGAAAAAATACGTTTTGTTCAAATTAATTCTGGTTGAGATATAAAATGTTAAGACTAATTTCTGAACATTTTCTCTATACCTGCATAGAAAAAGGAAATATCCTGTAATCAGATCTGAAAATAAAACAGTCAATAGTTAACATAAGTAATTTCCGTGGAATTATTTCGAAATTAAACTTTGATTATACACTATTTTCGGCCACACATGATGTATAGAATTTCATTTGATATCAGGTATCATTTTGGCCCCCTAATGAAATAGTATTGCATTAAAATCTGGGTTTATTCCTGCTCAACCTTTCAGACTTTTTCGAAAACAGATTGAATTTGATATGGCCAAATCGAAAAACACTATGAAAAATTACATTTTATTCGAATAAATACGATATCGAATGTGAAGGTCAATTTCAATACTATAATATTTGCACACTGATTAATTAACTTCGATTTAATTTTGACGTCATAGCTGTGAATAATTACCGACTTCAATGGGATAAAATTCGGGATCCATGCGGATTAAATAGGGAACATCCATTAAATTCAGTAGTATTTTGTTGAAAATTACTGGAGACAATTAATTGGTGTCGGTTCTAATCTATCACAGTCGACTGGGTTGTCATTTTTGGGCTTGTCTAGTTCAATTATTCATAATTATACAGGATGTCTCAATGAAAAGATCCACTCCTGATTTTTCAGTGCACTACTGCACAGGTGTGTTAATGGTTCTTTCGCGAATGAATTGCTTGAAACATTTGTTAGAATTCAACCTACGTTTGGGAAAGTCTGAAAATTCAACAAAAATAATCCCATATTTTATGGCTATCATATTTCAAAAGGAGGTAAAATCAATAGGTTTTGATTAATACTGAATGAGGTCCGATATAAAAAGGATATCCGGAATTCGATTTGCTTTAGTGTTTATTTAAGTGGAAATTTTATCCATGAAACTTTGATAGAGACAGCGGTCTTCAATGGAAACTAAAGGGTTTTCCAATAAGAGGTATTATTTTGAATAGCCCCCTATTTCGGTTAAATTTCACGTTTGAAGCTGTCATTTTTTGACATTTGACAAGTAGAAACTACGCCATTAATTAAAATGGAACGATACACGCTTCAAAAACGCATTGAAATTATTTAAATTCACTATAAAAATGGTGAAAATTTGGCAGAGAAGGTTCGTAAAACTCGAATATTTTTGGGTCGTCGTGAAGCACCTTGTCGGACCGCAATTAAGAAATTGGTGGAAAAATTCGAGCTGCTAAGACAGCTAAGTAATTTGAAGAATAAAACCTGTGCACGTAGCTCAAGAACAGCCGAGAATATTGCTACTGTAGCCGAAAGTGTTCAAGAAAACCCAAGTTTGTCCATTATCCATGATTAATGATTTTTGTGACCGAAACTTTTGGATAGTATTGATCTGGACAACGTTTACTTTCAACAAAACATCGCTACGTGCCACACAAGTAACGAAACCATTGATATTTCGCGGGAAAAGTTTCCGGACTTATCTCTCGAAGAGGTGATCATAATTGGCCACCGAGATCTTGTGATTCAACACTTTGCGACTTCTTCCTTTGGGGCCGCATGAAATAGAAGGTCTACGCCCATAGCCCAGTGTCGATTCAAGACCTCAAAGATGAAATGCATGAGGCTATCGAGGACAAGGGCAGCCAGGTTTCGATTTGGTTATGAAGAATTTCATTGAGAGGATATGGTCCTGTAAGCGTGATTGTGGTGGTCATTTGCCTGATATTATTTTCCACTATAAACGACATAGCTTCTTCTTTATAATGAAATAAACATACGATCAGTTATATTGAAAAACAGCATTTTTATTTGAATATCAAAATAGCACTTCTTATTGAAAAACCCTTTATTAATGGGCAACGTGGTTTCTCGATTTTTTTTGGAAAAATGATGTGCCCTTATAATATAACTCGCCTACAATTCAGAAACTCACTCTGTACCTATAAAAACTGCGTGAAATAAAAACCCATCTCCATCGAAGTCGATGTACGTCACTGTCCTCATCAACGTCAATTCCTTCACATACCGTTCATTCTGTTTTTGTATCGACCATTTCACATATCCTGCGGCAGTTTTCATCTCGCATTGCGCTTCCGATACTATTATCAGAAATATTTCGAGTAATTCAGTCACGAAAACAGTCTTTTCGACGCTTACTTTGTACTACAATCACGATCCAATCTCAGCTAATATTTTCCGCTACGAATGATATCTTTATCGAACATTTCTGGGGATGAAACGAGCATCTTGGGAAAAATTGATAAGTTTCTTCTGGAAAATGCAGTGGTCATTTTAAGATGAAATCGATGGTACCTAACTATTTTTAATATTTCGGTTAAATGTCAATAAAATCAATGAGACATAATTTCGTTTCGTTAGAAGCACTCGGTCAATTCAAAAGTAGAGTGAACTCGGTCAACGTTTTTACCGAATAAGAAAGCACGATAATTGTTATTTTCGGATTTGCTAAATTGAATTATAAAAATACTACATTTTTCATTTATTCTTATGAGAACAGAACACTGGATTCGAGAAAAAACGAATATAATTTTCCATATTCCAAAACTTTCAATACATTCTACTCTTGATGAAGGGTTTTCCAATGAGAGGTGTTATTTTGATATTCAAAGAAAAATGCCATTTTTCGATATAAATGATCGGATGTTTATTTCATCAAAAAGAAGAAATTATGCCGGTAATAGTGGAAAATGACATCAGGCAAATTACCACCACGGCCACGCTTACAGGACCATATATTATCCTTTTAATGAAATTTTCCATAACCAAATCGCAAAGTGGCTGCCCTATGTCCTCGATAGCCTCAAGAATTCCATCTTTGAGGTATTGAATCGACGCTGGGCTATTGGCGTAGACCTTCTCTTTCACGTGACCCAAAGCAAGAAGTTGCAAGGTTTCAAATCACAAGATCTCGGTGGTCAATTTTGATCACCTCCTCGAGAGATAACATGGTCCGAAAACTTTTGCCGCAAAAGATCAATGGTTTCGTTGCTTGTGTGGCACGTTGCACCGTCTTGTTGAAAGTAAACGTTTTCCAGATCAATACTATCCAATTTCGACCATAAAAAATCATTTATCATCTTTTGCTAGCGCAATCTATTCACAATAACTGTTGCTCCAGCCTCATTTTCGAAAAAGTAAGGTCCAATGACTGAGCCGGTCCTTACACCGCACCAAACAGTCACACGTTGAGGATAGAGAGGCTTTTCAACAATAACTCTTGGGTTTTCCGAGCCCCAGATGAGACAATTTTGCTCATTGACGAAGCCACCCAGGTGGAATAGGCCTCATCACTCAAGATGATTTTTCGATGGAATTCCGGATCATTTTCATGCATTTCAAAGACCCAATCAGCAAAGACACGACGTTGTTGATGATCGGCCGGCTTGAGTTCTTGTGTGAACTTAACTTTATAAGTCCTAAAATTCAAATCTTTATGCAAAATACGGTAAAATGACGATTCTGGAACCTGAGTTTTCTCCACTTTCGGCTGCAGCAGCAATATTCTCAGCTGCTCTTGAGCGACGTGCACGTGTTTTATTTTTCACATCACTAACTTGTCCCAACAGCTCGAATTTTTCCACCAATTTCTTTATTGCGGCCCGACAAGATGCTTCACGACGACCCAAAAATGTTCGAGTTTTACAAACCGTCTCTGCCAAATTTTCACCATTTTTATAACGAATTTTAATAATTTCAATGCGTTCTTGAAGGGTGTATCGTTCCATTTTTATTGATGACGTAGTTTCTACTTGTCAAAATATGACAGCTCCAAACGTGACATCTACCGAAATGGCGGGATATTCAAAATTCTCTTATTCTCTTATTATACAAATGTATAATGTATAAAATATTTCAACATAATGCCAGACACAATAAAGAATGAAACTAGACTAAAGAATTATAAGAAACAAATATACAAGATGCTGCACAACATAGAACCCTATAATGTTGAAGAATTTTTCAACGCGGCTAAAGATTGGAAGGATAATACAGCTGGATAGCAGTTTCTGTACTTTTGAATTTTCTTTTTTGACGTAATTTCATTTAAAAGATTACTTTAGATTGTCACTTTTATCTGAAATAAATATTATCTTATCTTATCTTATTGGAAAACCCTTTCCCTCAACAATCGAAAATTCACAACTACCTTGAAATTGTTGAGTTAAAATGATCACGAACGACTGAACAAAATAATTTTTTACCCTTAACTCTTTATTGAATTTGTGCATAAACCTTGAATATACAGTACTCCTTTCATCAATGGGAAAGAAAAGCAGAAAAACGGCGATGCGATTTATACTCGATCAATATCAATAAAAGCGTTGCAGAAAATTACGAGGTCTAATCTGCGGCGAAAGGAAGTGTTTACGAACTGCCGAACCAGGATCTTCATAACATTTGTATACTTACATAAACAGTTCTTCTTTTCTTCGCCAGTGAAAAAAAACCGGAAAAACCGCTATGCAATCCACACTAGATCAATATCAACAAAAGCGTATCAGAAAAAATCTGCAGAAAATCGCGAATGTCCAATCGTCGGCGCCAAATAATTTGCGAGCAGATGAAGCCAATCAGTGCAAGGGATGCTCTTTTCCTGAGAAAATAATTGCTGACTGAACAGAATTTTCCCTGAGTGGTCGGAAAATTCCTAACGGTAAAATCAATTCATTTCACGGTCCAAGAGGCACGTCGGATGCTATTTTTGTAGCTTGATGTTCATGTCAACTCGGGTATGGAAGAAGAACCAGATCAGATTTAATGCTTTTACAAGAGTTTTATAACGGAATCTCCTGGATAAGTTTTCTGCTATCGGATGCTATACGGATGTTTCGTTTCGGATCGATAGTTTTATTACTGTGACAGTTTTACAGGGTGTTTAGTTGATACGAAGGGATGGTTTTATTTTAAAATGGTTGTTTATTCCATGACTAATACTTCAATTTGGACTTCTTCTGCATAAAAACGGATTTTGAAATTTGATTGGAAAGAAATAACTGGGAAAAATGCCATTTCACAGATGAAATTCTAAACGCTTGCAGATATTTTTTGCACTCATTTTGAAGAGGACTACAGACAGAAACAGGATATGCAATCCATTTTTCATTCCGGCTCTTCAAACAGAAATGATGAAAGTTTGAAATATCGAGTTTTTGAAAAAGTGCCATTTGAACGGTGAAATTTTAAACGCTTGTAGATATCAATTCGAAAGTATTTTTTTCTGATTCAACTATCTCGAAAACCTATAAAACATAGCAAATACAATAAAGTCTTTCATACTTTTCAAATTTTTTCAGTTTATAGATTTTGCATTTTTCATTTTCGAGTTGCGTTCGAGAGCGCCTGTGTAATGCAGTTCGCTTCGGATCGATGAATTTTCCACTTTAATCGATTCATTAGACCGAATTCAACAATTATCAGTAAGAATCGTTTCTGTAGGTCCCGCAGAATTTTTGAAAAATGATGAAATATAGCGTTTTAGGGGGGGTCAACCCCTTAGGCATTTTTCGTCCAAAATTTCAAAATTTTAGGTGGTCATTTTATGTGCTTATATTGAAGGGGACTACCTACCAAAAATTAATATGCAATTCATATTTGATTCCGGCTCTTCAATCGGAAATTATGAAAGTTTGAATTATTGGGTTTTTGAAAAAATGCCATTTGAACGGTGAAATTCTAAACGCTTGTAGATATCGATTCTGAAGTACTTTTTTCTGATTCAGCTACCTCGAAAACCTATAAAAACATACCAAACACAATAAAGTCTCCCATACTTTTCAAATTATTTCAGTTTATAGATTTTGCATTTTTCATTTTCGAGTTGCGTTTGAGGGCGTCTGCGTAATGCAGTTCGCTTCGGATCGATGAATTTTCAACGTGTATCGATTAATTAGACCGAGATCAACAATTATCAGTAAAAATTGTTTCAGTAGATCCCACAGAATTTTTGCAAAATGCAGAAATATAGCGTCTTAGGGGGGGTCAACCCCTTAGGCATTTTTCGTCCAAAATTTCAAAATTTTGGGTGGTCATTTCATGTGCTTATATTGAAGGGGATTACCTACCAAAAAAGAACATGCAATTTATATTTGATTCCGGCTCTTCAAACGGAAATAATGAAAGTTTGAAATATTCAGTTTTTGAAAAAATGCCATTTGAAAGGTGATATTTTAAACGCTTGTAGATATCGAATTTGAAATACTTTTTTCTGATTCAGCTACCTCGAAAACCTATAAAAACATATCAAAGACAATAAAGTCTTCCATACTTTTCAAATTATTTCAGTTTATAGATTTTGCATTTTTCATTTTCGAGTTGCGTTTAAGGGCGTCTGCGTAATGCAGTTCGCTTCGGATCGATGAATTTTCAACGTGTATCGATTAATTAGACCGAGATCAACTATTATCAGTAAAATTTGTTTCAGTAGATCCCACAGATTTTTCGCAAAATGCTGAAATACAGCGTTTTAGGGGGGGGTCAACCTCTTAGGCATTTTTCGTCCAAAATTTCAAAATTTTGAGTGGTCATTTTAAGTGCTTATATTGAAGGGGACTACCTACCAAAAAAGAATATGCAATTCATATTTGATTCCGGCTCTTCAAACGGAAATTATGAAAGTTTGAAATATTGAGCTTTTGAAAAAATGCCATTTGAACGGTGAAATTCTAAACGCTTGTGGATATCGATTCGAAATATTTTTTTTCTGATTCAGCTAGACTAGATACACCATGATTCTAAATTATAAAGGTTCCATTTTGCAAGAACGTGAATAATATAAGACTATCGAAGCAAGTACAAATAGCATTTCCCAGATATGGATTAATGGAAGCATCTACTCTGTATTAATGAAGTATCTCGAACGAGAAAATGGCGAAAAGTATCGAATAGTCTATTACAGATATCCATAATTCTCAATTTCCGCTGATCGCTTTCCTATAATGACAGCGTACTCGGCTCTGAGGCCTCCTTTATTTCGTTGATAACAGAGTGGCTCGTTAGTGAATGGAAAACCCTTGAGAACAGTATAAGCTTCATCGTTGGGAACGAATTGCGAAAAGCGGGAAAATGTGAATATCGGAAGAAAATCATTTTTTCGCACCTTGCTGCTGTATACAGGGCGCTACTTGCAGAAGAAAATCAACGGGAGATCATTCAAGTTATATGGTACTAGCAGACCCAACAGACGTTGTTCTGTATACACAAAAATTCATTCAATTCGATCCAGCCGTTTAGTTGCAGAGTAGATGAATAACCTAAATAACGACTACAGCGCCATCTGTTGATCTGATTTGTGATCATAAACATACGGGCATCAGGCAATCCAAAATACATTCATACATCCCTCACACTTCGGTACCTTCTCCTACCCGCCTAGTGCCTACCTCGGAGACGCATTTTGGTGCGATTTCATTTTCAACCTGCCATATCTTTTGATGTATTCATCATAATTGAATGATGTAAAAGGCAATTTCCTTCTAAATTAAATACTGGGGATGAAGGACGTATTCAATTGGATAAAGATCAATAGCGTATTCATTAAAAAATACTCCCAAATAATGCATAATTTTGAGAAACATTCGGATACCTTTAAAAGGTGATACCGAGTAAGCCTTGAAAAATAGATATATGCTATCGCAGACTTTTTTGTAGACCTATTAGAGAGGTACATTTCCGTCATACATTGTGTCCATGTAGGGGAACAGTGTCTGAGACGGCATACTTTTTGGAGTGGGGTTATATCTTTTCATGTGAGTGTTTTCAGATGGTGAGGACAAGTCGAGAAGGTAGTCCAACGAATTGTTCATAAATAAATTTGTTCAAAATAGAATATTTGATTGATTTGAAAGCACAATATTGGAATGAAAAAGATCCTGCAGATGCCATCTCAGCCGCAACACTCTGGTTGAGATGGCATACATATCAAATTATGATTTGCAAATATCCCAAATAAAGTGTAGCAAACATTTTTGAATTTTTCGAAGGAACTGTTGAAAATCCTGACTCGTCAACATTCCATATATCATTAGCTTCAAAATAATTTATTCGCAATACACCAGAAAGAAGCGAAAAATAATTTTCAATTTGGACCTTGTTGAAGGCACTGGCTCTTGCAAATGATGTGGATTCTGGGGTTCGGAGACTAATACTCGGATTACGATTCCGAAAACCTTTCAGCCAATCCCACCCCGCCATTTTCTTTTCATGAGAAAATCGGTGGGGAATTTTTTTGGCTTCTGCTACTTCGTAAGCGAGTTTTCTTAAGTCTGTGGTTGTGAATCCGAAAAATCTGAGCTCTAAATTTTTGAGATGATCTACATCTCCCATATAATTTTGCTTCACTCTTCAGTTCATATTGAACGTCTTCGCGGCTGTAACCAGCCCATTTTTCCGTCTTGAACTGCCTTTATCGCTTCCTTCATATTGTCTTCGCTTCAGGAATGTCATTGTGAAACTCTGTTATAACGCCCCATTCTTTAAGAAAAACATCATATGTGATTTCCCCAAAATGAAAATATCTGAGTGAGATAGCATACCTATGCCATCTCAGCAGCATAACATGTATGCCAACTCACCCATAAGCATACATCTGCAGTTTTTCCAATTTAAAACAAAAATGATGGAAGCAATTACGAAAAATAGAATAAGACTTCAATACTAAGTGGTATGAATAAAATAAGAAACATTGATACTGACTAATGAACTTGTTTATTGCCAGTTATACACAGAAAAATTGCGCTATGATAAATATTTAACCACCTTGTTAAATTACTTTTGCATGCAGTGACAAGAAACTATAGCGGAATGAACTGTAACCTAGGCAGACCGTGATTGGTGTTCTATTATTGAGTATGCGCATTCGACTGGCGCTAAAATTTGAACGTCCGCTGAGAAACATGCTCTATGCCATCTCATCAACTATGCCGTCTCAAACATATTTCCCCTACGTCTTACGGTTTTTGCAGCGCACCTGAAAATAGCTGATCATGGCTGATTTTGGTTTTCATATTTATTATCATTGAAGTTATAGTAGGTTTCCTTAATTTTCTCGGGTCAAAAGAATAGCCTATGTTACTCAGGGATAGTGTAGCATTCTAAGGGTGAAAGAATTATTGAAATCGGTCTAGTAGCTTATGTGTTAACTCGTATCAAACGCACAAACCCACAAACATACAAATCTTTCCTCTTTATAATATAAGTATAGAAATATAGATATAGATGGAGTATACGGACCAAGAACCGAGTGTACACTACCTTTAGGCTCCTATTCGAGTATTTTTTATAAGCAGAAATACTTGCAATAGATAGACAATAAACAGTGTGTTTGGTCATAACTAAGCGATAATTTAAGGGCATCAAATAAACCTAATTTTATCGAAAAAACACCCACATTGGGGAGTTTACCCCCTCAGTTTTGAAGTGGCCCCATTTCAAATTTACTTTTTAATTTTAGTTGACCCTTCCGAATAATGTCCATTTCTTCGAACATAAACGTCCTACAGATGTGACAAAAATGTTTTTTGGAAGATGATACTACCACCTTTTATTAAAGTGTAACATTATGAAAACATTTAGCTTAGAAATGTTATAAAAAAATTCTTCAAAAAAATTCAATGAGCTAACACGCAAGGACACCAGCTACAAAACGATACAGACATAATTGCTTTAAAATACATAAGTAGATAGTAATTGCTGTTCGAACATGACACTTATGAAAATTGATAAAATAAAACTCAGTACTGTACTTTCGATATTTTTAATGATCAAACAAACAAATTAATCATAAAAATTGCTCCAAAAGGCCACCCCTGCTTTGTAGTCAGGTGGTGGCCTTCATGACGACCTGTAGCAACAAAAAAAAGTTTTGGGCCCTCGCGTAGTGGTTATGTTCAAACAGCAATAACTCTCAAATTAGGTAACTTACAGAAATGATGTAGATGTTGTTTTGTAGCTAATATCCTTGCGTATTGAATCACTGAAGAAAAATTATATTTTAATCGGCTAGTTCTTGTACTATTGCGAATTTTCTAAGAAAATCAGTACATTTTTTCACTGAAATTTTTTTGAAGATTTTTTTATGGCATTTTCAAGTTGAATGTTTTCTTATCGTTCTACTTTAATAAAAGGTTGTAGTGTCATATTTGAAAAAACATTTTTTTCCTATCTGTAGGACCTTTTATTTTCAAAGAAATCGATATTATTTGGAAGGGTGAACGATAATCAAAAAAATAAATTTGAAATGGGGGTTACTCCAAAACTGAGGGGTAAACTTCCCAACGTGGGTGTTCTTGTCGATTATATTAGGTATATTTGATGCCCTTAAATTATTGCTAAGTCATGACCAAACACACTGTAGATAGAAACCAGGAAAGAATGGAGAATTGGCTCAGCAGAAAATGACGAGTAAGGATTCTGTGGGGAACAGGAGAATACTCCTGTTCACTTAGTTACAGAATGTTTTGAAAAGAGAATTATATAGGAGAAAAGCATTTTTGCAGCTTTTTCAGACATTGGAAGGCTTCGCTGTCCAAACAACTCAAAAATACACAAGAACATCTGCCACGGACTTCTTTAGATCATAATAATCTTTGAAAGGTTAAAACTGTGAGTTAAAAAAATGAATACACAAAAGAATATATATAGAAACAGGCCAATAATTCTCAGAAGCACAAGTACATCCGGAAAACCTTTTGACGTCACGTCAGTACTGCTCTTGAAACTTCACAGAGAAAAAATGTCATTTTTGATTCTTTGTAATCCGCCTTCGAAGACAAGACATACAAAACATGACAAACTTCGATGCTGTACGCCAAATATTTGTTTCTCGAAAATATTCATAACACGATTCTGACAAGGCGCATTTTCTTCCATCCAAAATGAATCAAGGAAGCGATGCGGCCTTCGAAGAAGAGGAATTCGATTAGTGCTACCACTCCGGCTGACGTATATGAAACCAATTGACGATTTTTACTTTTTCTCTCCCTCATCTTGTTCATATTTTATCAACTCAGTTCATTTGGATCCTCTCAAACGGCAATCAAATAAACGTTGAACGGGAACACTGATAAGAAGACTTTTTGCAGTTTCCATTTCCTTATCACCTCATCGTATGAAAACTGAATTTTCTTGTTGCGAGGTTCTCGCTATCGATGTTTTTTTGGCACGAACTTGGACTAAATGGCGAAGTGTTTGTGGAATCGATTTTATACTTGTCAGGTTCAGTTTTGAATACAAGGTTGTGCAGTCTGTGCAAAAATTGTTACGAGAATTTAAAGAAAATTTTTTCTTTCACGAAACTAACATTGATGGCATGAATATCTAACTTATGCCATAAATACACTGCGCAAAAAATAAACGCACATTCTGAAAATCTCAATTTTAATGGAAGTTAACTCTACATTGACTTTATAACTTATTTTTTATGTTCTCTAGGGAAGGTTCTGAACGAAACAAGACACATTAAATGGAAGAAAATTTCAGGATTTCTCCGAATCTTATGTGAAAGAAGAGAAATAAACAATTTTCAAAATACTGGAATGCTGATAAGTGATTTAATACTTGGTATTTGCACCCCTTGCATTAATTACAGCTCGGCAACGACGGTTCATACTCAAAATGAGTGATTTTGAAATGTTCTGATCTAATCCTTTCCAGATTTCTCTGAGTTGGATTCCCAAGTCATTTACCTTTTAAAATCGCTGCAACATTCTGGACACACTTGTATGGGAAACTCCAAACCTTTCTGCAATTCTTGTGTATGTCCACCCTTCTCGCAAAACTACCGCTTGGGCACATTCCTCTTGGGTCAAATTGCGTGTTTCGTGTTGCATAGCGATCGAGTGTAGAAAATCAAATGAAAGAAAAACTATTAATCACTAGAATTGATCGAGAACAACTGATTTCAGAATGGAGCCAATACATTCAAAATCTGATAATCTCATCTTTTTTATTCTTGATGGGAAAAAACATCTGTATCGAAGAAAAACGTTAAAGGTGGATAACATATGCATGCATAATTCTGATGAAAATAATTATCATTGAGAACACCTTCAGTTGTAGAATAAAATTGAGATTTCCATAATGTGCGTTAATTTTTTTGCGCAGTGTATTTTTACATGCGAAAGAAAATATACAGGGTGTCTGTATTTGTTTACAGACACCCTGTATAAGCTTTGAGGCAACCTTCCTAACTCACTATGACCTAAACGAAATCAATCAACATACAACAATTCCGTTGATAAATGATAGTTTCCAGAAATCTTATCCAGATACTAATTTTGATGAATGGTAGAGAGACAAGGATCCCAAACCCCCAATTTCATTAGAAATTGATGCAGTTGCGCCCCTAAATTCATAGGCAGGATTTACTCTGGGTTTGATTTATCCTAGCGCCCGTGGTTGCCAAAGAATGATCACCGAAATGAACTGTTTGTTCAGGACAAATGGGAAAATCAAGATATAATCCGACAATCGTGAGCTGGCTTAAGCAAGCGGATTGACGTCCTACGTGAACTCAGGTTTGTTCTGTTTAAATTACCATGATATCGGCGTACCCGACTCAACCTTTCCTGATTTGTGCAAATACAACCGTGGACCGAACAAACTGTAGCACAAAAAATGCTGGTTTGTCCGGTGAAAACATTTTAGACTGAAATTCTACAGGTTGAAATTGATGAAGTTGTATCCTGTGATATACAGGCCCCGTATTCTCGACAAGTGATATTCCAAAGCGTATGCGAACTTCATTGCGCGAGTCCCTCTTTTACCTGCAAAAATACACACAGCGCAATGAAGTTCGTATTCGCTTTGAAAGATCAGTTCTCGAGAATAAGGCACCAGGTAGGGAAATTCACATTGGAAACATATAAAATTCAATGTATCAGACAGAGAATTTTGCCATGCAGCTGAACAATGGTAGGTATAATCGAAAGGTTCTCGTTAATGTTGACGCGAGATGTGCAAAAAAAAACGCTAGGCGTTGGAACATACCTTCTTTTATTGGGTCATTCGAAATATAATTTTATTCTGAATGTTTCTTCTGAATACCATATTTTTCTGTTGCTTATCGTCAGCGACCTGCAGCGTGTTTTATGTTAATTCTTTTCCATTTATTTTTTTCTGTATACTCCCAGTATGCCTTGATTTAGAGACATAGATATGATTGTGATTCTCAAAACGAAAGAGACTTTGTAGCAAACTATTTTTCAATCCTTATTTCCATCAAATAATAAACATTTTTTCAATATTAAATGCAACATGTCAAATCATATGTTCTATACAGGGTAAGTCTTTGACTTGTACATATATTTTAACCGTATATTCCTGGGGTCGAAAGAAACACTTTTTCTCTCTACCATTTTTTCTGATTCGGCCTAAATAAGAAGATATAGCCCTTTTTTGTTTTCAGAATGAGCTATGCCGCCACTGGTAAACTAACCTTTGACATAAGCTATATCAAAGAAACGAGTAGATATACCATTCGAAATTTTCAAATGAGCTGCTGTATTAAAGAAAGAAATATGAACTCACTTTTTCAATACCAGTTGTATATTTTCTAATGCAATGATTGATTCATCCAAAATTTTGCTAGTGATCAAAAACAGAATGATCTCTTCTTGATGTATACTTCATTTTTGATTATATCGGATTAACTTTTAAACCACCTATTCTAGCTATAGCATTCATTTCCAATATCTCTTGAAATCTTCCGTGCAAGAGTTTCCGAAATCAAAACAACAACTCAACCATAACACGCATGACATTTCACGTTCATAAACACCAGTTGGGGCGATTGAATTTCAAGGGGTGTCCGCATGGTGAAAGTCACAGACGTGACACTAGATTCTTTGACATCGGTGTTCTGTGGTTAGTTTGTTTTTCAAAATCATACGACTTCATGAATAATAACTTTATTAAGGTCATTTTAGTAGTAATAAATATGATGAATAAATGAGAAATGAACGTATTCTAACGTAATGCAAATTTGGATCAACGTATGTCAAGGCTCAACGAAACAAAATTACAATAGGTACTTCGAAAGTGGTGTGGAAATTTGCTTGAATAGATAAGGATTTACACTGAAGAAGTATAGAGGTGAGCTTATTCATTGTAACCCCATTTTTAAAGAAAATCCGCTAGTTCTCCCACCATTCATCAATTCAGATAACAAATTCTCGAATTATTCTTGAAATTTGTCAAAGTGACCACATAGGGAAAATTGAATTCTGTGAATATTTTCGACAGAGTTGCATTCAGCCAAAGTACCCAATTTTTCGAATTTCTAAGATTTTTTTTCTTTCAACATAGAATTACTCGGAATTTTGTAGTCGGGAAAGATTAATCATATTCATGAAAAAAAATAATTTCATTTGAAGAAATATAACTGAAAATTTATGTTTTTCATTGATTTTCAACAGCCTTTATCTTTTTAACCAGGCCGAATCGGAAAAAATGGTAGAGGAAAAAAGTGTTTTTTTTGACCTCAGGAATCTACGGTTAAAAAGTCAAAGACTCACCCTGTATAGCGGCCATTATGATCCATACATAAATTATATGTTTCCTAAGTTCATTATAAGTTACTCTGTCTAAGTGAACCCTAATATTCTGGCCAAAGTAATTAAGGTACAGTGAAATAAAGAAAAGATATAATCTATGTATGGATCATAATGAACGGTATATAGAACAAATGATTTGACATGTCTCGTTTGTTATTGGAAAAATGTTTATTGTTATAAAATATAATATTCAATGAATATTATAATTGAGAAATAATTCGCTACAAATCCTCCTTGATTTTAAGAAACACAATCATATCTATGTCTCTAAATCAAGGCATACTGTCACAATACAGAAAAAAATTAAATTGCATAGAATTAACATAAAACACGTAGCAGGTCGCTGACTGTAAGAATTAGAAAAAACGGTATTCAGAAGAAACATTCAGAATTGAATTATCTTTCGAATGACACAATGAAATAGGTATGCCCCATAGAGAAGAAAATTTTGAAAGCGCCGCGACGCCTGGTATCTTAATTATTTTCTCCGACTCTCATGCACATCTGAAGTCAACATTCACTTGTACCAACTACCGTCAAAAGAATAAATAAATATTCATCCCTTTTCGAGAAAAATTAGGTTGCCAAGATAAGTGATTCTTGTTCATTGGACCATCAATAGCGTCAAACGAAAGAGAAACATAGCACTTTATCTGTCGAGTATAGCACTGCCCAACTGCAAGGCAAAATACTCTCTCCAATATCGTATTTTTTCGATGTTAATTTCCGAACCTATTCATTTGTGGACAAAGACTTGTTTAAAGTAAGTCATTCAACTAAATATTTGTAATCCCTCCATTACCATTGTTTCTTCAGACAACAGAGTTTCTAATTAATTACTTTGGTTTCCACTCAATCAATTTAATTGAAATAGTCCAAATATTTTTACTGTCATTCAGGATATATCCTCAGTTCCAATAGAAAACTGTCCTCTATTATTCTACATGTCATCTTCAACCATCACCTCTCAACCTTCCCCAATTCTACCAACCCAAATATTTCAATCCGAAATTTCCGTCGTCCAATTCACTCAGTAAAAACAATCGATCCCAAAAAAACACACCCGAATTAAATCAACTCAGGACCCAATTCCTTTGAAATCACTCCGAACGAGGGAAAAAAGGTGAGGTTAGCAAATTTTTTTCACTCCGGCTCACCGGGGACAATTCTCATCTCTGCGGAATCCTTCTGAATCGTATCTTCGGGGCCCAAGCTACCCCCGGGCTACAAGTTATCGAAGTCTCCCTAATGCTATTCAATAATGGTAAACTTCGAATTTCCGTTTGAAGCGGAATCATTCAGTTTGGTTTCGCGCAGAATCCAAACAAACGCGAAAGAACGACTTAGAGATGATTGATTGAATAACTAGACGCTTCGATAAATACGCCTGGTGACGTTTGAGCGGTTTGTGCAAGCCGGAATTAAAGGTAAATAGAGCATCCTCGTCTTGAACTTATCGAGTCTTCTTTGTCTTGCTCTATATTAGCTGGGAAGTAAGGAATGCATTTTAATTGGTGGGTCAATTCTTGTTGATACTCTGAGGACTTGTTAGTTCCGAGATGTGTATTTCTCAATAAAGTAGAGTAACAACACATTGTCTTGGTATTTTACTTGCTTGGTGGTTTCTGTAGCCGATCCACATAACTTGTCCTAGAGATATCTTTCCTTTATTATCTTGTGCAGTTTAAATCTTAACAGTAAGCTTGAAAACTCTCCTCAGGAGTTATCTCCCTGTCGAAGAACTACTGACCATTTATTACAGCATGGTTTACAGTCGCATTCAAATTAAAACGTAGTTTTTGGGGCTGCTCGGCAGGGTCTAGTCGACTGTTCATTTCGCAGAAGCGTATCGTACGGCTTATATTCACACTTTTGGCATTCTTCCCTTCCCGTGTATTCACATTCTTAATTGCCTTAATTATATTCACCTCAACATCAGTAAATACAAGAGATGCTTTGACTTTCATAGGTATGATACCATAGCCTTCCCCAGACACCGTACAGCTAAATATGAGTCCTCACCAAGCTTTATAGGTATTAAATTGTACAATCATTTGCCCAGTAGGTTGAAATCAATGAATGGAAGGTCTTTCAAGCGAGAAGTAAAGCTTATATTAATCAAAGGATGCTACTATAGTATTGATGAGTTCCTCAAGGATTCCATCCATTAAATCTTTATTTTTTGTTTTCTCTAAATGTGTATGCTATTTTATATGACTTATCCTATACATTTCTTAAATATCGAAAAGGATCAATAAACTTTATTATTATTATTAATCCCAGTAAGCAGCAGTCCCACCATCACCCGAAGCTCAGACTGTGACAGCTTCAGGAGCTTTCTGCTATAGGTAGTTGTAATCCAGGGCTGTTTCTCCAGAAGATTACTCAGTTATTTAACTTCCATGACTGGATCGCAGCCTTATATTTGTCATTACCAAGCCTATGCAAAAGCTCAGATCCACTAGGTATTAACCTTGATGCATTTCTCACAATTTCAACAGCTTTTTCACTTCCTTCAACACCACAATACTCTGACATTTTTAGTACAATCACTTTGTTGCATTTACCAGTTGCTGTTTGGTGTTACGGCACTCCCAGGTCAGCAAAGATCCCTGGCAGTGTTATTCCAAGGATCTCAGCTCAGCTCTCTCCCCCTTGAGGTTCACTTTGAGACATTTCTGAGCGCATATATGAACCGCCATCACCTCTGTCTACTGAATAGAGGTTTTAGGTATCCTCAGTTTAGGTACATATACCTCAATGCCAATGATTCTCTCTGATTTTGATCCATCGGTAGACCACATGGATAGACTTTCATCCTATCAATATACGAAACACAAGGACCGTTTCAAAGAGCGTATAGAAACCAAAGACGGATGCCATAGTTAGTTAGTTTAGTTTAGTTTTAAAAGGGTTTGCATTTCACTGCGACCTCAATGTCTATTGTGCCCCCTTACAGAGCTGTAGGCTTGCAATGCCAAAGCATTTCGTGACTAGGTGAATGGGGGTTTCTTCCTCCTCCCCACAGAACCTACACTCGTCAGTGTCCGATAATCCCATCCTCACAGGGGCTTTCTGAGGCGACAGTGTCCTATAAGAAAGCCAGTGAGGAGGTGTAATTGCTTCTTACTAAGATCCAGATATCTTTTGGATCTTGCTGTTTCAAAGTTCCGAAGGAACTTAGTTGAATGATCCATCCCTGGGAGATTCCGCCAGAGTTTTTACCTCTCGGCTTGCTCCTTCTCCAGAAACTCCTTTTTATAGGTACATTTACCTATTCCATAGAAGGGTTCTTGGCCAATGAGTGACGTTCGTGCGTCCTCTTTGGCAAGTGTATTGGCCTCTTCGTTTCTTTTGATTCCCAAATGGCCGGGAACCCAGATCAATGGATATAGCATCAATTGCTGTATATTATTCCAGTGCAGTATTTATTCGATATCTATATCTCAGACCGTAATGTGACATAGGTACCAAGCATATTATGTTGAAGCAAGCCTGGCGTAATATTCCCTGCTGAGGCCAACCAACCATGAAAGAATCCAGGACTTAGGAATGATTGATTGAATAACGCAGTGGCTCGATAAATACATAAATACCGAATGGGGGGATAATCAGGAAACGCGGTCTGTGCAAGACGAAATGAAAAGTAAATAGAGCAGGAGACAGCGTTTGTGAGTGTGTGTGCTATTTCAGGAGAAAGCCGACATGGCAGGACGTCCAATTTCGTAAATGATTGATACGGTTTAGCGGAGCATCATTCGCTCGAACGGAGGTTGAAAGGTGGAAATTCGATTCCGCAGTGGTTCAAATTGAGTTTTGATTTTATTACGCCGCTAAGTGTGGGCTTGTTTACCATTTTTGGTTACGCATTTTTTAATTTTGAGGGGGAGAGTTGGTTATGCGTGTTGAAATCCGCCACTAATACTTGTCAACTTTGTAAATGTAAGCAGGGTTTCGGCTTTGAGATAAAAAATTTACGAAAGCACTGTGAAGATGCTCTTGAGCGATCGTTCATTGGTGGAGCAATAAGTTTGTTGCCTAAAAATTTTGGAGTTGACGTTGATACTGAATATATACATATCATGCACGATTGGAAAAATATTCTGGAAATAATTCAAAAAATTATATATTTAACAAATCGATGACATCATCAAACTTGATTATTAAATTTTTTTGATGAAATAGACTTATGCCGATCAAAGCAGCTTCCAAAAATTTTTGCGTTCTGCTCTGAATTGGTATTGAATAAATTCCCCTGTAAAATTTCAGCTCATAATACAGTATATTTGTGCTTAAAAGAACCCCTTGCGGGAAAATTGTGGGGTTGTTTTGATATCTTCCATTGTTTGGAGTGCTGAATCCGAATCTAAGGTTTGTTAACAAAATTTCGTGACGACACAAAGAAAAAAAATACAAAAAAAGATGAAAAATCTTATTCTTGGTCAGTTTTTTGCTTATTACTCGGAAGCTATCAACTTTTCGTGAAAAACCATTCCATACAAAATGAAACTACATAAAATTTCCTACAAATTGTATTACCACAGCTTGTTCTGCGACAACCTGTTCTGGCTCAAATTATAGTTCGAAAAGAGGTATTTTCTGTGACTCAATAAATAAAAAAGAAATTAAATTCCATGGTTCCGATGATGCGATTCTCTTGAAATTGCATGAACATTCAGTATATCAGTCTCGATTCATAAAAAAATTCACTCGAATCGGATATCTTTTTATGGAAATAAACATTCTTTTTTTCAATATTCCAATTTCTATGGTTCTGTTCACACTATAGTTACACAATTTTGCATGAAGCTTATTACGACCATCTTGCCTATGGCCGCAACATTTCATTTCGATTGGTTTCATTTTGTCTTAGATATTGTGAAACAAAACATTTTGAATGGCCATATTTTGTTTCATAAAATATGACCATTCTAAATTTCTATCCTCAATATCTCAGACAAAACGGAACCAATCGAAATGAAATGTTGGGGCTAAATGCAAGATGCTCATAAGCCTTATGCAAAATTGTGTGACCATAGTGGGAACAGAACCATAGAAAATTCAATTGGAATATTGAAAAAAAAATCTTTATATTTCCATAACAAGATATCTGATTCGAGTAAATTTTTTCTGCATATCGAGACTGAAATACTGAATGTTTCTGCAAAATTTCAAGAGGATCGCATCATCAGAATGGATAATCCACGGATCCGTTATCAGTGAGTCGAACCTTATCGTTTGAGACCCTTCTTGGCTCAAAATTCGAAAACGAGCGCTCCAAAATATGGTTATAAATATTAATTTCAACTGTATTTCTCCATTTCATTCAATAAAACCAGTTGCAGAAAGAACATTGTTCCTATTTCGAGCGAAAAATATCTTTCTCGCACTCGATTCTGTTGGGATTGCAACATTTTTCCTTTTGAACCTTTCGACTCCTTTATATGCACCGAATTCAACTTTATATCAGCTAATGCTCAGCGCATGGGTATTTTACATGAGCACATTATGTTTAGTTGAAAAATACAGTAAAACAATAGCATCCATTCCCTGAAAGCTCATTCAGAGCTAAAAGGAAAAAGCGAACAAATACAAGAGAGAGCTCGAACGAGGCAACTTCTGTGGAAGCGAACTTTTATAACAAACGGTGTAGCATTATGCTCGTTATCGGAAGACATAAAGAAGAACAAATTTTTATTTCCTTTGTTTTATATCCGCTTTCGAAACAATGGCGCGGAGTTATAAACACGAAAAATGAATAAGAATTATTCTGAAACTTCGGCTTTAACTCTTTGATTCTTGTCCGAATTGCATTCATATTTCGCTGCTTCAGGAATTCTGCTGCTTTATTTCCTGCAGTGATTTGTTGCCGACAGAGGGTCTAATTGTTTCTCCAAGTTATTTTTTTGCCCTTTCTGGACGTTATTAATATTTTTCTCTCGGTCTCCGTAACGTCTTCCCTGAATTCCTTGAAATTAATCTTGGCTGAATTTCGAGAGCTAGTTTTAGGGCATCATTTATTTCATTCAGCAGAAAATTGCTATGCTAATGTAATCGTCGAGACGCTGTGTCGTTCTGCTGTTCGAGAAGTTGTTTTGATTCGATTTCTGCAGTGTTTCAATTGGAACGGCTATATAAGGTGTGGTTTGAAACTACTAAAATCACAATTGAAACACACAAAGAACGCATTGCTGAACAAATCTACGAGGACAGTTCAAATATAAACGAGACTTTTCGATTTTCAGGCACAATAGTGGGGGGAGAACATTCCTGATTTTTTGTTGTTGGGTAAATTTGTCAGGATTAAGGGAAGCACGTCGGATGGCCTCATCTACCCTCTCGGTGTCTACTGTGACGATGTTTGAGCAAGAGGTTCCTCCGTCAATTGCGCAACGTGTTGAAATCAAGTTTCTCGCCGCAGAAGGCATAAAACTGGCCAAAATCTTGAGAAGATTGACTGCCGATGTTCGGAGAAGAAACACTGTCGCAAGCCAGAGTGTTTGCATTGCATAAATAGTTCGTGGAGGGTCGTGATTGTGTTGAAAATGAGAGCCATGACCGCAGCGAACAACATCAATAGTGTTCGACAGCTTATTGAAGACAAAGACGTCGTACCACTTCTGAAATTGCAAGGTAGGTCGGGATAAGTTATGGGAGCACCTACTCCATACTCACAGGAGAGCAAGGGTACCGTAAGGGTTACGCCAGGTGGTTTCCTCACCTTCTCACAGCTTACCAGAAATTGCATCGTTTTCAGGTATGTGGGCGTCTTCTTGAATGATCTCAGGAACAAGGAGACCAATTTCTCACTCACATTATCACCCGTGATGAAACATGGTGCACCACTACCCCCAGAGTCTTAACAAGCGAGTAAGGAGTGGAGAGAACCATACGTTGCGCAATTAACGGAGGAACCTCTTGCTCAAACATCGTCACAGTGGACACCGAGAGAGTCGATGAGGCAATCCGACGTGCTTCCATTACTCCTGACAAACCTACCCAACAACAAAAAATCAGGAATGTTCTCCCCCCACTATTGTGCTTGAAAATCGAAAAGTCTCGTTTATATTTGAACTGCCCTCGTAGGCTATATTTAAATTGTTGGTTGATTTTTTTCTGTCATTATTTATCGAATTTGTCCCCTATTTATCATCTTATTTTCTTGAAAAATCACCCCTCTGAAAACACGTATTGTTGATAGATACCTGAGGGTTGAATTCAGGTATCAACTCAACATAACTACACTGGAATTGATCAACCAATTCATTTTCCATTTCACCATTTCCCGTTTCGAAACTAGCCTAGTCAGCTCGCTTCAGACCTCGAATGCAAATTCAGAACATGAGATGCATATTAATCTTAATGTGAATCCCACTTTGAGTATGGAATGTAAAAGGAGTTGTAAATATGGGAAAATGAGATTTTCTATGGTTCCTTCAGTCAAAGAAATTCTTCGGGATAATTTCAGACGTTTCATTGAATGCAAATGGCCCTTCTAGAGATTCAATTGGCTTCATTAGCAGAATGGGAATATGGAAAACATTTTTGGTTGGATTAGATTATGCCAGGTTTATTGTTGAACGAAACTGTGACCTTAAAGAGATGTTTCAAGAGGGGAGCTGTGCTTCTGGTATGTTCAACGTCAAGCAGTGTGTTTTATTTTGCCCAAATAGTCATATTATATACAGGGTGATTTTTTTAAGTGTTTCATTAGACGTTTTCGAGGAAGGAATTGTAATACGGATTCAAGATTTTGGATTTTCGTTTTAGAGTACATGAACTTTAATTGTAAAATATTTTCAAGAGGAATCTACTTCCGGTTTCACCGGAAACGAATGTAACTTCGTTATTTCAAATACAACACCCTGTATATTTATACATATTCGAATTCTTCGTTCAATTCTACACTGATTTGATGTATGATATGTGCAACCACTCAAGCGGTTCTTGAATTATAGCCTGATTATCAAATTTTTTGAAAAAAAGGTTGTCACAAATTAGTGTCCATATCTTCAAAATCCCTCATTACAAGAATTTCTCTTTGCGAAAGTGGAACAAAAGAAAGTACGCTGATACTATTTCTTGTATAACTTATGAGGAAATATTATACAGGGTGTCTGAAAAAGGGCCCCAAAGTGAGCCTCAATAAAACTATGAAATCTCACTTTTTTCAAATGGCAACCCTATAATTTTGTAATTCCAATCGATTGCTCGTCAAAAACCAGTTATGGTGTCCCGAACATTTCATGCCTCTAAAATCAGTATTTTTGCCGTTATTCAATAAAATTCGAATTTCACGATTAAAGACAGGTTTCGCACAGTTTGTAAGCTTGCATTTTTGAAGTAGGCTATGTTAGGAACTGTCATTGTTACTTTTTCTTACAGATCAAGCACTACGCAAAACATGCAATAATAATTTCACTGGAATGATATATCAAGGGTATGTTCTTCAGTCGACATAAGAGCGAAGTCTCCTAAGGAAGTAACCAGCTTTGCTAAGGAGGTTAGATTCCTGGGAAAAACGTAGTTTTAGCATGGTAACGCACAAAAGACCTTATTGGTCGCAGTGCAGAAGGGTAATCAACGTGCCGATCGACCACTATCTAATCTATCTATCTATGTTCTTTAATTGCGGCAAATGTAACAAATTCCTAGAAAAGGTAATTAGAAATTCAACGAACGAAATTCACATTTACTGACTTTTTTGTTAAAGGTGGTAAATGTGGATTTCTTTCGTTAAAAGTTCTGACTGCCCTTTCTAATATTTGTTACATTCACCATAAATGAAGAACATATTCAATACATCACTGTTACTGTAATTCATATTTTGCCTAGTGCCCGATTAATCAAAAAAGTATAAATGACAGTTCTCTAAAATGCATTATAAATCAACAGACATAGCCTTCTTGAAAACTTCTATCCTAATGAATCTATGGTTAGACTAAGAAACCTTGATTCAACCCTGAAATTCGAATTTTATTCAATAACGGCAAAACTACTGATTTTAGAGGCATGAAATGTTCGGGACACCCCAACTGGTTTTTGACGAGCCATCGATTGGAATTACAAAATTATAGGGTTGCCATTTGAAAAAAGTGAGATTTTATAGTTTTATTGAGGCTCACTTTGGGGCCCTTTTTCAGACATCCTGTATAATATTTCCTCATAAATTATACGAGAAACAGTATCAGCGTACTTTCTTTTGTTCCACTTTCGCAAAAAGAAATTCTTGTAATGAGGGATTTTGAAGATATGGACACTAATTTGTGACAACCTTTTTTTCAAAAAATTTGATAATCAGGCTATAATTCAAGAACCGCTTGAGTGGTTGCACATATCATACATCAAATCAGTGTAGAATTGAACGAAGAATTCGAATATGTATAAATATACAGGGTGTTGCATTTGAAATAACGAATTTACATTCGTTTCCGGTGAAACCGGAAGTAGATTCCTCTTGAAAATATTTTACAATTAAAGTTCATGTACTCTGAAACGAAAATCCAAAATCTTGAATCTGTATTACAATGCCTTCCTCGAAAACGTCTAATGAAACACTTAAAAAAATCACCCTGTATACAACTGCAGAAGATATGGATATTCTTCCACGACTTCGAATAAAATAGAAGTAAAATAGAATATATCCCTATCAGCATTTTCTAGGTTCAATGTCATCTAGTGACAACTTGAATTTGGATATTTTGTAGGATATCATTCGAAAAAATCGAAATTTTATGCAGATGATTTTTCAATGATACACATGAGATAGCTTGTATACAAAGTCAGGTATTTCACTGTACCTAGTTGATCTGAATTCCGATAACATTTATGTTAGAGCAGCTTGTTGTTTGGGGCAATGTTTTGCTTGTCGTGTATAACCGGAGGCCAGAACTTTGCAAACATTATGTTGGACGTAAAAGTCCATGTTTTGAATGAAATTTCCTATGCTACAGGTTAATAAATTTGTTCAGCAATGTGTTCGGTGTGATTTTTAATTTTAATTTTAGTGGTTCCTTTCCTGAAACATGTTTTAGGCCTATGTTTGTACGGTAATGAAAATGGATTATTGTCTTGTTGAGGCAGAAATATTTGCAATCGGAAGATATACATATAGAAACCTGAAAAGAAATTATCAAGGTGTGACAAATTGTTCTGTGGTTAGTTTTGAAAATTTCTGTGTTCGCAACTCCTCTGAAAGAGAAAGAAGCTGCTCCTTTATTATCCAGCTCTTTTTAATTCTCTACATTTCAAAATAATTACTGTGTTTTTCAAAATCATACGCAGACTTCATAAATAATAACTTTATTAAGGTCATTTTAGTAGTAATAAATATGATGAATAAATGAGAAATGAACGTATTCTAACGTAATGGAAATTAGGATCAACGTATGTCAAAGCTCAACGAAACAAAATTGCAATACTTCGAAAGTGGTGTGGAAATTTGCTTGAATAGATAAGAATTTACACTGAAGAAGTAAAGAGGTTATCTCATTCATTGTAACCCCATTTTTAAAGAAAATCTGCTAGTTCTCTTACCATTCATCATTCCATATAACAAATTCTCGAATTATTCTTGAAATTTGTCAAAGTGACCACATAGGAAAATTGAATTCTGTGAATATTTTCGACAGAGTTGCATTCAGCCAAAGTACCCAATTTTTCGAATTTCTAAGATTTTTTTTCTTTCAACATCGAATTACTCGGAATTTTGTAGTCGGAAAGATTAATCATATTCATAAAAAACTATGTTTCAAGAATCATTTCATTTGAAGGAATAGTTTGCGAGATATTACTGAAAATTTATGCTTTTCATGGATT
Organism: Propylea japonica; assembly: GCA_013421045.1. Taxonomy (NCBI): domain Eukaryota; kingdom Metazoa; phylum Arthropoda; class Insecta; order Coleoptera; family Coccinellidae; genus Propylea; species Propylea japonica. The sequence goes on from CM024241.1 coordinate 98,989,987, forward strand.
TTCAACAGCCTGTACTTATCTTTTTAACCAAGCCGAATCGGAAAAAATGGTAGAGGAAAATAGTGTTTCTTTTGACCTCAGGAATCTACGGTTAAAATATATGTGCAAGTCAAAGACTCACCCTGTATATGACCTTTGACAGTCAATATCCTAAAGAAAGCACACGATAGCAAGTTAGACTTTTGAGACAATATTGGGGACGACAAACAAAGGTTCATACCAAAATTTAGCTTTTCTTCTCTCATTCCGAGGTGAAACCCTAATTTGACTGGTCCACAAAGATTTCCTTCAGAATTCCCTGAAGACCATCCTGATGCTATCTCAATATTCGGTTTTCAGCAACTGATTTTAAACGCTGAAAATTATTTCGAACAATGGACGGTTCGTTCTGAGATGCAAAGTTTATACAGAGAGTTTCTGAGTTGGATGAGATCTTTCCTGGACCATATTACTCATTCAGAAATGGAACAATGGGTATTATTAACAAAGTTCATTTAGCCGAATAAATTCCATTTTATAAATTAATCTGCGTATTCCCCTCAAGGACCGTAGGCAAGCCAGTTCATTATTGAAGTATTATAGGCAACGACTTCAACAAGCTCAATTAAAGCTCTTCGTGTTCCAAAAACTCGTCAATAGCAGTGGAGTTTCTGTGAATTTTCGTTTGGAACTATTTGCGAACTAATTGTGTTGAATGTCGAATTTGAAACTATACGGAGTGTGCTTGAATATAGACAATAAATGAATTAAATACGGGAATGAATCTCTTTTGCGCATATAGAAACATATCATGTTTGTCAAAGCTCTCAGAAGTGGACGCTCTAGTTTCTATTTGAACTAGGGCATCGTTTGGTGATAGTTTGTATTGAGCTAGGTTTGTGTTAATCTAATAAATTGGTTTGGTTCTGTTTTTTTTTGTTGTTGAATAATGTTGTGCAGTCAGAATAAACAGTGCTCGTTTTTATAAAATTAATTCACAGCATAGGTGGATTCTAAAGGGTTTTCTAATAAGAGGTGTTATTTTGATATTGAAAGAAAATGCCATTTTTCAATATAAATGTTCTGATGTTCATTTCATTATAAAGAAGAAGATATGCCCTTAATAGTGAAAAATAACATCAGGCAAATGACTACCACGACCACGCTTACAGGACCACATCCTTTTATTGAAATTTTCCATAATCAAATCGCAAAGTGGCTGACCTATGTCTTTGATAGCCTCACGATTTCCATCTTTGAGGTCTTGAATCGACGCTGGGCTATTGGCGTAGTCTCTATGTACTAGCAAACCCCTAGGGAGGGTTGCAACCCCATCAGTCATTTGAATAGGAAATGTGGGTAGTTTTGTAGCTCAAATGTATGCATGGATTCAAATTTGTGTGAACCAGCAGTTTGTGTTCTATAAAGTGAATATTCACAAAGTTACAGGGTGTTTTGTTGGAATAATGGTACCGATAAAACTGAATTAAACATTCACTTTATAGAACGCAAAATGCAGGTTCATACCAATTTAAATACATGCATCATTTGTGCTACAAAACTACCCCACATTACTTGTTACCAATTTCTACAGGAGATTTCTAGTAGAAACAAGCTTTTTATCCCAGATCATAAGACCCTGTCATCAAAAACGACCAGTATCAGTGTTTTCGCAAATTCTAATTCGTTGAAGGTGGACACTTTTAAACGAGACACCCTGTATGAGTGTCGAGATTTTCTTTGTACTTAATTATTCCTGGAAATGAATTCTCGATACGATAAGTTGAACTATATAGTGTCTGGTCTACATTTTCCACTGCTTGTACTGGAAAATTTATTTGATTTATTGTTTATTATTCGAACATTCTTGTGAATTCTCCTGCTATCATATCTTTGATTTTTCTTTCGAAATACCTCTCTACATTCGAGAACTTCTTCTGGCAGGAAATTAGTTTGGGAAATTTAAGTGAGAACGCAATTTGGGAGATGATTATGGAGCACGTCAGAGCAGTAGAAGTTGTTAATATTTGTTTTCTACAACAAAGTTCTGAACGTGATTCAGACATTTCACGAAATTTATGGGTCTAATTGGCTGGCTCTAAATTATCTCAATTCTAGACCAGTTTTTTTCCGAGACGGTGGAGTTTTTGAACGTGATGCAGTTTCTCAGGGAAGAATTCGCCCATGCAAAATGTTTGGCCAGTTGTTTTCAAGAGAAATATCACATTCTTTTGATTTCATCCAGTTGAAAATGAAAACTTATATACCGATTTGGAAATTCACATCGAAAACATACGATATACAAGGCATCAGACAGAGAATTCTTCCCCCCACTTGCACACATGAATAGGCGAGATAATCAAGAACGATAACGGAATAAATTCAACTGTCTTACTGCAATAATCTAGTCTTGTCTCTCTCTTATCGCAGTATGATAGGAAACCCGCACTACACGTATAGAATTTTTAATTTGACAGGCTGCCCGTAATACTCGATTCAAGTATTTACTGTTGCCTACCATACTAAAGAATTACGCTCCTCTAAACGATAAGAGAGAGACAAGATTAGAATAATGAAGTAAGAAAACTGAATTCAGTGTGTTTACAGCAAGTGATTGTCTCAACTATTCATCTGTGCAACTGGACGGAAGAATCCTCTGTCTGATGCATTGTATATCGTATATTTCAGATGTGAATTTCCAAACCTGTATAAAAGGTGTTTCATTCAAAAGTGTCTACCATCAATAACCCAACAACGAATCAGAATTCGTGAAAACGCTCAGACAGGTTCATTTTTGATAACAGGACCTGATCTGGGATAAAAAACTTGTTTCTGCTGGCAAACCCTTAGAGAGGATTGCAAACTCATCAGGAATTTGAATAGGGAAAGTAAGTAGTTTTGTAGCACGAATGTGTGCATGGTTTCAAATTTGTATCAACCTGCATTTTGTGTTCTAAAAGGTTTTCCAATGAGAGGAGTTATTTTGAATAGTCCGCTATTCCGGTAGATGTCACGTTTGAAGCTGTCATTTTTTGACATTCGACAAGTAGAAACTACACCATTAATTTAAATGGAACGATACACGCTTCAATGACGCATCGAAATTATTGATATTTACTATAAAATGGTGAAAATTTAGCAGAGACGGTTCGTAAAACTCAAACATTTTTTAGTCGTCGTGAAGTACCTTGTCGGACCGCAATAAGGAAATTGGTGGAAAAATTCGAGCTGTTGGGATAAGTTAGTGATGTGGAGAATAAAACCTGTGCACGTCGCTCAAGAACAGCCGAGAATATTGCTACTGTATCCGAAAGTGTTGAAGAAAACCCAAAGTTGTTCAATCCTCGTCGTTCTTCGGAATTAGGCATTTCACAAACGTCATTATACACCGTATTTCGCAAAAAAAATTGGGTCTTAAGGCTTATATAGTTCAGATAATGTCCCCCTGTCATGAAAAATCCACCTTTAAGAGTGTTTAAATGAATTCTGATTCATTGTTGAGTTGTTAAGGTTTGGCAAATTAAATGAAATCACATGTATATCTATTTGGACTAGAAAATTCGTTTCCAGGCAAATCAAATTCATTCAAAACATCGTGTGATTTCTAACTCAACCTGATAACCAATTTTCCTATATTCCCACTAAAATACAGCAAATCCATTATTGGATTACCTAATGCATTTCCTATATGTTCATGAATTATTATTATCCCATCATTCGAACTAACTTAATCATCAGTGAATTATTATACGATAAAAAACCAGAAATAAAAGGGTAAAGAAACGACCATACACCGTCTTCTTGTTGAACCGTTAAAAGAGACCTTACCACACGTCTTTATATCACGAAAAACCGAGCAATCTAACCTCGTATAAAAATATCTCTGACCGTTTTCCAAACCTATAAATCAGCAAGATTATACCCATTCCCACGAAGATTAACTTTTTTATTATATTCGGAAGGTTCAATTTATCTTTCCTTAGTCCATAACCCATTTTCATGGGTTACCAGTGTGACATGCCGAATGAAGAAACCACAAAAACTTCGGAAAAATGCAGCGATCATTCAAAAACCAACTGTCTCGATGAAAATCCATTCATTTTGTGTATAAATCCTTCTGTAAAATTTCCAGTCTGCTTTATGTTAGCTTGTTGGAATTCTTAGGTTTGGCAGGATTGTTCATTGTGGATATTACGGAAATTTGAAAGCTTTCCAACCTTACATCTATATGATACCTTTGTAAATTCATTAAATTGCTTCAGGGTATTCGAAAATTTGACTTTATTTTACGAGAGGGTTGAATAAGGGTTCAGTTAAAACAACAGAGCAGTTCGCAAGAGTATCTTTAGCTTGATGTTTTTCCGAAATTCAAAACGAATGATAAAAATTCAAGAAAAGCCCTTAGCAGGTGCTTTTGAACGCTCGTTCGTTGGTGGAGCAACGAGGCTATTGCCTCAAAATTTTGTGAAGGACTTGAGATTGATACTAAATATACCTATAAATGCAAAATATAAGCTCTATCGAAATAATAATCTGGAAATTAGCACGAAGTATATGTGAAGAATTTATAACTAGAAATATTATAATTGTATTGTTCTTTTCACAATATTTCCGAAAATTTACATGAACGAAAGTTTTCTCACGAGAATATTAGAATGTTTTTTCGGTATAATATATATTATCCCATTTTTCGAGCTAACTCAATCATCAGTGGATTTTTGTATTAGAACAAACTCCAGAAAAAATTTACAGAAATGATTATAGCATATTTATACAGGTTGAAAATGACCATATATATACATGTAGCCTAATTTCTCAGCACACTGTGGAACAATTCAAGAAATTTGTAGAATTTACTCTCAGTTCAGAAAACCTACACGATGCCTGACATTATACAGGGTGTCTGTAAACAAATGCGAGGGACTTAGGGAGATGATTCCTCGATGAAAATAAACAAGGGTAGTTCACATAATTTTTATTCGAAATCGACCTCCTTTCCAAGATACAGCCCTTAGAAGGCGATGACGAGTTGACGGTTTTGAATTTGTTTTAGGAGTTGTAAAAAACACTGACACATAAAACTATAAATAATATGATTCATTGAGTAAATATTACACACATCATTTTTTTATCTCATAACATTTTTATTAGTGGCTGAAAATAACAACCCCTTATGATTTTGCTTCAAGAACTGTGTTTGGGGGCATTATTCTCGAAAAATAAAATTCTTCTATGATTTTCCATTCAATTCTGTTGAAAAAGGTTCCTGCAGAATTTCTATACGGTCGATACTTTTCTCGGAAAAAATAAAAACTTACAAGCAGGTATGATCACTGTATTTTAAACCCAGGAAAATCCTTACTGCACGTAAAATGAGCCTCATATACCTCTGTCTATCGATTAATCATCTCATACTTTTCAGTATAACAATCCTCCAAATTCTCTAGAGATTCTCCCAGGCAACTCTCTCATATCTGGACCAGAATTATCAGATTGCTCACCCGAGAAAAAGAAGCTGTTTCCATCTTTATACCTTGTCCAATTTGTCCGGGGTGTTCAGGGATCTCTACTCTACCTGGTGCTGAAAATCTCGGGCTTGGTTGGTTCTCGGAATCCTCTGTCGGCAGCCTCTGCTTTAAGGGAACCTGATTTGCCTTGATATTTATTTAATTGGTTACAGTCGAAGCATCTCCTTTGAGATATGCTCGAAACGTATCGAGTTACTTAAGGTCCAGTGGAGGAGGAGTTTTATGCTATTTTTCCTGGGAGAGAATTTTTATTATGTGGAGTCAATATACGAGAAAGTAAATAAAGAGTGGGATTTATGGGAAGTTGAGAATACCTATTCTCTTCCTTCGAAATATTGTTGAGTTTTTGAAACACCTAGAGATTTCAGTATTCATAATAAATTCTTCGTTTTCGTCGAAAACTTCCATTGATGTCTTTCGGAGAAAGTTAATTTTCTATCTAGATAATTTCGCTCAAAATAGGAACAATATTTTATCTACCACCGAATCATAGAATGAAAAATTCAAGCATTCATTCCAAGATATTCTTTTTCACGAAATTATCAACTTAGATACTATGAAAAATCTTAGGCCGCGACATTAAAATAAATTAGATCCATGGATGCTATAGATAATTTTCTGAAGAATTAAGTTATTAATTCCCGAAAATTCGTTCGAAATATGAAAATTCTACAGCCATGGAATATACACTACTGGAAAGAATTAAAGGATCAAAAAAAATTCCAATTTTTTCGGCCATTTTCAACATGCCGTAACTTTGAGAGGAATGGTCGTACAAGGAATTTAAAAAGAGGAAATTGTAGCTCTAAGTGTCTAGTTTTTGGATAAGAACTTAAAAAATCTTAAGTTTCAGTGGCTTTCGAGTAATGATAGAAAAATCAGCAACAAAAAAATTCTCGAAATTTTACACCACTTTTTTTTCTTGTTTACGAGCGTGGAAATTTTACTTTTGCATAATCGTTATAATGATGGGATACTTTGTTAATTCAGCTTCAATTTATTTTTTCATTGACCTCAATACGTCCACTGCTTGCCGAGATATCGGTCTTCAAATGGAAAAGGATCCATTTGTCTTTGATTATCGATTTCTCAGCAAACAGTGATCGCACAGAAAATTGAAGGAAAGTTTCAAGACCTTAAATGAACCCCGACTAATGAACAACCATTGCTTATTCATAGAAATTTTTTTTCCTTCATGTCGCATCAATATAAAATTTAACAAAAAAGGGCTTTTGGTGGTTTCTTGGAAAATCTACCGCTGGAAAATGTTGAGGAAACCAATAATGTTAAGTGTGACTTTCTAAGTTCAATATGTTGATAAAATCCTCACGAAGAGTCAACTCAATCCAGCGAGCCGTTTTTTCGTTTGACTCGATTGAATTTTTTGCTCTGAGAAACTCATAATCTTCAAAAAAGGCAAAAAAGAATTTTCTCGAGCTTTTTCCACATTTTAATTGCAGATAGTACATAAATTTAAAAAAAAAAAATAAACTAACAAATGAAATTTTTATTAATTTAATAACGGATAAAACATGGATCCTTTTCCATTTGAAGACCGATATCTCGGCGAGAAGTGGACGTATTGAGGTCAATAAAAAAATAAATTAAAGCTCAATTAACAAAGTATCCTATCATTATAACAATTATGCAAAAATAAAAATTCCTACGCTCGTAGACAAGAAAAAAGAAGTAGTAAAGTTTTGAGAATTTTTCTGTTGCTTATTTTTCTATCATTACTCGAAAACCACTGAAACTCAAAAATTTCGGAGTTCTAATCCAAAAACTAGACACTTGGAGCTACAATTTTCTTTTTTTCAATCCCTTGTACGACCATTCCTCTCAAAGTTACGGCATGTCGAAAAAGGCCAAAAAATTTGGAATTTTTTTTGATCCTTCAATTTTTCCAGTAGTGTAGTATATCGTGAGATCGAAAAAACATTCTGATATTCGATTGAAATGAAATCGAGTTTGAAGATTTTAGTTGGCGAAGTCGATGATTATTCAAAATTTCGAAAGGATTGTGAAAAAAAAGCCATAAAATTTTTATTTTTCCAGTTATAAGTTCTTAACATATCTTTTAATTTCGATTGAGCTGATATTTTGCATTTAAAGGTATATTCAGTATCAATCTCAAGTCTTATAAAAAATTTTTGAGGTAACAGCTTTGTTGCTCCATCAACGAACGAGCGTTTAAAAGCACCTGCTTAGGGCTTTTCTTGAATGTTTTTCATTCGTTTTGAATTTTGGAAAAACATCAAGCTAAAGTTACTCTTGCGAACCGCTCTCTTGTTTTAACTGAACCCTTGTTCAACCCTTTCGTAAAATAAAGTCGAATTTTCGAATACCCTGAAGCAATTTAATGAATTTACAAAGGTATCATATAGATGTAAGGTTGGAAAGCTTTCAAATTTTCGTAATATCCACAATGAACGATCCTGCCTAACCTAAGAATTCCAACAAGCTAACATAAAGCAGACTGGAAAATATACAGAAGGATTTAAACACGAAATGAATGGATTCATCGAGACAGTTGGTTTTTGAATGATCACTGCATTTTACCGAAGTTTTTGTGGTTTCTTTATTCGGCATGTCACACTGGTAACCCATGAAAATGGGTTATGGACTAAGGAAAGATAAATTGAACCTTCCGAAAATAATAAAAAAGTTAATCTTCGTGGGAATAGGTATAATCTTGCTGATTTATAGGTTTGGAAAACGGTCAGAGATATTTTTATACGAGCTTAGATTGCTCGGTTTTTCGTGATATAAAGACGTGTGGTAAGGTCTCTTTTAACGGTCGAACAAGAAAACGGTGGCTGGTCATTAATTTGCCCTTTTATTTCTGGTTATTTCGACAATAGGGATGTTGACTCATGCTACGAATTCATATAAATTGAGGTTTTCCTCAATCCTAAAAAACCATTTAAGTGATCTTATTATTCTCGTTGAATTAAATAAAGCTGATTTAAATTATGTTATTTATTATCAACTATCACGTGACTGCGAACGCCAATCAGAGGTAATTGACGTCACTCTCCAGGTATTGTCATTGCAAATTCGAATGTTCGGTGCTCAGATCAACAAAATACATTCATAGGCCAGGTTCCGCAAAACTCCAATCAGCTTGATTATTGAAATGTCATCATTTCTCTGCAATTTTCAGTTCATTTTTGACATAAACCATCGACTTACTTCAATATAAACGATTTGATGTCCAATCAAGCTTTGTGAAACCCACGGTTCTGTGACTTGAACCATAGTAAATATATAATATATAATATCTATGATTCGAACTTACGAAGTTGAAAGCTGAAAGAGAACAGAATACCTTGTTCGTTACAAGAACGATAATCTACAATTTTCTTTATAATGGAGATAGGATTCATCAAGGGTAATAGTAGTAACTTACCGAAGATAGATTCCCTAATGGTCGCAAGTTTCTTTGCTGAAAACAAGGATTTTTGTGCAGCGTGAAATTGTTTTTGTAAGTAGCAAACTTTTAACTCATATTTATTATTAAAAATAAAAGAAACACCTCATTCAGCACAGACCGACCTATTCATTTTGAAGGCTTAGATTGAACTCTTCCACAAGGGATTGGGCAAAATCAGTTCGCTTTGACAGAAGTCAAAGTATGTTCACTGGATGATGACGAAATCATCAGAACGTGACAAAATTGAGCGTTTCCGCGGAAATTTAGAATCGTCTTTTCATTTACTCATTTTTATTGGCAATTACTATATTTTTAAGGAAAAAGTAATTTTTTCATGTTTGTATATAGGGTTTATCTTTAAAATAAAATAAATTCCAAAAAGTAGTCAACCTCCCTATTGCTCCACAGTGTGTTGAGAACTTGGGCTACAAGTATATGTGTTTTTTCACCCTGTTCAAATATGCTATCAGCGTTTTTGGAATTTTTTCCAGAGTTTGTTCTAATACCAAGGAATTTATCTACAATTAAGCGTAGAAGCAATTGAAATTGGTGAAAAATTACAAAAGTGCTTGGACAACAAACTCCTTCAAAGTTTTAGGTAGCTGAGTTTTTTGCCGGTGAGTGTAGTTGATTGAACAACCATTTTTGAGAGGAACGGATATCAGAATGGAAAAATCTAAATTGGACAAGTCCTAAATATCACATGAATGCAGGTTTGAACAAATAGCCAACCATCAATTCATCAGAGAACCCTATCGGAATCGAACTCAAGAACCTAAAGTCTGAAAATCGGTAGCTCCGACCATGAAAACGCAGAACAAAACAATTCCGCATCGAGCTATTCATCAGGGAAATGAAGATTCCTCTAAATACTCATTGATCAGAAAAAACAAACTCCCAGGCCGTCTCGGATTACTTTTCTCAGATTTTTCAATTAACCTCACTTCTTTCGGCCCACTTAACTTGGGGATTCTTCCGCCATTAGATTGTATAATTAGACCCAAGGGTTGAGCTTTAATTGATTTATGAGGTGCCCTTTTTTCACAGCCTCCGTTTCGGATAAATGAACAGTCGGTTCGTCATTGTCTCATGAAAGAATGAAGGAGAGCGATTAAGTCCATGAATAATTTCTGATAGGATTATTTTTCGGGATTCTCCTGTCTTTCTTCAGGTTTCCAATTTTTCGATATGAAGCGGAGGTTCGATTTTATTGGGAGTGCGATTTCAAAGAGAAAAAGATTAGGAAAGCCCTGAGCAGGTGCGTTTGAGCGCTTTTTCATTGGTGGAGTACCTAATGAGGCTATTATTCTGTATGAGTTACTATCTAGATAAGATACTGAATATATTAATTCGAAATCTCAGCACGATTGGAATTATATTCTGGAAATTAATCGAAAAATTAAATAGGTAAAAAATCGAAAGTCCTATAGTTTTTTAAGTCTAACGATAATTTGAATCATCGTTTTTTTTTCTCCATAAACAGAAATCAATGAACTTCGATATGAGGTTTTTACAACAATTACACCTCGTGAGATTATCACACACTATCGATGTAAAATATTTTCAGATCTGCGGTGTTGCCAGTTAGATCAAAAAGTACGAACAAGATGGGAATTTAAAATGAAACTGTTTATTATAGTATTTTCAGATTAGTCCTTGCTTTTCGAATATTTGGATGGCGTCTTTTTTGCAGCTATATCGATCCAGGTCATTCTAGTGACTCATTCGAGGTCGTAGAGAACGAATATGCAATTTGTTTTTCCATAAAATAACAATTTTTTCGAATAATCTACTTTTTGTGGGGAAGTGGGGAAAAATATGTCAAATTTGGAGTGCTGCCAGAAAAATGACACTGTTTGTATGCTATTGTTTTTATGGTAGACTGATCCTTTACGAATCAGAATATGTAATTTCCATTCATTTATCGCGATAAGGTCAGATTTTCTGTTTTTTTTGCGAATTTCCAATTTTTACGATTTTTCATCGGCCACAGCTTAAAAAATAAATGCGTTAAGGAAAAACTGTCTGGATTAATTTAATCTACGCCCTTGATTGAGTAAATGGTGAAATTTTGGTGGCGATCGGAGTCAAAAATTTTTTTGTCCAAAATCGAAAATTTTTAATGCATATGTATGGAAATTTTGTGGAAAAATGGATTTTCGCCGATCGCCACCAAAATTTCACCATTTACTGATTCGAGGGCGTAGATTCGGAATAACCAAACAGTTTTTCTGTGAAGCATTTATTTATCAGGTTATGGTCGATGGAAAATCGAAAAAATTGGACCTTCGATTTCTCAACGGACTATTTCTTAAAAATAAATGAGTTGCAGAAAATCTGTCTGAATAGAATAAATCTACGCCCTCTAATGAGTAAATGGTGAAATTTTGGTGGCGATCGGAGTCAAAAAATTTTTTGCCAAAAATCGAAAATTTTTCATGCATATGTATGGAAATTTTGTGGAAAAGTGAATTTTCTCTGATCACCACCAAAATTTCACCATTTACTGCTACGAGGACGTAGATTCGGAATAACCAAACAGTTTTTCTGTGACGCATTTATTTATCAGGTTATGGTCGATGGAAAATCGAAAAAATTGGACCTTCGATTTCTCAACGGACTATTTCTTAAAAATAAATGAGTTGCAGAAAATCTGTCTGAATAGAATAAATCTACGCCCTCTAATGAGTAAATGGTGAAATTTTGGTGGCGATCGAATTCAAAAAATTTTTTGCCAAAAATCGAAAATTTTTCATGCATATGTATGAAAATTGGACCTTCGCGGAAAAAATCATAAAATCTAAACTGTTCGCGAAAGGTAAAAAAATGCATATTCTTATTCGCAAAGAATACAATAAAAAAATAAGCATAAATACAGTGTAATAAAAAATCTGGCTTCTTCAGCGTACTGACATTGAAAATTTTACTGCAAAATTTCAGTTCGATCGAATTGACAATTTCTGTGTTATTTGAAACGAAAAGGTGGATAATCTGGAAGAAAATTAAATTCTACGGTTCTCTTGAAATTCTGCATGAAAAGTCAGTATAAAAATCCTCACCCATTCATTTCACTTCAATCGGATAATGTGTTGTGGAAATTTGAAGTTTTTTTTCCAATAATTTTTATGGTTTTGTTTACAATACCTATGGGGATGGTCACAACATTTTGCATGAGATTTCTTATGAAATCTTGCATGTGGCTACAAAATTCCATTCTTATCGGTTTTGTTTTGTCTGAGATATTGAGGAACAAAATTCTCGAATGGCCATATTTTATGCAACACATCGAAAAAAACAGTTGACTCACGAATATCAAAGTCCCCATACAGAAACGAATAACAATACGATACGAAATTTCATTTCGACTAGTAATGAAAAACCGAATAGTGCCTGGAGAGAGAAAACAAACACGAAAAAACAGACGTAGAGTTGGAAGCTGTTGCGCGCTTGTACATATTAATCAAATTAGTCCTCCTTTGATCCAGTTCAATATCTATTTATATACCAGAAAAGTTAGTTCGGCAGACAGAAATTTCTGTATGAATATTTCCTTCAATGGAATATCGAAAAGTTGAAAGTTGAAGTTTCCTATCAGCACACACAAAGTTTGGTCCAAAATAGAACACTGTATTGATATTCGGACTAAAGATAAACTTTATTTAATTAAACTTAAATTAAATAAAAAGTAGGTATTGATCTACCTTAACAAAACGAAAGCATTGAAACTCAATATATTTCAATGTAGTTACAAGATTTTTTTTCATCTGCAGCTTGAGTACATTTTTATTTTAAGATGTTTATTGAAGACTTTTCTGGAAGTTTGTGATTATCTCTTGGAGAGAATCTTAATTGTAACGAATTTTCTCGGTTTTGGTAAGTTAATGAGTTAGATCGCTCAAGTGGTTTTCTAGTAAAGGAGATTTTAAATTTCATACCCTGGTTCTTTTGAAAGAGTGCTATCCGATAGAGTCGAAATTCCATATTGAGCCGCTTATCGATAATACCACTTGACGATGACTCTAAATACTGAAGAATTTCAGTATTTTTCATCTCATTCGAAAACTATCCAAAATGAATATTTGGTGCATTAATTTTTCATTTAGAATCGAATGCTGTAAATTTGATATGGGGTTGCCATTTGAAAATCTCAAGATATTTCAATTTTAAGTTCCACATTTTCGAAGCACAATCTTCGAAAAACCTCAATATGTATCAAAACACTGAATGTATCACAAGAATGCATGGATTATCTATTATTGAGTTTGGTTTCGTTCGCATAGAAAAGAGTCAAGATATTGCATTTCTAAACTGGCAATGCAGATGTCAAAAATTTCAAAAATTTGTGCATAACTTGGTAACACTGCATGGCAGAGAATTAAATTTCAGAACGAAACCACTACTTGTTGTGCAGAATTATCTAATAGGCCAATTTAAAAAGGAAAACCCTGTATATGGCTGAAATTTTGGCTGATCATGAAGAAGAACTCAGGTATACAAAAAGAATTCAGCGATTCATTTCGTTCATAAGAAATTACAATATCATTCCCATGTTTCCTACAGAATAAAAACTACCCATTCAAGAGGATTTTCGACTCAAAATTCAGGAATGAAAAACATTCCGAAATATCAGCGAGGAATCATCCACTCAAATTCAAATTCCTCTTTCACTTTCAAGCTAAAATCCTCAATAAGGATTGTATATCGTCAGGATTCAAGCTAGAGAGGCCGCTTCATCAATTCAGTGAACGTATTATTCGCAAGGTTCAGCCCGAGTTCTAAATGAAGACCCTCATGTTCTCAATAGAAGTGAATCCTTATCGAATCGCTATTTAACTAGATAAATTCCAATTACGTATAGTGCTCAATTTACAACCTTCCAGACAACTGGGCGACGACAGTATATTTACGTTCTTTAGGTACATTTCGATCGGGAAATTTACAAGCGTATATCGACTTACTACGTTTAATCTGTTTGTATTAAAATGCAATAAACGGTTGAAAATTTTATTTAATTTCACTTCCTACTTTATGTTTCAAACTGAGAGATACATAACCGAGTGTCATAATTTTTTGAAAACTTGTTTATCTGGCTCTGATGTTCACTTTCATGCAGATCTACAAGGTGTTTTAATTAAAAGATCGGTTGCTGCATCATACTTTTCGAGCTCTCGTTCTACTTGAATGTGTACTATACAGGGTGTAACAAAATAAGTGTAAAATATTTAAGGAGGTGATTCCTCATCGAAAAAAGGTAGGATCTCTTATATAAAGAAACTTCATTGGAGCATCCCTTGGAAACAGCCCCGCAAAGGGAGTACCTACCTAAAATTTGTATAACAATTTTTTTCACAAGCACCAAAAAAGTTATAATATTGAAATCAACCTATCGTTTCCTACTAACAAAAAGAAACTTATCCAGGTACCTATTTATTTGGTTTACCCAAGGGTTGTAAAGGTGGGAAACGCAACCCCTAAAGTTTATTTCCAATGTAACTTTTTGTCTTATTATTTGTTTACCATTTAAAAATTTATTTCCGATAGCCTGTTTCATTCTAAACAAAAAATGTTTCTTGAGTTTTTTGCCCAAAATAAACCGGTTCGCAGTAAAAAATTATTTTACGAACAACTACAGAGATAGATCGTCATAAATGCGGAACAAATCTATCTAGAAGGACAATTTTAGCGATAGTGACAATTAAATTGTCTTTTTGCTAGAAGGAAACGTCAGGTTAATTTCAATATTGTAACTTTTTTGGTGCTTGTGAAAAAAATTGTTATACAAATTTTATGTACTCCCTTTGAGGGGCTGTATCTCAATAAGGGATGCTCCAATGAAGTTTCTTTATAAGAAAGATACTACTTTTTTTTCGATGAGGAATACCCTACTTAAATTTTTTACACTTATTTAGTTACACCCTGTATTGTTTTGCTCAAATGTCTTTTATTTTCGAATTGTAAGCCGAAAATGGTCTCAAACGATAGGGTTTGACTCCCTGATGACGAATCCGTAGTAAAATTCAATTCTGTTTGTGGGGCCGGCCCTAAGCACGATAACTTCCGAAGGAATTGTCCTAGAGACTTGAGATTTTCAGGGTGAGTCGGTTCCCAATTGCTGCGGTTAAGTTCATTAATCAGCCAAATCGTACAGGGGTTCCATAAAATATGACCATTCAAAATGTTTTTCTTCAATATCTCAGACAGAACAAAACCAATCCAACTGATACAAGATGTTCATAATAAGCCTCATCCAAATTTTGTGGCCATAGTGTTACCAGAACAATAGAATCTCCATAAATTCATAACAAAATAAGTGATTCGAATGAAACTTATTTTCTGAAAGAAGTTTGATATACTGAATGTTCATGCAAAATTTCAAGTGTATCGCAACGTCTGAACTGTACAGGGTGTCCCGGAAAATGTGGGAAATCTCTCGGATTCAGATTGAACATAATTAAAAAAGATAACAAGTTTCCATAATTTTTTTCCTAGCGGCCCTCCCTACGGAAATACAACCTCCTAAATGACGGGACTGAAAATTCATTTTGGTGGAATAAATTTCAACTACTTACTTCTTTCATCAGTTTTTTTCGAATACGGTTCTTTTCTTTAGCTTAATGTTCAAGAAATCCAAATTTGTTTTTTAGCACCTTATCATACAAGGTGTTAAAAATGTAAGCATTAAAATGTACAACTCAGTCCGCCCCTGGTAAACTGAACAAGCTAATTGAAATTTGAGTGCGGTGATTTAAGAGGTCCTTAATACTATTAATCATATCCGATTTTGATCGAATTATATCAAGTAGTTTGAAACTTATTCCACTAAAATGGATTTTCAGTGGCGTCATTAAGGAAGGGCCGTTAAGGAAAAACATTATGGGGACTTGTCATCTTCATTTTTTATGTTCTATCTGAATCCGATAGATTTCCCACATTTTACGGGACAGTCTGTAAGAGTTAAATTTTTTATTATAAATTTTTTACATATTCCATTTTTCGTAGGATTTTTAGAATATTATTCCGATCGTGCTGAGATTCTGCATTATTTATTACTTAGTATCAATATCAAGTCCTATACAAAATTTTAAAATAATAGCATTATTGCTACACCGATAAACTAGCGCTCAAAAGCACTTGCTCAGGACTGTCTGGTTCTTTCATGTTCACATCAAATACACCTTCAGGAGCTGCAATATTGCTGACAGCGATTCATACATTTCTCATCCCCAAAATTTCTTCGATCGAACAAATATTAGCCAAAATCCTCATAAAACGGACTCGGCAATCGACCGTTTCTGAAATATCTGGCTAATTTCGTTAGACGCCCAGAAACTAATCAACGTATTTTAATCTAGAAGCCGAGACGGGAAGTGCAGTGTAACTAATTTCAACCCCCCACTTGTCGGGGCATCGAATGTGAATTTCGGGTATGTAAATTCCAAGTGGGTTAGTGAAACTCCACGCTGTGAAAACGCGAACGTCTATCCTGGTATGCGGATGGGAGACCTCTTCCCGAATCGTCCCGTTTCTTGTTCCCTGATCATGTGATCGGTTAAAGCTTTGTGTAATTATCGGGTTTTCGGGATACGAGAATATCCTACCGGATGTTTGAATGCTGAAGTGGTTAGTCGTGGTTGATGGAATATCTTGAATTTTTCTCGAAATTATTTTTGGTTATTATGTCTGATGGATTGGAATTGGGAAATAGGTTAACCACTCAGAGTAATAAGTAAAGGTTTACTTATTCTCTATACCTAGAAATGCCTTCAAGCTTTTGTTAACGCAGCCAAGTAGAATATGTTTATGAACGCGAACAACATTCGGCGTTGCACACTTGCGCCGTATATCAGCTCAGGAGTCTGAATATTATTCTCTGTACAATAGGGATGTTGACTACTCTTTGGAATTCATTTTATTTCAAAGATAAACCCTATACAAACACGAAAAATTACTTTTTCCTTAAAAATATGGTAATCACCAATAAAAACGACTAAATGAAAAGACAATCCAAAATTCCAGCGGAAATGCTCAATTTTGTCACGTTATGATCACGTCATTATCCAGTAATCATACTTTGACTTCTGTCAAAGCGAACTGATTTTGCCCGATTCCTTGTGGAAAAGTTCAATCTAATCCTTCAAAATGAATAGGTTGGTCTATAAATGCTGAATGAGGTGTTTCTTTTATTTGTAATAATAAATATGAGTTAAAAGTTTGCTACTTACAAAGACGATTTCACGTTTTTAAGCTCCGCTGCACAAAAATCCTTGTTTTCAGCAAAGAAACTTGCGACCATAAGGAAATCTATCTTCGGTAAGTTACTACCATTACCCTTGATGAACCCTATCTCCATTATAAAGAAAATTGTAGATTATCGTTCTTGTAACGAACTAGGTATTCTGTTCTCTTTCAGCTTTCATCAACTTCGTAAGTTCGAATCATAGTTATGATATATTATATATTTACTATGGTTCAAGTCACAGAACCGTGGGTTTCACAAAGCTTGATTGGCCATCAAATCGTTTATATTGGAGTAAGTCGATGGTTTACGTCAAAAATGAACTGAAAATTGCAGAGAAATGATGACATTTCAATAATCAAGGTGATTGAAGTTTTGTGGAACCATATAATGTATTTTGTTGATCTGAGCAAAGAACATTCGAATTTGCAATGACAATACCTGATAGTGACGTCAATTAGCTCTGATTGGCGTTCGCAGTCAGGTGATAGTTGATAATGAATAACATAATTTGAATCAGCTTTATTTAATTCAACGAGAATAATAAGATCACTAAAATGGGTTTTTAGGATTGCAAAACTCCCTTCTATGAGGAAAACCTCAATTTATATGAATTCGTAACATGAGTCAACATCCCTATTATTTCTATTCATAGGTACTTACATATTAAGCAGTTGCTATGAAATCGTTCTCAATTATCCTGTTTATGTTTTGTAGTATAGTTCATAAGTTTACTTGGATTCATTCGAACTATCCTCCTCTGAATAAAGTCCAAATCAATCTATTGAGGATAACTGATTCCTCAAGAATTTAAAGAAATCCTTTAGCAGGAGCTTTTGAGCGCTCATTCTTTGGTGGGGCAATGAGACTATTACCTCAAAATTTTATATGGAATTTGAGATTGATACCAAATATGTATATAAATGTTGAATCTCAGCACAATCGGAATTATATTCTCTAAATTTTCAAAAAATTGAATGTAAAAAATGAATAATCACAAAAATTTAATTCTATGGTTCTGATAATGCGATTCTCTCAAAATTTTGCATAAATATTCAGTATATCAATACCTATTGACTCTCAAAATAAATTTCACTTGAATAGATTATTCTGTTATAGAAATATGGAGATCTTCTTTTCAATATTGTTGATATCTAGAAAAAAAGATTAATCAACTAATTTCGGTATTTAATCAGATTCCAATGGAAAACTCGGATGTTTTCTACAACTTATTGAAAAAATGTCTGTAAAATAACAGTTTTGAGTGAATTCACAACGTATCTAATAATTCATTCGGTTCAAAACTCTCCAGAAGAAAGAAACATTAACATAATGGCGAATAAGCTCGACATGGACACCGGCACATTCGCCATTCTGTAACTCATGCTACTGTCTCAGTAAATTTCTTCAAAAAACTGCATTCAACAATCCCATTAATCAAATTCCACTTATTCAGACAGAGCACAGCATTACTTCCTCATCAAATACGTTAAACCATAACCTCAAATGAAAGGTAATCAACCGAATTGATAGTTGAACAATAGCGCAGCCTCCGCTGATGCATTCTAAATAGTTTTCGAGAACCTCACACAATCTCGACTGACATACGAGCTAATGATGCACTGCGCCTGAATATGCTGAAGGCTTCCAATTGTGATCGCGCATCCTTTGATTTCGGAACAGAACATTATCCTGCACTGCTCTCGTAATAATTGATTGTGTATAATAGTTCGGATCGAAGTGATACTTGACTGACGCTAATCTTCGGTATCGTAATTAACAAGATAGCTTGATTAGCTCCTCTAATTAGACAATCATTATTCATCCGAAATCGATATAGAAATAGGTTCGTGTGGGTTATTGTTGGTCACAAGGATGAAGTTTCACTTAATTATGGGAATATTATGAGTTTTCCTGAATGAATATAGTCCGTTCACGAAAGTTTGAGCGCATAGTAGGCGTTTGTTTGTGTTTGTTTATCTGAAGTTGGCAGTATTTGCTGTCGTAACCTAAATGGCTGAACGGATTTTGATGAAATTTAGTTAGGTGATAGATAGTAACCTAGAAAAGGATATGGGCTATTAATATTCATGCTATCGTACTGCGTAGGCAGTAGACAGAAAACTAATTAAGTTAGCGATTTTTAATCGTCTGTTTTAAAAGTTTACCTCATTCACGCCTTAACGTCTGCAAGGATTTTTATAAGACTTGGTTAATATAAAGATAGGATCCTATGCACGGACACAGGCTACTTTTTACGGCGGGAAAATACCTCATTCCTGCGGAAATCTAGCGTGATCGTGTCAAGAAGCGCATGACGCCATAGCTACTGAAATGATTTTGATGTTTTTTTTAACTGAGTGTTTCTAAGACTTCAAGTTAGTATTTGATCACTTTTCTAACTTAGAGGGTCGGTAGGCGCCATAATTTAGGGAATTTATGATAAAATTTTGATGCAACTGTCTTTATTTAAAAGTTTTACTTGGATCGAATTACCGTGCGAAGCCGGGGCGGGTCGCTAGTAATTGTATAGTTGTTTCAATTCAGAGTTTAATTGCATTTAGGATAAACTGTTGCAATTTCAGAAATCCAATAGATTCATAAATGCGATTAAAAAATATATTATTCAAATATTCAATTCGGAGAGGGCTTGAATTTGCAATTCAAATCGATTGTATTTTGTATTTCGCATATTCAGTATGCAACAAAAAACTATCACCATATTGCTGCTGGAAATTCTTCACAGAGCATATAGTTGAACTCATGGTGCTCAATTTACATTCAGTTCATATTATCCAAAACTGGAATTTGATTTGCCTTTGAAAAACCATACAAATTTCGAGTGGGTTTCATTTCCACCTGGAATACATTGATGTTTTTTCAATTTCAAGGGAAAATAATGCTATAAAATGATCCTGTAAATGAAACCGAAAGGATGGAAAAAAAATTGGCAGAATTCACTAATTTTGGGTATACAGTGTGTTTGGTCATGACTTAGCGATAATTTAAGGGCATCAAATATACCTAATTTCATCTACAAAAACACCCACATTGGGGGGTTTACCCTCTCAGTTTTGGCGTGGCCCCATTTTAAATTTACTTTTTTATTTTAGTTGACCCTTCCAAATAATATCGATTTCTTTGAACATAAAGGTCCTATAGATGTGAAAAAAATGTTTTTTCGAAAGATGATACTTCCATCTTTTATTGAAGTGGAACAATTTGAAAACATTTAACTCAAAAATGTCATAAAAAATCCTTTGAAAAAATTTAAGTGAAGAAATGTACTGATTTTCTTAGTAAATCCGCAATAGTACAAGAATAGCATAATGAAGTATAATTTCTTTCAATGAGCTTACATGCAAGGATATTAGCTACAAAACGATACCAACATAATTTCTGTAAGTTGCAAAATTAGAAAGTAATTACTGTTCGAACATGACCCTCGTGAAAATTGATAAAATAAAACTCAGTACTATGCTTTCGGTAATTTTTAACAGACAAATAATCATAAAAATTGCTCAAAATGGCCGCCTCTGCTTTGTAGACAGGCAGTGGCCCTCATGATAACCTGTAGCAACAAAAAAAAAGTTTGGGGCGCTCGCGTAGTGGTCATGTTCGAACAGCAATAACTCTCAAATTATTTAACTTACAAAAATAATGTAGGTCTTGTTTTGTAGCTAATATCCCTGCGTGTTAAATCATCAAAAAAAATTATACTTCAATTTACTATTTCTTGTACTATTGCGGATTTACTGAGAAAATCAGTAAATTTTTTTCAAAACTTTTTTTGAAGGTTTTTTTTAGGGGATTTTCCAGTTAACTATTTTCATATTGTTCTACTTTAATGAAAGTTTGTAGTATCATCTTTCAAGAAACATTTTTTCTCACATCTCTAGGAACTTTATGTCCAAAGAAATCGATATTATTTGGAAGGGTCAACGAAAATGAAAAAGTTAATACAAAATAGAGGCTACTTCAAAACCAAGGAGGTGAACTTCCCAATTTGGGTGTTTTTATCGATAATATAAGGTGTATTTGATGCCCAAACACACTGTATACTCGATTTAGGTGACCACGAAAGATTTCAGATACGAAAAAGTATAGCTCGATGATAGTTTGCATTCTTATTATATTTAGTATCAATCTGAAGTCCTTTTCAAAATATTTAAGTAATAGCGTCATTGCTCCACCAATCAACGGGCGCTCAGAAGCATATGCACAGGGCTTTCTTAATTTTTGAGCGCTGGTTCAACTCAAGCGACTGCTAGATCGTTTTGCCCAAATGTATGCAAAAAAGCATTAAATAAATGCTTTTGAAATTGAAAATCGAGAGGTGCGAGAATTCTTCGTTAGTTCAAGAACTATTGATAAGTTACGTTTTTTCTCACGCTGTGTTCAATCTGTTCAGTAAATTAATACGTAGATAATACAACTAGTAGAGAAAAAAACCACACTGTTAAACAAGCAAGATTACTGTTCCCTAAAAGGTTCACAGCTTTTTATACCCCACGATTCAGACTCCATTAGTTCGAGAGATCCGAAATTCAGCACCATGATACTCGTATATCGAATAAAAACCGGGATTAGGTGCTTTCCCCTTAATAGACCTAGGTTAATGCATCACAGGTCCCAGATCCAATTCCCTAATTGACAAGCAAGCTAGGTCACGTGAAGGAACATGAAAGAACTGAAGGAGAGATCGCTCATCAAAGAATGACCCTTCAGCGAAGAACAAGGAATGGGGGAGCATTAAAGTGGTGCCATAAAATGCGAGATCAGAAGCCAGAAACTGAGGTGGAGAGTAACAAACCTTCATTTGAGAGAAATTTTTATGCGGAACTCGTAACCCGTACAGATACAGGGTGGCCGGACGATTGACGTCCAAAAGAAAAAAAAACAGGTCCCTCGTCTCATGGGGTATTCGAATCACCCCCATCCCATGTATGTTACGCGATTTTTCACGGTTTCCGAGTTATGAATTTTTTATGAAATTTTGAGAATTTTCAACTTGACCATACTAAAAAAAAGTACAAGAGTTTTCTGATATATTTTTTTGTGAATAAATCTCCGTGAAATGTACTTTTATACATAAAATAACCAGCATCGTAAATTTGATAAAAATTATAGAAATGTTGGTCACAAGTGAAAAAGTTACGTATTTTGGATCATGATCTAAATTTTCAAATTTAAATTAAAAATGTAAACAGGCTACTTCATGGTTTCTCATTCTCAGTAGGTTTAAAAACTGCGCTCAACACTCAGCTTTCAGAATCATTAATAAAAAATGGTACTCAACAGTCTGCTTTTGCTAGAATTAGCCTTCAAAGTCAGCAAGGTGGAAAAAATCAAAGAACTAGACGTTTACTCAAAAATTATTTTTTGCCACTTTAAATTTTTCTGATCAAGTTATGATAGAAAATGCTGAAAATTTGCTTTAGGAGAAAAGTTTTGGATAAGAAAAAGAAAAAGGTGTGGCAATAAATCACACATCATGTAGATAAAAAAAATTAATTATAAAAATTACAATAAAAAATAACGAACAAATAAATTTTGTGAAGGTGTAGAATGTGTATTGAGGCTGGAGGTGGCCTTTTTGAAAACCTATTGTAAATTTTAAAAATAAATTTCTTTTTATCTACATGATGTGTGATTTATTGCCATACCTTTTTCTTTTTCTTATCTAATACGTTTCTTCTAATGCTAATTTTCATTAATTTTCAGCATTTTACATCATAACTTGATCAGGAAAATCTTAAAATGGCAATAAATAATTCTTGAGTAAATGTCTAGTTCTTTGATTTTTTCCACCTCGCTGACTTTGAAGGCTAATTCTAGCCAAAGTGGACTGTTGAAAACCATTTTTTATTAATGATTCTGGAAGCTGAGTGTTGAGCGCAGTTTTCAAGCATCACAGGTCCCAGATCCAATTCCCTAATTGACAAGCAAGCTAGATCACGTGAAGGAACATGAAAGAACTGAAGGAGAGATCGCTCATCAAAGAATGACCCTTCAGCGAAGAACAAGGAATGGGGGAGCATTAAAGTGGTGCCATAAAATGCGAGATCAGAAGCCAGAACTGAGGTGGAGAGTAACAAACCTTCATTTGAGAGAAATTTTTATGCGGATCTCGTAACCCGTACAGATATAAACAGTGCTTGAGATACACGCTGTTATCAGGTTTCCCTCAGACTGAGGAGTTATGGTGGACGTAACTACCACTATAGCCAATTTTTGATGTTGTATATTTTCTGGGATATCTGTTACTTACTTACGTTCGCTGCCCTGGGAATTTGAACATTTTAGGCACATAGTATGGCGGTGAATCGCATAAGATATGGGGTTAAATTTGCCGTTTCGTTATCACGGGGTTATCCTCAAATGAGCTGAGAAAAGGTGCAATAAAAAAAATCAAGAAAAACCCTGAGCAGGAGCTTCTGATCTTCTATTTGTTTCTCATTTGTAAACGTCAGTTTCCAAAAACACAATATTAATCAGGAAAGTTTATTTTATCAAGTCACTAACTTGTAAAACTGACAGTTGACTTGCAAAATTTTCACAAGTTAGTAGTATTATTTACATTGACAGTTGTCAAATACTTGCTTCTGATTTCATTTATCCTTCTAATCTCAGAGTACCTGGAACAAATAATGTATTTCTCAATAAACGTTCTCAAACTATTCAAAAACGATATTCGTACCTTGTTTTATTCGTATCTATTTGTTTTCCTCTTCAAAATTGCAAATAGCCTAGAGGTTTTTTGACCTGTAAACTCACTGACAGTTTTACGTACTTGCTTCTAATTTCATTCATCCTTCTAATCTCAGAGTTCCTGGAACAAATATTTTCAGTAATAAACGTTATAAAAGTATTAAGAAAACGATATTCATACCTTGTTTCATTTGGATCTGGCCTTTGTCGTCAGAAATGAGCGAATATTCTCGAAGGACTTCCCTCTCGTAAAGCCACTGACAGTTGTCATAATTTTCCGATGTCATAAATAATCATAAATAGCTTACGACATTTGCGACAAATTATTGAGATTTTTTGGAATTTATCTAACCTTTTACAAATGAGAAACAAATAAAATATAAAACAATACACGCAAGGTAACGGGTTTTACTGGCTCAGGGAGGTAACTGACTTGCCTGCGGCTCGTCAATTATATCCTCCATTCGCCAGTAAAAACCCTCTTACCTTGCTAGTAATGTTATATACTATTGTGCTTTGATGGAGCAATGAGACTACTACCTCAAATTTTATATGGGATTTGAAATTGATACTATATATGTATAAGTTTTTGAATAATTTCCAGAATATTATTCCGATCGTGCTGAGATTTTGCATTTATATATTTAGTATCACTTTCAAGTCCTATACAAAATTTTGAGGTAATAGAGCTCAAAAACACCTGCTCAGGGCTTTCTTGAATTTTTTTGGTAGGTCAGTGTGTTTAATTAACATTATTCGATCCAAATTCCCCATGTTCAAATAGAACCCCATTAAAAGATGCCCTGAATTCATTCAATCATTGCGTCCACTTTGTTCGCAGTTTAATTCGATCAATAAGTCTGTCGAGCTCATTTACCAAATGTTTCAACACATATTGGATTGTCAGGATCGATTGAACTTTTCACGAACGTTATGTGTTGGCCAGCTTTGGAAAGCTTTCGAAAGATTATAGTAATTAGTTACAAAATTCAACTACAAAGAGCTCCGAACTGCCAAATAAAGTGATGAGAATTGGGGATAAATACAGTGACAGCTGAGCATCGATCTGAATTTTCAATCATTGGGGTTGTATTGTATATTGTAGTTTGGAAAAAGCTGAAAACGCTTTATTTTTTGTTTGTAAGGGAAGAGTTGTGATATCTCATTGATGCATGAGAGATATACAGGGTGTCCGAGAAAATGTGGAAAATCTTTCGAATTCAGATGAGACATAAAAAAATAAGACGAGAAGTTTTTATAATTTTTTTCTAGCGATCCTTCCAACAGAGATAAAGTCTTCTAAATAGAGCCACTGAAAATCCATTTCAACTGAAAGCGAATTATTAACAATCACCTGCAAAATTTCATAAATATTGTCTACTTTGTTCGAAAGATATTTACATGGTTCTTGGTTCCATATTTCATCTCCACTCTGTATATTCTTGTAGAATATTTCCAAGACCAATAGCACAATTTTCGTGTATTATATCTTATGGGCATCTAATTTTTTCGAAAAAATACATTGCTTAGTAATATTTTAGCTAGAAGCATGAGTGTTGGACAAAACAAAAATTCGAGTCGAAAACGTGAATGTGTTATAGGTAATTTTGATGAAATTTTGCAATTACTGACGAATATTTCCGACTAACCTTTTCAATTTGACACAGTCCCATTATCGCTGGGCTTTTTCTCTTTCTACAATGCAATTATTGCTGTAATTATGCGGTAATTGCAATCCATTTGCATAGAATTTTCGACAGGAGGGAAATATTCATAAGATAAATTTGTAAA
The DNA here is from genome assembly GCA_013421045.1 of Propylea japonica. Classification (NCBI taxonomy): domain Eukaryota; kingdom Metazoa; phylum Arthropoda; class Insecta; order Coleoptera; family Coccinellidae; genus Propylea; species Propylea japonica. The sequence continues at coordinate 99,015,665 of CM024241.1, forward strand.
CGAGAGACAGTTCTGCGAATTATCATATTATTCCATCAAAACTTACTGGTTGATGAAGTACAAATTCACCCTTAAACTATCAATTCAAACCAGGCAAATCTCAATAGATGATGAATAGTATCAAACCAAATTTAGAGTATATTCTATCTGTCAGACTCAGTATCCTGATCCAGATCCTTAGACAGCGCCTTGAAACCCATCTCATAAACCTACACGGGCATTAATTGACCTCAAGAACATTTTACCGTGTGCCCCAATGAGTCTGTTCCAGTAGATTATCCCAGATATTTCGATAGATACAAAGTTGAAAATTGTATGATCGATGTATTTCGTTCAAGAAACTTTCATTGGAGAAAAACGAAAATTGAAAGTTGGTAACGCGAACTATATTGTCCGCCACCAGAGGGAGCAGTGACTTAGAAGTGGAACCTAGCCTCTGCGCGAGGGACGAGTACGACCGATGCAGCGACGCAGCGGAAACAGAATTCGAGCTTCAACATCAGACAAGATCGGACGTTACGCATATACGGCCATTATTGTACAAGTTTCTGTAGCGTCTGTTACAAGTTTCATGTCAGTTTTCTAATATACAGTCCACTTAATTCGAGTTTCAATTAAACCAGTGCAAGTTATACCATAAAATTGGTCCTTCTACCGGATTCTATAAGCCGACGATCCAGAAAATTGGAACTTCTACCGGATTCAATAAGCCGACGATCTACAAAGTCAAGTCACGACGCCATTCCTGCAATCATCCAAGTCAAGTCACGACGCCATTCCTGCAGCCATCCAAGTCAAGTCACGACGCCCTTTCGAGAAAGTACAGAGTGAGTCCTTTCCAATCTAAGCCTTTTTACGAATTTATTTCAATTAATTGCCTCACGTAAATTAATATTGCCTATTACGAATTATTTCCTTTCTATTCATCGCTTATTCATTACGATTATTGCCTGTTAGGTACTTCTATTCTTATTCATTGTAAAAATGACGTCTATTAATGAATTACGTTTCAAGCGAGGTTTGAGCAAGGGAGCTCTAACAAGATTTCAAAATTTCATTGATAAAATTCAATTGGATAGTCTCGATGTCAAAATAGTTGAACAGCTCAAGGCGAGGTTAAGCATGCTAGAAAACACATATTGCGAGTTTTCAAAATATCAAGACCTAATTGAATATCATTTACAAGTAGACGAAGCACAGGATGTTGAGGCTATTTCACGCGAACAAGATGAGCGCGAACTTTTCGAGAACAATTATTTTGATGTACTTTCATTTGTCAAATCCATAATAATACAATTTGAAGGAGACACCAATGAGAGTGTCAACAATGTCGGTAATACTAGAATTCCAAGCAATGATGAAAGTATATCATCAGCATATTCAGATAAACAATTGGCCAAATTGCCAGCACTTGTGTTACCCCAATTTTCAGGTTCAGTAGAAAATTGGCTGGAATTTCGAGATATCTTCAATTCTTTAATAGAAAATAACAGATCCTTGGACGATGTTCAAAAGTTTTATTATTTAAAGTCATGTCTAAAGGGCGAGGCATCCCATATCATTGAATCAATTGCAATTACTAAGGACAATTACAAGATTGCATTCAATTTGTTAAAGGAAAGATATGAAAATAAAAAACTGATTGTTGAAAGGTATATCAACATTTTATTACATGCTAGTCCGATTCAAAAAGAAAATTCCACCGAGTTAAGAAAACTGCACGATTCATTCATAAGCACTTTACGTTCCTTAAAAGGTCTAGGTCAGCCCACGGAACATTGGGACACATTCATGGTGTATTTGCTTGTTTCAAAATTCGATAGTAGAACTCGTAGAGACTGGGAAAACTTCAAATTTCAAGGTGAACTTCCCACGTTGAAAGAGATCAGTTCCTTCCTGAAAGAAAAATGTGATATATTAGAAAAATACTCCAAATCTGATAAACATTTTGAAAATACGTATAAAAACGACACAAGTAAGATAAAAAGAGTTAATGCATTTGTAGCAAATGGTTTTGCTTGCTACCTGTGCAACGGCAGTCATTCTATCTTCAAATGCGATAAATTTCTAAAGCTTAATGTACACGAAAGAATGAACGAAATTCAAAAAATGAATCGTTGTGTCAATTGTTTTGGAAAACATTCTTTGAAAGAGTGCAAAAGATCTACCTGCAAAGTGTGTCATAGATTTCACAATACTCTGTTACACCGTTCGAATTCCGAACGCTCTGATAAGGGTGAGATAGGAGCATCGGTTACAGCAAACGCTACGGTCTACAACGACACAAACAACGTCGCATCTGGCGACTCTGTCATAGTTCATAGGGCAGTTGAAACTACAGATCTCGCAAATTGTTTGAATATTTCGTCCAATGCTGCTACGGCCGGCGGCACAATGTCAATTCTGTCGACGGCGAAGGTTGAAATAAATAATAGACAGGGTATTCGTCGAACCGCGCGAATGTTACTCGACGCTGGCTCTCAGAGCAACTTTATCACCGAAAATCTTGCGAACAAGCTAGGTTTAAGGAAAATTCCGGTCAATTATTCCATAACTGGAATCGGAAAAAATTCTGTTTCACGTTCAAGTCATAAGGTGAATTTACGACTATATTCTAGAATAAATAATTACGCGACTGAAATTTCTTGTTTGGTTTTACCAAAAATAACTGATTCTATACCGAGTTGTCATTTAAAACCTAATTTATTCAAAATACCCCAGGAAGTAGTGTTGTCGGATGATAAGTTTTATGAAAGTGAAGAGATAGATATTTTATGTGGCGTGGGAATTTTCTATGATATCCTGATAATGGAACGAATGAAATTAAAGAATGGTTTGGTTTTACAAAATACAAAATTTGGTTGGGTTATAGGAGGTGAATGGAAGTTACCTACCTGTAAACCAAATCGCGATACAAGTAGTTACCTATGTATTAATTCAAGGGTCGATGAAGACAGCGTTCTTAATGACAATTTAAGAAAATTTTGGCAAATTGATGAATCTTTGGAACCGGCTATCAAAAATGAATTTTGCGAAAAACATTTCGTTGAAAGCTATTCTCGTCAAAGGGATGGCAGATTTAGGGTCAAAATTCCTTTTAAAGAGAACATTAAGAAATTGGTTAAATCAAAACAATTGGCTCTTAAAAGAATAGAGTTCAAAAACTGTTATTATTGGACAGACTCATTGGTCACTTATCATTGGATAAACGGTTCGACCGATAAATGGAAATCGTTTGTAGCTAACCGCGTAGCCACAATTCAACATTTGTCTAACCCGAAAGATTGGTATCATGTGAATACCAAAGAAAACCCTGCGGATATTATCTCCAGAGGTTCAACTGTGAATGAGCTTGTCAATAGTGAACTTTGGTTTCAAGGCCCAGTTTGGTTGAGACAAAATCATTCACAATGGCCGATTAATAAAAATCTAATTACCCTTGAAACATTGCCTGAAATGAAAACAAACGTACATGCAGTTAACATTCAGGAAATGATATTGGTATTTTTGAAAAATTCTCAACTTACACAAGATTACTGAGAGTAACCGCGTATTGCTTGAGATTCAAACGTGTCTTAGCAGATCAAAAATCTATTCGAAGCGTTACTTTAACCTCAGTTGAATTAGAGTATGCTCTTTTTGCTCTCGTGCGATTGGCTCAACATTCTGCATTTCTTAAGGAATATGATGACTTGATCGCAAAGGGTAAAATTAAGAAATTCAGCCCTATACTCAATTTGAATCCCTTCTTGGATTCATCGTATATTATTCGAGTGGGCGGTCGATTATCAAATACACCGCTTCCTTATGACAAAAAACATCCCATCTTATTACCAAAAAATCATGCCCTTAGTGTTCTAATGATGAAACATGAACATATAAGATTAAATCATTGTGGTGCTCAACAACTTCTCTATTCAGTGAGAGAGCGATTTTGGATACTGAATGGAAGAAATCTTGCGCGAAAAATAGTTCACACTTGCATCGTTTGTTTCAAAAACAAGCCTACAACTATTGAGTATATAGAAGGAAACTTACCAAGCGAACGAACAAGTCAGTCGTTTCCTTTTTGCAACACAGGTTGTGACTATGCTGGTCCATTTATTTTGAAGGATCGTAAAACCCGCAAACCATGCTTGACCAAGTCTTGGGTTTGTATTTTCATCTGCATGGTGACCAAGGCTATACATCTAGAACTGATCACAAGTTTGAGTTGTCATGCTTTTTTGGAGTGTTTCAAAAGATTTATAGCCAGGAGAGGTACACCATCAGTTATTTTTTCGGATAACGGTACACAGTTTGTAGGTGCTAATAATGAACTCAAGAAGTTCTTCGAAACAAATGATGATTTCTTAAAAGAACATTTCGAAAATAAGAAAATTGTTTGGAAATTTATCCCACCGCGCGCTCCCAACTTCGGAGGTTTATGGGAATCTAATATCAAAATTCTAAAATTTCATCTAAAAAGAGTAATAGGTAATACTAACTTACATTTTGAAGATTTTTCCACAATTCTATGTCAAATTGAGGCTATTTTAAATTCGAGACCTCTGTATCCCATGCATCCTAATCCAGAGGATAACCTTCCTATCACTCCTGCACACTTCTTGATAGGAAGAACTTTGACTTCCTTACCTGAGGGAGACTATACTTGCATCCCAGAGAATCGTCTCAAGTTGTATCAAAGTCGTCAACGAATGGTTCAATCATTCTGGAAAAGATGGAGCCTAGAGTATCTGGGGAATCTGCAGACAAGATTGAAATGGAAGACCCATCATGCAAATCTATTGAAACCTGACAGTTTAGTCATCATCAAGGAAGACAACTTACCACCGCTTCTATGGAAGATGGCTCGAGTTGTAGAGTGTTTTCCGGGCACCGATGGTGTTATTCGAGTCGTGTCAGTGCGGTTAAGTGACGGCAGCGTGCTCAAACGACCTGTAAACAAATTATGTCCTTTACCAACTGAAGGTGAAGTTGCTGACAATTGAACTTGACAAATGAACTTACCTGCTAATGTTATGATTTGTTTCTTGTTCTTCCATATGCTTGTTTATCATGTTTGTTAGCTATAACTTGTTGAAATCACTAATTTCAAGGCCGGCGGTATATGGTAACGCGAACTATATTGTCCGCCACCAGAGGGAGCAGTGACTTAGAAGTGGAACCTAGCCTCTGCGCGAGGGACGAGTACGACCGATGCAGCGACGCAGCGGAAACAGAATTCGAGCTTCAACATCAGACAAGATCGGACGTTACGCATATACGGCCATTATTGTACAAGTTTCTGTAGCGTCTGTTACAAGTTTCATGTCAGTTTTCTAATATACAGTCCACTTAATTCGAGTTTCAATTAAACCAGTGCAAGTTATACCAAAAGTTACTTCCGGTTTGACCGGAATTGATTATTCATGGAAATATGTGAATACATTATTTCTGCAACTTTGACAGTTCTAAATAGTTGTGTGCGTCTCAGAGTAAGGGCCGTATTCATAGTTCGCCCTCCAGGGTGAGTGACAGTTGATGTAACCTTTATGGCTAGTATTCATAAGGTCGATAAAAACTCACACTCACCCTCAAGGCCGAACTATGAATACGAGCCTGAGTAACATGCCATAATGAACATCCGTGAAATGAAATTATTTCAATTGACGTTTTCTTCATCGAATCAAGATTAAAAAACAAAGTGTGATCTATAGTTGGAAAGTTTATTTTGAGCTAAACCAGAAGTGACTTTCAATTTTCTTTTTTTTCAGATGAAGGTTCCTCAAACTAATTGAAGAATTTTTAAATTTATATCTCTCGAAGTAGCAAAGATTATCTATTTGAACAGACTTATTGGGACACCCAGTATATAAAACTTATCTTATTTTTTGAAACGACGTGACTGGAATGAAGAGTTGTATGTCTTAGCATAATCACAAGTGAATTTGTTTATATTACGATATACTTTTCTGTGGATTATAATAAAGGGTTTTACAATAAGAAGTGTAATTTTGATATTCAAAGAAAAATGCCCTTTTTCAATAGAGATCGGATGTTTATTTCATTATAAAGAAGAAGCTGTGCCGTTAATAGTGGAAAATAACATCTGGCAAATGACCACCACGACCACGCTTACAGGACCATATCTTTTTAATGAAATTTTTCATAACTAAATCGCAAACAAGCTGCCCTATGTCCTCGAAAGCCTCACGAATTCCATCTTTAAGGTCTTGAATCGACGCTGGGCTATTGGCGTAGATCTTCTCTTTTATGTGGCCCCAAAGGAAGAAGTAGCAAGATGTTAAATCACAAGATCTCGATGGCCAATTGTGATCACCTCTTTGAGAGATAACATGGTCCAGAAACTTTTCCCGCAAAAGATCAATGTTTTCGTTGCTTGTGTGGTACGTAGCACCGTCTTGTTGAAAGTTAACGTTGCCAAGATCAATACTATCCAATTTCGGCCAATAAAAGCATTATAATCATCTCTCGATAGCGCAGAAATGGACAAACCTTGGTTTTCTTCAATACTTTCGTCTACAGCATCAATATTCTCGGCTGTTCTTGAGAGACGTGCACGGGTTTTATTCTTCACATCACTGACTTGTCCCCGTAGCTCAAATTTTTCCACCAATCTCTTTATTACGGTCTAACAAGGTGCTTCACAACGACCCATAAATGCTTGAGTTTTACGAACCGTTTCCGCCAAATTCTCACCATTTTTATTGGTTTTTTTCATTTTAATGATTTCGATGAGTTCTTGAAGCGCGTATCGTTCCATTTTTATTGAAGGCGTAGTTTCTTCTTGTCAAATGTCAAAAAAATTACATCTTCAAACGTGACATCTACAGAAATTACGAGCTTTTCAAAATAACACCTATTATTGGAAAAACTTATTATTATTTATTGGCTTATGAAGTACGAATACAATTCAAGTCTATCACTTCAAACCAGCCCAATTTCAATGGATGATGAATAATTTAAAAACCAAATTCAGAGTATATTCTATCTGTCAGACTCAGCGCTTGTATCCTGATCCAGATCCTTCGACAGCGCCTTGAAACCCACGTCATAAACCTACACGGGCATTTATTGACCTCGAGAACATTATATATGGACAAGCTTCACCCACGAAGGCTTCCGGTGATTGAGTTTGTAAGCAATTTGTATTATGGATGAACATAATTAAAACTGAACATCGGAAGCATGGCAACTTTCTCTCTACCTTGCTGCCAGCCGTCCTGTTATGCAGCGTCTAATGGCTGTCGTTATCCTGAGTGAAATACTTTGATGGCTGTTGAAGCTGTTCGATAATGCTCTACAAATACTGAGACATGTTCAAATAGATGATGAGGCCGATCGATATATTGCGTATGGAGAGTATTAGCTGTGACTTCATCAATTGAACTAGAGATACGCGGTTAATTAAAGGGTATTATTTCGAATAGCCTGCTATTTTGGTTGATGTCACGTTTGAAGCTGTCATTTTTTTGACATTTGACTAGTAGAAACTACGCCATTAATGAAAATGGAACGATACACGTGAAAAATTGGCAGAGACGGTTCGTAAAACTCGAACTTTTTTGGTTAGTCGTGAAGCACCTTGTCGGACCGCCATAAAGGAATTGGTGGAAAAACTCGAGCTGTTGGGACAAGTTAGTGATGTGAAGAATAAAACCTGTGCATGTCGCTCAACAACAGCCGAGAATATTGCTGCTGTAGCCGAAAGTGTTGAAGAAAATCCAGGTTTGTCCATTCCTCGTCGTTCTTTGGAATTTGGCATTCCACAAATGCATCACAACGTATTTTGCACAAAGATTTGGGTCTTAAGGCTAATGAGGAAACGAAACCATTGATCTTTTGCAGAAAAAGTTTCCGGACCATGTAATCTCTCGAAGAGGTGATCACAATTGGCCACCGAGATCTTGTGATTTAACACCTTGCGACTTCTTCCTTTGGGGCCACGTGAAAGAGAAGGTCTACGCCAATAGCCCAGCGTCGATTAAAGACCTTAAAATGGAATTCGTGAGGCTATCGAGGACATAGAGCAGCCACTTTGCGATTTGGTTATGGAAAATTTCATTAAAAGGATATGGTCCTGTAAGCGTGGTCGTGGTGGTCATTTGCCTGATGTTATTTTCCACTATTAACGGCATAGCTTCTTCTTTATAATGAAATAAACATCTGATCATTTATATTGAGAAATGGCATTTTTCTTTGAATATCAAAATAACACCTTTTATTGGAAAACCCTTTATTATCGTTTCTACCACCGTCGTTGATGTTTCGTCACTAGATATTGTCACCTCCAATTTGAGGAACACCATAGAAACTTCGCGAAACGCTTAGATAAACTCCGCATTGAAAGATTGTCGTGATCTCAGTTTTGTTAGCGTTGACTTCGTCCTTCGTCTTGATTCCACCAATCAGAAACGAGCAATTTCGAATTACAAAAGGTTTCTACTACATGTATGGAAATTCACATCAGAAAATTCGATATAAAATGCATAAGCCAGAGAATTTTGCCGTCCAGATGAACAGTGTTATATTCGACAGATTCTCGTGCTGTAACTGACTGAATCCAGTTGTCTGATTGCAATAATGTAGTGTTTTCTCACTCTTATAGTTGGGATTGGCTTAATTCATTTATAAAAAAATGTATAGGTTCTCACTCCCGTCTCTGAAACATGAATAATTAAAAAAAATTAATTAAGATGAAATGCTCTTGCGAAAATCCTTGCATTTATTTGTCAGGGGCAAATTGGTTTCGAAAAAATTGTTGCCTTACGGAAAAATTAAAAAAAGAAATAAATGAAAAGGATAATGTAAAGTTTCGGTGTCTTTATCAGACACTTTCTTCAGACAAACTTGTGTAAATCTTCAGAATTGTGTGTTTTTTCATTTGCAGTCTGATTGGTGTCTGATATAGGCACCAAAATGTTACATTATCCTTTTCATTCATTTTTTTTAGTTTTACTGTTAGGCAACAATTTTTTCAAAACGAATTTGCTCCTGACAAATGAGTGCAAAGATTTTGGCAGGAACACTTCATCTTAAATGAAATTTTTTTAATTATTTCTGTTTCAGAGACTGGGAGTGAAAACCTATAAATTTTTTTATAAATGCAGAATCCTCCCAGATTATATTTCAATCGATATCTCAATTCAGGCAGTCTGAAATATAACTTAGCAATTTTTCTCTTCGATTTTTTCGAGAAAAACATGATATTACTTGAGAAAATGATCGAAAAGTAGAGTTGCGACAATTCACATTGAACAAAATAATCCCTCGTTTCTGAAACATTCATGGAAATGTCCCCAACAACAACAACATTTTGATCAGTTCATCATTAAAAATATAGCAAAACACGTATTCATAGCTGTATAGTAGTATATTCCTTCCAATCACTTAACAAAGCTACGTATTATATCGATTAATGTAAAAATAGTTATTCAAACGATCATTATTCGTTTCAGGAATGATTCCAAAGGCATCAAGCTGAACAATGATGACTACCTATGTGATTATATTCTTGATGTTTATGGGTAAGTTAATGATGTTGGATTTCAATAGATAATAAGTTTCATCAAACTTAAATATTTCTTTTCCACATTTGTCGTTAATTTCATCAATGTTTGATTTCGGTTTCATGAAAATTAAACAATATTGTCGAAACTAATCAGTGAAACGAAGGTTCGTATAATAAGTACAGTTTGAACGCAATATAATTTTTAAATATTTATAAAATGAGTTCGAAACGAAAAAGAATAGTGGACAGATAGTCTACTGGAATAATCAATATATGTGTCTTGAATTCCTCCTGTTGATAGTTATCTTATCAACTAGGTTATTAAAGACAGCGACCAATGGTCAAGATATTTTAATGCGTGAGCGGAGCGAACGCGTTAATAGTTTGAGATCATTAGTCGTTCGATTAATAACCGTGTTGATTACCAGATTCTTCCGACGATCTCAACATGAATAGTGTATAAATTCTTGATTAAAATACATTCTCATTTTGCACAAGACATACTTTTGACATAACGGAATTTCTATGTTTCTATGTTCCAGTAGAGTTTTGACATTTATCATCAAAATTGAATTATCTTTCGAATGACCTAATAAAAAAGGTATATTCCTGGAGAAAAAAATTTTGATAGCGCCGCTACGTCTGGCTTCTAAATTTTTTCCCGGCTTTTACGCTCATTTCAAGCCAACATTGACTTGTACCAAATACTCTTAACAGAATAAAAAAATATGTATCCCTTTTCGAGAAAAATTAGATTACCAAAATAAGTCAATCACCCTGCACAAGTGAAAAGTAAAATAATTTTGAATGAGTTCAACTCCACTATAAAAATGTCGAAATTCATAATCCCAAATTGATAATATTAATAAAATTTCAATGAGCATACATATCAGAAACGACAGTTGACTAACCTTCGATTTGTCCAATAAATTTCAATAGAAAAATATGATACCGAGTGTTATAAAGATGCACCTACCTTGAATGTGCAGGTCCATTTTTCTATGGCGTTGTCCTCAGCAAATAACCCATTCTGTAAAGAAAAATCTCTTTTCATTTGATTGATTTTATGATCACCATCCAAATTTTTGATAATGAATAATTTAAATGATCGAGAGAAGTTGGAAATGCAAAAAGTTATTTGAGTTTGTGAAGACTCGAATATTTTTCATGGAAATATCAAATATTTTTCAAAACTACACACATGAAAACTTTCAAGCATTCATTAAAATGAAATAGAAACGTTATAATTCCCATTTTGCTACATTTTATTATCTGGGTGGAATTTCCCATGAAAATTGTTGAATATTTATATCCGAAAATTGTACAAATAAAAATAACCCAATTATTTATACAGATTCTGATATCCACGAGTGATGAATTCCATAAAAAATGGGTGAATAAATTTCCTTCTGGAATGCATAAATATTTTATGACTAACAGACAGGGCAGTAGCGGAAAAATTCGATTTTTTGAAATTTTAATACGTAGGTTCTTCTATTATTCATATCTTTCAGCGTTAACATGTACAACTGATGAATTTGTGGTCTAGAAAAACTGTTTTGACATTGAACGAGCAAAGCAATAATGATAGATGACTAAACTGAAAAAAGAGATAAAAATGTATGATTATTTATTGTGGAAATTCGATATATTTATGTGAATCCTGGAAGTTTTGTTTTGTCGTTGAAATTTTAGGATTGATATTGATATTTTTTCCTAATATACCTCTTATACAGTGTGTTTCGTCATGACTTAGCGATAATTTAAGGTCATCAAATATACTTAATATTATCGACAAAAACACCCAAACTTGGTAATTTACCCCCTCAGTTTTGGAGTAGCCCCCATTTTAAATTTACTGTTTTATTTTCGTTGACCCTTCCAAATAATATCGATTTCTTTGAACCTAAAGGTCCTACAGTTTTTTGAAAGATGATACTACCGCTTTTCATTGAAATATAACAATATAAAAACATTCAACTTGAAAACGCCATAAAAATATTCTTTAAAAAAGTTAAATTTGAAGAAAAAAAATTTGAAGTAAAAATATGTACTGATTTTCTTAGTAAATCCGCAATAGTACAACAACTAGCACATTGAAGTATAATTTTTTTTTCAATGATTTAACAAGCAAGGATATTAGCTACAAAACAACACTCACATCATTTCTGTAAGTTACATAATTTGAGAGTTATTGCTGCTCGAACATGATCACTACGCGAGCAAAAGACACAAGACAGGTCGTCATGAAGGCCACTGCCTGTCTACAGAGCAGAGGCGGCCATTTCAAGCAATTTTTTATGATTAATTTGTTTGTTTGATCATAGAAAATTATCGAAAGTACAGTACTGAGGTTTTTTCATTTTATCAATTCTCATAAGGTCATGTTCGAACAGCAATAACTCTCAAATGATGTAACTCACAGAAATGATGTGAGTGTTGTTTTGTAGCTTATATCCTTGCATGTTGAATCATTGAAAATTTTTTTACATCTGTAGGACCTTCATGTCCAAAGAAATCGATATTATTTGGAAGGGTCAACGAGAATAAGGAAGTAAACTCAAAATGGGGGCTACTCCGAAACTAAGGGGGAAAACTTCCAAGTTTGGGTGTTTTTGTCGATAATATTAGGTAAATTTGATGACCTCAAATTATCGCTAAGTCATGACCAAACACACTATATAAAGAGTATCAATCCCAAGTCCTATTCAGAATTTTGAGTTGATTTCTTTATTGCTTCACCAATGAACGAGGATTCAAAAACAAATGCTCAACGTTTATAAGGTATAGCTATTTTCTCAGAAATGGTTTTCTGCTGGAAGAGCCTATCAAACCACAAAATTCAAAATACAATAAACAAACTACATAAGGCTATACATGCCCCTCATTTTGGGGAATAGTTCCCCATAGAAAAATATACGTTTTTCCCCAATTTCTCATGTCTTAATACCGCTCAAATGCCATCATATTTCATGGTGATTTCACGTGAAAAACCTTGCTAGCTCGATTCTCGAAGGATAGATCGAGCTGAGCAATATCATAGGTGTAAGGAGGAAATAACAAATCTGACTTGGTCCCATCTCAGCGAACGGAGGCCTCTCTATACCACCGGAAGGGGCTATCAAGGAAGTTAACTCCGAAAATGGTCCTGGAGGACGCATTCCGCTATACGCTCGAACAAGATAGAGAAAGTATACCGTTCACGTATTCCACCAATCAGATGAATCAGTTTGTTGGAATATTCATGATATTATCTTCCCGTAACGCTTTCCTGTAGGAAATTCTATTACGCCCTTCTTTCAAGTTTCATTTTCGGATAACTGTTACGCTTTATTCCAGCTCCGAGTGAAAATGACAATTTTTTTGTCCTGGAAAAGACGCTTCACGTAAAAAAATTAGATGTTTTTGAAGAGTCCTTTTCTTCGCGAGCTGGTTTGTGAAACTGCTGAACCGATAAATGCATAATAGTATATTATATTATAAGGATTAAAAGTGCCGGAGACGAGCGAATGCAAAATTGCGAGTAAAAATAGGCACTTTTAATCCGTATAGTATTTATACTACTTTTTCTCCAACCAAACCAAAATTGAAATAAATTTGGCGATAGCGAGTCGGTTGTCAGGAATATCTTGTATTGTTGGTGAATATTGATTGTCAAGTAGACGTCAAATGCAATTACTTTTAATCCAAGGATTAAAAGTAGCGTTTTCAATCCTAGGATTAAAAGTGTTGCTAAGCAACGAGCAAATTTTTGTACGGTAAGGGAATTTATGACTTTTGCACCTGAAAAAAGTACAAAAATGTCAACATTTTTTGATGATTGGAGAAAAATATATTTATAGTTTCCGTAGAAATTGTAGTTGTACCAAAAATATAATTACACATTGGAAACCATTCAATATTGAAATGACAGTACGTTTGAAATCAAACTTTCTCATTTAATCACATCAATTTCGTATGAATGAACCAAATTAAAAGATCAGGAATCCTGACATGATGGTCGATATCTGCTGGTCAACAAAATTCTATATACACCCTTATCATGCATGTTTTGAGTTTTTTGTTTTTCTTTGGATTTCAAGATGTAAGTGTGAGATAATATGTTATCATAGCTACAACTCCTAGCCACATTGAGATTAATATTCCATCATCTGTCCACTAACAGAATGAAATTATCGTAGACAATTGTTCAAAACCACTCGCTTCCAAATAAAGAAAGAACTAACACGAAAGTTCAACAGACCGCACATTTTATTTGTTTGTTCCACGCGCTCTCTCAATTTATTTTGCGACCACATTTGCTTAACATCCCGTGAAAGAGATATATTCGAGGGTACAAATATTCAACCCTCACAGTTACTTTTATCAGAATTTTTTTCTGGATAATATAGTATCACGAGAAAAGAATAGGCTTTAAGGATGAAAATGATACTTTTTTACTGTGAGTTTATTTCTGTTTTACTTGCATTTGTTGCCCAACATATTTTAATTTATATGGGAACTTATTTTATCATTTCCTCTTCTTGATTTATATTCTTTGTGATTGGAATGTATTCAATCAAACCGAATGAAAAAGGAGAAAAATACTTGTTTGAATGGCGAAGAATTCATTCAGCATGAATATTTCAGATGAATGCATTTATTTAATATCAATTTCAAGTCCCATTCAGAATTTTGGGTTGATTGCTCCACCAATGAACGAGGACTCTAAAACAAATGCTCAGAATTTTCCTCTAGTATTTCTTCTGAGGATGTCATCTTTGTGTATTTCTATCAAAATATCTATTACCTATTATAAAACGTGCGACTGTCAGCTTTTGCATTTTGCTCTTGCTTTGAAAAAATAAACTTTGCGTGGCATATAAAAAGTTCTTCAACAGCTTGTCTAACCCATGGTGGTTTTCTGTTTTTCATCTGTAAGTTACGATACTGTAGCGTACGATTGATGTGTAACTGGCCGACTTCCAGATTCGTAAATAATGCAATTCTGGAATGGTTCCTGTAACTTTCTTATTCACAGTGTCACTATTGAACTACTCGTCGAAAAACATAAATTTCAATCGTAAGATTTGATCATGCAACTTTATGTATTATGAGTAAATGGTTTTGATTCGAATTTGACAATACATTTATCTGAATGACGTTTGCGTTTGTTTCTTACATCTGATAAATTGAAAAGAGGAAAGAAAAAATTTCTTGCTTAAAATTGCTGTAGAGCATTTATTAAGTTTATAGTACACTGATTCTTCGATCTGAACATGTTCACAAGCTGGGCATTCGGCATTTCTTCAATTTTAACATTTTCTGGGCATTCGGCATTTCAAATGGATTTGATCATGCAACCTTTTCCTTCCAATTCTCATAAAGTTCCTACTTTGAAAAATAATGAATTTCAGGTCATGTATATTATTGGACAATGTTTTATCTGTTATGATTTCTCGTTGTTACGATCCAATAAACAAAACCATTTTATTTTATTCGTCATGATTTTCTTATATTAAAACGTTGTTGTTCGTCCTAAAATAAACAAACCATTCAACGTGACCTCACAATATGTCTTAGATAATGCTTCCGATCACCAGTCGAGTACTCGTAAATATTTAACGATTTCTGTTAGCTACAGATCCTTTGAAGAGGTCCAGAATTGCAATTTTTATGTAAGCTTGAGAAAAGTTACTGATTGGCTTACAGATGAAAGCAGAATACCACCACTAGTCAGTTCTAAATTCATAAAGACATGGGAACACAACAAAATCACATTGTTTCTCTAGGCATACACGCGCTGAAAATTGGATACATTTCGTTTCTAGCACACCAGTCAGCAAAAACACGATAACACTTTGTTGCGAACAATTTCTCTGAAGAATGTTTTGAAAATGGCAAAGCGATTAAACCATTCAACTTCGCAAACTCCAATCTGTTGGAACAATGTAATAATGACTATCTATTGTACAGCAGCTCAGAAAAATAGCAATGCATTATTCAGGCCCTGATGCAGATGAATTGACAGCTTTATCTGAAAACGTCCAGAGGGATATATTTCGTGTGGAACATAATAACAAAGGAATCGAACAATAGAGAATTTTCCATTGAAAAATTGCGGTGCCAGACTAGCTCACTCAATTATAAACTGATCTATCAAATTTCATGCTGTCCAAATTTTTGTCACAAGTGGACAATCTGCTTTGAAATCCAGTTGAATGGATATTGAAAATTTTTGTTTGAGTGGAATCGCGTATTGATTTCACCTTCTGAATTTGGAAAATTTGGTGTTTTATTGTGGTATTCTGCTTTCATCTGAAAGTCATTCTATTACTATTCATAAGCTTACAGGAAAATTGCAATTCTGGATTCTTTAAGGCATCTGTAGCTTACAGAAATCATTAAATATTTACGAGTACTAGACGGGTGATCGGAAGCATTATCGAATGATATATTGTGAGGTTACGTTGAATGGTTTGTCTATTTTTGGATGAACACCAACGTTTGAATATAAGAAATTCATGATGAATAATAGGTAGTAATAAGGCTTAGTTTATTGGACTGTTATTGGAAGGAAATCATAACAGGTAAGAAACAATGTTCAATGATATACATGACCTAAAAATCATTCTTCTTTATAATAGGAAGGAAACAGATGCGTGATCAAATGAGTCCATTTGAAATGCCGGATGCCTAGTTTGTGAAAATGTTCAGAACTTGAAGAAGCAGTGTAATATGAACATAATAAATAATCTACAGCAATATTTACAAAGATTTTTTTCTTTCCTATTTTCAATTTACTCGATGAAATGAAGAAACGCAAACTACATAAAAATAAATGTATTTTTAAATTTGAATCAAAATCATTTACTAATAACACATACTTATGTTCCATGAACAAAACGATTTCAGCTTATGTTCATCGATGAGTAGTTCAAAAGTGACACTGTGAATAAGATAGTTACAGGGACAATTCCAGAATTGCATTATTTACAAATCTGTAAGTCGACCAGTTACAGACCAATCGTACGATACAGAATCGTAACTTACAGATGAGAAGCAGAATACCACCATTAGTTTATCGTAGAACATCAGAAAGCCCTGAAGTGAAGTCAGAAGTTTATATGGGGAAATCCATCAAATCATTCAAATTTTCGTATCTATTTGACTACGAGGTGTACGGTTTTAGGTGAAATATATTATATTTTCAGTGTATGATCACCAGAGCATTCTTATCCGTAACAATTAGTTATACTAGCTTCCAAAGTACAATTTTCATGCATTCCCTCTGTTTGTAGGGATATATGAGATTTTGAACCGCATAAATTTCCCTGTATTAACTCTATTACAATGCGTTTAACCCTGTGTATGTTTTCTCTTATCAACACCAACTAGTAGGGTGAATTAACGGATTCCATCTGACCAAAATGTTTCTTGAATAAATGAAATTTATCTATACTAATATTATAAAGAGGAAAGATTTGTATGTTTGTGGGTTTGTAGGTTTGATAGGAGTTAACTCATAAGCTACTTGACCGATTTCAATAATTCTTTCGCCCTTAGAATTCTACACTATCACTGAGTAACATAGGCTATACTGTCCACCCGAAAAAATTAAGGAAACCTACTATAATTTCAATGATAAAAAATATGAGTACCAAAATCAGCTATTTTCAGGTGCGCTGCAAAAACCGTAAGGCGTACATGGAAACAATGTATGACGAAAATGTACCTCTTTAATAGTTCTACAAAAAAGTCCCCGATAGCATATATCTATCTTTCAAGGTTTACTCGGTATCACCTTTTAAAGTTTTTCGAATGTTTCTCAAAATTATGCATTTTTTGGGAGTATTGGAAGCTATTGATCCTTATCCAATTAAATACGTCGTTCATACCCAGTATTTAATTTAGAACGAAATAGCCTTTTACATCATTCAATTATGATGAATACATCGAAAGATATGGCAGGTTGAAGATGAAATCGCACCGAATGCGTCTCCGAGGTAGACACTAGGCGGGTAGGAGAAGGTACCGGAGTGTGAGGGATGTATGAATGTATTTTGGATTGCCTGATACCCGTATGTTTATGATCACAAATCAGATCAACAGAGGCCGCTGTAGTCGTTATTTTGGTTATTCATCTACTATGCAACTAAACGGTTGGATTGAATTGAATGAATTTTTGTGTATACAGAACAACGTCTGTTGGGTCTGCTAGTGGATTTATAAAATAACAAATACACACCCTATCTATCAAAAAAACTCGTTTCTGAACTAAACATTGCAATATGCTCGATTTTCAAATTTAAAATCAACAAACTTTTGTAATCTGCCCTCTTTTTCCGTGCCCTCCAAGTTGAAAACCCTTTTTCTCCGCTGAAACTGAAAAAGTTAAACTTCTTTCGCCCTTATTGCTGGTGTTATGACTTCAAATATCGTACAGAAGGTTACGCTGGCATTTAAGTTATTTGGGATAATACGAATGCCTCCTTATATCACAGAATTGGAAACGAGTTGGCCCTGAATATTTCAAAAACTCGATTGCTACAACTTTTCTAGTTAAACGCGAAGTTTATGTTCCACGGCCTGAAGGCAACTATTTTTATCCTCTCTAAACTTTTAGGAACATGAAAAAAGTCGTGTATTTGAGTGTTGTCCTGGGACCTGATATCGTGTTGATGGAAATATTGAACGCTGTCTATGCGAAAACATTTATAACATTCAGTTATTGCATATTTGATGCGATGAAAATTGGACGACAGCAATGAATTGAATTTAATTGATTGTCAATCGATATATTACACGACACCTACTCAAATTCAGTGTTTGTAATATAAAAAAATGTTTTATTGGGGCGCAAGTTTGCTGTGAAATACTGTTTGAAATGTCACACCTACCTATTTTGTGATATACCTAATGTTTGGACTACATATTTCCATCACATTTATTTTTCTCTTCAACGTCTTGGTCAGCAGTCTAGAGAAAAACACTTTAGACACCAATGACTTTGATATAATATGTTTGATTTATCCAGTTGTCAAACATTCATTTTATCGTTTTTAGGCTAGATCTTCTTATTGGAGCCCAGGTGTTTTTGTTACCACCTGACGCGACGGTTGATTGATGAGATTTTGGGTTGTTGACATTTTGCTTCCTTATATTTTTTACGTCTCTGTCTCTCTTCTTTAGATATTATGGAAACTTAACCTCACAAAATCCTTTGTCTTCTTTCAAAGCATGCTGGACAAGCTATGACTCATTAGTATCTTCTAGCTGAGCTATTTTTATACAGATTTGGAAATTTACATCTGAAACATACGATATACAATGCATCAAACAGATAATTCTTCCGTCTAGTTGGACAGATGAATAGTCGAGATAATCACGTGCTGTAACCGAATGAATTCCGTTGACTTATTGCAATAACCTAGTCTTGTCTCTCTTTTATCGCAGTATGGTATGGAACCTGCAGTACACGTATAGAATGATTTAATTTGTCAGGCTGCCCGTAATACTCGATTCATGTATTTACTGTTGCCTACCATACTGAAGAATTATGCTCCTCCCAACGATAAGAGAGAGACAACACTAGAATATTGCAATAAGACAACGGAATTCAGTGTGTTACAGCAGGTGATTGTCTCGACTATTCATCTGTGCAACTGGACGGAAGAATTCTTGGTCTGATGCATTGTATATCGTATGTTTCAGATGTGAATTTCCAAACCTTTATGTTCTTATAGCAAAGAACATAAAAAACTAGCCCAACTTGAAAACACTAATAAGTCAAAGATTGTCCAAAAGGCTCCGAAAGAAGACCACAGAATTTTATGGGGTGAAGCCTCCATAATATCGAAAGAAGAAAAGCTGCAACGTGGGAAATTAAGGAAAACAGCTTTCCAGTCCGTAACCAAAAGTCTCAACAGTCAACCATCTGCAGATATCAAAAATATATTTGCTCCAATAATAAGATCCACCCTGAAAAGATCAATAGTATATTATGCAACGAGCGTATGATGATAGCTATTATTCGCGAGTAGCATACTATACTTTATTCACGACTACTGAATATATTTCTTGAAGATTTCAACATTTGGCGACCGCGACAAGACCCTTCTGTGACAAGCGTGGAAAAAGTCAAGTTGACACACATGAGAAATTTTTGGAGAACTGGTCATTGTATATTCTGTAATGAAAAAAGCTTTAATTGATATTGAAGAATATTATATCAAAGCTAAATCAATGAAGCATCTAACAGCAGTGAATTAATATCTCATTATTCCCTTGTGATTAATGGGTGTTATTAAGGCCCAGCACAGAGGCGTACAATGGACGGATATTACAATAGTCGTGAAGAGATGAATTTTTTGAGAACTGAATAAATCAAAATAGATCAAAGTCTTCGATTGTTTTTCAAAAGTTGAGAGTCTAAAGTATTTTCCTGATGACTGGCGAACGCTGGCCAAAACTCTTCACCTCAAATCACCGAAAATTTCGAATCTTTCAATTAAAAATACATTTTCATCAAATCAGAATTCATTCAAAACGTTTACCTGAGGTATTTTCCTCCTCAAAGCCTCGCAGATGTACTAGTTGCTAATAATTCTCGAATACTCTTCCAGGCACAAGAACCCTCATTTCTGAAGTTGGTTAAAAACTGAATTTACGCCACGAAGAGAATTTATAGCCGTAAATTCCCGGACTAATTCCCAAAATCAAAACAACATGATTAAATGAGAGGAAGTTTGGATAGCTTGGATTTCATCATTCGAATAATTCCAGAAGTATTTGAGCCTAACCAAACTTCACGAAACTCTCAAACTTAATTTCATTCGAAGCATTATAGTAGGCTGAGGTCTGATTTGTCCCCTCTAACGTTCAACGCCTACTGCATAAAACATAGGGTTAGAGAAGAGTCGGTTCCATTTAAAAGCTTGACACGTATGAGTATTCTGTCTTCGGGAAAGGAGAGACACTTGTGGAAAGACGACTGCCTATGTTATCTGATGAATGTAATCCTTATCGAATTTCTAGGATTAGTTTTAGGAGAATTAGGAAGCTTTGAATGTCTTCATTAGTGTGTTATTTGTTGTCCTGTAATCTATGTTTGAGTTCGAATCGAAAGCTTATCTCAGAATTCGTCGTATAGTTGTATTTCATTTTTCAATAAGTGTTTTCAATGCGGATACTGAAGGCATATACTTGCACGAGTTTTTAAATGAACCAGTGTAACACTGGTTCATTTAAAAACTGTAAACTCGTCATCGCGTTCCAAAGGCTGTATCTGGGAAGGGAGATCGATTTCGAAAAAATATTATAAGTACTTCCAACGCTTATTTTCATCGGCTATTTCCCTCGTCGTAATTTGCACCAATCAGAAACGCGCAATTTCGAATTACAAATGGTTTCTAGGTGGAAAAACTGTTTGGCAGGACCTGTCAGCAGTTTATTCGCGTTTACCCGCGGCAAAACTTGACAGCTATTGTCAAATCAATACCAAAACTTAAGCATGCAGAATAATTTGTCTCTCATGAAATAGTCTTATCAAATACCATTCGGTCATCTAATTTTTCCTGTGAAAAAATCGAAAAAACACAATATTGCGAAGTGATATTTTTTGACAAAAAGCATTCGTGCAGGTGCAAAAATCCTCGTCTTCGACTCGGATTTTTGTGGCCCCCAGCACTCATACTTCTTGTTAAAATATTACTTAGCAACGTGTTTTTTCGATTCTTTTCGGAAAAATTAGATGCCCTTATGATATTACTTACGATTAATCATTTCCCTTAGTCCCATACATTTGTTTACAGACACCCTGTATATTCTGTATCAATCTCGAGTTCTAAACAAAATTTGAAGGTAGTGGAGAAAACAGGGGTAGTTCATATAATTTTTGTTTTCGAAATCGATCTCCCTTCCAAGATACAGAGTTGACAGCTTTTAATTTTCTTAGGAGTCCTTAAAACACTGAGTCATAAAACTATTACATAATATGATTCATAAAGTAGATGTTACTCAGACAATTTTTTTTCATCCCATAACTTCATTATTAGAGCTTGAAAATAACAGTCCCTTATATTTTCTCTTCGAAAATTGTTTTCGTGGGATAGATTTTCGAAAAATGAAATTCTCTTGTGGTTTCCCATTCAGTTCTAGGGAAAAAAAGTCTCTTGCCAAATTTCGATACAGCCGATACTTTTTTCGGAAAAAATAAAAACTTACAAGCAGTAATGATCACTTGTCATTCCATTTCATCGTATGTTCCATAGAATGAATATTCTAAGATATTGTTTATGCTCTAAATTGGTTTTAACAGAAGAAAAAATTTTTTCCATGATTCTTTTAACGATCTGTACTGCTTGTAAGTTTTTATTTTTTCCTAGAAAAGTATCGATTGTTTCGAAATTTTGCACGAGACTTTTTTTCTCTAGAATTGAATGGGAAACCATAAGAGAATTTTATTTTTCGAAAATCTATCCCACGAAAACAATTTTTGAAGGAAAATCATAGGAAGTTGTTATTTTCAACCCCTAATAATAAAGTTATGAGATCTAAAAACTTTGTGTGAGTAACATCTACTTAGTGCTTCATATTATGTATAGCTTTATGACATCAGTATTTTTAAGAAGCCGTAAAAAAATTAAAAACTACCAGCTCGTCATCGTCTTCTGAAGGCTGTATTTCGGAAGGATTTCGAAAAAAAATT
The DNA here is from genome assembly GCA_013421045.1 of Propylea japonica. Classification (NCBI taxonomy): domain Eukaryota; kingdom Metazoa; phylum Arthropoda; class Insecta; order Coleoptera; family Coccinellidae; genus Propylea; species Propylea japonica. The sequence goes on from CM024241.1 coordinate 99,037,867, forward strand.
ATGTAAACTACCCCTGCTCATTTTTATCGAGGAATCATCTAGCAAAGTCCCTCGCATTTGTTAATAATGCAACAACTCAGTACGATAGAAATTATATTCCGCAAGTCGTTCAAAAGATGAAATATGTAAAAGATCCAAAACTACAAATATCAAATTTCTATGCTTCTGATTTCACAACCTTTCCGAAAATTTGGATGATCATTAAGTTCGCCGATGCACTTCCACAAATTCTATTTCATTCCAATCTAAAGTTTTTTGTGGGAAAATTATAATATTGTTTCTATATTAAGATAGATTTTTCTGTGGTTGTATTAATGCAACTTCCACAAATTTTTGCGTACTGCTATGAATTCATATTGAACATTTATAACTGCAAAATTTCAGCTCCATTGAATTGATGAATTCTGAATTAGTGCGAGAAATGGATAATTTGGAGAAAAATTGAATTCTATGGTTCAGATAACAGGCACTTCTTCCAGTAGAATTCAATGAAATAATCAATTTTTGTTTATTGCATTTTGTTCTAGCTAATCGGGTTTCTGAGATCCCCCCACTAGACAACGAATTTAGGACACCCGGTACACAACATAGCGATGTAAATCAAATTTAAACATTTAGCACACAACCACAAAACAGATTCAAAAATGTCATGAACTTACCTCAGCACCATATCCTCGCATTCAAGTCAGGACACAGACACAAATTTCCACGAACAGAGAAAACAAAGTATGTCGATTGTTTGACGTTAAAATGATCCGAAAGTCCGATATAAAGATACGAAAACTCAATTCCAAATCAAAACAAAGTAAGATTTTGTAAGATTTTCGCGGAATTCAACGAATTGAACAGTTAAATAAAATGAAAAGAGTATCCGGAAAATATTCTGACACACAATTCTCAGATCTAATTCAATCGGATCACTTTACTTCAAACGGCGAGAAAACGGAATAAGCAACTGCGTTTATCTCGACTGTAAACAGATGTAGCGTTGGAAAAACGATCGCGTCTTGGCCTGCTACTTTTTTCATTATTATCATCGTCAACGCGTTCCTGGATTTCGGAGAACGAACATCGAAAAATATAGGTACGGAGGTGACATTCGAAATCATGATTCACGATAATTTGGAACTGTTTATTTTTGATTCATGAATAAGTAACGGCATTATTATTAGGAAAGACCTTTAAAATGAAGTTTGAATTAGAGCATGCTCGATCATATTGGGAGAAGGATAATTCAAATCTTTATATTCTGATAACTTTTTATTGGGCTCATTATAATATGTCATTTTGACTTAAGTTTGTCCCACGTTTTTATCATTATTCCGAAATTGAATTCGAGATTTAGGATAAACTACCACTATTTAAATCTATGGGGGATGATTACCCTTCAGTTGGGTTATGTAGCGGTCTTAGAAGAACAGGAGATTCGAAAAATCATCATTTGGAACGCCAGACTTGGTTTAAAACACCCTCCTGGCCCAAGAGCATGAATTAAGTATTTCGTTTTGAATATTGAAGGTATTTATTCGAATGATTTTGAGTTACAATTTTGTAAAAACGGCGAGGCAGGGTTTTTTCTACTGAGGTTTTTCCCTGTACTGTGGTATCATACTCCAGAATAGTATGGTACGGAGGTGACAATTGAAATCATGATTCACAATAATTTGGAGCTGTTTATTTCTGATTAATAAATAAGTCATGGCGTTAGGAAAAATCTATAGAATGAAGTTTGTTTTATATTTATAGGATAGTTGATCATACTGGAGGTAGATAATCAGAATTTTTATATTCTGATTACTTACTATTGGGCTTATTAATGATATTTTTGAGAGCTCGTTCTCCTTGAACGAGTGCTATATCGTTTTGCCTAAATGTCTGTAATTTGCGAATTTTGAACCGAAAATGGTATCAAACGATTGGGTTAGACTCCCTGATGATGAATTCGTGGTCAAATTCAATTCTGTCCGTGAGGCCGTCCGACCATCTGTTAGCACAGTAACTTTCGAAGGGATTGTCCTAAAGACTTGAAATTTTCAGGATGTGTTCGGGTCCCAAATGGCTCGGTTAAGTTCGTTAACCAGCCAAATCGTACAGGGTGTTCCATAAAATATGGCCATTCAGAATTTTCGTTCCTCAATATCTCAGAAAAAACGGAACCAAGCGAAATTGAATGTTACGACCAAATGCAAGATGCTCATAACAAGCCTCATGCGAACACAACTATACAAAATTCAATTGGAACATTGGAAAAAGAAACTTCATATTTCCATGAAAAGATATCCGATCCAAGTGAAATTTTTTAAGTGAATGAGAATCGATATACTGAATGTTCATCTAAAATTTCGTGGCCATAGTATCAACGGAACCATAGAAAATTCAATTGGAATATGGAAAAAAAGAATCTCTATGTTTCCATTACAGGATATCCGATTGTAATGAAATTTCTTCTGTGAATGAAGATTGATATACTGAATCTTCATGCAAAATTTTGTGGATATAGTGTTAACAGAACATAAAAATTCAATTGGAATATTGAAAGGCGAATTCTTATATTTTCATAACCGAATATCCGATTCCAGTGAAGTTTATTTCGAGAATGAAAACTACTATACTGAATGTTCATGCGAAATTTCAGGAGGATCGCATCATTAGAACCATAGAATTTAATTCTTTTGATTTATATATTTAACATATTTCATTTTCTGAATAATTTTTAGAATGGTATACCGATTGTAACGAGATTCTGCATTTATATATTTTTCAAATCCCGTATGAAATATTAGGTCTTATTGCTCCACCAAAAGATGAGCGCTCAAAACCTCCTGCTCAGGGCTTTTCCTAAATATTTTTATGGTACGTTATGGAAGAATCCTCATTTTTTTACAACAAGATATCCGGTTCAAGTGAAATTTATTTCAAGGGTAAAGATACTGAATGCTTTACCAGAACCATAGAATTTAATTATTATTTTTTTAATTATCCATTTTTTCGAATAACTCATAATATATGGCCTAATATGAAGAATGAATTCTATATAGAATTGAGCAAGTGTATCTAATTCAATAGGGATGTTGACTCATGTTACGAATTCAAATGTTTTCCTCATAGAAGGAAGTTTTTGCAATCCTAAAAAACCATTTTAGTGATCTTATTATTCTCGTTGAATTAAATAAAGCTGATTTAAATTATGTTATTTATTATCAACTATCACATGACTGCGAACGCCAATCAGAGGTAATTGACATCACTATCAGGTATTGTCTTTGCAAATTCGAATGTTCTGTGCTCAGATCAACAAAATACATTCATAGGCCGGGTTCCACAAAACTCCAATCACCTTGATTATTGAAATCAATCATTTCTCAGCAATTTTCAGTTTATTTTTGACATAAACCATCGACTTACTTCAATATAAGCGATTTGATTGCCAATCAAGCTTTGTGAAACCCACGGTTCTGTGACTTGAACCATAGTAAATATATAATATATCATATCTACGATTCGAACTTACGAAGTTGAAAGCTGAAAGAGAACAGAATACCTAGTTCGTTACAAAAACGATAATCTACAATTTTCTTTATAATGGAGATAGGATTCATCAAGGGTAATAATAGAAACTTACCGAAGATAGATTTCCTTATGGTCGCAAATTTCTTTGCTGAAAACAAGGTTTTTTGTGCAGCGGAGCTTAAAAACGTGAAATTGTCTTTGTAAGTAGCAAACTTTTAACTCATATTCATTATAACAAAGAGAAGAAACACCTCGTTCAGCATTTATATACCGACGTATTCAATTTGAAGGCTTAGATTGAACTTTTCCACAAGGGATCGGGCAAAATCAGTTCGCTTCGACAGAAGTCAAAGTATGTTTACTGGATGATGACGTTATCATCATAACGTGACAAAATTGAGTATTTCCGCGGGAATTTTGAATTGTTTTTTCATATACTCATTTTTATTGGCAATTACTATATTTTTAAGAAAAAAATAATTTTTTCGTGTTTGCATAGGGTTTATCCTTAAAATGAAATAAATTCCAAAAAGTAGTCAATATCCCTATTGCAATTTCAGGTGCACTGCACAATTTTGTCAAGATAAAAGTCATTTTTCACGTCGCTAGTCAGTTAAAGAGAAAAAGAGGGTAGATATCTCACAGTCAATTACCCAATTCAGATCTCAGCTGGCGCATTTCAGAGCTATCGACATAATCTGGCAATATTCATTAGAAATGCAACTTTTGTATCGCCATTTAGAGGCGTTTTAGATACGATACCGCTCCACTAAATCTATCATTCCTTTTTAATTAAACCAAGAAATTCTGGGGTGTTATTTTGCCTTAATTGGCTATTAGGTCGGTGGAAAGGCTCTGGAAATGCCAGGGAAATCCATGGACTCTAGTTTTATAGGACGACGGTGCCAGATGCCGCGTCTAAATACCGACCAATAGGGTGATTTATATGGATTGCAGCGCCATGTACGGAATACTAAAATGAGATATCATTATTTCCACATTAATTCATGGATGGCTTCACATGCCCAATAAATGAGTGCCGTATTAATTACCAACGCAGATAGAAATATGGATGATATAATGTTGGTTCTGGGCTCGAAAATTGTATGCTGGTTCATTAACTGATTATGATTTTAAAACAACTAGTTAATCATTATCGTTTCACGTTGAACGATAACCGTTATCGATTTTGCATTGGAGCGCTCGTTCATTGGTGGAGAAATACGACTATAACCTCAAATTTTGTATAAGACTCCTTGTTCTGATTTCACGATTATTTTGAGAATTCTAAAGATCATTCACTTGGCCAATTTATATCCTCAAACTCGATTTCATTTCCATGGAAAATTTTTTCATGAAAATATTAGATTTTTGTTCATAATAGACTTTTATCCACGACTATTGTAAAATCCATTCATTATACGTGTCTGTGCTCGACCTCAATAATACCCATTTATCACAAGGGGATTATCAGATTATAAATCACTGCTGTCAGATGTTTTATATATTTAGCTTTGATATCATATCCTTTAAATTGGTTTTTCTTCTATATTCTTAAGTACTCCAACTAAAAAATACGGGCATACCTCGTCAACCGAGGAGCAAATCTACTTTCATTATATCAATTAAAGCTTTTTTCATTACAAAAGATACAATAAACATTTCTTCAAAAATTTCTCATGTGTCAACTTGACTTTTTTCACGCTTGTCATAGAAGGGTCTTGTCGCGGAAGCCAAATGTTAAAATCTTCTTGAAATATATTCAGTAGTTGTGGATAAAGTATAGTATGCTACTCGCGTATAATGACTTTTATTCACCTCGCAAATAATAGCTATCATTATACGCTCGTTGCATAATATACCATTCTCTGGTTGCATTACGCAACTTTCACAAATTCTTACGTACTGCTTCGAATTGCTATTGAACATTTTATTGCAAAATTTTAGCTGGATCGAATAGAAAAATTCTGAATGATTCGAAAAAATTGATAACTTAGAATTCTATGGTTCTAATCATGTCATTCACTTGAAACTTTGTGTTAAAATTCAGTATAAGAATCTTTACTTTCAAAATACATTTCATTCGATTGAATTTTTTATGGTTCTGTTAACAATATGGCCACAAAATTTTATATGAGACAATTTTAAGAGTATCTTGCATGTGGGGATTAAATTTCATTTCGATCAGTTTTGTTCTGTTTGAGATATTGTGGAAATTTTGAATGACCATAATTTAGGAACACCCTACGTTTTTGCTACGTTTTTGCTGGTTAACAAACTTCACCACGGCATTTAGGAATAGAAACCTTCCTGAAAATTTTAAATATATAGGCTACTCCTTTCGAGTGTTATTGTGTTTACGATCACTATTCGTCATCAGTGAGTCGATCCTCATTGTTCGAGATCATTATCGGCCCAAAATTCGAAGATCACAGACATTTGGCCAAAAGATACAACACTCGTTTAAGTAAAACGTGCGCAAAAACAAAACAGAAATGAAATTAGCAGAATTTTCAAATTGGCAAACCACTGACATATCTATCGAACAGGATCTGTCAAAAACAACCAAATCGATACAATAATGAGAAATCTCTTCTCGATTACCATTAAAACCGCAATTCTGCCGTGCGACCAATCAGAAAACGCAATAACAGGATGAATAAAAATGATCCCGATCCACTAGGTGGCATGTCGGTTTTCCGAAAGGATAACTCACTATAGCTGTGTATATCCTGCTTTGCCAGGAACATTATTTACCCTTGTGAAATAATATTCAGATATTTCAGCGACTGTTACTGAAACGAGAATTTTGTGCATCATTTTTCTGAATTTATTGCCCCATTATCCTGAAAAATATGGAACTGCAACTTGCAAGTTGTAATTCACTGCAGCTGAATCTGAAGCATTTCCTGCAATAATCTGAAATTATAAACTTGGTAGGATAATCTGTATCGAATCGTATTCAAATTGACTTCGAGGTTTCACGTTCCAATTATTGTGTGAATATACAGTGTGTTTTGTCATGACTTAGCGATAATTTAAGGGCATCAAATATACCTAATATTATCGACAAAAACACCCACATTACGAAGTTTACTCCCTTTATTTTGGAGTAGCCCCCATTAATTTTTTATTTTCGTTGACCCTTCCAAATAATATCGATTTCTCTGGACATAAATGTTCTACAGATGTGGAAAACATGTTTTTTGAAAGATGATACTACAAACTTTCATTAAAGTAGAACAACATGAAAACATTTAACTTGAAAATGCCATAAAAAATTCTTTAAAACAATTTCATTAAAAAATTTACTGATTTTCTTAGTAAATCCGCAATAGTACAAGAACTAGCACATTGAAGTATAATTTTTTTTCGATGATTTAACACGCAAGGATATTAGCTACAAAACAACACCTACATCATTTCTTTAAGTTACATAATTTGAGAGTTATTGCTGTTCGAACATGACCACTACGCGAGCGCCTCAAACTTTTTTTGTTGCTACAGGCCGTCATGAGGGCCACTGCCTGTCTACAAAGCAGAGGTGGCCATTTAGAGCAATTTTATGATTAATTTGTTTGTTTGATCATTAAAAATTATCGAAAGTACAGTACTGAGTTTTATTTTATTTCATCAATTTTCATAAAGGTCATATTCGAACAGCAATTACTTTCTAATTATGTAACTTACAGAAATTATGTTGGTATCGTTTTGTAGCTAATATCCTTGCGTGTTAGCTCATTGAAAAAAAAATGTTCAATGTGCTAGTTCTTGCACTATTGCGGATTTATTCAAAAAATCAGTACATTTTTCAATACAATTTTTAAGAATTTTTTTATGACATTTTTGCGTTAAATGTTTCCCTATTGTCCCACTTCAATAAAAGGTGGTAGTATCATCTTTCAAAAAACATTTTTTTCACATCTTTAGGACCTTTATGTCCAAAGAAATCGATATTATCTGGTCAACTAAAATAAAAAAGTAAATTGAAAATGGGGGTCACTCAAAAATTGAGGGGGCAAACTCTTCAATGTGAGTGTTTTTGTCGATAAAATTAGGTATATTTGATGCCCTTAAATTATCGCTAAGTCATGACCAAACACACTGTATACTGTGAATAATCAAGTTTTACCGTAGGTTCTATTTTTTCAATGAAAAATTTTTTTCAAGGGTATATTTTATTATATTTTCAAAGGCATTCAGCACTATCACATGTGAAATTTTCATCTAATTGTAATTATTTTTGTATATAAGTGGAAATATGGACGATTTCATGTTAGTTCTGAGCTCAGGAATGGTATCAACTGATTATAATTTCGGAACAACTAGTTTATGTCGAATATTTTTTGCAGTCTGACATTTTTAGAACAAACTCTTCTTGTTTCAACGGAATGTTCAATGGGTATTTTCATAGATTTCCAAGAGAAATAAATGAAAAAGCCCGATCAGGTATTTTTGAGCGCTCATTCATTAGTGGAGCAATGAGGCTATCACCACAAAATTTTGTATAGGACTTGAGATTGATACTAAATATATGAGAGCAAAATCTCAGCACGATTCTGAATATTATTCAAAAACTGAAATAATGTAAAAATTTGACAATTAAAAAATTTAATTCTATGGTTCTGATGATGCGACCCTCTCGAAATTTTGCACAGACATTCATTATATCAATCTTCATTAACAAAATAAATTTCATTCGAATAGGATGTCTTGTTATGAAAATACAGAGATTCTTATTTTCAATAATTCAATTAAATTTTTTATGGTTCAGATAATGCGATCTTCTTGAAATTTTACTCGAATCGGATATTTTGTTATGAAAATATGAAGTTTGTTTCTTTAAATATTCCAGTTCAATTTTCTATGGTTCTGTTAACACTATGGCCACAAAATTTTGCATAAGGCTTTTGATGAGCGTCTTGCACGTGATCGCAAAATTTTATTACGATTAGATTTTTTGCTGGTTAACGAACTCAACTGAGGCATGTGGGAATCGAACTCACCCTGAAAATCTCAAGTCTCTAGGACAATCCCTTCAAAAGTTGGGTTGAATCCTATCGTTTGAGACCATTTTCGGCTCAAAATTCTAAAATTACAGACATTTGAGCAAAACGATATAGCACTTTTTTAAGTAGAAGGAGCGCTCATATCGATTTTCGTTTTTCGTTTCATTGTGAGGTTTTTAAGAAGAACATTTTTTAAATTAAACTTTATTATGTTTCTGTACCTATCACAGAAAAATGATCGTCCTCCAGTTCGTAAGATTAATGAACGCACTGTGTCATATTCATTAACCTCAACTTTTTTCGTGCTTTCAACTAAAACCTCAATTCATAAATTTTTCTCAAAACATTAGGTTATGAGAGATACACCCCCAATTTACAAGTAAAACCAGTGGAATGCGTGAAAAACAAAAGAGCGTTCATTCCGCTTTACTTATTCAACCTCTGTACATCCGGTATTTTCATCAGAAAGGTGGGAAGCAGCCCGTTTGCACAACACCAAAATGTCAGTCGAATATTTATTATTCAAGACGTTTGCTCGCAAACAGTGGAAATTCCGTACTTATTTAATATGAGTGTCACTCAAGAAACGTAAGAATTCAACATATCTCTTGTTTACTTCGCTAGGAATACTGGAAATGCTAAATGGATGTTTATGTTCTGATGAATTTCAGCCTGAATTGATTAGGGAGGAAAGTGGAATTTTTTTATAACATCGGATGTTTTTCATCGTTTTTTATTAGCTGTAGAAGTGAGGAATACTCGAGGAATCGTTTGACAAAATTTTCTATTTCAAATTTTCTGTTATTTTCAGATTTCTTCTTCTACGGTTTGTGAATTATAGAGGCTATCGAGGACATAGGGCAGCCACTTTGCGATTTGGTTATGGAAATTTTCATTAAAATGATATAGTCCTATAAGCGTGGTCGTGGTAATCATTTGCCTGATGTTATTTTCCACTATAAACGACATAACTTCTTCTTCATTATGAAATGAACATCATTGAAATTGAAAAATGACATTTTCCTTTGAATATCATAATGACACTTCATATTGGAAAACTCTTCACATTCCTTGAAGTGACTCTAAAATAGATATATCAATGAAGTCATACAGGTCTTTTCAGCACGGGAAATCGGGAAATGTCTGTAGAAGTTCTTCCAAACTTCTCACGAAAGCTATAGGATACATCCAGCATTAGATTACTAAGATAAACTCAGAGTCTCACAAGCACAACCGAAGTCGTAAAAGTATATTTAACACGGAAATACCTATCATGCCTCTTTCTAACATCACGAGAGCTACTGCGGATATCCAACATTATATTACTAAGTTATCGATCCATTTTAAGTAGTTAAACTTGTCCCGAATTCTTAGCCCCAAAGGTGATATCGTGGTAAAACTCCAGACTTCCTCTTTCTATCGAATAACAATTCTCAAGAGGTTCTCGACATATCCATCAATTATTCAGAGCCACTTCGAGCCTGCAGACACATTACGGCTTGAATGCAAAAGTGTCGATGTTTTTGATGGAAATGCTGCGCTTGCTAATATCGATGCTCTTCATTTCACGGGTGAATTCATAATTTTGTGCAGCTCAATATTGGAGATCACTACTGACGGGGATGTTCGGTCTTTTTCTGAACCCGAAATCAACAGCGACTCTCCAAAAAAATTACCTTCTTCAGACAAACTTGTACTAATTGAAGTTTGTCTGAAGAAAGTGTCTTCTTCATTCTCTGTCTGATGCATTGTATATCGTATGTTTCAGATGTGAATTTCCAAACCTGTATGTATTTCTGAGTCACATCAAGTGATATAGTGAATTGTCATAAGAGGTCCTAAGAGAAAGAATGATCAAAACAATAACGAAATCATCGAATTCAATCTATAATTTCCGTGTGTTTGCAGATGAATTTTCTTACGAACAGGATTACCTATATGGTCCCAAATACAGAGTATCAAAATCTTCAGTAGTGTCAGTAACAAAGCTCTAAAATGTTATTCTAGTAAAAGAAAACATTTGCTCAAGTCTGTCTGCACATATTCATTTATAACTGATCAAACTTTCAAACTTGAATCAATTCATCCGCAAAACTCAAGAAGTACACCCAAAATGGCATTTTTAATTCCCAAAAGCAAGCACACGAACTGAAATCCTCAACAAAACTCCCCTTACACATAAAAAACTCACAAAACCTCCAAATTAGAATATGAACCTGATTTGAGTGAAATTTATTTTGAGAATGATAACTATTATACTGAATGTTCATGCAAAATTTCAAGGGATCGCATCATCAGAAATTTAATTTTTTCAATTATTTATTTTTCACAGATTTCATTTTTTGAATAACTTATATATATTTGGTATCAATATCAAATTTCATATAAAATTTTGAGGTAATGGTCTTATTGATTCACCAAAAACGAGAGCTCACAAGCTCCTGATTATGGTTTCTCTTAAATTTCTTTTACCCACCAGTGATAATTGGTAGCTCCTAGCAGCAAAAATATGTTTTTCTCATTTCGGAATAGAACTGGTAACCTTTATATCTATAATCCGAAACTCTTAACCACTGAGCCAACGTCACTTAGGTCATAAATAACCAATCAGCAATCATTCACAATTCAAGCTAACCACTTAGCCCGACCTTTCCACAACCTCATAGAATGTGTTCGAAAACCCAAACAGAGAAGATAAATCGCTTACGTCATGCAAATATAAAGAGATGGGTATTCCAAAGTCCCATCCCTGAAAAAAATCGGGTAGGTACGTCTTCTTCGTATCCCATACGCAGTCATATATTTCCTGTCGTAGAGGAAATGACCAAACCCTATGCAAACATGCCAAACAAGATGCCGTGATGAAAACCGACTGAATGAAGATTTATATTCAAATATGCCGGTTCTGACGTTCTCATTCAAGTGTGCTGCGAATGCGAAGCCTCCTACGTTTTGACTGCTCGGATTTTAAATCGAAATTCTATGCCGATGAAATATGTACGTCTATAAATTTTTTGCCGTTTGCGGATGCCTAATTTGGCAGCTTTGCGAGTTTTTTATGTGTAAGGGGAGTTTTGTTGAGGATTTCGGTTTGCGTGTTTGTTTTTGGGAATTTAAGATGTCGTTTTGAGTGTATTTATCGAATTTCGAGAATGAATTGGTTCCAGTATCAAGGTTCAAATTTGTGGCCATTGTCTTAACAGAACCATTGAAAATTCATTTGGAATATCGAAAAGAAAGAATCTCTATATTGCCATAACAGAATAACCGATTCAAGTGAAATTTATTTTGTGATTCAGAACTGATATACTGAATGTTCCTGCGAAGTTTCAAGAGGATCGCATCATCAGAACCATATAATTAAATTTTTGTAATTATTTATTTTTTATATATTTCATTTTTCGAATTATTTCGTATCAATCTCAAGTTCCATATAAAATTTTAAGGTGATAGTTTTATTGCTCCGCCAAAAAATGAGCGCTGAAAAGCTTCTGCTCGGGGCTTCTCTCATTTTTTTTCTAAAATGCGAAAAAATTGACAGAATGATCAACTCTAAAGATATTTTTTTCCGCCGACCTAGAAATAAAAAGTGTTCTTGATGTGTACGAATTAAACATTAATAGTTATTTAATAAACTAGGTTATTAAAGACAGCGATTAATGGTCAAGATATTTTAAAGTGTGAGCGGAGCGAACGCTTTAATAGTTCGAGACCATTAGTCGCTCGATTAATAACCGAGTTTATTACAAGATTTTTCTGACGATCTCAATATGATATGTGTATGAATTCTTGATTGAAATACATTTTCATTCTGCACAAGATATACATTTGTCATAATGAAATTTCTATGTATCTATGTTCCAGTAGAGTTTTGACATTTCTCGTAGTGCTTCTGAATACTTTGTGAACGGTTGCCATGAGAATTGCACAGTAAAATAGCCAAAAAATTGAGCATTAAAATGGGTCATTTATGATCAATTTCGTACACATTAAAATCACCTTTTATTTCAAGGTCCGCGAAAAATAACTATTAATGCATCAAATTTCCGAGGCTCCTTACCTACATGTTATTTCTATGAACAAATTGTATTCAATTCTGTATTTAAAACAATTTCCGCTATTCAAAAGCTCATTAATAATTATCAGTTAACCGATTTTTCTGAAGTACCTTTTTGTCAGTGTATATCTTACGATATCTATGATCTATTTCAGACACACCGTGCCATGAAGAATGAGACAAATATGTTAATATAATTTCGAAAAATCAAGAAAATCAAGGAATTGAAAAAACCACTTTACAAATGAATTCTTTCATAGTAACTTTTCTTGATATAAGTAAGAAATGTAATAAAATACACTATGTATTATTATTATAATCTTCGCAGTTCGATTTAGGAAATTATTTCATCATCAGGCCAGCTGAAAGTATTACAATACAATCATGTTCTCCATTTGTATACTTTCATCTGGCCTGATGATGGAATAATTCCGAAATCTATCTCCAAAGATCATAACAAATAATACATTGCGTGTTTTCTTACATTCCTTACTAATAATGAAGAAAACCATTATTAAAACAACTACAATGCAAATGTAATACGAAGCGCTTTTCGTTTTTCAACTTGAACCTCATCAATGACTGCTCACTTAAGTTATTAACTCAATTTCCAAAAACGACTAACCCTTTTTCTCTTTCCAGTCACGGATTTCGTCCAAGGTTCCCTGGTAGTGACACAGAACCTCGCAGTAAAAGTGGTGAACTCGACGTTTTTCGTGTCTTGCTCCGACCCGAACAACACCAACGTGGTGGTAACATGGATCGGACCCCGAGGACCTCTTGGACATCGAACCAGGCCGAAGGTCCAGACAGGGTCGGACGGCACTAGGATATTATTCATCAACACGACCCTCGAAGACGAGGGGAAGTACGCTTGTACAACATCGGACAACGACCGAGCTGAGTTTTATTTGACTGTGGAAGGTGAGCCTATATCTGTTACTAGAACTAGAGGCCTATTGCAAATCCCAGAGTGAGAAATAAACAATTATTTTTTCAAAAATACTTTGACTCAATTTGAAAAAAAAACTTTACACCGCCTTCAGGCAACCTACTTAACATTTATGCTCATAGAAGATATTTTGTAGATTTTATAGTTTGAAAATGGCTCAAAAAAGTCGAAACATGTCACCACAATAAAGTGAAAGCAGAGAATAATATTAATCGATATAAATCAAACAATATTAAACTCATACTTCGGAGTTAACTTCGTCCTTGTTCGAGACAAAATGCAAGGAAGTGGTATCAATCAGAGCACCTATGGATGGCCATTTCGTCCTTATTAGGACTCATCAGCACAGGTTAGCTCTGAATGATAAAAGGTATTTCTTGGGACTTAATGCTAAACGGCGTCCTCTTTAAGGTATTATCCCACACAACAATGCCATAACAGTAACACTGAAAGACACTGAACGCATGTTAAAAATACTGAAGACGCCATCTCTTGTCCCATACGAAAACCTTCTTCCATAGCATGAATCTCAAACAGAGTAGCGAAATGTTTACCATTTGTTGCCTTGACTGAAGCGTTTCTGCATATCGCAAAATTTTTCTACTTCAGTCTACAACGAGGAGCGCTCGGGTAACGTCATGTGACTAGAAATGAATAATAGAAACAGAGGTTTAACGCGTACATCGCCATGAATATTGAAAAACAATAAAGTGAAAGCAGAGAATAATATTAATCGATATAAATCAACCAATATTAAACTCATACTTCGGAGCTAACTTCGTCCTTGTTCGAGACAAAATGCAAGGAAGTGGTATCAATCAGAGCACCTATGGATGGCCATTTCGTCCTTATTAGGACTCATCAGCACAGGTTAGCTCTGAATGATAGAAGGTATTTCTTGGGACTTAATGCGAAACGGCGTGGTATCTGATTGATACCACTTCCTTGCATTTTGTCTCGAACAAGGACGAAGTTAGCTCCGAAGTATGAGTTTAATATTGGTTGATTTCAATCGATTAATAAATATTATTCTCTGCTTTCACTTTATTGTTATTCAATATTCATGGCGATGTACGCGTTTAACCTCTGTTTCTATGTCACCACAATATTTTAAATGAATGGATCCACTCAGCGAAGTGTTTTTAGACTTTTCCTCACTGATTTAACACTCGTTTAAGTAAAATCAGTCACCGAGGAAAACTTCCATAGGTACATTGCTAAGTAAAAGAGATGATTCGAAACGGGAATACACCGACTATAATCTCGAAAAAAATACTGTAAAATGGTATACAGATGGTTCCAAAACCTCTACAGGAGCAGGCGCTGGGATATACGGGCCAAGTACCAAGTGTGCTCTGTGTCCTGTATGAACGTCTTTCAAGCGGAAATCTTAGCTATTGAAAGATGTCTGGATATAAATCTAGAAAGAAACTATCAGAAGTGTGATATAGCCAAACAATCAGATAGTCAAGGTGCTATTAAAGCACAGAACTCCTACGTCATTGACTCTAAAATGATCTGGGGGTGCCAGAACAAACTCAATAAGATAGGCAAGAGAAATAACGTCTTTTTAATCTGGGTTCCGGGCCACTCGGGAATCAAAGGAAACGAAGAGGCCAATATACTTCCCAAAGAGGGCGCACGAATGTCACTCATTGGCCCAGAACCCTTCTGTGGTATATTTAAATGTACCTTTGAGAAGGAGTTCCTGGAGAAGAAGCCAAGAGGAAAAAACTCTGGCGGAATCTCGCAGGGATGGATCATTTCACTGATTTCCTTCGGAACTTCGAGACAGCGGGATCCAAAAGATATCTGGATCTTGGTAAGAAGCAATTACACCTCCTCACTGGCTTTCCTACAGGACATTATCGCCTCAGGAGGATGGGATTGTTGGACACTGACGAGTGTAAGTTCTGTGGTAGGAGAGAATGCCTTGGGCGAGAAACTTGTAAGAGTGAGGAACTAGCCTCGTTGAAGCCTTCACAGTTATTAGATTTCATTAGATCTCTGGAACTGGAAGACGAGCTGTGAAGGTTTTTTTTGCCAGAACAGCTCTGTAAGGGGGCACAATAGACCTTAAGGTCGCAGTGAACTGTGACCCTCTTTAAACTAAACTAAACTAAACTAAACTAAACTGAGTAGAACCAGCATGATCTCAAAAACAGCAGCTCAGAGATCTTCCAAAAACTGAAGTTGAATGATTTTTGGTACTCCTTCCTTCGAATTATGACATCACCCTACAAGTTTTGTTTTTCGAAGTAGAGGAGCGGTTTGTCTGAATGAATCGATGTCCTCGTCTCTCACATGGTTTGGCAATATATCAAAATACTGCCTTCAGGAATTCGAATAACCGCCAAGACGATATTGAAAAAGTTTCAGGCAATATTCATGAGAGACCCGAATGAAAACGACGAACTTACATGAACAGGTTAAGAATTTCTGTAATATGGATACTTCGGAAAACTTCCCTGACGGAGGATATGTCGATTAGTTCCTGTTACTTTGGTATACATGGATTTACTGAATCATCGCGAGTCGGTTAACGCCGATTGTTTAAACATTTATAATGAACAGGAGTTTTCTACTCTTTTCCACAAAATCTATCCTCTACAGTTCCTTTCAAGCCAATTGTCATATGTTTTCTAAGGCGACAATGTCAAATCAGCCAAAGGCATACCTTATTTTCATTGAGATCCGAATAATTTTTTGGCATGATCCGTTCTTGGAAGATTCCTTCAGAGAGCTTCTCTTTCAGTTATTCCCTTCTCCAAAAACTCTTTCTAATAAGTGCATTTTCCTAAACCATAAAAATGTTATGGGCCAGTAAGTGGCATTCGTGCTCCCTCTCTGGTTAGTGTGCTAATACTTATTTAATACTTTGATCTCTGAGTGACCAGGAACCCAGACTAAAGAGACCTTGTTGTTTTTGCCTGCTTCACTCTGTTTCCTTCGGCACTCTCATATTAGTTTAGCTTGACTATCAGAATGGACCACTATGTCACACCCTTGATAGTTTTGTTTAGGTTTTCATCTATACGTTTTTTGATTGCATGTATTTCTGCCAGAAAACTACACTTTCAGCATCCATCGTGGTTAAGATTGTCTAGTAGTTAGAACACTACGTTCTGAGTAGTGTTGAGCATACAGTAAACATGCTGTGAGAGTTTGCCACTCTCTAGATTTATTGAAAGAAGTTAGGAGATATTGGATTGGTCGAAACCACTAATCCACACATTCTAATATTCATTATCTTGTTTTCACTTGTTCCCAAGCTTATAAAATGAACCCATCATTCGGTAACAGAGTCAACTCACTCGTTTTTTAAAACATCCCTGCATCACTTACCTATTTTCGATAAATATTTACAATTAACCCCCTAACCACGATCCAATTCGATACTCAACCATCCTCATAAAACTGCAGGATCACCCAAACTCAAACTTTTTCTAGCATGACAAAATTGGATAAAGTTAGATAAACTTTTCCTCTTCACACTTAACATACTGCACCCCTTCGAAAACTCGTACTTTTAAGTTGCGCCTTTCCGGAAATAACCGTTAAGGTGGAAATAATCTAATAAAATTGACCTGTTACAGGAACAGCAGTGGTCACAACACAGAGCCCTGAATAACCCCCCGACCTATTTTATGATCATTCGAACTATATTCACCAATTTGAACAATTCAAATCGTTGTAATGATATTGCTGTCTCGTATTTTTGTTCGAAAATCACAAGCTTACAAAATGAATCCATTATTTGGAAACAGTGTTCCTTTACAGAAACCAATTCACATCCCAGCATAGCTTCTACTGACTCCTATTTAAACACATCTCAGCATCACATATCTATTCCCGATAAATATTTACATTTAACCCCCTAAACACGATCCCATTCGATACTCAACCATCCTCATAAAACTGCAGGATCACCCAAACTCAAACTTTTTCTAGCATGACAAAATTGGATAAAGTTAGATAAACTTTTCCTCTTCACACTTAACATACTGCACCCCTTCGAAAACTCGTACTTTTAAGTTGCGCCTTCCCGGAAATAACCGTTAAGGTGGAAATAATCTAATAAAATTGACCTGTTACAGCTCCACTGGAGTTCATGGATACTCCCGAGACGCAGAGGGCTCCTGAGGGAAGCGATGTGACCGTGAGATGCGAGGTAAAAGGCGGCCGCAGGACTTGGTCCTACGAGGATAATAATGAAATCAATGGTAAGCTTCCAGGACGCATCAGGTGCGCTGTTTTCTGGGTTTGATCAATCGGTTCAGATAAGCAATTTGAGCTTTTTCAGGATACTGCTCCATTATTTTCATATAAAGGGTTTTCCAATAAGAGGTGTTATTTTGAATAGCCCGCTATTTCGGTAGATGTCACGTTTGAAGCTGTCATTTTTTGACATTTGTCAAGTAGAAACTATGCCATTGATAAAAATGGAACGATACAAGCTTCAAGAACGCATTGAAATTATTAAAATTCGCTATAAAAATGGTGAAAATTTGGCAGAGACGGTTCGTAAAACTCGAACATTTTTGGGTCGTCGTGAAGCACCTTGTCGGACCGCCATAAAGAAATTGATGAAAAAACTCGAGCTGTTGGGACAAGCTGGTGATGTGAAGAAAAAAACCTGTGCACGTCGCTCAAAAACAGCCGAGATTATTGCTGCTGTGGACGAAAGTGTTGGAGAAAACCCTCGTTTGTCCATTCCTCGTCGTTCCTTGGAATTAGGCATTCCACAAACGTCATTACACCGTATTTCGCATGAAGATTTGGTTCTCAAGGCTTATAAAGTTCAGTTAACACATGAAACCAAGCCATTCGATCATCAACAACGTCGTGTCTCTGCTGATTGAGTCGTTGAAATGCATGAAAATAATCCGGAATTCCATCTAAAATCATCTTGAGTGATGAGGCCCATTTCCACCTCGGTGGCTTCGTCAACAAGCAAAATTGTCGCATCTGAGGCACGAAAAATCCAAGAGTTATTGTTGAAAAGCCTCTCTATCCTCAACGTGTGACTGTTTGGTGCGGTTTATGGTGCGGTGGAGTCATTGGACCTTACTTTTTCGAAAATGATGCTGGACCAACAGTTACAGTGAATGGATTTTGCTATCGAGAGATGATTTTTTATGGCCGAAATTGGATAGTATTGAACTGGCCAAAGTTTTCAACAAGACGGTGCTACGTGCCACACAAGCAACGAAACCATTGATCTTCTGCGAGAAAAGTTTCCGGACCGTGTCATCTCTCGAAGAGGTGATCAAAATTGGCCACCGAGATCTTGTGGTTTAACACCTTGCGACTTTTTCCTTTGGGGCCACGTGAAAGAGAAGGTCTACGCCAATAGCCAAGCGTCAATTCAAGACCTCAAAGATAGAATTCGTGAGGCATCCGAGGATATAGGGCAGCCACTTTGCGATTTGGTTATGGAAAATTTCATTAGAAGGATATGGTCCTGTAAGCGTGGTCGTGGTGGTCACTTGCCTGACGTTATTTTCCACTATTAATGACCCTGTATATCTGAATTTTTGGTGAATATTTTTTCGCGAGAAGATGAACAGAAGATTTTGACTGCACCTCAGATCCTGACTTTTATAATTATCAAAACAGAAAACATTGATATATGCCAAAAAAATCATTGTTAGGGTGTTCTAAATATATACGATTCGAAGTGTTCATTACGTAAATTCAAACAAACTAAAACCGTTAAAAAATTCGAACATTTTATAACTCAATAAAGTTTTTTCAATTCCAACTGACACAAACATTCCAAAGTGAACCTCGTTCAAGTTTCAAACTCCCCCACAAAAATACTAAACCATTTTTAAAAATACCACTCCTCAAATTTAATATCGGTGCGACGAGGCATCTTGGATAACGCAGAGATACTCGAGGTAAAGTGGCGTTCCACTCATAAAGCAATGAGCTGCTACAGAGCAGCGCAATTATATAAGCCTCAATTCACACATATTTTGCGAACGGTGCAAAAGGGATATCCTGGGTCGTTTACACCAGGATGAATCCTTTCTAGGATCACCAACTTGCGAATTCGTTTTTCATTGCCGCACATTAGGGATGGTCTGATAGTTATAGCTAGGGCGAGCACCCTGCCGCAGGCGCAAATAGATAAAATAGGTATTAGAATCTCATTTGAAGATCCGGAAAATCTGTCGCAAGATTTATGTTCATATTCAATTCTTCCCATGTGCGAAGTCGAGCGGAAATTATTATTTTATGTGAGTTGTTATTGCTTTGGTAAGTGGTTATCTTTAGCACCTGGAGATGAAATGTTTCAATTCTTCAACGGTTTTAGTTTGTTCGAATTTAATGAACGAGTTCAAAAGATTCATTTTCAGTGTTTAATGATTGAGAATTTTCCTTAGTAGAAGAGCTGTGCCAGGCACTGAAGAAAAGTGCCTTGAGCATAAAGCATTAAGCCCTATTGAAAAGTGCTCCGGAATCTCGAGCCCTAAACCCTTACTTTTAAGGAATGCTCGCTATTACTAAGAACTTTTAAAGCCATTATTTCACACGAGCACCGAGCACTAAGCATTTTTCAAAACGAACCTTTGTATTTTCCATTCAAATGTCTCTTAGTTTGAAATTTTGATTTTGATGTCTTAATTTTTTCTTTCGAGTGTTATCGTGTTTCGAGCTGTGCATAATTGAAATTGACAATAGTTTTTTTCAGCAAGTCCAACATTGTCAATCATAAACATAAAGTTAACATGACGTCATATAAAAAAAACTGGAAGAAGAGCATGTTAAAAGTTATAGAAACACAATGACGTCTTGACAACAAATGAGATGGAAACTCTTCTTGTGGCGAAGCTAGAATTATGCTGTCTGCAATAAAAAAACCTTATTTGAGATCTATCATTCATTAAGTGAACAGACTATTACTTGAATATTCGCCAATAAATAACTTGAAAGCATGATTATAGAAATTTGAATAGTAGATCAAAAAAGGTCGCATTGATTCATAGGATTTTTAGAAAAAATTTCGGGATACAACATAACAATTTCTCTGTGTCAAAATAATGGGAAAATAAAGACTTGTTCCAGTCCATAACATAGAGCGAGATCGTTTTTTAACACCAGAGTTATAATGAAGGAAACATTCAACAACTAAGATATCCATAGAGGTTGACCGAAAAAAATGAATATTTTATTACTCTGTCTATTCCAATCAGGCGAAAGTCAGTCATTTTCATGTTCCGACAAGTCCAGAGAAGGCTTTGGAGCACTGCGGTGCTCAGGAGCACTAAGCTCTTTCAAAAAATTCGCGAAGCACCAAGCACTAAGCACTGATTCAATCTAGTGCTTACGAGCACAAGACTTCGTCACAGCTCTGCTCAGCATGAAGCTTTTATCTTGAAACTGGGCACATAAGGATATTGAGTCTCAAAATAGTGAAAGCAGAGAATAATCGGACCTAATCTCGTCCTCGTTCAAGACAAAATGCAAGGAAGTGGTATCAAACAGAGCACCTCTGGCCATTTCGTCCTGATTAGGACTCATCAGCACAGGATAGCTCTAATGATACAAGGTATTTCTTGGAACTTAAAGCGAAATGGCATCGTCTTTAAGGTATAAATATACCGAAGACGCCATCTCTAGTTCCATACGAAAACCTTCTTCCATAACATGAACCTTAAACGAAGTAGCGAAATGTTTACCATTTGTCTTGAACGACGACGATATTAGCTCCGAAGTATGGGCTTGATATTGGTAGATTTCATTCGATTAATATTGTTCTCTGCTTAAACTATTGTAAAAAGATTCTTTTCAATTCAATGATACTTTAAAGACAACGTACCAATTTTCTCCCTCCTTGTTTAAATTCTCAAAGTGTACTTCAGTCTAGCGAAATAAGTCATATTTCCGATTGTGATCCTCGCGATTACTCAATTCGAGGAAATTCAATTTTCGCGATGAATTTGAAGTCACTCCGGCGGTGATAAATGGAAAGACCGGCTAACTTATTTCGCAATTTCCGTTTAGATTGAAGATACTCGGGACTCTCGGACATCAATGCGGTAATTAAAGTTAGCTCGATTTCCAGAAATGGAGAAATTGAAATTGATAAATTTCGGTATCTACATCTTCGAACTTGAGAGTTTCATCCGAAGGAGATTGTTGTGGAGAGTTTAAGTGAAAGATTTATGATTAGATATTTATATTTTTATTGTATTTTTTTGCACAAGTTTCTTCATTTCCATTTGATGATTAAATTTAATTTTAAGCGTGATGTCATCACAAAAATTATTGATAGGTGATTCCTAAATACAGGTTGTCTCATTTGAAAGTGTCAACCCTTAATAACTCAACAACGAATCAGAATTTGTTAAAACACTCAGTCAGATGTATTTTTCATGACAGGGGGACATGATCTGGGATATAAAGCTTGATTATAAAGGGTTTTTTCAGTAAGGGGTGTTATTTTGATATTAAAAAAAAATTTCATTTTTCAATATAAATGATCGGATGTTCATTTCATTATCAATAAGAAGCTATACCGTTAATAGTGGAAAATTACATCAGGCAAATGACCACCACGACCACGCTTACGGGACCACATCCTTTTAATCTTTATAGTGAATTTTAATAATTTCAATGCGTTCTTGAAGCTTGTATCGTTTCATTTTTATCAATGGCGTAGTTTCTACTTGTCAAATGTCAAAAAAATGACAGCTTTAATTGTGACATCTACCGAAATAGCGGCTATTCAAAATAACACCTCTTATTGGAAAACCGTTTATCAGCAACTCCCTGGAGAGGGTTGCAATCCTACCAGAAATGTGAATAAGGATAGTGGGCAGTTTTGTAGCACAAATGTATGTATGGATTCAAATCTGTATGTACCTGCAGTTTGTGTCCTGTAAAGTGAATATTCAGGAAGTAACAGAGCGTTCTTTATGGAATTGTGGTACTGATTAAACTGAATGAAACATTCACTACAAAACTGTCAATTTTCTCTATTCAAATTCCTGATGGGGTTGTAATTCCGTCCAGAGGATTGCTTGAAGAAACAAGCTTTGTGTACCAGATCATGTCCCACTGTCATCAAAAATGGTGTTTTCACAAATTCTGATTTGTTGTTGAGTGCTAGATCTGAAAAGAATAATATTCTATATGGACTAGTTTGTTATAGAAAAAATCTTGCGATATATCATCAGAATATATGGGGTAGTTCGAAAGTTACAGTAAATGAAGAAATTAACAAAATCAATAAAACTTTCTCACCATTGCTGCCCTGTCATTTTAGGTTAGGTTAGATTATTTCGGCAGGCCCAATTCGATGAAATTCCAAACCCCTGACTCTGTGTAAGGGAATAAACTCGGTGTTCAAAACTCTACAGTTCGACAATTTAATTCAGATTCTGACAGGCAAATGGGGCAATTTTACCAATAATACGAATTATGTTCGTCCGTAAAGTAGCACCAGATGCTATGACCAACCACATTCTGGAATTGGATTGGAAATGAATTCAATATGAATGATGACGTTCATATTGAATGTAGAGGACATCTGAAGCATTTGCTTTATTTCATCGTATTTCGAGCGCATTACTCTTTGTCACAATAAATTTCAAATTGAGACTGGCGAAGAGAAAAACGATTGCCGTCGAAATGAAGCAATCAAATGATCCGAGAAAGAGTTTTTTTGGGTGGCCATATTTTGGTTTATTCAATTAACGAATGATTTTAGAGGTACTCGATCAACTAGTTTATTAATGACAGCGACTAAAGGTCAAGAACATTAATCACTAGATTCATAATAAACGATTTGCTAACATAATTTTCCTGTCGACCTCATAATGAATTGAAATACATTTTAATTTGCACGAAGGATATTATCGATATACCATGAATTTTTTTGTTTCAGTTGAGTTGTAAGGATAATCGTATTACTTCTTAATACTTTATGTTCGGTTGCTCATTATATTCGTACACTAAAATAGGAGAAATCCTGCATTGAAATTGATCATGATCGATCAATTTAATGTGTGTTGAACTGAATTATACAGGGTGTAACTAAATAAGTGTAAAATATTTAAGGAGGTGATTCCTCATCGGAAAAAAGATAGGATCTTTCATATAAAGAAACTTCATTGTAGCATCCCTTGTTAAGATACAGCCCCTCAAAGGGAGTACATAAAAGTTGTATAACAATTTTTTCACAAGCACCAAAAAAGTTACAATATTGAAATTAACCTGACGTTTAGTATTAGCAAAAAGACACTTATCCAGTTATTTATTTATTTGAATAGACTGTAGATAGATTAGTTTCGCATTTATGACGATCTATCTCTGTAGTTGTCCGTAAAATAATTTTTTACTTCGAACTGGTTTATTTTGGGCAAAAAACTCCAGAAACATTTTTGTTTAGAATGAAACAGGCTATCGGAAATAAATTTTCAAATGGTAAACAAATAATAAAACAAAAAGTTACATTGGAAATAAACTTTAAGGGTTGCGTTTCCCACCCTTACAACCATGGGGTAAACCAAATAAATAACTGGATAAGTGTCTTTTTGCTAGTAGGAAACGTCAGGTTAATTTCAATATTGTAACTTTTTTGGTGCTTGTGAAAAAAATTGTTATACAAATTTCATGTACTTACTTCCTTTGAGGGGCTGTATCTTAACAAGGGATGCTGCAATGAAGTTTCTTTATATGAAAGATCCTATCTTTTTTTCGATGAGGAATCACCTCCTTAAATATTTTACAATTATTTAGTTACACCCTGTATTGCAAGATCTCATTGAAAATCCTTCATTTTTCAGATACCAGGATATCAATTATAGGAGATGGACTTCTGATACGTAATGCAAGCAGAAAGGACTCTAAGACTTACATTTGCAAGGCTGTCCAACCAAACACAGGGACGATAAAAGAAAGGAAGATCAAACTGACAATAGAACGTGAGTTTTATACTTTGTATACAATATTCAGTTTCTTATACTGTTTTTCCTACCTTATATACATCGATACATATCTTTCACTGGACAAAGACATTCTTTGATGTCATTTTATAAAATGGGGACCAAGCATCTCGTTATTTTTCGAATATAAGATCAATATTTCGATGGAAACTTACAATTAGTATTCGGAATATCTTTATTTGAATACATAAAGGAAATGATGAAAGAAGGTTCATGATTTTCTGATTTTGGAAAAGAATAGAATACAGGGTGTTTCTGAATTGATGCAAAAGATTTAAGGGGATGATTCCTCAGAATATTTTATGAAAGGAAGTTCCCATAAATGTAGTTCTGGAAATGCATTGTTTCCAAGATACAGGGTGTTGAAGTTTTACTTGAAAACTGACTGAAAAAGTGGTACGCCACTATATATATTTTAAACTTACAATTATTTTTGAATAATCATTCAATTTAATATATCTTTTGGTGAATATGTTGTTTTTATTCAAGAAAATTAAACAACTTACCGAGTTTTTGTAGTTACTTGAAAACATTATGTAGTAGAGATACTACGTCAAGATATTTCATTTTTACGTAAAAACGGAGCCCCACAAGAAAAAAAAACGCTTGAGAGTCATAAATTGAACGAATAATTCAAAAATAATTGTAAGTTTAAAAATAAATATCAAGTGGTGTACTACTTTTTCAGTCAGTTTTAAGTAAAACTTCAACACCCTGTATCTTAGAAACGAAGCATTTCCGGAACTACATTTATGGGAACTTTCTCTCATAAAATATTCTGAAAAATCATCTCCTTAAATCTTTCACACCAATTCAGAAACACCCTGTATATTGAATTCCATTGATCTTCATTATATTTTATAGAAAATCCCAACACTCTTCACTACTGACCAGTAACTACCTATTTGTTTGAGGCACTCGAAAACAAGTTTTCTGATATTATTCATGGTGTCCAAAAAAATGCTCAAAATCTGTCGGATTCATATGTAACATCATACAAAGAGGTTCAGGAACGGAAAAATATTGATATTATAAATCCACAGGAGAAAACAAACAATATCCAGTGTATTTTCTTCTATGTCTATAATTATTTATTTTACATAAACTCTGTATATTTTTCCTCGTTGAGCTTATGATCATATTTCTATTTGAATTCCACAGTTTATAAGACTTCTCCAATTTTCTAGACATTCTGGTTATTTTCAACTCTCTCCCATCTATTAAGTGAATTGCAGTAAATTATGAAACAGGGAACTCCATTTAACTTACAAGGGTGTAAAATTTAAGGAGAGTTTAAATTATAAATTTGTTTCGTTCTTCAGCGGGCAGCTGTATTTTGTTCTAGCTGTCAACAGAAGGGTCTTTATCATATTTTATTCATAAGGAACGAAATAGCCCTGAGTATGTGTATACATGGGAGAAAACGGATCTACCTTGTTGGATTTTTCTACCCTAATAATATTTTTCTCACTATTTAATCATAAAAAACGTTGAAAAGAAACTGTCTCCTCGCCCTCGTAATGCAGTTCGCATCGGATCGATGAATTCTCAACGTCAATCGATTCATTAGACCGAGCTCAACAATTATCAGTAATGATCGATTCTGTAGATCCCACAGAATTTTTGCAAAATGCTGAAATAAAGCGTTTTAGAGGGGTCACCCCTTAGGCATTTTTCGTCCAAAGTTTCACAATTTTGGATGGTCATTTTATATGCTTATAATGAAGGTGACTACGCACTGAAGAAAAATATGCAATTCGTATTTGATTCCGGCCTTCAAACGGAAATTATAAAAGGTTGAAATATTGAGTTTTTGAAAAAATGCCATTTAAACTGTGAAGTTCTAAACGCTTGCAGATATCTATTCGATAGCATTCTTTTCTGATTCAGCTACCTCGGAAACCTATAGAAACATACCAAACACAATAAAGTCCTCCATACTTTTCAAATTATTTCCGTTTATAAAATTTTCATTTTTCATTTTCGAGTTGCGTTCGAGAGCGCCTGCGTTATGCAATTCAATTTGGATCGATGAATTTTCAACTTCAATCGATTCATTAGACCGAGTTTAACAATTTTCAGTAAAAATCGTTTCTGTTGATCCCGCAGAATTTTTGCAAAATGCTGAAATATAGCGTTTTAGGGGGGGGTCAACCCCTTTGGCATTTTTCGTCCAAAATTTCGAAATTTTGGATGGTCATTTTATGTGCTTATATTGAAGGGGACTACGCACTGAAAAAGAATATGCAATTCATATTTGATTCCGGCTCTTCAAACGGAAATTATGAGATTTTGAATTATCGAGTTTTTGAAAAAATGCCATTTGAACGGTAAAATTCTAAACGCTTTCAGATATTGATTCGAAAGAATTTTTTCTGATTCAGCTACCTCGAAAACAATTAGAAACATACCAAACATAATAATATCTCCCCTACTTTTTAAATTATTTCAGTATATAGATTTGCATTTTTCATTTTCGAGTTGCGTTCGAGAGCGCCTGCGTCATGCAGTTTGCTTCAGATCGATGAATTTTCAACTTCAATCGATTCATTAGACCGAGCTCAACAATTATCATTAAGAATCGTTTCTGTTGATCCTGCAGAATTTTTGCAGAATGCTGAAATACAGCGTTTCAGGGGGAGTCAACCCCTTAGGCATTTTTCGTCCAAAATTTCGAAATTTTGGATGGTCATTTTATGTGCTTATATTGAAGGGGATTACGCACTGAAAAAGAATATGCAATTCATATTTGATTCCGGCTCTTCAAACGGAAATTATGAGAGTTTGAAATATCGAGTTTTTGAAAAAATGCCATTTGAACGGTGAAATTCTAAACGCTTTCAGATATTGATTCGAAAGAATTTTTTTCCGATCCAGCTTCCTCGAAAACCTATAGAAACTTACCAAACATAATAATATCTCCCCTACTTTTTAAATTATTTCAGTATATAGATTTCGCATTTTTCATTTTCGAGTTGCGTTCGAGAGCGCCTGCGTCATGCAGTTTGCTTCGGATCGATGAATTTTCAACTTCAATCGATTCATTAGACCGACTTCAACACATATCAGTAAAAATCGTTCTGTAGATCCCACAGAATTTTTGCAAAATGCTGAAATATAGCGTTTTAGGGGGGGCAACCCCTTGGCATTTTTCGTCCAAAATTTCAAATGATCATTTTATGTGCTTATATTGAAGGGGACTGCAGAATGAAGAAGAAAATCCAATTCATTTTTCATTTCGGAAAAAATTACATTTGTCAGGTGAAATTCTTAACGCTTGCGGATATCGTTTCGAACGTATTTTTGTCTGAATCAGCTTCCTCGAAAACCAATAAAAACAACTGTTTTATGCTAGAGCCTGATTCAATCAACTAAAAAAAGTAAAATTTGCTCTGTAGAGTCGTCCACATTTCGCATGCCGCCACTGTACATCGATTAGTTTACCTATTCTATGTAAACACGAAGATATCAAGTTAATTATTATTCCACAAACTGGTAATCAAATTCGCTGATAATAAGTTTGTGTTTCAGGTTTGCGCAAATAGACATAAATCTGTGTGGAGCATAATGATGTATCCAAATATTTCTCTGTCCATAATATAGATGAACGATAATATTACATTTGTAATTACAGTATATTTAAAAGCATGATCGAAATGAACAACTCATTTAATTTCTGTAATGAGCGAAAATAATGCACTCGCTCATGTTTCATGAAATTCAGTATCATGTTGTATATTTTAGACTCAATTAGGGAGCTTTTGAAATCGAGACAGAGAAAATTATGTTAACTACGACATAAAGAGACTATTCGCTTGGAAATTTCAACATAAAAATTGCTTTTGAGATTTGTCAGTGGTGTTGATTTAATTTTATGAATTTCAGTAGTTTTTCGCATAGAGAAACTGAGATGGTCTATTTCTTAAGTGTTAGCTGTAGATAAAACATTATCTCTGTCTCTGAAAACTATTTGAAATGAAAATTGACGCACCAAACGAATATGGAAAAATAGTTCACCATTTGTCAGATGTTTATTTGGGTCAAGTTCAATTTTCTCAGGTTATCATCCTGAATACGGCATCATTAGATATTTGGCGTGAGATTTTGCAGTAGCATCAAAAGGTGTATATGTGAGAGTCTACTTAATTAAATATTCCTTGGAACCTTCCAACCAATAGAAGACTTCTAACGAATATGAAACACAACAAAATCGGAAAATATACGCAATTTTGTGCAGTCGCTATCCTTAAGTAAACATATACACTTATTGACACTTCTGCAAAATCTCGCGCCAAATATCTAATGATGGCGTTTTCAGAATGATAACCTGAGGACTCAAATAGGGATAAAACATTCTGACATATGGGGACACAGATGAAAAACCCTATAGATAGCACCAATAGTTTATTATATCGGTATATATGTGAAAATCACTAATACTTTTTGTTTATTTCCTTGTTTATATGGAATAAAACTGTCTAAAACCGTGCATATTTCTCTATTATTTTTAGTATGAATGTCTCAATGACCCAAATAATGAGAATGTATGAGTGAGAGAAAGCAGGATGATATCAAAACCAAAATTGATGCAAAAGAGAGATGAAATTATGTCAATGACTATCATACTGGGTGTCAATTACTATCGAAGTATGTCAATGACTATCAATTATGTAACTTTGACGAAATTGGTGTCTCCTCGAATATTCAATCGGTATTTCTTGAAAGTTTGAAGGTAATACCGAAATAGCAACATTCAAATGTACATCTGTAATAA
Organism: Propylea japonica; assembly: GCA_013421045.1. Lineage (NCBI taxonomy): Eukaryota > Metazoa > Arthropoda > Insecta > Coleoptera > Coccinellidae > Propylea > Propylea japonica. The sequence continues at coordinate 99,067,127 of CM024241.1, forward strand.
TTTAAGTTTTAATACTAGGTATAGCAGCAATGTTTTTAATTATACTCTTTTTTCTTTGCTCGAGCTTTCGAGAAATATATTATCTCTTCGTGAGGAGAACTACAATAAATTACAATAAAGTAATGGAAACAATCTTCATATACAGGATGGCCGGACGATTGACGTCCAAATGAAAAAAACAGGTCCCTCGTCTCATGAATTATTCGAATCACACCCATGTATATTATGCGATTTTTCACGGTTTGCGAGTTATGAATTTTTTTTATGAACTTTTGAGAATTTTTAACTTGACCATATTAAAAAAGATATTAACAAAAAGTACAAGAGTTTTCTGATATATTTTTTTGTAAATAAAAAATAAAATAACCAGCATCGTAAATTTGATAAAAATTATAGAAATGTTGGTCTCAAGTGAAAAAGTTACGTATTTTGGATCATGATCTAAATTTTCAAATTTAAATTAAAAATGTAAACAGGCTACTTCATGGTTTCTCAGTAGGCTCAGAAACTGCGCTCAACACTCAGCTTTCAGAATCATTAATAAAAAATGGTACTCAACAGTCTACTTTTGCTAGAATTAGCCTTCAAAGTCAGCGAGGTGGAAAAAATCAAAGAACTAGACGTTTACTCAAAAATTATTTTTTGCCATTTTAAGATTTTTCTGATCAAGTTATGATAGAAAATGCTGAAAATTTGCTTGAGAAGAAAAGTTTTGGATAAGAAAAAGAAAAAGGTAAGGCAATAAATCACACCTCATGTGGATAAAAACATATTTAATATAAAAATTACAATAAAAAAAAATTAATGAATAAATAAATTTTGCTAAGTTGTAGAATGTGTATTGAGGCTGGAGGTGGCCTTTTTGAAAACCTATTGTAAATTTTATACATAAATTTCTTTTTATCTACATGATGTGTGATTTCTCTGAACTGAAACCCTTAAAACTGTACTATTCGTATGATTTTTTCATGATATTCTGATAAGATTGGTTACTCAAAATTCCAAGAATACGTCATATCAGAACAAGGTTGCTCTATTCCCGAATGCAGCTCTCGCAGAGATCATTCCGGAAAACGAATTATCGAATTCAATCGAAATGTACCGTGCAGAAAGTTCATTCCAATATCGGCCAACGTACCCTAATACATCCCATCGTTCATCAGAGCTCAATCTGTTTTCTTTCAATGTGAATACAGAGCAGCACGAAGGAAAGCCCTTCAACAGTGATTATATTCTGGATATTCGCGAGGAACATTTTCAGGATGCTCGATATACCTGGAAACCGATTGAAAAGGAGCATATAAACAGAATTGAGAATTGTATATCTTGGAAGATACTCTCGGTATTCTTTTCACTCTATATTCGCTGTGTAATAGAGCGTGAGGGTGTTGGATGTTTTTATTTGAACGGGAGTGTGTTCATTTGATCGATCGGGTGTTTTGTTGATACATTTCAGTCTCTGTTTTTAGTGGGCGGTTTCTTACATACGGTGAATATCAATTTTCCGAGAGGCTAACTTAGCCATAACCATAACCATTCTTTAAAAACTTTATAGGTTTTCACTCCCAGTCTCTTAATTAGAAATTTTTTAATTATTTCTGTTTCAGAGACTTGGGTGAAAACCTATAAAGTTTTCAGGAAGTGCAGAATCCTCCCAGAATATATTTCAATCGGTTTAACCATAACCAGTTATGATGTAATAATGAGCAATATTTTCAAATGCAAAAAATCGTAAACTGATATTTCAGAAAATTTTCCCCGTTTTTGAGCGCTCGTTCTCCTTAAACTAGTGCTATATCGTTTTGCCCAAATGTCTGTAATTTTGACCCGAAAGCGTCCCAAACGATAGGGTTCCACTTTCTGATGACGAATTCGTGGTCAAATTCAATTCTCTTAGCACCATAACTTTCGAAGGGATTGCCATAGAGACTTGAAATTTTTCAGGGTTAGTTCGGTTCTCAAATGGCTTGGTTAAATTTGTTGACCAGCCAAATCGTACAGGGTGTTCCATAAAATATGGCAATTCAAAATTTTTGTACCCAATATCTTAGACCAAACAAAATCCATCGAAATGAAATGTTGCGGCCATATGCAAGATGTTCACAATAAGCTTCATTAAAATTTTGTGGCCATAGTGTAAACAGAACCATAGAAAATTCAATTGGAATAATGAAAAGAAGAAACTTCATATTTCCATGAAAAAATATCCGATGCAAATAAAATTTATTTTACAAATAAAGATTGATACACTTAATGTTCATGCCAAATTTTGTGGCCATAGTAATAACAGAACCGTACAAAATTCAACTGGAATATTGAAAAGAAGAATCTTCATATTTTCATAACAGGATATCCGATTCATATGAAATTTTTTTCGTGAATGAAAAGTGTTATACCTACTGAATTTTTATGCAAAATTTTGTGGCCATAGTGCCAACAGAATCATAGAAAATTCAATTGAAATATTGAAAAGAAAAACCTGTATATTTCCATAACAGGATGACCGATTCAAATAAAATTTATTTTGTGACTCAGAACTGATATACTGAATGTGTGTGTAAAATTCAAGGAAATCGCATCATCAGAACCATAGAATTAAACTCTCTCAAAAATTTTTTTTCATATTTGATTGTTTGAATAATTTCTAGAATATAATTCCGATTGTTCTGAGATTCCGCATTCATAGATTTGGTATCAGTCTCAAATCGCACATAAAATTTGAGGTAGTAGTCTTATTGTTCACCTAAGAACGAGCGCTCAAAAGCCCCTGCTTAGGACTTTCCTTAAATTTTTAGTGAGTAGGATGAAAAAGGCATAATAAAGAATGCTCATTTTAACATTCAACATCAAAAACTTGCCACTTTGCATTTTGTTATGGAATTTTGAAGCCATGAGAGAAAATCAGCAATATTCAACTACATTCCTCATGATTTGGCGTAGTGGAAAAAATTATGAAGTAAATCCTCACGAGTACCTCGACAAGACAAGTTTATTGTCTCTGACGAATCGATGCTACAATCACATCACTCGTCTCGTAGTATTAACACAGCGTGAAAGAATTAACTGTATCCAAAAACTTCCCCCTTTCTACCTTGTTTTGGAATATTGAACTCAATGTGCTGTGAATAGCTGTTGAAAATGTTAGTGCATAGTAATATTCTCTGAAATTCATGACAACTTCCTCAGAACTCAAGATCCTTCTACATTCACCATGATTTAGTGTGGTGTAAAAAAACATGAAGTATATTCTCACAAGTAACCCGACATGCTGAGATCATTGCCTCTGACAAATCGATGCTACAAAGTCCTAAATGGTTATATTCCAGGAACGCCTTTGCCAACTGCGATACTAATCCAGAGCACTCGTCTCGGAGTATTAACACAGCGTGAAAGAATTCACACAGAGATTTGGAAGCCCGTTCGGAGCAACTGAGCGTTCATTATTTGTTTCAAACTGCGACCATGTATGTAGTCGCTTTCCGTCGTTCCTTTTGCACGACGAAAATTCGGTTCGGTTGGCCGAAAAAAAGCCAAACTGCGTTGGTTTAGCAGATCGTTCCATTTACCACGAAATCGATTCGTTATTCTGGATTTAATCGACGTTGTTGTCGACCACAAAATTTCCCTCGGACATATTCAAAGGGTCGGAAAAATTGACCAGTGGGTGATTTGAGGAAAGTTATGGAAAATTAATGGGGTTTCCGAACTATTGGGTAGCTGCGTACGGGTAGAATGAATTTTAGAAGGGGTTGAATGAAGTTTGAATATTTTGTATCGAAAAAAGACAAGTTTTCATTGCCTGAAATTGGTGAACGAGGAAGAGGTCAATTGGACATTCAAATATACATTGAAAAATCAGATTTCTCGTTTTTTACTACTGTTGACATTTTCCAAACGCTAAAAACATCATTTGAAACTCTCTATTGGCCTTAAATCTGTGATTTTCCATCCAATAATGATTCTAATGCCTCAATTATACTCGTTTCTTCCTACTGCCACTCGCATTGTCGGCAATAATTCCCAAAATACTTTTGCGACAGTATCGGAGGCAGTGAGCATTTACACTCTTTTGCAACATTTCCCTAGCGACCAAGTGTTGGCAACGACGGACAAAGAAATTTCAGAGCAACCTAGTTAAATTTAATTACTTACAGCTGTTCACGCTGCCAGTCCTTTGACTTCCGTACGAAAAACCGCCGTTTCGGGGAGTGTAGAGCAGCACGAGTGGCAATGGGAGGCAGCAGGGAAGTGTAGGGATTACATTTTCGCGCTGCCTCCAAATTTCCTAAAATGTTCTATCTTCACTTCGCTTTTTTCACTATAAACCACAAATTCACTGCTCCAATTTAGTGTATAAATCACCTATAAACTTTCGAATAACTATTTGAATAGTTTCATTCCAGGTATATTCAATAACGAATGCAAAAACATCAAAATTCTGGACACATATCCATAAATTCTAAGGAAAACCCACCGTACTTTATGGTAGGTTTGGCACCACCGTTTCGTCCTTCGACGAGTGACCTATCAAATGATGGCAGGAATTACGGGAAGGCATCGTAACATATTCGCGCGAATGAATCTGCGGCAATGCCAAATCTACCATTAAAAATGGCGAGCTTTCCCTACAATCACTGTTAATATGTGGTGCCTCTAGAATTTCGATGTTTCTGCATTAATTATTGAATAAATCTGAAATGAAACTATCCAAATACAGTGGAACTTTCCTAAAATGAACGTCTATTTAACGAATTTCTCTGTATAACGAATTTCGTACAAGACATTGTACCTTCAACCAAATGCCATGTTAAAAACACCCTGTAAAACGAATTAAATTCTCTCTATAACGAAATATTCAAAGAACATCACTCTTTGAATGGCTATTCGTAAGAAGGTATAAGGGTGGGTTTTTTCCGAAAAATTTCCGGACTTACGCAATCAATCCAGACCTTGAACTAAATCATTACGGCGGGCAGAGAGATCCTTCTGAAACATACATTTTAAATACACCCCTGGCTGTTTGGTTTCAATCCAACCATTACGCTAGTGTGAAAGTTGTGCGAAAATATGTAAAAGGGAGTGCTTAAGTTTGAATGATGAACTTAAATTTATCAGTGAAGTAGACCGTGACATTGCCGGCTATAGAAACAAATTTTCTGTATAACGAAATTTCTTTATAATTTTTTTGCGGATTTAGCGCTTTCGTTATAAAGAAGTTACACTGTAGATGTTTGAATGTTCGAAGGTGATTTATGGTCTAAATTATTATTATTATTTACAAAATTAGAGTTGAGGATAACCTATACAACTCAAAGAAAATACAATTGATGCTCAACGTGATCGATATACACATTTCAAAATAAAATAAGAAAATCAAATGTAGTACTAACAAAAAACAAAATTGAAATCAAAATACTCTTTCTGATCTCCAAGAATCCCATCCATTTTGAAACATGTTGACACTTCTTGCATTGACAATGCTAGGTAGCATATTCCAATGGTGAAATACTCTGTTGCTCAAGAAATTTTGTCTGCTTCTTGTAAAAACTGTTCTCTAGCTAGTTTATAATTATGAAGCAGTGAATTTGATTTTTATAGTGAAACAACTGTGAAAACGTGAAGATGGAACATTTTGGGAACTTTCGGGGTCTATATTTTCTAAACTTAGACAGACCGCCCTCTGTTGGTTTCACTAATGTTGTTCAGAAAGGCTCAATGAATACAATGACCTCAAAACCTAGTCGATATCTGCTGGTCACCGAAATTCAAATATTTACCAGTTAAAAATCCACTTCGAGGGATAAACTAAGTATCCACGAAGCACAATACCGATTCAACCTACTTTTATATAACAGGGTATTCATTATTGTCGACCAAAATTCCATATTTACGAATCTAAACGAACAAAATTCGATATCTCCAGCTCCTCTTCGTCTTGGGAATATCACGCATAATGACGCCCCTCTAATGAGTTATTTTCGGACCTAACAGGGCCAGGCATATCTCGGAATCTAAAAGGGAATTGAAATTCCCTGGATCCATTTCTATCTATCCTTCGTCGGCGTTATTATCACAGAATGGAGTCCTACTCTCGGGTTTATTCATTCGTGTTGCGTTGAATCTTCCCTCTAAGAGCCTGGCATACTAACTACTACAATTGTACATATAGAAGTCCCGCTTGGGGAGTCAAGACGTACTTACTGTTTAGTTTTCACCAGCACTAGCGGAGGCTGTTGAGATGTCAGGGGACAACACAGTGGTCGCTGATGATGGCTGGGATTTTTACACTGTTCAGAGGTGGATTTTTCTTTATTTCTTCTGATCTTTTTTCGGAGAATGGAATCAATGATATGATATACGAAGGATTGTAAATTGTAGAGAGGGCTTCAAGGATGCTCAATCCGCGTTTTGCCTAAATTTCTCATATCCAAGACTCTCTGTGACTAGGTAAACAGGAGTTTCTTTCTCTTCACCACAGAATCTACCCTCGTCAGTTTCTGTTATGCCAAACGTCATCATATGCTTTCCAAAAGCGACAATGTTCTGTTAGAAAGCCTTTAAGAAGGCTCCAAAAACTTCTTATGAAGGTGCATTTACCTTAACCACACAAGTTTTCCCAGCCAGTCATCTTACAATAGCAGTTAAGAACTGAGAAGGATTAAATCCTGCTCAAGTAGCAATTCAACGTTGCGTCGACTTATACAGGGTGTCCCGTAATTATACCGACAAACTTCTAGTGGACATTATAGATCGTAGTTTAGAGAGATTCGACCCAAATCATTAATATAATGCAAAATTGCTTCGTTAAGGATCTAGAGCCCTTTGAAGATGACGTCCTGTCCACACCTTTTGTCACATATTCGCAAAACGGAGTCACATAAAGTGCTGACAATTTACACATTGGCTGATATCAAAAATACGCATCGATTAGATTCAGTGCATTTCGTTCATGTCAAGCACAATCGTATCATTTGGGGGGGGGTGAAGGGTATTTTTAGTCGAAACTTTTTCAACTATTATTATTTCGCGAGATTCACATCATTTTCCTAAACTGTGATGTCTCTTCTTGAAAAAAGATGCTTTGGTATAATAACGCCCAGATGCACCATTTCTGAAAAAAAATGGTTTGAAATTTTCTCTCTTTTCACTTAGTGCTCAATGTTCACTTTTGTTTTGAATTTATTTCCACTTGATAATGGTTAGGCATCTTTTTTCAAGAAAAAACATCAGAGTTAATGAATATGATGTAAATCTTGCAAAATAATGAAAGTTAAAAAAGTTTCAACTAAAATACCCTTCAGCTCCCCCAAATGATACGATTGTGCTCGACATAAATGAAATGTACTCAATCTAATCGATGCGTATTTTTCATATTAGCCAATGTGTAAACTTTCAGCACTCCGTTTTGCGAATATGTGGCAAAAAGTGTGGACAGGACGTCATCTTCAAAGGGCACTAGCTCCTTAACGAAGCAATTTTGCATTCCTATATGATTTGGGTCGAATCTGTCTAAAATGCGATCTATAATGTCCACTAGATGTTTGTCGATCTAATTACGGGACACCCTGTATAAAGAATTCAAGATAAAGAAAAAATGACAAACAAAAAATTCTTTGCCTTTAAGGAGGCTAAACTAACAAATATTTGAAACATAGATAAATTGAAAATAGTAATAATCGAAATGAATACAATCTTCAATTTATAGGCTCACAGAACCTCCTTCAGGCGGACTGGGATGATTATTCAAGATGTTGTCAATGAGGGAAGAGACAGACCGGTTTCGGCCTCATTAAGGCCTCGTCAGTGTCTTATATCCCTCATATCAATTGAAGATTGTATTCATTTGTTTTGGTCTATTCACGCCTTAAAGGTCAATGACCTATTTTTAAAACATGTTGAAGTTTCGTAATTTAGTTGGTCAAAATTTGCACTGGTTCCAAATATTGGGTTACTAGACAACCAATATATAACTCAAATTGCGACTTTAGTTGCCTATACGACAAAAGCTTGACTGCTGTCAAATTGGTTGACCTCAATTTAATTCGAAATTTATCATCTTAACTATGAAAGCTAATGAGATAATTTTGAGAAAGTTATCGACGCAGTTATAATGAATCAATTTAATTTGATATTTCTCACCGTATTTGATGGTTGCTTATATAACTACGCGACAACGTTTTCAATTCAACTACTTAAATAGAGAATATAAACTGGTTACAGTTAAAACCAACAACGTTGTCTCTAAATTGAGACAACGTTGCAGAAAACTAAAGTTGTCTAATAAACGTTTCAAGAACGTCGTTCCTAATCCCAAAATAATAACTACTTGGTTAGCAGTTGATTCAACGTTGTCGCGACGACCATTACAACTATAGACATGCTTAACGTCACGACTACGTTGTAGGGTGGTCTTCAAAGCGACGTTTTGAGAACGACTACTTTCTAAATCAATGACAACGTTAATTTTGGTGCATAATATTGTTGGCGTCTTTCAAATGCTACTTGAGTGGAAAATGGATGTCGCGTCTATGAAAGTAAGATTCATTAAGACTTTGGTTCAGTGCAGGAATGCAACCCAAAGATGATGCGAGGTCCACTTAAACTTAACGCATGGAGTCACAGAATCCTGCTGAGAATACCTGCTGAACTATTCCCTACGAACAATCACGAGCCGCCACTGCAACCTTGTACCTCCCAGTTCCTCGATTTTTATAACTGAACAAGTTCCGGGTTTATTCGTTCTAAATACAGTAAATCTTCCGGCTAAAAGCTGCCATATTAACTACGCTCGCTGTTCACACAGAACGCTCTCTGGGACCTGAAACGTACGCTGCTATTTCAAGGGAACGAGACATAGCACCTTTGGATTCTTTGTCTACGCGAGATGCTCCGTGACAATGGAGCAGGTCGGAACACGTTCCAAGAAAGAGCACATTATACAGCGGACGTGAGAGAAACTCGTCCAAACAGGCGTCTTATCCTACGCTTTCTGTTCTTACGTCTTGAGACGCCTTTGTTGAATCCGGCGACCGGTGCAACTGACACACAAACTTTGAAATAAAATAATATAATATAATGGAATATCCGAGTTTGCATGGGATAGGTGACGTTTTCCATGCATAAATTTCATAGCGATGGGAAATTCGTAACGCCAAACCGTGTACGTCTAACTGTCTGTCCGTTTTTGGTTCTTCGAGACGGAAACTACTATAACGCTAGGCAGGTCTTCTAATTCGAACAATAATTCGATATTCCAGTTATATCGGGTGTCCCAAGGAGAGATTATTATGGAAACTATTGATGGTGAAGATTTCAAATTTTCTGGATCGATATTTGGCCATGTGACGTACATTTCTGAAATACTTTTCACATTTCCAGTTTTGCTGGATGTGAAACTTGGCAACAACTTGGTTATTTTGAATCAGACATCCGGTATTTCTATTTTTTGTATGAAATCCATAAAATATTAAATCTATTCACTCTTACTTTTTATACCCACCATTAACGGTTTTTAAGGTATTAATTAAGACGTTGTTTTGCATACACAAAAATTCATTCAATTCGATCCAGCCGTTTAGTAGCAAAATAGATGAATACCCTAGAAAAAGACTACAGCGCCATCTGTTGATCTTATTTGTGATCATAAACATACGGGCATCAGGCAATCCAAAATACATTCATACATCATAGGTTCAAAATTTGTAAAATATGGCATAAGTAAAAAATTGTTGTAAAATATGTTAGTTCATACGTTATTTCTGATAAAATTTAAAATTTTCGATACACTCGATGTAACTTCACTTTTTGCCCAAATGTCAAAATCATTATAACCTATAAATGAATATTCTATGACTGCTTGATTGATCGTAAGAAGAAGGAATGCCTTTTATTTTTTTCTGAACAATTTTTTTTGGAATATTTTTTTGTATAAACCTCGCCCTAGCAATTATGAACACAACAAAAAAAGAATTATCCGATTTGGTGCAGCCGTTTGAAAGATATTGCATTTTGACAGTAACCATAGATCCTGTTTTATTAATATAGATTTTTCGAAATTTTAGATCAAATTGGCGTGTTACGAAAATGACGAGTGTTCTCAATATTTGGGATTCCAGTCAGAAATTTTGCAAGTAATTAGATATTGATGTGATCTATGTCAGTGCTTTTGAATTATATAGTTCGTTCACGAAATATTCAGCGCATAGTAGGCGTTTGTTTATTTATCTGAAGTTGGCAGTATTTGCTGTCATCACGTAAAATTAAGGCAACGTTGCCGAATGTACCGGGCCTCGTCCGACGAACTTGCGAGTTATCAGAGAACTCTATGCAATATTGACAACATTGCGTATCCATCTGAGAAGAAAATAAACAATATAACCTAAAATTTCAATTGCCAAATTGTCATGGCCAACCGACGGCTCAACCTTTCGTGAATGGACTATAGTTGTCAATTATACAGGATGGACAAAAAAATCATCATTTGCTAAGTTACAAAAGCGTCAAAAACTCTGTTTTTTTCAAATTAGACACCTAGTATATTTTTAAATTTTTGGAATCAGTACAACACACTCTACAATTTTTCTATTCACGTCCCTATACCTATCTCAACGATTTTGTGACTTGGCTAATGATAATTTTTTTTGGTCCATCCTGTAAAACTGACAACTATATTCAAAAGCAGTGACATAGATTAGATCGATATCTAATGATTTGACAAAATTTTGACTCAATTTTAATTCAAAAATCGTTAAAGATAGGTATGAAAAAGTGAGAGTGAATATATTTAATATTCAATGGAGTATCAAAAAAAAGAAATACCGGATGTACCATTTAAAATAACAATATTGTTGCCAAATTGTCGTACATCCGGCAGCACTGGAAATGTAAAATTATTTAAAAAATGTACCTTAAATATCGACCCACAAAATTTGAAATCTTTACGATCAATAGTTTCCATAATAATCTAATAGGCCACTCACCTTGGGACACCCGATATATAATTTTTCTGAAATCTGTGGAAGATGCAATAATAGAATCATAAAAAAGTCTATAGTAATATCGAAAAAATCTACTTTTCTTATGAAAAAACTTTGGATTAAAATGAAATCGAGTTTGAGGATGAAAATTGAATGATCATGGAAAATTTCAAAAGTTATCAAATTTTAACATATTAATTTTATGGATGATTTCTATAATTTAATTCCGATTATGCAAGGAGTTTGCATTCATATATTTCGTATCAATCTGAAGCCCGATATAGAATTTTAAGGCAATAGCTTTTTTGCTTCACTAATGAACGAGGATTGTAAGGACCTGCTTAAGGCTCTTCTTAAATTTCTCTCGTGCAGGCTCTCTTTTATTCGATATCATAAACCAATCGTATCCTGTTCACCATAACCATGAACAACCACACCCTCAAGAACCAATAAATTCAATATTTCTTCTCAATCCACTCATCTCACCATTATTCCAGAAATATTCAAAAGCATTCGAGCACTCAAAAAAACCATTATCTCCAATTGAAATAATTCGATAAGTCAAATTTTCAACGAGATGTAAAGTCTTGCAGCTCCACACGTAATTTTCCCAGATGGTATCATTTTTCATCATATTGAATGTGAACGAGTGATAGGGCGAGCCGGTGGAAAATACCGATAAAATTTTCCTCATTTTCCATCAATTTTCAATTTCTGATCGATTAGCGACGAGATGAGAAGCAGGTTGATAAATGGATTTGACTCGAAGAGGTTATTTCATGAGAATTCATAGATTCTGAGTGTCATTTCAAGATGACTGATAGCTTCGACGGGCAAAACGAGCCATTTAAACATCCTCATCGTATACTCGTTTAGAAAACGATGACTAAGCGGAAATGTCCATATTTTAGTTGATAACTCGACAACCTATGCATAACTTAGCTATCGAGTTTAATGGTATAAAAGTTCAGCTTATATATCGAAGTGTGAAGTGTTTCGAATCTAGGTTAGTGAGGGTAATATGCTGGTTGAACATTGACAAAAAAGGTTTGTTTTTGTTGGACCTGCAAGATATAATTCATCCTGATTCATCTTCACAAAAGACATAATCTGAATTATCGCCTGAAGAAAAATTGTTTATTTGATATTCAAGTGACCTTATTTGAACAGGATTCTTAAAGACCCAACACATCATATTATTGGGGGAAACTTGTAAACAGAAAAAACTGGCAACTTAATTCAACCCTGAACTTTCCGCCATATTGGTTCTTGACTTAGCCCCACCCTGTGTCTACTATTTTCCTTACTCAATTGTATGTCATAGCGTCTCTTCTCTATTTTATCTCGATGGTGGCAACACTTGATGTTTAGATATTGTCAACACAATGTGTAATGTTTGAGCTAGTACGAATAAAGTTTCCAGAGTATAGTCAGCTTTAAACTTTGTTCCTGCAGAAAGGAAAACGTAGTCACAGTATAAAACATTTTACCATCAGATTAAACAACCTTCACAGACCTCCAGCAAAGAGCACGAGAGATAAAGAATCACTTCCACGCGTACCACCCGCATAAATCTAGTCCTAATTCAGTGTACGACGTAGAAAATTATCAAGTGTTATCTACGTATTCCCGTATTCATCCCCGCCCTTCCGGAGTTCCTGCTGGAAGCGCAAATTCTCTTTGGCAGGTGGTGGAATTAACTTACCTATCTCGGAGAGAACGCGCCTCACAATGGGACAAACTATCTACGTAAATCAACCCAAGTCTAACCTTGTTTCGAACGTTCCCAACGTCGAAAATGATTTCCTTACCGCACACTAACGGTATGAAATTTCAATAAGAGCATGTTTGGTGATTTGTTACACGACCGACATATAGGTAACTAAATTGGTTCATTTGTCTTCCTATTAATGGCGTTACGAAGGGCGTTTGTAACGTTATGAGGGAGCTGCACTAAAATTTCGATTCGGATTGATTGCAGCCATTTGAGATGGGGCCTTGGAAGTGGATTATTTATAATCATGTTCCAATTTGTGTCGAGGATTTAACAAATTACTAACCTTTTAAGGAAAGCGTATTTTGCCGATGCTCAACTCTTCTTTCTGAATTTTTTTCACAGCTGATTCTGCGCGTAGGTTGTTAGGTTTTAAATCATCCAAAATCCTCAAAGGTATTCAAAAATTAAGATTTACTCATTAGTTAACGGTATGAAATTTCAATGAGAGCATGTTTGGTGATTTGTTACACTACCGACATATAGGTTACTAAATTGGTTCATTTGTCTTCCTATTAATGGCGTTACGAGGGCGTTTGTAACGTTATGAGGGGGCTGCACTAAAATTTCGATTCGGATTGATTGCAGCCATTTGAGATGGGACCTTGAAAGTGGATTATTTATAATCGTGTTCGAATTTGTGTCGGAGATTTATCAAATTACTATCCTTTTAAGGGAACGGTATTTTGCCGATGCTCAACTCTACTTTCTGGAATTTTTTCACAGCTGATTCTGCACGTAGATTGTTAAGTTTTAAATCATCCTAAATCCTCAAACGTATTCAAAATAGAGATTTACTCATAAGTTAATGATACGAAATTTCAATAAGAGCATGTTTGGTGATTTGTTACACGACCGACATATAGGTAACTAAATTGGTTCATTTGTCTTCCTATTAATGGCGTTACGAAGGGCGTTTGTAACGTTATGAGGGAGCTGCACTAAAATTTCGATTCGGATTGATTGCAGCCATTTGAGATGGGGCCTTGGAAGTGGATTATTTATAATCGTGTTCGAATTTGTGTCGGGGATTTATCAAATTACTAACCTTTTAAGAGAACGGTATTTTGCCGATGCTCAACTCTACTTTCTGGAATTTTTTTCACAGCTGATTCTGCACGTAGATTGTGAAGATTCAAATCCTCCTAAATCCTCAAAGGTATTCAAAAATGGAGTTTTACTCATTACTTAACGGTATTAAATTTCAATGAAAGCATGTTTGGTGATTTGTTACACGACCGACATATAGGTAACTAAATTGGTTCATTTGTCTTCCTATTAATGGCGTTACGAAGGGCGTTTGTAACGTTATGAGAGAGCTGCACTAAAATTTCGATTCGGATTGATTGCAGCCATTTGAGATGGGCGCCTTGGAAGTGGATTATTTATAATCGTGTTCGAATTTGTGTCGGGGATTTATCAAATTACTAACCTTTTAAGGAAACGGTATTTTGCCGATGCTCAACTCTACTTTCTGGAATTTTTTTCACAGCTGATTCTGCACGTAGATTGTAAAGTTTTGAATCATCCTAAATCCTCAAAGGTATTCAAAAATGGAGATTTACTCATTAGTTAACGGTATGAAATTTCAATAAGAGCATGTTTGGTGATTTGTTACAACGACCGACATATAGGTAACTAAATTGGTTCATTTGTCTTCCTATTAATGGCGTTACGAGGGTCGTTTGTAACGTTATGAGGAAGCTGCACTAAAATTTCGATTCGGATTGATTGCAGCCATTTGAGATGGGAGCCTTGGAAGTGGATTATTTAGAAGCGTGTTCGAATTTGTGTCAGGGATTTATCGAATTATTAATCTTTTAAAGGAAGGATATTTTACCGATGCTCAACTCCACTTTCTGGAATTTTTTCAGAGCTGATTATGCACATGAATTGTGAAGTTTTTCATCGGCCTAAATTCTCAAAAGTATTGACAAATGGAGTGAAATTGTAGGTTGGGAGCATTTTCGGTTCATAATTCGAAAATAACATACATTCTGGTAAGCTTATCTGTATTCTGAATATATCTTTATCAGAATACCAAGACAGACTAGCCAAAATTTCGAATGCAGATCTGTTCACTATTCATCCCTACCTGTGATATGTTTTTCCTCTAATTTTCTTCTTATCTGTCTTTTCTCTGCTTGAAGAAAGCTTTTCAGTGCACGATACCATTTTATTGTATATTATTAAGCAGAAAAAAATCACAATTCAACTAAAAACAGGCGCAAGAATCACAATTCCTCCAGAAAATTCAACGATGGTCAAATTTGACGTTAGGTGGTAGTAATATGGCGCATCTGATACCACTTTGTTTTCAATTGTGGCAACTCTATACTATCCTATCTCTATAGTTGCAACATATTATTTCGTTTTTGTTACACCATGACAGTTGTTGTCAAATATTCAGGATGTTGGAAAATTTGTTAGATTCAGCAGAATGAATTGAATGCATTCCTTAATTCTGTATGTATCTTAGACCGTATCAACCTCCATTTTTTTCGCGAAAATATTGATGATCAGTACCTTTTTCGTATAGCGGATTATTCGGGAAGTGAAATTGAAATCCTGGTATCTTTTCCACCCTAACGAAAACGTGAAAATTAACCCCATTAGCGATCTTAAACGAGGGTTGCGGATTCCGGACCTCCTATCGAGAAACAGTCGGATAAAATATCCTTTTCATTTACGGATTATAACTGCTGGTAGCATCGTTACCCAAGGTTAATATAATAATCGATAACCAACAAGAAATAATGAAGTTACATGAATTTCGAGTAACGATCTTGTTTTTTTCTGGATACAAAAACGATTAGGACTTACCCTAATGAACTCATGATTCAGTTCGAAACAATTGTGAGTGATGAACTTGTATTGAATTGATATTATAATTGATAAATTTCCATGACGAAAAATACTGATTTTTCTAATAGAAATAGTAAACCCAATTGAATTAGTCCGGTCTATTTAGACCAAAAAATGGGAGTGAAGTTACATAAAGTCCCAACAAGCTGAATTTCAGTGTAATTGTTCAAAATATAATTATAAACAATGTCTAGAAGTTCCCCATCATTCCCTCGTGAGGAAAAAATTTAATTCAAGGTCAAAGGTCAAAAAAATGAGTTTTTCGCGATTTTCAGCGAAACAGTAAGTTTTATCATGAAAGTACCTCAGACAAAAATTGTAGATCATAAAATTATCTATAAAAAATGTATCAATACTTTTTTCTAACGAGCCACCGTTTCTGAGATATAACGATTCAAAAAGTTATAACTACGCGCTAAGTACACTATCTCATAGGTGGCGTGGAAACGTGTGCATATTATGACGATAACGACTTTTATAACTTTTTGAATCGTTATATCTCAGAAACGGTAGCTCGTAAGAAAAAAAATAACATACAATTTTTATAGATAATTTTATGATCTTCAATTTTGTCTGAGGTACTTTATGATAAACTTACCGTTTTGCTGAAAATCGCGAAAAACTCATTTTTGACCTTTGACCTTGAATTAAATTTTTTCCTTACAGGGAAATGATGGGGAACTTTTAGACATTGTTTATAATTATGTTTTGAACAACTTCACAGAAATTCAGCTTGTTGGGACTTTATGTAACTTCGTATGTCTAAATAGACCGGACTAAATTAGATTTATCTAAAACGTTGCTTTAGAAGGTGTCACCATGGTATTGACTTCAGCTTCTTCTAAATGGCTTTCCAATAAAAGCTGTTATTTCGATATTCAAAAAAAAATGCCATTTTTCAATATAAATGAGCGGATGTTTATTTCATTATAGAGAAGAATCTATGCCGTCACTGGTGGAAAACAACATCAGGCAAATGACCACCACGACCACACTTACAGGACCATATCCTTTCAATGAAAATGTTCATAACCAAATCGCAAAGTGACTGTCCTATGTCCTCGATAGCCTTACGAATTCCATCTTTGAGGTCTTGAATCGACGCTGGGCTATTGGCGTAGACCTTCTCTTTCACGTGGCCCCAAAGGAAGAAGTCGCAAGGTGTTAAACAACAAGATCTCGGTGGCTAATTATGATCACCTCTCCGAGAGATGGAATTCCGGATCATTTTGATGCATTTCAACGACCCAATCAGCAAAGACACGCCGTTGTTGATGATCGCTCTGCTTGAGTTCTTGTGTTAACTAAGCTTTATAAGCCTTAAGACCCAAATATTTAAGCAAAATACGGTGTGATGACGTTAGTGGAGTGCCTAATTCCAAAGAACGACGTGGAATGGACAAACCTGGGTTTTCTTCAACATTTTCGGCAACAGCAGCAATATTCTCGGCCGTTCTTGAGCGACGTGCACGGGTTTTATTCTTCACATCACTAACTTGTCTCAACAGCTCGAATTTTTTCACCAATTTTTCATTGCGGTCTGACAAGGTGCCTCACGACGACCCCAAAAATGTTGGAGTTTCACGAACCGTCTCTGCCAAATTTTCACCATTTTTATAGTGAGTTTTATTAATTTCAATGCGTTCTTGAAACGTGTATTGTTCCATTTTCATTAATGGCGTAGTTTCTACTTGTCAAATGTCAAAAATTGACAGCTTCAAACGTGACATCATCCGAAATAGTGGGCTATTCAAAATAATACCTCTTATTGGAAAACCCTTCACCAGAAAACCTATTCTATAGTGTCTGTACATTTCGAAAGAAAAAACCAGACACCCTGTAAAGAAGAACACTATCCCTCACTACTATAATCCACAAATATTTAGACCTCACAACGTAGGACTGATAGAGGTAATTCGTCAGGCTGTCCTCCGAGTCCAAACTCATGGAGATTGCAGAGTAACAAAGAGGTTTACAGTCCTGTAATGAGTGTGGCAAGGAAGTCACTTATCAGTCCCAGCCGTAACCACCCTTAAACAATTTACTGAAACATAATGAAACGACTGCCGGGGAAATACGAGGTGAACCCCTGCTGTTCTGCAGGGGCAACGGAAAACAATGTAGCTTTGGAATCGATAGGGTTAGATTTTATGAAACAATTTGATGAGCTTCGTTGGTTTAGGGGTGGAGGTTAGTAGAAAGGGGTGGATAGTGAAATATTGGATTGAAAAAGAGTCTGTGTCGATTTTACTGTTCTGGCTATATTCAAACGTTTAAATTGAGACGTTTATTTATTATTCACAATTTTGAGTATTAACAGAACAGTAGAAAATTCAATCGAATTATATATGTCCCCAACAAATTATCCGATTCGAGTGGAATTTATTCTTGGGAGAAAGTTCTTATACTGAATATTTGCAAAAAATTCAAGAGGATTCTTGTATAATCAGAAGCAAAGAATTCAAGTATTCTATAAATTATCCAATTTTTTTGAATAATTCTTCTTTTTCATTTCGGCTGTTCAAACGGAAATTATGAAGTTTGAAATACCGAGTTTTGGAAAAAATGTCATATGAATAGTGAAATTCTACAGGCTTGCAGAAATCGATTCGAAGTAAATTTTTCTGATTGAGCTACCTCGAAAACCTATAAAAACATAACAAACACATTAAAGTCTTCCATACTGCAAATTGTATCAGTTTATAGATTTTGCCTTTTTCATTTTCGAGTTGCGTTCGAGAGCGCCTGCGTAATGCAGTTCGCTTCGTATTGATGAATTTTCAGCGTCAATCGATTCATTAGACCGAGCTTAACAATTATCAGTATGAATCGTTTCTGTAGATCCCAAAGAATTCTCGCAAAATACTGAAATATAGCGTTTTAGGGGGGGTTACCCCTTAAGCATTTTTCGTCCGAAATTTCGAAATTTGGATGCTCATTTTATGTGCTTATATTGAAGGAGACTACCCACTGAAAAAAATATGCAATACATATTTGATTTTGGTTCTTCAAACGGAAATTATGAAAGTTTGAAATATTGAGTTTTTGAAAAAATGCCATTTGAACGGTGAAATTCTTAACGCTTGTAGATATGGATTCGAGAGTATTTTTTCTGATTCAGCTACCTCGTAAACCTATAAAAACATGCCAAACACAATGAAGTTTCCCATACTTTTCAAATTATTTCAGTTTATAGATTTTGCATTTTTCATTTTCGAGTTGCGTTCTAGAGCGCTTGCGTAACGCAGTTTGCTTCGGATCGATGAATTTTCAACGTCAATCGATTCATCAGACCGAGCTTTATAAATATCACTAAAAATCGTTTCTGTAGATCCCGCAGAATTTTTGCAAAATGCTGAAATATAGCGTTTTAGGGGGGTCAACCCCTTAGGCATTTTTCGTCCAAAATTTCAAATTTCTGGATGGTCATTGTATGTGCTTATTTTGAAGGGGACTACATACTGAGAAGAATATGTAATTCATATTTGATTCCTGCTCTTCAAACGGAATTATGAAAGTTTGAAATATTGAGTTTTTGAAAAAATGCCATTTGAACGGTGAAATTCTAAACGCTTGTAGATATCGATTCGAAAGTATTTTTTTCTGATTCAGCTACCTCGAAAACCTATAAAAACATACCAAACATAATAATGTCTCCCATACTTTTCAAATTATTTCAGTTTATAGATTTTGCATTTTTCATTTTCGAGTTGCGTTCGAGAGCGCCTGCGTAATGCAGTTCGCTTCGGATCGATGAATTTTCTACTTCAATCGATTCATTAGACCGAACTCAACAATTATCAGTAAGAATCGTTTCTGTAGATCCCGCAGAATTTTTGCAAAATGCTGAAATATAGCGTTTTAGGGGGGGTCAACCCCTTAGGCATTTTTCGTCCAAAAGTTCAAAATTTTGGATGGTCATTTTATGTGCTTATATTGAAGGGGACTACATACTGAAGAGGAATATGTAATTGATATTTGATTCCGGCTTTTCAAACGGAAATTATGAAAGTTTGAAATATTGAGTTTTTGAAAAAATGCCATTTGAACGGTGAAATTCTAAACGCTTGTAGATATCGATTCGAAAGTATTTTTTTCTGATGCAGCTACCTCGAAAACTCATAAAACATACCAAACACAATAAATTATTCAATACTTTTCAAATTATTTCAGTTTATAGATTTTGCATTTTTCATTTCCGAGTTGCGTTCTAGAGCGCCTGCGTAATGCAGTTTGCTTCGAGTCGATGAATTTTCAACGTCAATCGATTCATAAGACCGAGCTTTACAAATATCAGTAAAAATCGTTTCTTTAGATCCCACAAAATTTTTGCAAAATGCTGAAATATAGCGTTTTAGGGGGGGTCTACCCCTTAGGCATTTTTCGTCCAAAATATCAAATTTTTGGATCGTCATTTTATGTGCTTATATTTAAGGGGACTACATACTGAAAACGAATATGTAATTTATATTTGATTTCGGCTCTTCAAACGGAAATTATGAAATTTGAAATATTGAGTTTTTGAAAAAGTGCCATTTGAACGGTGAAATTCTAAACGCTTGTAGATATCGATTCGAAAGTATGTTTTTCTAATTCAACTACCTCGAAAACCTATAAAAACATACTGTTCGAAATTCGAGCATTATTCTTAAAAATATTCATCCTCGATAATATGGAAAATTCCATTTAAATTATAATGCAATCAAAAGTGTTTTGAAAACAGTTCTTATGTTGAATTTGGAATCAATTCTTCTTATTTTCCCTGAAAGGCCAGGAATATAAGGAATGACGTTCAACAAATTTGGTTGTTCTTGACGGTTTTCTGTTTGTACCTTGTTCTTTCTATAAAATTTGGTGGGGATTGTTCATCTAGTAGAAACTCTTCAATCGAGGAAATTTCATTATTTCTAATTTCAGGTGTAGATGAAATCAAAAACGCCTTATCATAAAGTGTTTTTATAATACCTGTATTTACATTCAATTGACGATTAGAAAAAACAAAAACTCCTGTTCCACCTGCGCGTTTAGAATCATAGACTAACTAAACGAGAATAGATGAGACACTAGTAGAACAAGCTTCAACGCCATCTATTTTTGTAGAACTATATTAATTCGTGAAGAAACCTCAATTGAAAAAGGAATCTGTATCGTAAAGTTGCCTCAAAAAAATTCTGTAGTGCACCTTTTGAATAGGTAGGTACACCTATATAAAGACAAGAGGCAAAAAGTTTTTTGAAATTCAATTTCCAAAAGGATATCAGAAATGGATTCGTGCAAGTTATCGATGAGTGAGGAAATTTATTCTCATGAAAATAATACCTGCATCGAACTTTCATCTGATTTTCTTTTGGAATCGAGAAATGAGCATCAGTAATCGAATTCTGGTTATAATAAAAATTTATCCACTGAAATAGGTATCACCAATTGAAAATACAGATTTATTTCATAAATATCTAATCAATAAACTAATAATTGCATTGAAACATTTTCAAAAACTAACAATAATGAATTCAATAATACAAAATATGAGTATTTACCTACTAAACTTTTTTGAAAACTACTAGTATCTTAATTCTTATAGGGAAAAGAATATACATATATATTTTATAACTACCTTCTTGCATCTCGATTTCCACATCCAATAACACAGCACGTCTTCACTCTTGCAGGCATATCGAAATTTATTATATTTCAAAAAGAACGTGTCAAACCACTCCTTGTGTCAGTTGACAATTCAAAGGTTTTTTGATAATAATGATTTTACATACTTACTATTTTCTCGATAGGATTTCCATGAATGCAACGACATCTAACTATCAAATTGAAAATAATTTTTTCGTGTATTAGTCTCCTCCTCCGACAGATGGCGCGGAATATACGAGTGGCTCATCTAATTTTTCAGTTTGTCTATGGTTTAGAATGACTGGCATTTATTTCAGAAAAACGAAAGCACATTCTACTCGATTCCCCACTGCTACAGGCGGGCATATTTTTAATATCACATGCATGTTTTTCGGGCCAGTAAGCCCGATCTGAAGATTACCCCTTTCCGAGATTAATATTTACCGAAACCGCGCAGTGAATAGAAGCAGCATTATACGCGAAATAAATTATGTTTTGAATAAACATACATCATCTTGCCAGGAGCAAATCCGAAATGATATTTTCAAACCCGCCATATCTCATATTTTAATATACTTGAGAGCTCATGCATCATTTTTTTATCGTCGGGGAAAAACATTCCGACCATAAACGATTTTATGTCGCGGGTCGTGAGCTTTTGCCATTCTCCAAATATCTTTCTTTCGAATTTTTTATTCGGGATTTGTGCTGGGCGGAACTGGTGCAGCTTGCAGCTAGGAAGAAGTTGTAATGCTGTGGAGAGATTAATAAAGCCACCTGTCATAGATGTGCGTCTAGTTTTTGCGAAGAGTTCTTCAGTTTGTATTTTTTCGAATAATTCTGTTTAGTAGTTGTAAGTGAAGCATTTAAAGTTTCTTGTGTGCTGGCTTTGAGCCTCTTTTTATGGTGCCGTGTTTCTACGAGGTCTTTATCATAGACAAACTAATAAAATAGATGAGCCACTCGTATATTCCGCGACATCTGTCGGAGGAGGAGACTAATACACGAAAAAGTTATTTTCAATTTGATAGTTAGATGTCGTTGCATTCATGGAAATCCTATCGAGAAAATAGTAAGTATGTAAAATCATTATTATCAAAAAACCTTTGAATTGTCAACTGACACAAGGAGTGGTTTGACACGTTCTTTTTGAAATATAATAAATTTCGATATGCCTGCAAGAGTGAAGACGTGCTGTGTTATTGGATGTGAAAATCGAGATGCAAGAAGGTAATTATACAATATATATTATATATTTTCTGTTACCTATAAGGATTAAGAAGTTTTCAAAAAAGTTTTTCATGTATTGAATAAGTTTAGTCGGTAAATACTCATATTTTGTATTATTGAATTCATTAGTTTTAGTTTTTGAGAATGTTTTCAATGCAATTATTAGTTTATTGATTAGATATTTATGAAATAAATCTGTATTTTCAATTGGTGATACCTATTTCAGTTAATAAATTTTTATTCCATCCAGAATTTGATTATTGATCCTCATTTCTCGATTCCAAAAGAAAATCAGATGAAAGTTCGTTGCAGGTATTATTTTCATGAAAATAAATTTCCTCACTCATCGATAACTTGCACGAATCCATTTCTGATTTCCTTTTGGAAATTGAATTTCAAAAAACTTTTTGCCTCTTGTATATGGGCGTACCTACCTATTCAAAAGATGCACTACAGAATTCTTTTTGAGGCAGCTTTATGATACAGATTCCTTTTTCGATTGGGCTTTTTTCACGAATTAGTAATGTTGTACAAAAACAGATGTCGTTGAAGCTTGTTCTATTAGTGTCTCATCTATTCTCCGTTTAGTTAGTCTATGATCCTAACGTTCAAGGTGTTATGAAAAAAAAACCAAAATATGTTATCCGCGAAGTTAAACGAGGTCTGTTTTGACACATGAACACCGATGATGAAGGAATGAGTTATAAAGCGAAGCGGAAGTGACTTTCAAAGCCTTTATGAGCGCAGAGCAGAAGTAATGAGCAATGCTGTCTGGCATGGAAGAGGAAGCCTCACCATTTGTTTGATAATGGTGAGGTAATTACTGCCGGAATTATGGAGGCGATGAAGTTAGTCGTAAATAAATTATAACGTTGGTTCAGCGAAATATGTAAATTGGACTTCGAAAGTGCCTTTTAAGAAACTTGAAAAGTTTCACCACGGAAAAACGATAATATTTTTTTCAGGAGAAGCGATATTTCGAACGCAAATCAAGTTATAATTATGTTATCGATGATTTAAAAGTGCTTGTTTGGTTTATGAAATAACAGTCATACCGAAATTATTACCTTGTTTATTGAATATTGATTTAGTTTTGAAACTACGAACACTTGGGTAAATACCCCATCATTCAGAGTCTATTGACACTTTTAACGATGGTTTTTTCACTACACCTAGCATTCCCTTCAATATTATACGAAGAGAGGTAAAATTAATTCACGAATTTCCGAAGAAAAACATAAATACAGTCATCAATATCCTGAAAATTGTATTAACGCCACCTCCACAAATTTTTGAATACTGCTTTGAATTGGTATTGAATATCACTGCAAGCTCGATCGAAAATGAAAAATGCAAAATCTATAAACATAATTTATTTGGAAAGTATGGCGGGCTTTTTTGAATTTGGAATGTTTTTATTGGTTTTCGAGGTAGCTGAATCCACATGTATTTTGATAGATGAAGTAGATAATTTGGCCAATTGTTCTGTTGGAATAGATCGTATTTGGACTGATTTATTGAAGAAAGAAGTGATATCAGGAAGTTTCAAAATAAAGTAAATCAATATCTCTATGTATTGACAACTGTCAATGTCAATTAGACTGCAAATGAAAAAACACACAATTCTGAAGATTTTACTAGTTTGTCTGAAGAAGTTGTCTGATATAGACACCGAAACGTTACATTGTCCTTTTCATTCATTTCCTTTTTCAGTTTTACTGTTAGGCAACAACTTTTTCAAGACCAATTTGCTCCTGACAATAAGTGCAAGGATTCTCGCAGAAGCACTTCATCTTAACTAATTTTTTTTTCAATTATTTCTGTTTCAGAGACTGGAAGTGAAAACCTATAAAGTTTTTCAGAAATGCAGAATCCTCCCAGAATATATTTCAATCGATATATGACACTTCTTAATGTCAAAATACCCAAACGAATTCAGTGCGAAATCTTTATTTTATTTATTCTCTATGTTAATTGGAAAAGTCTGTCAATAGGGATGTTGATTCATGTTACGAATTCATATAAATTGAGGTTTTCTTCATAAATAGAAGTTTTTGCAATCCTAAAAAACCCTTTTAGTGACCGTATTATTCTCGTTGAATTAAATAAAGCTGATTTAAATTATGTTAGTTATTATCAACTATCACGTGACTGCGAACGCCAATCAGAGGTAATTTACGTCACTTTCCAGGTATTGTCATTGCAAATTCGAATGTTCGGTGCTCAGATCAACAAAATACATTCATAGGCCGGGTTCCACAAAACTCCAATTACCTTGATTATTGAAATGTCATCATTTAGCTGCAATTTTCAGTTCATTTTTGACATAAACCATCGACTTACTTCAATATAAACGATTTGATGGCCAATCAAGCTTTGTGAAACCCACGGTTCTGTGACTTGAACCATAGTAAATATATAATATATCATATCTATGATTCGAAGTTGAAAGCTGAAAGAGAACAGAATACCTAGTTCGTTACAAGAACGATAATCTACAATTTTCTTTATAATGGAGATAGGATTCATCAAGGGTGACAGTAGTAACTTACCGAAAATTGATTCCATAATGGTCGCAAGTTTCCTTGCTGAAAACAAGGATTTTTGGGCAGGGGAGCTCAAAAACGTGAAATTGTCTTTGTAAGTAGCAAACTTTTAACTCATATTTATTATTACAAATAAAAAAACACCTCATTCAGCATTTATAGACCGACCTATTCATTTGGAAGGCTTAGATTGAACTTTTCCACAAGGGATCGGGCAAAATCAGTTCGCTTTGACAGAAGTCAAAGTATGTTCACTGAATAATGACGTAATTATCAGAACTTGACGAAATTGAGCATTTCCGCGGGAATTTTGAATTGTCTTTTCATTTACTCATTTTTATTGGCAATTACTATATTTTCAAGGAAAAAGTAATTTTTTCGTGTTTGTATAGGATTTATCTTTGAAATAAAATAAATTTCAAAAAGTAGTCAACATCCCTATTGAGGATTTGTTAGCAACATAAACCTGGTCAGGATTTAGAGCTTATCCGCTGGCTCCTACCTCGATAGAGCGATTTGTTATGGGTCCCAGTGTATTGGGTATTGGCTCAGAGGGAAGTGATGAATTTGAAAAGGATGTCCATTTCGGTTTCCCCCCTTCTGACTACGTTCGTATTCGCGGATACGGGAGAACGGCAGGCCATGAAATTAAAATCCTCTTTTGCACATATTTCTCCCGGTATATATGAGGAATTTATCGTTTGGTTGAGTTGGGAATGAATGTGACGTTCGGCTGTCAACGTATTGTATATTGTCGACGATTCGATCGCGTTTTTATTCGTTTTCTTATTCGAAACATTGAATCGCTCGAATGGATGCGATGAGGAGTGTGTATTTAAATTGGAAACTGAAAAAGAGTATAACTGATCCGTTCAGAGCTTGATTGGGCGATGAAGATTTAATCTATGGATTGAACTGATGGAATGTGCAGTGTTGTATTGGTATAATTGAGTTGATGCGGTTTTTTTTTCGAATTGAAATACGGAAAACAATTCATACATTCAATTCTCAAAGTATAGTCCGTTACTAGACTTTTGCTGATACTTTTGTCCATCAAAGTTTACCGATTTTTTTCAATATCTCCGAAAAGAGTCGATTTTTTTTGCGGAAAATTATTAAGGGGAAAAACCGGATAGATGCTCCACTTTTTGAGTTTGCCCCATATTTTCAAAAATATTGATTTTATATGTGTAATTTCTATGAGTGTAGGAAGCCCCGTTATTTCTGAGACTTTTCTCTGACATAGCAATCCCAAATTGCACAATGATTTGATTTTTGTAGAAGCCTTTTTTTGGGGATAGTTGCCTACAAGTATGGATAGTTGCCCCCTTCCCATGAAAATACTGGGAGGGATAGATGCCCTTCATACTGTGTGAACCAAAAAACCAACTAAATACAATGAGATTTTCTATGCTTAAAACAGCAACTTTATGTTCGTAACATGGATCAAGTTAACAACAATTGTGCATTTTTAATTGAATTTCAAAAGGATATATTAAACGAAAAGTTGCATTCTTCATATTAACATAAATCATTATTCCACACATTCATGATAAATTAATTAAATAATAAGTCTCAACAAAAATGATCAGGAATCAAGTTTAAAATCAAAATAACACAATGAATCGAAAATATGCTAAGAAGATATGGTTTCAGTTTAGATGTCTAAAGCGGCACCTGAACCTCAAAAATCAGGGCAACTATCCTTTTCGATAGGGATAGATGCCCATGATTTTTTTTGATAAATTAAGAAGAAAACAAAAACTATTTGTACTCAGATGTACACTCAATGAAACCACTGTATTAGCGTAATAAAAAATATTTCTGAATTTATTACCACTTCAAAAGTTATACAGCGGCAAATACCCACCTCTAAAAGTTTGGCATGTTTGTGAAGTTCGCTGCTGAGATGATCGCACACACTAGCGAAAAACGGCTTCACTTTACAATAACCCTACAAAACTAAGGTCCACGGTGACTGTAGCAGCTACTTATAAAATTAATTTTTTGATACGTGTTTCGGAAGTTAGGTATTTTGAAAATGGGGCATCTATCCAACTGAGGCATCTATCCGGGTTTTACCCTATGAGAATACTAATGTCATATTAGTTCTCTTCGACCCTGAATCAGTTGAAAAAACTGACTCGGGTTGATATAAAAGAAAAAGAAAAAAATTTGTACGGACTTTTTGTGAAAAAGCAGGAAACAATGGTCAACTTTGGGGCGTTGTAGCAGCCAGAAAAGTAATCTGATATTTTTCATTTTAGATCGATAAGAATATCCGAATTTTTTCACCTATCGCGAATAGTTTAGATTTTTCGAATTTTTCTCGAAAATCCTAATTTTCGAGTTTGCATCGACCATAACTGGAATAATAAACGTTTCACAGAAAAACTGCGCCTACTTGTTTTGACTGTTTTGACATTTATAAACGAAAAAGTTATTTTGGTATTAAGTGCGTAAAATTAGTGTTTTTTCATGGAAAATGAGAGTGTTAATTCGCTCGAATGTGCCATGAAAACACGAATTTTTTACGCACGAAATACGAACAACATTTTTTGTACCACTGTGAATTAGAATTTACATCGCCTGAAATATAAAATGATTGAAGACAATGCTTCCAATATAATATTTATATGCATACAGTCTCAACCTTTTTTTCATTGTTAAAAAAAGAATTTTTTTAACGGTTTAAGACTGTTTTTTTCTGTGACGGAAAAAAATGTGACATTTTATATCTCTTGATAGGTCACAAAATATGACTTTTTACGAAATTACTTTTTTCCCTGTCAAAAAAATGATTCTCTATGTAGCCGGGAAAAAAGTACTCACTGCTTTCCCGGATAAAAAAAGTAATTTCGTGAACAGTTATATTTTTTTCACTACTAAATGGTCGTTTTTTCTGTCACAGAAAAAAAATAGTGTATTATACACGAGAAAAATATAAGATTTTTGCTCTCGGTTTGTCTTCTACCCAATCGTTGAAATTTTCAATTTGATTAGGTATGTTATTCTTGATAAAACCGTGGACTTCGAAACACTCTATATGTGCAAAAGAGGATTTCAATTTCATGGCCTGACGTTCCCCCTATCCCTATCCACGAATACGAGAGCGTAGTCAGGAGGGAAACCGAAATGGACATCCTTTTCAAATTCATCACTCCTCGTCGGGCCAATACCCATAACAAATCGCTCTACTGAGGTACCAGCTACCGGATAAGCTCCAAATCCGGACCAGTTTTATGTTGCTAACAAATCCACAATTAGTTTCCACTTGTGAGCCAGGATCGGAGCTGTTGCCTTCGATTGACACATTCGAACTGCTCTTTTTTTCGTTTCGTTTCGTTTTTTGCTGGCGCGCTTTTCTCCAGAATCGTTGGACTGAGAATCGACGAGAGTGCGTTCCATTAAGCCATTATGCTGATTGAAATTTCGGGCTAATAGGGTAGTGTTATGAGTTTGAGGAATTGAAAAAAAAAGAATGGTAGGTTTAATTTGTTTCCGGTGTAACCTGGTGCAGCTGCCATTGGAAAAAGGGCGGAATTGAAATGGCTATGTAATTTGGGAGATTTTTTACTCGATAGTGCTCTGTCGAGTTTCCAAAATGTGACTCAAGTAGGCTCTACTCGTTGAGGATAATCCCTAGAGGAAATTATTGTGGAACAAAGTATCCAAAATTTTCATCTTCGTTTGGTTTGATGTCCAGAAAATATAAAAAAAAACCTGTCAGATTCAGATAAATATTAAAAAATAATACCACAAAATTATATAATTTTCTTTCTTAGCAGCCCTCTATACGGAGATATAGCCTACTAAATGAGCAAATGTTTCTCTTAGTATGAGCGAGGGGAACGTAAAAATTGAGTAGCATGGGTTTCTACGAAGAATAGAAGAACACATAGATGAATCTGAGCATGAAACTTCAGGATGTGTAAGGTCCAATAACTCCGCCGGACCATAAACCGCACCAAACAGTCACACGTTGAGGATAGAGAGGCTTTTCAACAATAACTCTTAGGTTTTCCAAGCCCCAAATGCGACAATTTTGCTTGTTGACGAAGCCACCGAGATCAAAATGGGCCTCATCACTCAAGATGATTTTTCGATGGAATTCCGGATCATTTTCATGCATTTCAACGATCCAATCAGCAAAGACACGACGTTGTTGATGATCGGCCGGCTTAGGTTCTTGTGTTAACTGAACTTTATGAGCCTTAAGACCCAAATCTTTATGCAAAATATGGTGCAATGACGTTTTGGGAATGCCTTATCCCAAAGAACGTCAAGGAATAAATAAACATGGGTTTTCTTAAACACTTTAGGCTACAGCAGCAATAATCTTGGCTATTCTTGAGCGACGTGCATGAATTTCATTCTTCACATCACAGACTTGTCCCAAGAGCTCGAATTTTTCCACCAATTCCTTTATTGCGGTCTGAAGAGGTGCTCCACGACGGCCCAAAAATGTTCGAATTTCACGAACCGTCTCTGCCAAATTTTCCCAATTTTCATAGTGAATTTTGAAAATTTCAATACGTTTTGGAGCGTGTATCTTTCTATTTTTATTGACGGCGTAGATTTTACTTGTCAAATTTCAAAAAATGACAGCTTCAAACGTGACATCTGCCGAAATAGCAGGCTATTCAAATTAACACCTCTTACTGAAAAACCCTTCACTATTAGGATATCATGTACACCAATATTTCTCCAACACAAATTATTAACCAGTCTGAACAAAAAATTCGTCTGAAGTTCAAATTTTCACTCCCCAAAAAACTAACGTTCTCTACCCAGCTTGCATCCACTCCGTCTGGCAAAGTTAGACTTTTCCCAGTTCAGCCGTGTCAAGCTACAAAAAACCTGAAGAATTTTCGGACCAAACTCCGTAACTTTCATTTCATAATTAGCCTAATGGCTGAAAGTTCCGAAACGTCCGGCTGCAAGCTGCAGACGACGGGTATTTCAATCCCATTTCCGTACTGCCAAACAACGTGGAAGCTTCCTTGACATCCGCAGACTGAAGATTCTTCTATTCATTTTAATCTATGCCAATTCTTAAGTGTCACTCCAGGTTCCGGTTTAAATTGGCCGGATAAATCTGGACTGTTTATGCATTCAGCAACCTTTCGTTTTCTCTTTCCAGATCAAAATGAATTGATTATGGTGGTAACATTGTGTGGTTGTTCATCTAGGGCTCCAAAATTCATCAGAGCCACTTAATCTACAACACCATTGTTACCAGTTCTTTTAAACATTGCTCCTCCACATATCCACAAAAAGGCCCTAACCTTGAAAATTCAATTAAATTAATAAGATTCTTCTACAAATTTATATCAAATACTTTCCTATATTTCAGATATTAAGGTTCCACAATTAAAATCACGTAAACCATTTTGTTCCAATAATTTTCTGACCTCGAGTGAAAGCGATAAAGCAATTTTGCAATGCTAGTGGAACACATGTAATAATCTAAACAAAGATTTAATAACTGATCCCTACAATGAAGTTCCTAGATTTGATCTTCCAAGGAAAATTTGGACTGTTCCTAATCGTATAAAAATAGGTCATGGCTGTTGTAACAGCATGTTTCAAATGGAATTCATTTGATAGTCATATCTGTCAATGCGGAGAAGCAGAGGAGACTAAAGAGCATCAGATAAATAATTGTACAATATTTAAATGTCAGGATGGCTATATATGAAGTTAAAGAGTCGTTTTTGAATTGGGTTATTGATTTTAAATCGATTTAATAGACTTTCAATCATTTAATTTTCTGTCTCTTTTTGCTTAGAATATTTCGTTTCAGATTCAGAATTCCGAAGGTATTTTGGAAAAGGGATATCGGTTGGACTGAATAAAGAAGAAATCTCTCAATATTTGAAAAGTTTTTGAGTGTTATTTTGTTGAAGCGGCGAGACAGAGTTTTTTCTACTGAGGTTTTTCCCTGAGCTCTGGTATCATACAAAAAAATATTATGGTACCCTATTTTTCACTAAATTTTGTCGCGAATTTTTAATTATTTCAATAAATTTCCAATTGAGGTGCAAAATGGCGCATGCGCTAGGTTAAAGTGATTAAGTTAGACTATAAAGAAGGTACAGCTTTTGACTCTGAAATAAATATGGTGATATCTGGTAGTCTCAAACACTAGGAACAGAACACTAGTATACTAAAAGAATCTGTAAGTTCCTTACGCCAGCTCATTTGGAAAGAACGCAATTGGAATTTTGAAAAGATGAAACTTCATATTTCCATAAAAAGATTTACAATTCTAGTGAAATTCATTTTGTGAATGGAGATCGATTTATTGAAAGTTTATCCAAAATTTCGTGTCCATAGTGTTGACAGAGCCATAGAAAATTCAATTGGAATACTGATAGAAAAATCTTTATATTTCCATAACAGGATATCCGATTCGAGTGAAATTTATTTTGTAAATGGAGATCGATACATGTATTGGAAGATCATCCAGAATTTTGTGGCCATAGTGTTAACAAAATCATCAAAAATTCAATTGTAACATTTAAGATAAAAATCTTTCTATTTCTATAACAGGATATCCGATACGAGTGAAATTTATTTTTTGAATGAAAACTGATATACTGAATGTTCATGCAGAATTTCAATAGGATCGCATCATCAGAACCATAAAATTTAATTTTCTCAATTTGTATTTTTTAATTAATAGTTTTTACATATTTTATTTTCTGAATAATTTCCAGAATATAATTCCGATTGTGCTGAGATTCTGCATTTATATACAGGTTTGGAAATTCACATCTGAAATATACGATATACAATGCATCAGACAGAGAATTCTTCCCTCCAGTTGCACCGATGAATAGTCGAGACAATCACTTGCTGTAACACACTGAATTCAGTTGTCTTACTTCGTTATTCTAGTCTTGTCTCTCTCTTATCATTTAGAGGAGCGTAGTTCTTTAGTATGGTAGGCAACGGTAAATACTTGAATCGAGTATTACGGGCAGCCTGACAAATTAAAAATTCTATACGTTCAGTGCGGGTTCCCTACCATACTGCGATAAGAGAGAGACAAGACTAGATTATCGCAGTGAGACAGTTGAATTCATTCAGTTATCGCACTTGATTATCTCGCCTATTCATCTGAGCAACTGGAGGGAAGAATTCTCTGTCTGATGCCTTGTATATCGTATGTTTTCGATGTGAATTTCCAAATCGGTATATGGTATCAATCTCAAGTCCCATATAAAACCTTGAGGTAATAGTCTTATTGTCCCACAGATCAAAATCTCCTGGGACCTATTGCACCAAATACTTTGCAACTTTTCAGTTTGCACAAAAAAGTGAAAAGCACTTTGCAGAAATTAAATTTCGGAATGTTTTATGAGACTTTTCTATTCAAATTGCATCTCAGTTCTTCCAATCAACATGGCAGTTCTCCCGACATCCGAAGACTTAAGATTCTCCTATTCATAAAAATCTAGGCCAATTCTTAAGTGTCATCCCCGGTTCCGTTTTAAATTGGCCGAATAAATCCGACCTGTTTATTCATTCAGCATCCCGATAAGGGTGGTTTTCCACCCCCATCATCCCCTGAAAAGATTAATTCTGGCGGGGCATCCGGCAGCCCGGCAATTTACATCTCTTCAAACTTGAAAACAATGCCCACCGCGATTTTAATTATACTTCTGGATGCGCCCACCCCTCAACGCCCACCCGTTTCTCACCTCGACGTTTCGGAGGATTGAGCTGAACCGAGCATCATCAATCATTTTTTTATGTATCGTTACGTCATTTCTTCCTCGTTATTCAACTTCGCCGCTGCAAGGGCATTTCAACACGAATTTGCATTTTCGCAATGGTGACTGCGGTCGGAAAATACGATATTTGGTGTCATAATGAGTTATGTACTTTATGACTAGGTTTTTTATGGGTCAATGGACGAACTTATATAAAAGTTATATTATGGCTTGTAATGTTGTGACTTGAATTTATTGATTTCGGTGGTGACAGCATTTCGCTATTTATTTTACTTCAGAAGTTATACCATTAAGTTTACAATGTTCACGTATTTTAAAGATTTTGATACTGTGATGTGTGATGGCGAATGGGACGGAGCTAAAGGGTTTTCCAATAAGAGGTGTTATTTTGAATACCCCGCTATTTCGGTAGATGTCACGTTTGAAACTGTTATTTTTTGACATTTGACAGGTAGAAACTAGGTCATTAATAAAAATGGAACGATACACGCTTCAAGAACGCATTGAAATTATTAAAATTCATTATAAAGATGGTGAAAATTTGGCAGAGACGCTTCGTGAAATTCGAACGTTTTTGGGTCGTCGTGAAGCACCTTGTAGGACCGCAATGAAGGAATTGGTGGAAAAATTCGAGCTGTTGGAACAAGATAGTGATGTGAAGAATAAAACCAGTGCACTTCACTCAAGACCAGCCGAGAATATCGCTGCTGTAGCCGAAAAGTCCAAAACAAAACTATTTTTTATGGTATAACAACGATAGTTTCTTTTTTGGGAAATTCGATGACGTAGATCACGAAAATGCAATCAGATTTCCTCTAGCTCTATTGGTTCCGGAAAAACTCAGTTATAACTGGAAAATTCCGGAAAAATTGGACAACTTTGAGAGGTTGTAGCAACCAGAAAAATAGCTTGGGATAGATGCTGATTATTTTGTTTATGTATTGGTTTTTCGCGAATAACTAGAGCCATCATTTACTCGGCTATCGCAAAAACCGTGGATTTTATAATTTTTTTACGCGAAGGTCCAATTAGCCGGATTTTCTGGAGGCCATTACTCAAAAACTAATTCCTATAACAATTTTCTGACTGGATATTCGTGATCTACACCCTCGAATTAATAAGCAATGATAACTTGGTCTAGATTCCAGCCAAAATTTTCTTTTCGAAAAATCGAAAATTTTTAATATGTAGGTAATGCAAATTTTGTCAAAAAGTGAAAATTCTTCTATCGCCTCAAAATCTTGTTTCTTAACTAATTCGAGAGCGTAGATTAAGAAAAAGTGGTCAGTAAATTTTTAAAACAATTACTTTTTGAGTTATGGCCTCCGGAATGTCTGGAAAATTGGTACTTCGCAAAAAATTCATAAAATCCAAGGTTTTTGCTATAGTCGAGAAAATGATTGCTCTAGTCATCCGCGAAAGACCAATATTTGTTCTTTGGATTAAGGCATTCCACAAACGTCATTACACCTTATTCTGCATCAAGATTTGGGTCTTAAGGCTCATAAAAATCAGTTAACACAAGAACTCAACTCGGCAGATCATCACCAACGTTGTGTCTTTGCTGATTGGGTCCTTGAAATGAATGAAAATGATTCGGAATCACAATTGGCCACCGAGATCTTGTGATTTAACACCTTGCGACTTCTTCCTTAGGGTCCACGTGAAAGAAAAGGTCTACGCCAATAGCCCAGCGTCGATTCAAGACCTCAAAGATGGAATTCGTGAGGCTATCGAGGACATAGGGCAGCCATTTTGCGATTTGATTATGGAAAAATTCATTGGAAGTATCAACTATTAACGGCATAGCTTCTTATTCACAATGAAATAAACATCCGGCCATTTATATCGAAAAATGGCATTTTTCTTTGAATATCAAAACAATACTACTCATTGGAAATCCCTTTTTATGATCTGAATCCCAAAAGAATACTTGGATGACCTCAAAACCATTGAAAATCCTCAAAAAAGTGGGTCATGCTAGAAAATTCTTCAAGTTCATTTCACTTTCCCTTTTTACCTCAATACGAAATAATCACAACCTCTTCCCAACTCTCGCTCTCCAAGAAATCCCCCATAATACCCCATAATGGAATAAACTCTTCCCCTCGCCACCCAAGCACAAGCGGCCAATCTTGAGGCTTATTCCAATGAAGTAATTGTTCTGCGGCAAGATATTCATAATTGTGCAGAAAACAACAACTACAAACGTCATTACACCGTATTTTGCATAAAGATTTGGGTCTTAAGGCTTATAAAGTTCAGTTTACACAAGAACTCAACTCGGCGGATCATCAACAACGTCGTGTCTTCGTTGATTGGGCCGTTGAAAAGCATAAAAATGATCCGGAATCACAATTGGTCACCGAGATCTTGTGATTTAACACCTTGCGACTTCTTCGTTTGGGCCCACGTGAAAGAGAAGGTCTACGCCAATAGCCCAGCGTCGATTCAAGACCTCAAAGATGGAATTCGTGAGGCTATCGAGGACATAGGGCAGCCATTTTACGATTTGGTTATGGAAAATTTTATCAGAAGGATATGGTCCTGTAAGCGTGGTCGTGGTCGTCATTTGCCTGATGTTATTTTCCACTATTAACGGCATAGCTTCTTATTTATAATGAAACTAGCTGATCCGGCAACCGTTTCTTGCCTTATAAATTATAAATAACCTAGATACCGACAGCAGCGCCACCTGTCGGGCTGATTTGTGAATCTAAACCATTCTCGAATCTCCACGAACACACACAAAAAATTTCATCAAAATTGGTCCAGTCGTTTAGGAGTTCAGTCACATACACACGCACACAAGAAATATATTATATTAAGATGAGCATCCGATCATTTATATTGAAAAATTGCATTTTTCTTCGAATATCAAAATCACACCACTTATCAGAAAACCCCTTATATGATATGAATCCCAAAAGAATACTTGTATGACCCCACAACGATAAAAAATCCTCAAAAAAGTGGGTCATACCAGAAAACTCTTCAAGTTTAATTTCACTTTCCCTTTTCACCTCAATACGAAATAATCGCAACCTCTTACCAACTCTCGCTCTCAAAGAAATCTCCCATAATACCCCATAATGGAATAAACTCTTCCCTTCGCCAACCAAGCACAAGTGGCCAATCTTGCGGCTCATTCCAATGAAGTAATTGTTCTGCGGCAAGATATTCATAATTGTGCAGAAAACAACAACTACAAACGTCATTACACCGTATTTTGCATAAAGATTTGGGTCTTAAGGCTTATAAAGTTCAGTTAACATTAGAATTCAAGCCGGCCGATCATCAACAACGTCGTGTCTTTGCTGATTGGGTCGTTGAAATGCATAAAAATGATTCGGAATCACAATTGGCCACATCTTGTGATTCAACACCTTGCGACTTCTTCCTTTGGACCCACTCGAAAAAGAAGGTCTACGCCAATAGCCCAGCGTCGATTCAAGACCTCAAAGATGGAATTCGTGAGGCTATTAAGGACATAGGGCAGCCACTTTGCGATTTGGTTATGGAAAATTTCATTAGAAGGATATGGTCCTGTAAGCGTGGTCGTGGTGGTCATTTGCATGATGTTATTTCCAGGGCATAGCTTCTTCTTTATAATGAAATAAACATCCGATCATTTATATCGAAAAATTACATTTTTTTTGAATATCAAAATAACAACTCTTATTGGAAAACCCTTTATATGATCTGAATCCCAAAAGAATACTTGGATGACCTCAAAACGATAAAAAATCCTCAAAAAAAGTGGGTCATACCAGAAAATTCTTCAAGTTTATTTCACTTTCCCTTTTCACCTCAATAAGAAATAATCGCAACCTCTTACCAACTCTCGCTCTCAAAGAAATCCCCCATAATACCCCATAATGGAATAAACACTTCCCCTCGCAACCCAAGCACAAGTGGTCAATCTTGTGGCTTATTCCAATGAAGTAATTGTTCTGCGGCAAGATATTCATAATTGTGCAGAAAACAAGCTTCCCGCTCCCGTTCCGGGAAGTAGGTACAATATTCATTACGGTAAATACGCGTTGTTAACATCATATGCCAAAAGACCTAAATGCAGTCTGTTATTTGAGTTTAAACTCTCTATTCCGGAAGGCTCAAGTGTTGCGTGAAAACTATGGTAGGATGATGCGTTATAGTTTGGTGAGATATTGAGTTTCAACTTGAATTATTAATATACGGAAATGATGATACGTTTATACCTACGGAATTTCATTTGCTTGGAATTGTGTGTGTGATTTATGCTGTTGAACTTGGAACTAGTTTGTCCATCAATTGCTCAAAGTGTGTTCAGTGGAGTATGAATTCTGATGAGAAAACTAGAATATGATAGCTCTGAAATTGCATACAGTTTGCTTATTTGTTTTTCGTTTGAGTGAAAGATTCTCAGGAAGGAACATAACTTAGTTGAATTATTATTACTCTTCATTAAAATCTTGGAAACCATTACATATATACAACTGACTTCCGACATACAGGTGTTCAACCTTAATAAATCAACAAAGAAACTAAATTTGTTAAAATACTCAGACAGATCGATTTTTGATGACAGAAGGACATGATCTGGTATACAGAGCTCGTTTCTACTAGCAACCATCAGGAATTTGAATAGGGAAAGTGGGTAGGTGTGTAGCATAAACGTATGCCTGCAGTTTGTGTTCTGTGAAGTGAATATTCGCAAGGTTCCAGGGGGTCATTTTCAAGCAATTATGGTGTTGATAAAACCAAATGAAACATTCATTTCATAGAACACAAAATACAGATCTATTCAAATATGAATCAATGCATACTTTATGCTACAAAACTTACCACTTTAATTATCCAAATCATCCCAGATCATGTTCTCCTGTCATCAAATATGGACCTGTCTGTATTCTGATTCGTCGTTTCGTTTGTTTTCATATTTGTTAAAGACGATACTTTTATATCATCTTTTTGTTTTCATGAACTTTTCTCTTACTGTCCCAATATTAATAAAACGAATGAACCCAACACTGACACTTGACTACTTCCTAAGTTCCTCCCTTTTTTTTCCACCACTAAAAACTCAGCAATCATTCTGTTATTCTTTCGTTTTCGTTTTATAAGATTATTGAACGATTGTATGTTATTTGCTTGATAAAAGAATAATAGAAATACTCGATAGGTATGCCCAAAATTTGCTTTTATTTTGATAGCTTGTCATCTGAGACTCAACTCAAGCTTATTCAATATCAACATACAATCGTTCAATATTTTTTTACTCGAAAACGGTTAAAGTTACGTAAAAAGTTTCAAAATTGAACGAAGATATCAAAAATGGATTTTACGCTGATCAGGGACCGCAATAAAGTTTGAGAATAAAAACGCAGACATGGCTCCGGAAAAAAAACGCCTTGTAGATTCTAGTTAAAATTTAGGACTTGCAATGATGGATATTGTTGAAAGTAGCTCGCATTCCAAATTAAGACTGCATATTTCAAAAACTGCAGGAGTTATGGAGAAAAAAACAATTTTTTTGGAAATTTCAACACCCTATACCTCCGTAACGAAGCTATTACGGACCCATGTTTATATGAACTTTCTTGAAATTACCTTGTTCATTCAAATATGTAGTGTCCAAGAGCATTAGGAATATAAATTTCCTTAATAAGATGCCGACGTTTCGACCTTTATTTCTAGTCATCATCAAGGCGCGGCCACTACATATTTGAGTATCCAAACAAACAGTGTAATAAAACTCTTCTCCCATGGCTCTCTCGTTCTCATAAAATTTTCCCGTTCTATCCCAATATTTAGAATTATGATAGACCCAACATTGACCCTTGAGGAACACCCAACCTTCCTTTCTTTACTACCACTAAAAAACCAGCAGTCATTCTGTGATTCTTTTGCTGATGTATGATAAATGTCTACCAAACGAATATGAAATCATGTATCTGATCCAAACAAACAATGTAATAAAACAGTTTCCACATTGCTCTGTCGTTCTCATACAATTTTCCCGTAATATCTTAATATTAAGAATTGTAATAAAAGCAGAGTCGATTGTTCAATGAATATCAAACTCATACTCATGCTATGAAAGAAGGTTTATCGTATGGAACTAGAGATGACGTCTTCGGTATATTTATACCTGAAAAAAGGTATCATTTCGCTTGAAGTTGCAAGAAGACCTTGTGTCATTGAGAGCTATCCTATGCTGAGGGGTCCTAATAAGGAAGAAATGGCCATCCATAGGTGCTCTGTTCGATACCACTTCCTTGCATTTTGTCTTGAACGAGGACGAGATCGGCTCAGAAGTATGAATTTGATATTGGTTGATTTCAATCGATCAATATTATTTGCTGCTTTTATGATTTTTGTATTCATGGCGATGTTACGCGTTTTACCTATGTTATTAAGATTTATGATGGACCCAGAGCTGTGCCGAAGTCTTGTGCTTAGTACTCATGAAAGCACTCAAACTAAGAGACTTTTGACAAAGGTTTATTTTGAAAAGTGCTTAGTGCTCGTGTGAACGAATTACTTTCCAAAAGTGCATTCCTTAAAAAATAAGGGCTTAGTGCTCGAGATTCCGGAGCACTTTTCAATAGGTCTCAGTGCTTTGTGCTCAAAGCACTTTTCTTCAGTGTTCGGCACAGCTCTGGATGGACTCAACACTGATCCTTGAGGAACACCCAACTCCCCCCACTTTACCTTACAACCACTAAAAACCCAGCAATCATTCTGTGATTCTTTTGTAGATGCTCCAACATTTATCAGTCCACAGGCAAAAGAAGCCCACGTGTACGGATATCTGAACGGATACGCAAACCTGACGTGCCTGATCGAAGCGGAGCCCAAAGCAAAGTTCGAGTGGCTGTCTTCGCCGACGAAAGTCAGGAAAACTGGAAACGTAACGGAGTCGCCGAACCAGTCAATTTTGCAGGTAATGAAAGTTTCACAATACAAGAGTTCGAAACGTGACAGGAACGGTTGTCGGCTGTCGAGATATCGGACCTGGATTTATAGGAAGTTTCCGTAAAATATAAACCGTGAACGTGATTCTTGTAACTTTATGAATTTTTCGAATTTATAGGGAAAGAGAGATCGGTAACAGCTTTGGGGGTTCAACTTTTTTCATCTGTGCCGTTGAGAGTTAAAGCTGAGCGGTTGTCAAAGGGGGTGTCTATATTTGAATGTCGGCACACATTTTTTATGTTTATTCGAAAAAAATGTCCTTTGGGAGGTTTGACGTCGGTTATATGAAAGTTAGATAATACTGAGAGGGACTCTGTAATAGTATATTATTCGATGAGCGGTAATACAGGTTGAAACACACGCAGATGAATTTTGCACCACGAGCCATCAGGCGAGTGGTGTAATTCATCAAATGTGTTTTGAGCATTATTGCGAATTGAATACTATACTTTATCCACGACTTCTTCAGTAAAATTCGAATTAATCTGCATTTAAAAAATTTTGAACAGTTATCAAAAGCGTTGACGACATTTCGTCCAACCGTCAAACCTCTGTACTCTGTGGTCAGGAATCAAATCAGAGTCTCTAAGTAATCAAATCAAGTACTTTCGCAACTTCGAAAATTTACGTTTTTCAAAAATAAATCTGGAATGAATAAAAAGAACGTTATCTTGATAGCTGAAATAGATTTCCGGATCGATCCTACTTTTTATTCATTTTTTTGTGAGCAATTTCATTTTTCCTAGGTATTTTTATTAGCGGGTGTTATTATAACACTCGCTTTTCGATTCATAGACATGTCTACGGTTGTGTTATAGCTACTATTACACATAGAAATTAGTTTAATAATTGACATATTACTCTATAGGAGTGGATAAAAGGATTTAAAACTTCCAAGCTATAAAATCCAGAAAACAAGTATAAATAAGTAAAACTGATCAGATTACATAAATTTAAGTTTTTCCTGAGAAAATTATGCCTTCTCAATTTGTTGTTTCGTCTCTTCAACTCATGATTGATTCATTTTTTATCAAACAATTTCTCGAATTTTTTTCCTGATTTCTTTTATTTTTTATTATTTGATAAGTTGACAGTTTTCAATTTTTTTGGGAGTTTAAAAACACTAAGTCATAAAACTATACATAAAATGAAGCACTAGATAGATGTTACACACAAAAATTGTTTAAATCTCATAACATTGTAATGAGGGGTTGAAAATAGCAACCCCCTATGAATTTTCTCGCAAGTATTAAAAATTTACAAGCAATTATGAATACTGTTCATTCCATTTCATCATGTAAGTGTTCCAAAGAATGACAGGAGATGAAGTTGTTCTATAAATCTTTCTGAAGGTTCAATTACTAA
Source organism: Propylea japonica (assembly GCA_013421045.1). Taxonomy (NCBI): domain Eukaryota; kingdom Metazoa; phylum Arthropoda; class Insecta; order Coleoptera; family Coccinellidae; genus Propylea; species Propylea japonica. The sequence goes on from CM024241.1 coordinate 99,108,207, forward strand.
TTTCCGAAGGAAAATTATATCCGTAATATTCTAATTTCACAAATGAAACGTTTTTTCGATGAATTAGCATAATTGAGAAAACCAATTTTGAGCATGAACAATATCTTAGAATATTCATTCGATGGAACATACGATGAAATGGAATGAACAGTGATCATAACTGCTTGAAAGTTTTTATTTTTTCCGAGAAAATTATCGACTGTATCGAAATTTTGCAACAGCTTTTTTTTCCAGAATTGAATGGAAAACCACAGGAGAATTTTATCTTTCGAAAATCTATCCCACGAAAACAAATTTTGAAGGAAAATCATGAGGGGTTATTATTTTCAACCCCTAGTAATAAAATTATGGAATCAATAAAAATTGTTTGACTAAAATCTACTTAATTAATCATATCATGTAAAGTTTTATGGCTCAGTGTTTTTGAGAAGCCCTAAAAAAATTTAAAACTGTAAACTTGACATCGCTTTGCAAAGGCTGTATCTTGGAAGGGAGGTTGATTTAGAAAGAAATTGATATAAACTAAATCGATTGAAATATATTCTGGGAGGATTCTGCATTTCTTAGAAACTTTATAGGTTTTCACTCCCAGTCTCTGAAACATAAATAATTGAAAATGTTTGATATAAACTACCCTTGCTTATTTGCATCGAGGAATCATCTCCTAAAGTCCCTCGCATCTCTTTACAGACACCCTGTATGATGCATTCATTCAAGAGCTCGCGACAGAGCATTCAAAACATTGTCATCATAACTTCCACGAAAAAAAATTTTTTGCTCCGCTGCCAAAGTTGCGCCAGTTAACCCCGGATCCAAATTCCAGGAACAACATCTGGACGCCATAAAATATACAAATAATCATTGACGAAAGCCACTTTCTCCGGAGAATCCTGAAATTGTTCCAAGTTGTCTCAATTAGTCGAGGCTCAGCGAGACGGAACCGCACGGTTATGTGACCCAACGGAATCCTCTCTCGAATTCGTTTTGAAATATTACTAATTATAATCTTCCCAAGCTTTATTGTGGGATTTATCCTTCTACTCCCAATATCCATGGAAATTGGGGTCGCACTTGTTTGATTACATTTTACTCGGAACGATGCGAGGCTTAAAACTCTAGCAAATGTATAACTTTTTAGACGCTCCGCGAAAATTTAAAGATGTCGTAAATTTGGTTTTTATACCTGGGGTATTAGTCAAACGAGCGGTTCAAGATTCGTTTTTCTTGAGATTTACTAATGTTGTAGAGGTGGCCTTTTATCCCAGTTTGGTCAAGCGTTCACGAAACGCGAAATATTGATACGAGATATGTGCTGATCACTCAAAAAGTGGTTATCCACGACTAGTGTAAAATCCGTCCATTGTACGTCTCTGTGCTCAGCCTTAATAATACCAATTAATCACAAGGGAATAGTGAGATTATAAATTCACTGCTGTCAGATGCTTCATAGATTTAGCTTTTATATAATATTCTTTGAATTGGTATTTCTTCAGTATTCTTAAGTCCTACTCGACCTACTCCAACTAACAAATATGGGCATACCTTGTCAATCGAGGGTCAAATCTACTTTCATTATATCAATTCAAGATTTTTTTATTACAAAATATATAATGACCAGTTCTCCAAAAATTTCTCATGTGTCAACTTGACTTTTTTCAAGCTTGTCATAGAAGAGTCTTGTCGCGGTCGCCAAATGTTAAAATCTTCAAGAGATATATTCAGTAGTCATGGATAAAGTATAGTATGCTACTCGGGAATAATGGCTGTTATTCACTCGGTGATTTGGGTCACTCGCCCACGGCTCGTGGCCTAAATTTCACCTCGTGAATAATAGCTATCATTATACGCTCATTGCATAATATACTATTCTGTTTCATTGTCGTAATAATCCATCCCGTTATCAGCAAATTTGCTTGTATGAATAAGTGGTTGGTGAAAAACAAGCTGAAATATTTATATAGAAGGATTCTTTCCATTTGTATTTCAATTTTTTCCTCTCAATTTGTTTCATTACCAGGAAATTCCATCTGAAAAACTAAGCTTAGGAAAGAGAAGACCTACGATAAAGTAAAAAGTAACAAATTATCACCTCTATTACGCACATGGCAGTCACATTCCAACTCCACCTATGGTTCTTTTCATGCGATCCTCGTGAAATTTTAGATCAAGATTGAGTATAAAAATACACCAATATAAATTTCTCTCGTATTGAATATTTTTTTGTGGAAATATAAGGAACAAAAGTTTGAGTGTCCATATTTTATGGAACATCCTGTTATATTCTGGCCGCTCACTAATTTAATCTCGACATTTAGGAAGCGAACCTACCCTGAAAATTCCGAATGTCTTGGATAATTCTTTCGAGAATTATAGTGTTTACAGACGGCCCCACGGACAGAATTTTCATTGACCTCGGATTCATCATCAGTGAGTCGAACCTTATCGTTTCAAACCGTTTTCTGCTCAAAATTCGAAAGTTACTGACAGTTGGCAAAACTATATAGCCCTTTTTTAGTAGAACGAGGGCCCAAAAATTGAGATCGTTGTTCAAGATCATTCACCCTTTCTTCGGACCTCGCTTAAATGCATCATTTAAACTGGACTTAGCGTTGACAGTTGACACATCCCTTTACCAACGACGATGAGTTCCAACTTGAAGAATTCCAAGAGATATAGCTTCTCACAGCTCTCTCTAGTCCAGACATTTGTACATGTCGAGGACCAATCTTTCAAAGTTTCAACGGCAAAAGAAATAGCCGAGAAAATGTGAAAGAAGGAACTTCATTATATTTACGACCGAAAGTCCGTCCGGCCGTCTTCTCCTGCAGTTGAGATTCGCGATTGATGGATTGCATTTGGGAGATTGGAACGTATCAATCGACGAGTTAAGGGGTTTCAGGCAGAAATTTCTTCAGAACGTAATGGCTTTCGATCAATTGGAATGTCTTGGCAGTTTTCCAATAGACGACAAACACAAAAGCACATGATGCATTCGATAACGGTAATGGGTAATTTAAGATCAGCATAAGTCTTTAGGATGAATCATAATTTCAACTCTTTCCAATTTTATTTCTCTAGAATACGATATGAGTTAGTCGCAATTTTTTATCCTCATTTCGAAATTGAATTCAATATGAAGCCTTTCACTGTATTTGTGCCTCCAGCTGGCCACCAAGACTCTGGCAAAAATTGGAAACTTCAAGTGCCAAAGCTGTAATACGATATATGGGTTTTGTGAGAGTCGCGTTAAGAATTTAGAGCTTCAACGTTGGGTAGACATTTCTGCAATAGTTATTGGCTCTACAAAAGTGAATTTTTCAACATCTGGAAACTCCTAGAACTCACCTCGCAAATGGCAATGATGACGATATTTCACAAGACGATTTCCATCTGTTCCTACACTGCACTGAGAGTGTGGACCAATGAGATCAGGTTTAATAGGGGTTTAAGGGTAGTAATGAGCCCTCAACTTAAGTAAAGAATGAGTTTCCGGCCATTCGAGAATCAAAAGAAACGAAGAGGCCAATATACTTGCCAAAGGGGGCTCACGAATGTCACTCATTTTCACAGAATCCTTCTGTGGTATAGGTATATGTACCTATAAGGAGGAGTTTCTGGAGAAGGAGTAAGCCGAGAGGGAAAAACTCTGGCACGGAATCTCCCAGGAATGGATCATTCCACTTGGTTCCTTCGGAACTTTGAAACAGCAAGATCCAACAGATATCTCGATCCTGGTAAGAAACAATTACACCTCCTCACTGGCTTTCTCACAAGACATTGTCGCCTCAGGAAACACCTGTTGATGATGAGCTTATCGGACACTGACAAGTGTAGGTTCTGTCGAAAGGAGAAAGAAATCCCCATTCAAGGAACTTGTAAGAGTGAGGAACTAGCCTCGTTAAAGCCTTCACAGATATTGGATTTCATTAGATCTCTGGAACTGGAAGGCGAGCTGTGAAGGGTGTGGCCAGAACAGCTCTATAAGGAGGTACAATAGACATTGAGGTCGCAGTGAACTGTAACCCCTTTTTAAACTAAACTAAACTGAGTAAAGAGAGGGGTAGAATCGACGAGGCACAAAGAACTTCAGCAAGGAGTTAGAGCTAGACGAAATAGACGTTGAGAAGAGTTAGTCGAGTGATAGAAATCGGTCGAAGTTAAGAGATAGAGTCAAGAGATTTGAGTAATCTAAATAAATAGTATAACAATTCTTCGAAAGAGAAAAGATTTTCAGCGCCTGGAATAAAAAAAAATGTGTAACCGTTCAGGCAATAAATACTCAATACTTATAACCTCATTCTGTTGCAGCTAAAACTAGAGAAACTCACATTCGGCAAATACAAATGCCGTGCCACGAATCGCCTCGGCAAAGCAGAACGAGTCATCATCCTCGAAGAGGGTATCAGACCTGAACCCCCAGAATACCTGGAGCTCCGAGGAGCCAACTCCGACCTCCTCGATTTGGGTATAAAACCTCCGGACATGAAGAAGTTGAGTGCCGGTGACAACATGAGGCCCACAGGGTTCAACGTGAGATACAGACCTTTCAAGAACGAGCCCGGTGATTGGAGCCAGAGAGAGTTTAACTTGTCTCAAGGTGAGTCCCCAATTCATAATTCCTAGCTTTCTATTTGCCTGAATAATTTCCGAAATCACTTCAGTTGGAAGTGAAGTGATTTTGACGCCTATTTCCCTCGTCGTTATTTGCACCAATCAGAAACGCGAAGTTTTGAATTACAAATGGTTCCTAGGTGAAAAAACTGTTTGGCAGGACCTGTCAGCAGTTTATTCTTGTCAAAATATTACTTAGCAACGTGTTTTTTCGATTCTTTTCGGAGAAATTAGATGCCCTTATGATATTACTTACGAATAAAACATGCCTTTTTGGATGACAATCAACAAAACGATAAGGTTTGAAATCAGAGTACCATCGACTATAGTTCGGAAGGAAATTCTAAAAGTAATATGAATTATTATTCATTACTATACTCCGTTCACGAAAGGTTGAGCGTTGGTTGGCCATGGAAATTTGGCATATTCCACTGTGTATATTAATATTTTAGGTTATGTTCTTTATTTTCTTGTCAGATTGAGACGCAATGTTGTCAATATTGCATAGAGTTCTCTGACAACTCGCAAGCTCGTCGGACGAGGCCGAGTACATTCGGCAACGTGGACTTTATTTTACTCTATGACAGTAAATACTGCCAACTTCAGATAAATAAAGAAACGCCTACTATGTGCTCAACCTTTCGTGAACGAACTATAGGAATGAAAACCGAGGATAATAATTCGCTTTCTGTTATGTTTAGAAGTAAATAAATTGTGAACTTTCACCAAAATGTTAGGTTATACAGGGTCTTTATAAATGATTGTAACAGCGCAGTTGGCTTTGGATTACAGAGTATCAATCTCTAGCCAATCATAGCATAGCATGATCACACAATTCTTTGGTTTGCATAATTCAAAGCCAACTGCGCTGTTACAATCATTTATAGAGACCCTGTATTATGGTTATGATGAACTAAAGTGATTGTGGAACTATGGTAGTATGTATGAATAACATCAACTAAATAAATTGCTCAAAATCACCACCTTCCTTCAATATTCATAGTTTATATCGTTGTCTCAAGTTGTTTAGGCTTAACTGATTTTTGATAGCAATATTATGGCTCTGATTCAAATCAGAAATCAAAGCTTCAATTCTGTTTTTAATCATTACAATATTATCATTATTGCTGAAGTAATTCTTTTCCTTCAGGAATGGCCATAAAAACGTGTCCAACGGTGTTAAATCGGGACTATTTGGTGACCGTTAAATGGGTGCGCCATTACCATTCCAAAGATCAATTTGGCCACTTCAGTGTTCACGAACTTCCAAAACGCTATGCCAGATGGTTCTTAAAATTTGAAGCTCTGTGGTGCTCAGAATAAAAAAGATAGACCTATATATGTTACATATTCGAAATCAGGGGAGAAAAAGCTAGCCAAAAATGGAAAAATATACAGGGTGTTCCATTTGAAAAATGAAGTTGCCATCAATATGTTGGCCAACCTCAGTTGATTTCGCGAAACTTTTGTATGAAATATTTTTTTGTATTTCCCCTTTAGTAACAAAGTTGAAGGGGGGGTCAAATTATAGTGAAAAACCCGGTACAAACTACAAAGTGATAGTCGACAAGAAAGGTTTTGAAGATATTCAAGCAAACTAAAGTTCTATCCTGCATGAAGCAGAAAGTAGGTAATGAAAATTTTTGAACTAAAATATCGCAAATGAAAAAGTGGAAAATATTCATCTCATTTCCAGAACATATATTGATTATTTCTTGGGAAAACTAAGGGTGGAGCAAGACTTTTGTCAATGTGAGAATTTTCGATAATAATTTCAAAATTACAGGGTGTTTCATAGGGAAACCGAAAAAAGTGGAGGATGAAAAAAAGGTCTCTAGGTGGTTCCGAATATAATATATTCAAAATACGATTTTATGTTTTTAAACAGCACAAAAGTCCCAAGCGAACTATGTACTTTTCATTCTCACGTATGTGTTGGAAGTGATGCGCATCAGTTCAAAATCACAACATTGTCGAATAAAACGCGCATCAACTGATTTTGCATCAGTTTGGAAGTCATGCGGTTTCAAATAGAAAGGGCCTATTGTAGATTACCTATTGGTGAGCGAAATGAGGTGGGTTCAGGTGTTCGAATGAGTGGCCGTTTAATCGAGGAATTGGTTCGAGGGGATTCTGCGATTAATATTGATGATATGAAAACAAAGATGGAGGTAAGGGTTTAGGGATAGTTAATGGAGGATCGTGGTAATGTTAATGATGGTATGAGGGGACAGGGTTTTCAGCTCGGAACTTGGAAGATCGATTTCTCGAACCTCGAACTCGAATTCATCACCCCAATAAACATAAAAAATTGAATAAATCAAAACTATCCCAAGACTTTTCTGCTAAAAGCACCATTTGACTGGATTATCAAGGATTGAATGCTTTATTTTTGTTTGTAAATAGTTAGTTGATATCATTCCTTTTTCTTTTTCTTCACAGAATTCTGTTTTCATATTCAATATAGAGAATACTATTATTAGGTATTGTTATTATTATGGCTTCAAAAGCTAGGGTGGAACCATGACAAATTTTTTGGCCTGAGTAAGTCCAAGCTTGTTTCTCTAGGTCTTAAGAAATATTTTGCTTCCATGGTATTTGAATTCAATTTATCTTTTTCCTTTTATCAAGGCTTTCCAGAAAATTTCAGTGCGTGTAAACTAACCTTTATATATTATATTGAGTTCGTGTTCATCCTTTCACAATGAATATAATTTCCTAATCGCATTAATCAATTCTCGTTTTATATATCTAGATTTCGAAATATGACAACCCATCATAAATTAACTTCGTAATTTATAAATCAGAATTTTGAAACGCTCAAGTTTCCCCAACTCCACGATACCAAATAAACTCCTGACAATAAATCATACTCAACAAGGAAGATGTATATTCTGATAGATTAACGAAAAAGTTTCAATGATAAATCAAACTGAAGTCAGACACGCGGTCCTGTTGTGCATGGGCACGAATTTGAATGAGATTTCGAAGAAGATCTGAGAGCTTCGTAGAAAGTGGCGGCATCTATATACAGGGTGGGCATATTTCGATGTTTCAGCACTACTTTTAAACTTTTAAACCAGAGGGGGTAGACAAAATCTGATACCCACTTCTTTTTCTGAGAAACTAACAAGAGTAGTATTCATTTTTGGTTACCTTCTATTGTTTTCGAGTTAAAGGCGAAAATTGGAAAAGTGTCGATATCGAAAAAAATTCATATCTCCCCTAATACTGATGATAGAGCTCTGAAATTAAAACATTATATAGGCACTTTTTTACTTAGAATCCAGTGGCGTGCTCGCCTTTTTTGTGCCAATTCTAATTACGAAGCTATGTCCCAGAGTTATGTTTCTTTGAATGGGAATACTTGATTTCTTTACTCAATTTATTCAAGATCGAAGATTAATGGACTGCTGTGAAACTTGATCCTCAAACTGAGTTATTACCTACTGACCTATTATTGTAATCACTATTAGGTATTGAAAAATACATTCTATCATGTCTATATGCGTTATTTCATATGCGATTTAAAATAGACTTGTGCGTATTTATTCTGGAGAGCAATAACAATATTCTCCTGCTTCCATCTCATTATAACAAGTATATCGATTGAAACGGAGGATCATGTGGATCTTTTCGTTACCTATTTCGTAATCCATTTTATGATATAAGAGTTTATGAAATACGTCCATGTTAGAATTTTGTAGAAATTAGTTGATAGCATATAAATAATGAGATTGACAGAAGGACTGCTCTTGTTATAGGAAACTCCATTTTTCTGAACTCATCAACAGTTGAAACCATGAGAAATATTGAGACTCAGATGAGAATAGGTTTTTGACCATTTTCTATACTCATATTTATACAAACCATACAATGTTTTATGTATATTTTTGAATTAAAAAAATCAAGCTTTCAAAAAATGGCACGAAAATCTAGTATTTTCATTTGAAAAAACATAACTTTGGGTCAATTTTTTCGATATCGCCACTTTTCCAATTTTCGCCTTTAAATCGAAAACAATAGAGGGTAGCCAAAAATGAATACTACTCTTGTTAGTTTCTCAGAAGAAGATATCGAGAAGTGGTTATCAGATTTTGTCTATCTCCTCTGGTTTGAAAGTTGTAGTGCTAAAACATCGAAATATGCCCACCCTGTACAGACTGCGCAGTAGGGTCCGTTCTCCATTATCGTGAGTTCCTCCCTTAGCAGGCGTCATTGAATGCTGAAACTTTGAGTTTCAATGGCTCTAAGTGGATCTATGAGTGAATGCGTTGTTTAGCGAAGTTTTCGAGTTCCAGGAATACGAAGAATAGGCCTTTCAGGAGCAACCGGTTATTAGAATAGATCCAAGTTTCTTGATTCATACCCGGGGGGTTGGGATTTCACTTTTATGCAACGTTTTTCATTTCGCGATCTGATTTATGTTTTTTGTGGTGGAAAATGGGGATTTCGGAAGTTCTCACTACTGGAATGGCTTGAGGGGTGACAGAAAATGTGGAAAGTTCGAATTCATATTTTATTGAGGTTGAATCTTTCCTGGAAAACTAGGGGAAAATTTTGGACTGATGGAAAGCAGACGTCAAATGCTATAGTAAGTTTTCACTTGTGATCCTTGGGCGATTTTTATGGTGAAATGTTCTGAATGATTCATGAAGGGATCAACAATTTCAGTGAACTGCGATGAACTGATTGAACAAAACCAATTTTTTCTATCTGGAAAAAAGTCAAATTGCAAAAGGGTAGTTGAAATGAAACTCTTGAGAATGTAGAGAACATTTTTTGAGACCTCCTGAAATGCAGACGTGTAATAACATATTTTCACTGTTTTCACTTATGGTTATCAGGCATATTCCATAGGAAAATTGTTTGGATGAATTCATACCTTATCTCGATTCTACTCTGAACTCTTCCATTTCTTCACTAGATCACTACACCATTTCCAAGTGTATTTCAGAAAGCGTCAATTGTATTTCAGAATTGTCAATTGTATTTCAGAAAGCGTCAATTGTATTTCAGATTAGTCAATTGTATTTCAGATTAGTCAATTGTATTTCAGAAAGCGTCACTTGTATTTCAGATTAGTCAATTGTATTTAAGAAAGCGTCAATTGTATTTCAGATAAGGAGGATAAACCGTATTTAAAATGAACAATTCTGCTATATGCATATGTGTGTAGGTAACAATAAATTGAATTTCGAATGACTATTTCCGAAATACACTTGACGATTTCTGAAATTGAATTGACTGATCTGAATTACAAGTGATGTTTTCTGAAATGCAATTGATGATTTCTGATATACAATTGACTAATCTGAAATACAATTTACGCTTTCTGAAATACAATTGACTAATCTGAAATACAATTGACTAATCTGAAATACAATTGACTAATCTGAAATACAATTGACTAATCTGAAATACAATTGACTAATCTGAAATACAATTGACGCTTTCTGAAATACACTTGGAAATGGTGTAGATTCTACTTCGACTGTTGTACTTTGTACTTTGACTGCTGTTGTCATATTTCGAAATCTAGATATATAGTGTTTTCGGGTGCCGAATCCGAATTCGAGGTTTGCTAACAACATTTCGTAAAAATACAAAAAAACATTAAAAATTTTATTCTTGGTCAGTTTTTAGTTTATTACTCGGAAACTATCAACTTTGCGTGAAAATACATAGGTATGTTCTATGGAACAAAAAATATGGTCATTCAAAATTTCGGTTCCTCATTATCTCAGACAAAACGAAATATCCGATTCTAGTGAATATTTTTTGTAGATCGAGACTGATATACTGAATTTTCATGCTAAATTTCAATAGCAATACATCATCGCAACCATTGAATTAATTGTTCTCCATTTATTGAGTCATGGAAAATACCTCATTTTCAACTTTGATTCGAACCAGAATGAGTTGTCCCAGAAATATTTATAGGAAATTCACTGTACTTTCATTCTGTAGAGAAGGGTTTTTCACGAAAAATTAAAGTTTCCGAGAAAAAAGCAAAAACCTGACCAAGAACGAGATTTTTATTCTTTTTTTGTATTTTTCATTGTTCTGTCACGAAATTTGTAAGCAAGCCTCAATCAATCTAGTTATCAAAACTATCCCAAAACTTTCCCGCTAGGGGCTCTTTTGAGCACAAAAATACAGTTCTATAAGGGTTATGGGTCCATTTGTATCATGGAAAAAAACCTGAAATTTTTTTCAATTTCCAGTTTTTCAAATATCATTACTCAACAGTGATACAATCAACCAAAATCATCCAATAAACATTAAACGCACATAAAAAAAACCCTCACTGTTTGAACACCGTACGCCTAAAGTCAACAGTATAAGATCGTTGTCAACATTAACGAGAGTAGCAAAACACAGAATCTCCATCTTCTCATGTTGGCTTATAAACATTAACGCCAACTTAACGTCAGCAAAAATTTGAATATAGAGCGTCCCAGGAACCGCTTATGATAATTCCCTTGTTTTCCAGAAAACAGCTACGTCCTGAGGGAACTTACCCACAACACCGAATATGAAATAGAAGCTGCCACCAAAAACGTGGCTGGTTTGAGCGAATACAGCAACGCTTCGATCTTCAGGACGTTGCCGTCAGTGAATGATGATGGCTTCATTCCCAAGCCGGATATCCGGTCAGTTTTCCTGTCAGCGTTATATTTTGTAATGGCAAGGATACTTCAGAAGCCTTGAGGACCGCTGTGTTGATAAGAAACGGATCGTATGACGTTGGTTGATTTGTAGATTTTACCGATGATATGCTGAGTTTTTTCGAGGTTGAGAGCTGTACAAAGTGACGAAAATAAGCTTTCCTACCAAACAAAATTTCGTTTTGTTTCTAACAATGATCTAATGGGTCGATTACATTGATATATTGAGTCCGTTCGGCATTGACCTCCGCGAGCAGACGGATTTTTTAGTCACGTGACCACAGATCGTACAGATTCATCTGTAATATCTGGGAATAAACGAACGGTACAGAGCATCTGCCACAGAACATACTGCTCTATTCTACTTTTATACAATATGAGATTTCAAAGATCACTATTTTGGGAAATATGCTCATCTTTTAACGATACTTTCACCATTTTCGTAGCTCTTCCGTAAAATCTCAATTAAATAATCAGGTGCAAAGGCACTGAATGCGAAGAAAACGAGGAATGCAATATACCCTTCTGGTCGATCAATACGGCGATAGTTGTACCGAAAGATCCTAATTAATTAATTAATTACACGAAAAAGAAACGTGAAAGGAATATCTCCTACTGCTCATTCATAACTACGATAGCTTTATCGAAGAATTTCAATGAATTAATTATGTTTTTAATGAATAAATGAAAACAGAAGAATAAATGTGTTAGAATTTTTCAATATATCGGTTGTCAGATCAGGAAACTCAACATAAATCCAAAAAATATATAAAAACATAAAACTCTATGGATTAAATCGCTTTGCTCCGCCGAAATAGACCGAGCGAAAAGATCGACGTCCGATTGCTCAGATTTTTATGACGAACGCTCCAAATGTGTACATCCCTCAATCCGGATGTAATGAACGAACGGTTCAGATCGATCCGACACGTCCGATGTCGATGCCTAACGCCCCTACACTACAAGTTGCTGCTGAGCGAATTTAGTAGCTGATTGTAAATTCGCTCAGTGTAATCGTGTTCACAAGACAACAATCTGATAGTAAAAAAGCTGTGAGTAAAGTTGAAAGCTGAGCTACTTCACACGCTGAATCGCTGGCGTTTCGGCTTGTTGGCATGTAAACAAGCCGTGTGTAATCACAGTTTCTACTAAACAATCTGTGAGAGTGTGAGTTCTCATCTACTCGGTGATTCCTGGTTCTTAAATTCGAAAACGTATTTGACATTTATCTTAGATCCTTGACAACGATACAAACATAAACCTCACGTGGATCGCTAGATTGTTGGCTACTCAGCGAGTAGACAGTTTTGTGTGTAATCATCACAATCTCACAAGCTAATTCACTCGCTTCTGAATTCGCTCAGTAGCAGCTTGTAAAGTATCTGAATGTAATCGACCCATTATCGAGGATCTTACAGACAGAACCTCTTCGTTTTGTTCTAGCTCCCATGAATACCCAAATTCAGGTCAGCCTGTACAAAATTTTGTATCCATGATGAATATGTATATCTAAGAAAGCTGAAAGCAGATCTGGAAAAACTTATGGAAATAATGAGTCAAATATGAGAGAGAAAACACTCATGAAAATAAGTGAGATCGGTAAAATTTACATAAGTTTTTTTAACAACAACCTCAAAAACCTCGAAAAAGCACAGTGCTGACATGTCAGTAGGTATGGACTTTGTAACACACGATGGTTACCTTGACTTGGTAGCAAAAAATATAGTTGTAACTAGGTGTACATATAAAAATATATCAATTAATGTACGAATAACCGCAGACAAATTTTTGTGATCCCAAAACTCTCCAGTGAACTTGCATGAAATCATTCTGGAGAAACTAAAACTATTAAATTTACGAGAGTATTTTCAGGTTGAAAATTGGTGACTTCACATTTATAAATAATCAGCTCTGGCGAATTTTTATCATCAGTTCAAAACAAGAAAAAAAAACATTTACAAATGAAAATAGGAAAATTATCCATGGTTTTTGTCAATGTCAAGTTTTTTCAACTCAATAATTCTAATGGGTATAACTCCTGTCCAGAATATCGATTGAAATATAATCTGGAAGGATTCTGCATTTCTCTGAAACAGAAATATATGAAAAATTTTTAATTATGATGAAATGCTTCTGCGAAAATCTTTGCACTAATTTGTAAGGAGCAAATTGGTTTTGAAAAAGTTGCTGCCTAACAGTAAAACTAAAAAAGTAACTAAATGAAAAGGGTAAAGTGACGTTTCGGTGTCTTTATCAGACACTTTCTTCAGAGAAACTTCTAAAATCTTTGTAATTGTGTGTTTTTTCGTTTGTAGTCTAATTGTCGTAAGTAATATCATAAGGGCATCTAATTTTTCCGAAAAGAATCGAAAAAACACGTTGCTAAGTAATATTTTGACAAGAAGCATGAGTGCTGGTGGCATCAAAAATCCGAGTCGAAGACGAGGATTTTTGAACCTGCACGAATGCTTTTTGTCAAAAAATATTACTTTGCAATGTGTTTTTTCGATTTTTTTCACAGGAAAAATTAGATGCCCGAATGGTATTTGACAAGACTATTTCCTGAGTGACAACAACTGTCAAGTTTTGCCGCGGGTAAACGCGAATAAACTGCTGACAGGTCCTGCCAAACAGTTTGTCCACCTAGAAACCATTTGTAATTCAAAATTGCTCGTTTCTGATTGGTGCAAATTACGACGAGGGAAATAGTCATTGAAAGTTGCTCCTGAAAAATTATAGTGCAAAGATTTTCGCAGGGGCATTTCATCATTTTTAATTATTTCTTTTTCAGAGACTGGGAGTGAAATCCTAAAAAGATTTTTAGAAATTCTGTCGAGAATATTTAGATTTTTGAAATGAAAAATTCGCTATAGCAGATCAGTAGAGGCAGCTTTTTGTATATCTTGAAGCTTTCGCTTCGGAAGATTTTTTCCTAATTATATGAATGTATGTAAATAAATTATATCATAGGAAAACAAACAATTGTGAATCAGCTCATTTTTGGCGATTTGAGTTGCGATTATATGGAGTCTGATCCAATGTTGACAATAAAAATCCATACTTCTCATTCAGTATTATATCATTCTATTTCAAATCAGATGAAAATGGGCAATTTTCCAATGTTAATTCTGAAAAAATGCAGAATATTCGAATGAAAGATTGGTTCAGAATTGAAATAGGTAGTGGACCAATAGATTTGAGAAAAAGTTTTTTTGGTGTTCATATAATCATCTTTTAGTTATCCATTCATTGAAGCTGATAAGTCTGAGAAATGATATTGACAATTTCAGTATGATAAAAAAGCATATTCTCGATTAATGTTTATTTACTCGATTGATACTTCTGAAAAACCAAAATTTGAGCAAAATTAATACTTAATTTTAGGGGCTATCAACATTATCTAGACAACAGCTTAAACAATAGTTTTCTCTTTTTAGGAATGAGATTAAAATTCGATAAACGTCGATATACGAGGGCAGCTAAAATATAAACGAGACTTTTCGATTTTCAGGCATAATAGTGGAGGGAGAATATTCCTGATTTTTTTGTTGTTGGGTAGGTTTGTCAGGAGTAAGAGAAGCACGTCGGATTGCCTCATTAACCCTCTCGGTGTCCACTGTGACGATGTTTGAGCAAGAAGTTCCTCCGTAAATTGCGCAACGTGTTGTATTCATGTTTCTCGCCGCAGGAGGCGTAAAAAAAGCCGAAATCTTGAGGAGATTGACTGCCGAGGTTCGTAGAAGAGACACTGTCGCGAGACAGAGTATTTGCATGGCATTAACAGTTCGTGGAGGGTCGTGATTGTGTTGAAAATGAGAGCCATGACTGCAGCGAATAACATCAGTAGTGTTCGACAGCTTATTGAAGACGACAAACGTCGTACCACTTCTGAAATTGCAAGTTTGGTAGGTCGGGATAAGTTATGGGAGCACCTACTCCATACTCACAGAGGAGCAAGGGTACCGTAAGGGTTGCGCCAGGTGGTTTCCTCACCTTCTCACAGCTGACCAGAAATTGCATTGTTTTCAGGTGTGTGGGCGTCTTCTTGCACATTCTCAGAAACAAGAAGACCAACTTCTCACTCACATTATCACCTGTGATGAAACATGGGTGCACCACTACACCCCAGAGTCAAAACCAGCGAGTAAGGAGTGGAGGGAACAATACGTTGCGCAATTGACGGAGGCACGTCTTGCTCAAACATCGTCACAGTGGACACCGAGAGGGCCGATGAGGCAATCTGACGTGCTTCCCTTACTCCTGACAAACCTACCCAACAACAAAAAATCAGGAATGTTCTCCCCCCACTATTATGCCTGAAAATCGAAAAGTCTCGTTTATATTTGAACTGCCCTCGTACAATTTATAGTGAAATAAACATGGCAAGATGAAATGTTGATTTTTTAAACTCGTCTTCTCGAGATAGGCTACGATTTTGGAAATTGTCGTGGACTATCCTGAAAATTTCTCTTTACTTTATTTTATCCATGCCATTGAATTCCAATTTAATTTGAGACAAATGCAGTGGACAAGCAAATCAATATTTCCACATGTATTGATGAGCTCTAGTGTATAATGAAATGAATTTTGCGCCAGCAAAATATTTGAGAACCCTTTATAATATTTACGAAAAGCGACGTTTGAGAAAATTGAAATTATGGTGGTATGAAACACTGCCACAAACTGAATTATGCCATAGTTAGAAATGCAAATTTATTCATTTTAATCTGCAAGTGATTGACTAGATGAATGTATATTGATCAAATGTAAATTTTGAATGAAATTTCTTAAATTTAAAGGGATATACGAGAAATATAGCTTTATAGTTCGGTGCTTGAAAGTTTTATGCATATGTTGAAAATTCAAAGTTTAAATTAAATTATTTATAAAATTAAATATATAGGTACGTCAAGTTAATACTATGTGCCAAGAAAAATTGTTTTTATTTATCGACGTAACCTTTAGTGTTCAACACATTCAAATATTTATTCTATAGGTACTGAAGAAAGGCATTTATTTACGAAAGATGGATTAGAGAAAGAATTTCTGTAATGTTGAGAGTATTGTGAAGAAATATAGATGCGAAACAATTTATTGATTATTAGAAATAAGGTTTCCCTACTGTAAATATTGTATGTATCTATTATTATTCCAGATGAATGTTTGAATAAATTATCTGTTTATATAACTGGAATGTGAGTTGATTCATCCTTCGATACTGATCCCATAAGATTTATCAATTATCAAGGAAAAAAAGGTTTGAATGAGATATTTTCCCGCCGTAAAAATTAGCCTGCGTCCGTGCCTAGGATCCTATTTTTATATTAACCAAGTCTTATAAGAATCCGTTCAGACGTTAAGGCGTGAATGAGTTAAACTTTTAAAACAAACGATTAAGAACCACTTACTCAATTAGTTTTCAGTCTACTGCCTACGCCTTAAGTACGATAGCATGAATATTAATAGCCCATATCCTTTTGTAGATTACTATCTATCACCTAACTAAATTTCATCAAAATCCGTTCAGCCGTTAAGGCATGATAGAGCAAAACTCTTAGCAAAAACCATAAAAAAATCACTAACTCAATTCAGTTTTCAGCTTACTTCCTACCCCCTAAGTACGTTGACTGATCATTTTGATCTTATATCCGTTTTTAGGTAACCATCTATCACCTTACTAAATTTCATCAAAATCTGTTCAGCCATTTAGACGTGAAAGAGCAAAAGTCCCAACAAAAACGACTAAAAATCACTAACTCAATTTAGTTATCTGCCTACTGCCTACCCCCTAAGAATGATGGCGTGATTATTTATAGCCTATGACCATTTCTAGGTTATCATCTACCACGATACCAATTTTCATCAAAATCCGTTCAGCCGTTTAGGCGTGAAAGAGTAACAGACAGACAGACAGACAGACAGAGTTACTTTCGCACTTATAATATTAGTATGGATCCGATCATTCATATTGAAAAATTGCATTTTTCTTTGAATATGAAAATAATACCTCTTATTGGAAAATCCTCTATAATGGGTGGATCATAAAATAGATGTGGATAAATAATTAAATCAAAATGGGTTACTTTAACAATAAGGGTAAAAAAAAAAAAAAACTTCGATATTAGTAATTTTATTCAACTTATTCGAGACAAATATTCATCTAATATAAGGTCCTCACACAGATATGCCTATTCCGAAATATCCACATCAACAGTCAATTGGAGGAAATATCATTATAAAAATAAATATATCTACAAAATTCTGGCGAAAATACGATCGACACTAATCACAAAGTGGTCAGTCTAAAGATTTCATTCCAACATAAAGTCTTTATATGTTTCTTCCTACATACTACCAAAGTTGAGTTTCCAAAATTCACAATAATTCAAAAATTAGGAATTTGGTACGTTATTCTACCGAAGGAAGTTATCCGACGAAAATTTTATATATACCACCCGTCTTTTTCATCCATATTTCTTAAATATTCACTCAGATTCTTCGTTTCCATTCATTCAACACTTATGTCCTTTGGACGTCAGCTTTCTCGATGCAAATATAGATGGCGCTTAACCCTCGCTATCGTCATGATGATTATCATGATTATGATTAGAATTTTTGTTGTTTGTAAGTGCCAATTCTGATATTTCGCATTCCATGTGTACGTTTTTTGTCATGGCCTTCGCCAATGATCCTCTTCTGTATGTGGTGGGGTCGATTATGTTTGGAGTTCTTTTTGCGAAATGACGTTCTATCCACTTGAGCATTGTGAGTACGGAGTCTGTGGAAGGTAAACGACGTTCTGCAGAGGTTTTGATGATGTTTGAGGTTGTCACCCTGAATGTTGCAGCCATACCTTTGAGGGCCTGTAAATTATAAAACAGATTTTCGATATAAATGGCAGTTCTACTATCCTGTAAATGACAAGATCATCATGAGTCATTACCTTATAATACTTAACATATTAATTAACGATCCTGTATTTGACAAGATTGTTAAATAATATGTGAAGTAGTTATGTGTGTGACCAAGCCAACTTTTAATTCAAACACAGGAGGATCACATACTACTGAGACCTTAAGATTTAATATGAACCTCATCAAAACAGTTTTCGCGAATGCGCTACAGCTCACTCTCAGTTCCAGACCATCAATTCCAGTATCTAAAAGGGCATCAAGAAGCTCCTATAATTCTCCTGTCCAAGACATTCTTTGGGCAGGCTTGTAATGGCGAGGTATTCTGCAACAGGAGTTTTCACCTGGGAATGTGCCCAAGCGGTAGTTTTGCGAGAAGAAGGGTGGACATACACAAGAATTGCAGAAAGGTTTGGAGTTTCTCATACAAGTGTGTCCATAATGTTGCAGCGATTCAGGGAGACAGAAATGAATGTCCGAAGACCAGGACAGGGTAGACCACGGGTAACAACTGCCATTCAAGAACGTTTCTTGAGAGTTTCTTCGTTGAGACAACGGTTTGCAACCGCTCGCCTCCTTCAAAATCAGCTTCAGCAAACTCTTGGGGTGCAAATTAGCACTCAGACAATAAGAAATCGCCTGACAATATGATTTAAGGCCTCGTGTCGCGGCAAGAGGCCCAGCTCTTACCCCAGCCCATCGAAGGGCGCGTTTGGATTTTGCGAGAGAGCATATCCATTGGGAAGAGGCTGATTGGGAAAGAGTTCTCTTCACAGATGAGTCTAGATTCTGCCTCTACCATTGTGAACGACGGTCCCTTGTATACAGACGCCCACATGAAAGATATGCTCAGTGCAATTTCCTGAATACTACTGGTTTCGGAGGAGGATCGATTATGGTATGGGTTAGAATATTTTTGACTGCTCGCACAGACCTAGTGGCCGTTGATAATGGAGCTATGAATGCTGATATGTATATAAGGAACATTCTCGAAAAGCATGTAGTGCCATTTGCCGTATACATTGGTAAAAATTTCATTTTTATGGACGATAATGCCAGACCCCATCGTGCGCATCGTTCAGGAGTACCTTAAAGAAGTTGAAGTCTCTCGAATGGATTGATTAGCATGAATTCCAGATCTCAATCCGATTGACCAGGTTTGGGACAACGTCAATACAAGGCTGAGAAGTTCAGAAAATCATCCAGCCACTCTTAATGACTTAGGACTCCAACTCACAGAAATCTGGGAAGGATTAGATCAGAGCATTTTAAGATCACTCATTTTGAGTATGAACCTTCTTTGCCAAGCTTCTTTCACATAAGATTCAGTGAAATCCTGAATTTTTCTTCCATTTAATGTGTCTTGTTTCGTTCGAAACCTTCCCGAGAGAATATAAAAAATAAGTTATAAAGTCAATGTAGAGTTAACTTTCATTAAAATTGAGATTTTCAGAATGTGCGTTAATTTTTTTGCGCACTGTAAATTGCCAACTCACCTGCATAGCATCTTCATCGGTAACATCATCGCCAGCGTAAATAATCCTAATCCTCTCGCTCCAATCGACACCAAAAGCGGTCCTCAAAATGTAAATAGAGGCTCTGCCCTTGTTCCACTCAACGTGCGGTTTGGCCTCGATGGCGCAATGAGCATTGCCAACCTTAAACCCTGCATCTTCGATCAATTTTCGCGCTTGTCGTTCCAGGTCATCTCTCAAGTGCACCGGAACTTCCCTGTAGTGATAAGTGAGCAGTGTGCCTTTGTTTTCTACCCAAGCGCCCTCTTTGCAAACCTGCTCCTGCAATTTGGCCAGGAGAGAGGCCACTTTTTCCGTACTTTGTGGAGGCATCGGATGGACGAACCTGGTGCCATCTGAGTGGAGGATTTCCAAACCGTGGTTGCCAGCGTAAGTTATGCCTTCTATACCGACCTGTTGGTAGATAATGTCGTCAGAAAAATTCATACTGAACAAGTACAGGGCGAGACAAAGGAACTTGAGGATCTAGAAATTCAATGGAACAAGAATATTATAATACAACTTACCATTTCCTTCACGTTGTCCACATTTCTACCAGAAACAACTGCGATATAGACGTCTGAAATATTCGATAACCGTTGGAGAACATTCTTTGTTTCAGTTGGCATCACTGCGAGATCTGGGTGAGGTGCTATTGGTGCAAGGGTACCGTCGTAATCCAGCAACAAGGCTAGCTTGTGAGTGTCTCCAATATACCTGAAAGAAGTATAATAAATGAGTGAAATATCCTG
Organism: Propylea japonica; assembly: GCA_013421045.1. Lineage (NCBI taxonomy): Eukaryota > Metazoa > Arthropoda > Insecta > Coleoptera > Coccinellidae > Propylea > Propylea japonica. The sequence continues at coordinate 99,128,666 of CM024241.1, forward strand.
AATTTTCTTGGACGATTCACAGCACAACAACTAAGATCTGATCTACACATCAAAACACTCACGTATCTTTTTCAGATTTCAAATATATTATTTTTCTTGTATTTTCTGAAGAGTCTGATTCAATTTGTTTGTTTATGATGTTTGGGTGCAAATTCCTGCAAATATTATCAGTTCACTGGCTTCAAATGGCGTGTTCAATCAACAAAAAAGACTTAATTCTTCTTATTGAAATAGGAAAGTGATGCAAAACCAATAAATACTACTATTACTACTTAAAACTGTTAACAATATAAATTAATATTCGATATAGATGAGATTGATTCTGTCTGAACTTCTAACAATTCTTTTCACTTGAATACTCAAGTCCATTCTTTTGCCTAATGTTGATACCATCTCAGAATTGGTTTGTCAGAAAAAGTAAGCATTCAAGAGTATTTCATTTACTGGACAAGTGATCTCAAGTATCACAAAAATTGAAAGGTCTATAAGCCCACGAGTAAAACCTACCTGGAGAACTTCTTATGTCTAGCAATTTTATGACATAGCTTAATTGCTCAAGCTCTCAACTTACTTCGAAAGATATTCATCAAAATCATCCAGAGTAACTGCAGGCATCATTATCGATCCCACATCGTCTCGATCCTCAGGTGTGAACAAGGATCCCATAGCAGCCAAGAACGATTTCGTCCAGAAGTTGACATCATTCACTTTTTCCCTCCTTCGTAGGTAGTTCATACGAAGGATCCTTTCGTCCTCTGGCATCGTCAGAGCTCTGTGTAGCACCTCAGCTGCCCCAGCTATCTCGTAAGGGTTGCAAACCAGAGCTTCGTGCATTGTTTCTCCAGCCCCAGCAAAGGGGGAAACAATCAAAACTCCTGGTGGTGAATTGATTTGACAAGCTACGAACTCCTTGGCAACCTGAAAAGGAAATTCAATCGATTCAAAGGAAGAACAAAGTTATGAAAAGATAAAGCTAGAGAATAACAATCAGTTTGAAGCTCAGTTTATTCAAATACACTGATCAACAATTGCTAGGGATCACTTATGAACTTCTCTTCATTTGTATTTTTTTCAAGTTATCTCGTGAATATCTGTACATTATATGTTCTCTAAGGAAAAAGTAAGATGTTTTGAGTTGATTATATCAAAGTCTTCCTCACTTCATCGGCTCTTGTTCACAAAATCGATTATTATCTGTAGGCTGTTACAGGTGGAGTGAAAAGCAATGTGGTATTTGTTATTAAATCTGTTTTCTTCTCTCGTTCAAACACATAAGGTGACAATAATTGAAGAAATGAGAACAATATCAGCTTATCAGTCATGCCGAGAAGACGTTTGGCTCCTGTGCAACTGGACCAAATCATACGGTGGATACAGGAAGGTTTGTCCCAGCGAGAAGTGTCCCGGCGGTTGAATGTTTCGCAAAGTGTCGTGAGTCGGGCTTGGAATACGTTCATCCAAAACGACTCAGTTGTTTATGTTCATGGGGGAGGTCGGCAGCGCAGTACAACAGCTGCCCAAGATCGTCTTTTGATCCTCAATGCTTGGAGAAATCCCACTTACCCGGCGTCGCGGCTCAATAGATCACTGAGAGTTGCAACAGGAGTTCTGATTTCGAACCAGACTGTAAGACGACGACTGCATGTTCGTGGTTTGAGAGCACGTAGGAGGGTACAACATCCCCGTTTGAATAGGGAACACCGGGTTCATCGATGGCAATGGACTGAGGAGCACCGCAATTGGACACTTGAAGATTGGAGCCGATGTTTATTTACGGATGAGTCTAGATTTCGTTTAGTCAACTCCGATGGACGTATTCTTGCTTGGAGGAAAAGAGGTCGAAGGTATGCAGAACAGTTCATGGTACCCACAACAGCTTTTGGCGGAGGTTCTATATGTGTATGGGGAGGCATTTGTTTGAAGCAACGCACAGAGTTGGTTGTTCTGCAGAACACCATCATGACCAGCCATAGATATCACGATATGATTATTGAACCCATAATTGTTCCGTTTGCGGCTGCCGTGGGCGAGAATTTCATTTCAATTGACGATAATGGTCCACACCGTAGTCGTCTGTCTAATGAAGCGCTAGAAACTCATGCTATTGATAGGATGGACTGGCCAGCTCGCTCTCCAGACATAAATTGCATCGAGCATGTCTGGTCTGAGATGTCTAGACAATTGTCAACCTTAGAACATTCGATCAATAACCTGGAGGACCTTTCTAACGCTTTACGGGATATTTGGACGAATTTGCCCCAAAATTTTATAAATCGTTTGATCGAAAGTATGCCTCGTAGGGTAGAATGCTTGAGACGAGCTCGTGGGGGACCAACTAGGTACTAGCTTAACCGAAACTTCAGCCTTCTTGTGATTTCATCATGAAATTTTTATGTTATTCAAACACAGAATTTTGAGTGTTCCTAATAAAGTGTTTTTTTCTCTCCAACTTTCCATTTTTTCATTCTATTCTAAAGTGAACCATATTATCAACTGAAAATACTCTGATATCTGAATAAATTTATAATCTTGGAGCGAATATTTCAATAAATTTAGAATAAGTAAGTGATCCCTATCAATTGTTGAGCAGTGTATATTACAACTTACCAAATTCATTCCATCTCTCAAAGGAGTCACCAAACCAACGAAGGCATCCCTGTAGTACCCTGCCAAGTCATCCTGGCTCACTTGACCATAGATGTACCTTATAGGAGACCAATTCGGCGTGGTAAACTTTCCATTTATCCTTCCGATCAACTGTTCGAGATTCTCCTTCAGCTCTTGGTACTCCTTAACATCAGTCCTCGACGGCACGGCCACCTGGAGCATAGAAACTTGTCCTCTGTGTTCCGGATGTTTTTCGAGCAACATCTCGAAAGCGAGCAGTCTGTGCACCAAGCCTTTGGTGTAGTCAAGCCTGTCAACACCCAGTATTATCTTCTGTTCGCCAGAGAACACCTTGGGAGCTTTCTCTGCAAGCTCCACGAACCTCTCGAAGGGTATGCCGATAGGTAGAGGTCGTACTCTGACAGATCTACCACCCTGTTCTACCAGAAGGTTTTTTCGGTCTACACGACAACCTAGGTATCTTTGACAGCAGTCAACGAAGTTCAGGCAGTAGTCTGTGATGTGGAAACCGACCATGTCGCAATTGAGCATGCCTTGAAGAATTTCGTCACCCCATGGTAGCAGTCTGAAAATGTCCCATGGAGGGAAGGGAATGTGGAGGAAGAATCCTAGTTTGCATGGGATCTCCTCTTCTTCAGCTGCCTGAAATATTAGAAGGTATACTCCCTCTTCTTTGAGAAATGTTATCAAGCATGAGGATTGTTTGATGAATTACCTGTCGAATCCAATTGGCTGCCAACATCAACTGATAATCATGAACCCATATCAAAGGTACCTCATGCTGTGGCGTACCTTTTCCTCTTTTCAGGGATTTCAAGGCTTTGATCGTGCAGTTGGCAAAAAGTTTGTTAACCGCGACGTAGTCCTTCCATTCTTCAGATTTGAAAGTGGCTCGATCTGGCATAGAGTGGAACAATGGCCAGAATGTTCCGTTACATGCTCCGTTGTAGTATGAGTCGAACGTGGCTGGGTCAACATGTACAGCTACCACCTTGAAAAAAAATATATAAAAACATAAGAATAATCAAAATGGTAATTACTGAAACAATAAGCAGACGAAGATGTTAATGAACTGAAGTCAATCTTAATATTCCTCAAAAACTACTCCCTTACAATCACAGAAAGTATTTGACCAAAAACTGTGGCATGACGAATACCAACATTAAGAATTACTAATATTGAATGGACTAATGACCCAAAGTTCAAAAAAACTACCACAGATTTCGCGTTTCTTTCGGGAGCAGGGCAGAGACTTGAACAGCTCTGGACCAAACACTGGCCCATGGGGTACACCGTTGAGAAATATCAAGGAAAATGAATTAACGCAGTTTTCGTTGTCCTTGCGAATTTTGATTTTTCATGGTAAAACCTGTACATAGTAAAACTCTTGTGGTTATAGAAATACTAGCTTTTACCGCGACTTCGTCCGCCTACCGACCCTCGATGTTAGAAAAGTGATTAAATACTGACTTGAAGTCTTAGTAACATTCAGTTACAAAAAACATCAAAATCATTTCAGTAGCTATGGCGTCATGCGCTTCTTGACACGATCCCGCTAGATTTCCGCGGGAATGAGGTACTTTCCCGCCTTTAAAAGTAGCCTGTGTCCGTGCCTAGGATCCTATCTTTGTATCAATCAAGTCTCATAATAATCCGTTCAGACGTTAAGGCGTGAATGAGGTAAACTTTTAAAACAAACGATTAAAAATCACCAACTTAATTAGTTTTCTGCCTACTGCCTACGCCTTAAGTACGATAGCATGAATATTAATAGCCCATATACTTTCCTAGGTTACTATCTATCACCTAATTAAATTTCATCAAAATCCGTTCAGCCGTTCAGGCATGATAGAGCAAAACTCCCAGCAAAAATCATAAAAAAATCACTAACTCAATTCAGTTTTCTGCCTACTTCCTACCCCCTAAGTACGATGACGTGATCATTTTGATCTTATATCCGTTTTTAGGTAACCATCTATTACCTTACTAAATTTAATCAAAATCTTTTCAGCCGTTTAGACGTGAAAGAGCAAAAGTCCCAACAAAAACGACTAAAAATCACTAACTCAATTTAGTTATCTGCCTACTGCCTACCCCCTAAGAACGATGGTGTGATTATTTATAGCCTATGACCATTTCTAGGTTATTATCTATCACCATACCAAATTTCATCAAAATCCGTTCAGCCGTTTAGGCGTGAAAAAGTAACAGAAAGACAGACAGACAAAGTTACTTTCGCATTTATAATATTAGTATGGAAGTATGGATGTGGAGTTTTCCCAAATTACTGTACTCACAGCAGTTCCTGAGTTTCTAGGTTCCTCAAGCAAAAATAAATGTTGTACATCTTGTCTGAGACAGCGAACTAAGCGTCCGTTTTTCCAGCATTGATTCACAATTTCTGTTTTGGGTAAAATTGCTATCACATCTGGGGAAAAATCGACAACAGCACTGATCATATTTTCGCAAAGTTCCGCATTCGAAACATTTTTGAGATAAAGGAATAATACTACTGGGCGTTTCGTTTCGGCGTTACACATCTTGAATACGCAGATTAGAAATACTATTGTTTCTGGAATCAATGATATGCCACTAATAGCATGTTTCGAATGAATCAACGAAATATTTATTTTCTCTTGTTAAATATGTACAAATGCATACTAATCAGAGTTAGATATGATGGGTGAAAGAATAACGTTATATCAGCTTTATTCATTACGAAATAATTCGATCAATATTTTATCTTAGGCGATTCACTAAAGACATTAACAAATCGCAAAGGAATTTTATTGTTTGAGGTACTTATTGATACAGATGACATATCTAAAATAGGTTGGTGACCTCTGACATCAATATTGAGTAATGCCATGTGGTTTTTCTCGAGATAGATAGTCCCAATGGCATCACGAATGTTGACCTTCAAATACTCAATTGTCACTGGTTTATCGGCATAATAATTGTCTTTAACGACACCTCACAAAAAATAGTCGAACGGTGTCAAGTCGCAGCTTTTTGGCGGCCAATCGTTGGCAACATTTCACCCAATTAAACGTTTGACTTGATAAAACAATTGTGGCATGAGATATGTGGCAAGTTATACCATCCTGTTGAAACCGAACATTTTTCACATCAATACCATCAAGAGCATGTATAAAAAAATCAGTAATCATGTTGCAATAGATGTCTCCATTTCCAAGAAATATGGGCCAATGATGCCTTCGGTCCACAAAACGTACCAAACACCTGTTGGCGCATCAACAATGAAACCATTTTTCGAATTGCAGCAATACTCTTGAATATACCGGTCAATTCCAACGTTGCTCAAGCCTATAGTCCGTTCACGAAAGGTTGAGCGCATAGTAGGCGTTTCTTTATTTATCTGAAGTTGGCAGTATTTACTGTCATAAAGTAAAATAAAGTCAACGTTGCCGAATGTACCCGGGCTTGCGAGTTATCAGAGAACTCTATGCAATATTGACAACATTGCGTATCAATCTGACAAGAAAATAATTAACATAACCTAAAATTTAAAATACACAGTGGAATATGCCAAATTTCCATGGCCAACCGACGGCTCAACCTTTCGTGAGCGGAGTATAGGTCTATTTCATTACGTCAAACGGAGATAATATACTAAATTTTGAGACAGAATAGAATGACATTATGATTGTCAGATTCTGAATAACTGGTAGATCAAATTGAAATCTATACATGACTAACCCTTCACATATATTTAAGAATCATGCGATCTACCCTTTTTCGAATTGTAATTCAGAAAACGTGAAATGTAATTCAAAAAAACAAATTGAACTACAGAAGATGAAAATTGTAATTCAGGAAAGTGAATTGAAATTCAGAATAGGGAATTTGAATTTCAGACTAACAACTTTATATTCAGAAACGGTAATTTAAATTCGAGAAAATTAATAGGTATTTAAGGAATAGGAAAGTGTAATACAGAAAAAAAATGTAATTCAGAAATAGGATTAATAGATTTGTTCCCTGCTTACTACCTTTAAAGTACATTTTCTGAAACTGAATTGATAGGTTCTGAATTACAACTTTGTTTTTCTGAATTACAACTCCCTAATCTGAATTACAATTTCGTTTTTCTAAGATTAAATTATCTAATCTGAATTTTAATTTCTGTTTTCTGAATTACATATACCTATTTTGAAATTTGAAAGTCCCTTTTCTGAAATTGAACATTGATTTTCTGAATTACAACTGTAGAAGGTGTAGTTGTCTCTAGGAAACATATAAAATAGTTCGTTTCTTCAGATGAAAAGTTTTTAGAAGAAAATTCCTTGAAAATGTCTCAATTAATGGTGATACATCAATTCTGTCATGAAGAATTTTACTACAAGTTGATAGCCTGATTAATCTTTGATGAAAACGACACAGGTGGGCCATTCTAACAGATCAAATATTTATTACTTCGTGTAATGGATAACAGATGGGATCTTCAATAATTACCTTGTCGGACTTGAGTCCAGCTGTGGGTGTTATATCCCCGGGTTCAGATTCTGGAATGGGTTCATTCGGGTCTTCCAAATGTATGCCTGGCCATCCCACCCATAATCCATTACCGTTTATTACCACTGGAGCTACCGCTGTTACCAAACCTCCGGCACTGGAAAAATGAAGAAAACACTAAGTACGAAACGTCATGAATTGTTTATGATGAAATCTTAATGTGACAAATGTACATGAGAAGTAAAAGTGTTCGGTGTGATAAAAAAAAACTGTGAAACTCTATCATGAAGAAAAGAGATAATCAACAGGTTGAAATGTATACCTACATATCTTTTAATTCTTCATTCAATTTATGACAGAAAATCTCTTTTGTTTCTGTTCGTAGAATGCACCATTTTTATGTACAAAAATTGAAAATTTTAAGGTATTGTCGCAAGTCGCAACTACATAATTTGTTGAAGTTACGACAAATATAGTCCGTTCACGAAAGTTTTAGTCGTCGGTTGGCCATGACAATTTGGCATATTCCACTGTGTATATTAAAATTTTAGGTTAGGTTCTTTATTTTCTTGTCAGATTGATACACAATGTTGTCAATATTGCATAGAGTTCTCTGATAACTCGAAAGCTCGTCGTACGAGGCCAGGTTGACATTATTTTACGGTATGACAGCAATGACTGCTAACTTCATATAAATAAACAAACGCCTAGTATGCGCTCAATCTTTCGTGAACGAACTATACGTTCTATTTTTTGCATGAAAACGGCGCCTCATACATAACTAGGTAAAAGAGACTTTTCCTCCTGAATGTTTGAAATATCTCAGTAGCATGTTATGCTTTTAGACAGTTCTTAAGTTAAACTTCAACCTGGGAAAAAGAAGCGTTTTCGGAAACCTCCTGAAGTTTGTGCACCTATTCAATAACACTCTGTATTCGAACAATTGGTTTGGAGAATAATTATTCGGGGAAAACCATAAATCAATCATGTATCAATTGATCGAGTTGCAAAGAGTTAAACTGAATGCTTTATTATATTGATTATTTTCGATAAAATATTTCAGATAACATTCATATTGTGACGTGGACAACTATGCAGAATGAAACATTATATTCGATGAATTATATCAGGTATTCTTCCTGTGAATTTGAAATAATATTAATATTATGTTACAGTGAAAAATATTTTAAACCTGATTATAATAACTTCGCAAATGTAATCGACAAAACATCATGAAGTGATATTTCGAAAAATTATGACCTCGATCGGTGTGATACGAATTTTGGCACTGAATTAAACTCAAACCAAAACACAACACGTGTTGATCTCTGAACTAACGAAAAATAAAGACGAATTAAATTTATGTCACACTGTAAACAACGTTATCGATATCCAAATGCATGGACTACTCGGATTTCATTCTTTTCCACCTCTAATATTAATTGCAATTACTTTAAAAAACATACAGATCATAACAAGAATCGTAGTTGCTAGAGCCGATTAAAGAATTTTTGGCAATGCAGAAGGAAACTGGGGCCTATTGCACCAAAATAATTTTCACTTTGCACTTTGCATTTTGACAAATTTGCAAAGTAAAAATTAATTATGTTGCACAACATTTCTCCCAAGATTTAAATTCTGCGAAGTGTTTTTCACTTTGCACTTGCGTTTCCATATTGCACTTTGCAATTATGTTCAACATTATTCATTAGAAAAGTGAAAAGTGCAAAGTGAAAAGTTGCAAAGTATTTGGTGCAAAAGACCCCTGGACTTTAGGTTTGTAACAGTACTGTTGCGTTTATTGAGGTACTGGCAAAAAAGATTAGTTATTTTTTAATGTTCCTGAACATTGTTGTCTGCCAATGACTCACTTCACAAGTTGTTGTGAAAAAAAAGCTTACCACTTTTCATAACTTATGTGAATCCCTGTATATACTAAAAAAGGAGTTATGCAAAATTCTTCTGAATGGTAATATTCCTGAGTAATCAAATCGCAATAGAAAAAAAAACAGTTATAATCTGCCAAAAGATTCAAGAGAAAATGAAAAATCAACTTTGTTGAGATTTTTTCTGTTTCCCTAACATTGTGGCGGCTTTTATAGATTTTTACCATCAATTGCCTGATCGAAGAGTGCATTTCAGTCCATATCTCATCTTACTGTTCATTTCCTTATGAAAATTTTAAGAATTCTATTTTTTTTCAAAAAAAGGAGTCATTTTTCGAAAAACCCTGTTCGCAGAAATACAGGGTCTAACTAAATAAGTGTAAAATATTTAAGGAGGTGATTCCTCATCGAAAAAAGATAGGATCTTTCATATGAAGAAACTTCATTGGAGCATCCTTTGTTAAGATACAGTCCCTCAAAGTGAGTACATACCTAACAATTTTTTCACAAGCACCAAAAAAGTTACAATAATGAAATTAACCAGACGTTTCCTACTAGCAAAAAGACACTTATCCAGTTATTTATTTGGTTTACCCCATGGTTGTAAGGGTGGGAAACGCAACCCCTAAAGTTTATTTCCAATGTAACTTCTTGTCTTATTATTTGTTTACCATTTAAAAATTCATTTCCGATAGCCTGTTTCATTCTAAACAAAAAACGTCTCCAGAGTTTTTTGCCCAAAATAAACCAGTTCGCAGTAAAAAATTATTTTACGAAAAACTACAGAGATAGATCGTCATAAATGCGAAACTAATCTATCTAGTAGGACACTTTCAGCGATAGTGACGATTTTTTTCTGCTAGTAGGAAACGTCAGGTTAATTTCAATATTGTAAATTTTTTGGTGCTTGTGAAAAAAATTGTTATACAAATTTTATGTACTCCTTTTGAGGGGCTGTATCTTAACAAGGGATAGGTACTCCAATGAAGTTTCTTTATATGAAAGATCCTATCTTTTTTTCGATGAGGGATCACCTTCTTAAATATTTTACACTCATTTAGTTACACCCTGTATATTTTCTTTTGATAATACGAATATATCTGTACCTTCACGGAAGTACCTTAATCAGTGACCCCAAATCAATTTAGAATCCCGTTTTTCAAAAATTCTGTTATTGAATAACGTTTTCTTGGAGTCAACAAAGATTATCCGCATATTTTTGTTTTCATTTTCGCTAAATAATCATCAGACATCTGCGTAATACGAATTGATAAGGAGAGGGTACCTCAAAATAAACAAACCATTAGTTTTGACCTGTACATCTCTATCATAGTGTTTTTAGAATTTGCGATAATGACTAAGCAAGATCGAAGAAATATAGTACCTACTTAGATTAGGAATTATCATATTTTCAATATAAAGGATTGTTGAAGTCAGATATATCAGAAAACATGACACAATGTGCCCCATTTCGAAATTAGTTCATTTTTTTTTGGATACGGTGAAAAGAAAAAGAAAAACCTTGAGCAGGTGCTTCTAAGGGCTAGTTCATTGAAGTTATGAAGCTATAACATCAAAATTTTTAGCAAGGATTGATACTAAATACAGTGAAACTTCCCTATAACGTAAGCGATAGATCCGCAAAAAAAAATCGTTATAAAGAAATTTCGCTATACTGAAACTTTGTTTCAATAGTCGACAATATCGCGGTCGACTTCACTGATAAATTTAAGTTTATCATTCAAACTTAAGCACTTCCTTTTAGACATTTTCGCACAACTTTCACACTAGCTTGAAGGTTAGATTGAAACCAAACAGCCAGGGGTGTATTTAAAACTGTTTCAGAAGGATCTCTGCCAGCCGTAATGATTTAGTTTAAGGCCAGGATTTATTACGTACGTCCGGAAAAAAATTCAGAAAAAAACCCTCATACCTTCTTACCAATACCCATTCAAAGAGTGATGTTCTTTGAATATTTCGTTTAGGAGAATTTACTTAGCTTTAGAGGGTGTTTTTAACATGGAATTTGGATTCAAGGTGAAATGTCTTGTACGAAATTCGTTATATAGAGAAATAAGTTATACAGACGTTCGTTATAGGAATGTTCCACTCTATATAAATGCAAAGTATCAGCACGATCGGTGTATATACTGGAAATTATTCAAAATATGAAATTTATGAAAAATCGATAACTGAAAATATCGCAATCTTAGGTATGGTTCTGATTTCATAGTCCTTTTAAAAATTCGCTTGATCATTCACTTCGCAAATTTACAGACTCAAAGCAGATTTCTTTCAAATCGAAAGCTTTTTCATGAGAAAATTTTTTGATATTGCGATAAATTTTTCTGTGGCTCTCCCAAGTACTGCTTTGCATAGATATCGAACATTTTACTACGAAAGTTCAGTTCAATCGAGTTCAGGAATGCTGAATCATTCCAAAAAATTAATAATTTGAAAAAAATTAAATTCTATGGTTCTGATTTTCAAAATAAATTCCACTCTAATCGAATTTTTTTTGTGGAAATAAAAGAACTTTTTTATAAAATTCCGATTGCATTTTTCATGGTTCTGTGGCTGCAAAATTCAATTTCAATCGGTTTTGTTCTGTCTGAGATATTGAGAAACCACAACTTTGAATGGCCATAGTTAATAGATCATCTGTCATTTCTTTTCAGCAAGAAAGCCTTGACAAACTCTGTCAGGATTGAAAATCACTCCAATTTATAAAAATGAATATGATAACAAACGAGTAAATGAAAAATGGTACTTCATTTCTAGAGAATTAATGAAATTGAAACACAATCCGAAAAAATTCGCACTAAAGTAACAGAAAGAAAGTAAACTCTATCTTGTGTGCTTCCTCCCACTCTATTTTGAGTCCAGGAATAGCAAACAATGACTCACCTAGCTTTCCTGGTCAACCTCCCATCCTCCAATCTCTTAAGTACGAAGGGCAGTCTGTTAGACACCACTATCATACTTCCAGAAGAAGTGATGACATCTGCAACAGTCATTTTCAGCTTTAAAATACCCCGTTCCAGAGAGCACAAACAACTGGACCGAAGATAAACCAGTATGACATAAATTTCAAGATTCAAGACAAAGTCCAAACGCGATTTCGCGAATTTTTGAATCCGAAAAGATCCGAAAGAGATTAGGCGAACTTTTAAGCACAAATGTGAAATTTAGACTGATAAATCAAACTTAAATTAACGATGCGAAGAGTGTGTGGTTCCACCACGGGGATCAAAGGGTTATCTTCAATTCGTCGTCTTGTATTGCGAGAAACAAACTCGAATTTTTGTCACAAGGATATCTTCTCGAATGTAGAATAATGTCCTTATAATGACTTTCGATCACCGCAAACAAAAACGGGATTCGTTAGTTTCGTCATGTTAGAGATAGAGATAAACCTATCGCTGTCCATATGACACATATGTTCTTTGGAGATGAAAAGTGGGTCAAGAGTTAGATTTGTGTTTGTTGTTTGGAAAAAGGGGGATTTTTTTGGTTTGGCCAATGAAGAAGGGATTATTTTTAATTATGTTGTAAAGGGTTTTTCAATAACTTTCGTATTTCACCAGGGTAATCTTTGCACTTTAGTCGTCAACAAAACGGATGCTTTCAAGGCTGCTTTAAGGCCAATTTCTGCAGGAGAAATTGCTTCAGGTTGGAGATACAATGCGAAAGTTGAGATGATTTTGTAAGTCCAAATGGAAGTACGTTTTAGAAGCTTCTTACTGGTTGTATTGGATTGTTCGAATTTTTGTGAAGTGTATCAACAACTGGTGAAAGCCTACGATTATGTTATTTCGTAGCTATTAGCTAAATGTAAAGTGTTTTCCAATAAGAGATGTTATTTTGGATAGCCCGCTAATTAGATAGATGTCACTTTGAAGCTGTCATTTTTTAACATTTGACAAGTAGAAACTATGCCATTAATAAAAATGAAACGATACACGCTTCAAGAACTGAAATTATTAAAATTTTCTATAAAAATGGTGAAAATTTGGCTGAGACGGTTCGTAGAACTCGAACATTTTTGAGTCGTCGTGAATCACTTTGTCGGACCGCAATAAAGAAATTGGTGGAAAAATTCGAGCTCAGTTCAGTTAACACAAGAACCGGCCGAAAATCAACAACATCGTGTCTTTGCTGATTGGGTTATCTCTCGAAGAGGTGATCACAATTGGCCACCGAGATCTTGTGATTTAACACCTTGCGACTTCTTCCTTTGGGGCCACGTGAAAGAGAAGGTCTACGCCAATAGCCCAGCGTCGATTCAAGACCTCAAAGATGGAATTCGTGAGGCTATCGAGGACATAGGGCAGCCACTTTGCGATTTGGTTATGGAAAATTTCATTAAAAGGATATGGTCCTGTAAGAGTGGTCGTGGTGGTCATTTGCCTGAAGTTATTTTCCACTATTAACGGCATAGCTCCTTCTTTATAATGAAATAAACATCCGATCATTTATATTGAAAAATGGCATTTTTCTTTGAATATCAAAATAACACCTTTTATTGGAAACCCTTTAGATTGTTTTAGAACCTCCAGTGTTTTTGCAACTTTGTCGATGTTAATTCTGAAGAAATCAAGCCTGACTTTTTCAGACATATGTCTTTTGGGTACAACCACCATTCTTTAATCTGAATGAAGTAAGATCTTTTATGGACCAACATCTCCACGATAGAGGCGGCATCATGAAGTTAGCTTTGACATTGCATCAAATTGTACAAAAAATACAATGCAAATTTGAACTTCAAAATGCCTTTGACTTGTGAAAAGTGACGACTAAGATTATTCAATCATTTTGGTTCAAACTGATTCGAATAAAATTTGGTAAAACGTTTTTTCAACGTTTTCTCGCATGAAGATGTGAAGTATTTAACTTGTGGACAATATAGATTTGAACCTTTTCTGATGTAATCAGGAGTTCGTTGGGGTTCCCATGATTTCCGGGACGCAGGAGCTTGACTAGGACCAGGTTCAGGAATTTCTGGAATAGGATCCAAACGATTTACGATGGGTTTATGATTTTCGGAATTAGGATGGTCGTCTGTGTTTAATGAACATTTGTGTTTACATTTGTCTTCGCATTTGGGTTTCAGCGTGATAACTTTTCTTTTTTACACTTTCACCTAAAAATTTATTGGTCTGTTAAAAAACTTCATCGTAGGGTTGTCTCGTTCAATATTTTTTAATGATTTGGTAAGTCATTGTTTACAATTCATTCACAAGAAGAAAATCATTTGGAAGGCACTGGAATGATACTTTTGAACTACACTGCGCAAAAAAATTAACGCACATTCTGAAAATCTCAATTTTAATGAAAGTTAACTCTACATTGACTTTATAACTTATTTTTTATGTTCTCTAGGGAAGGTTTTGAACGAAACAAGACACATTAAATGGAAGAAAAATTCAGGATTTCACCGAATCTTATGTGAAAGAAGAGAAATAAACAAATTTCAAAATACTAGAATGCTGATAAGTGATTTAATACTTGGCATTTCCACCCCTTGCATAATTTAGACTCATCTGTGAAGAGAACTCTTTCCCAATCAGCCTCTTCCCAATGGATATGCTCTCTCGCAAAAACCCAAACACGCCCTTCGATGGGCTGGGGTAAGAGCTGGGCTTCTTGAAGGCCTTAAAGCATATTCTCTGAGGCGATTTCTTATTGTCTGAGTGCTAATTTGCACCCCATGAGTTTGCTCAAGCTAATTTTGAAGGAGGCGAGCGGTTGCAAACCGTTGTCTCAACGAAGAAACTCTCAAGTAACGTTCTTGAATGGCAGTTGTTACCCGTGGTCTACCCTGTCCTGGTCTTCGGACATTCATACCTGTCTCCCTGAATCGCTGCAACATTCTGGACACACTTGTATGGGAAACTCCAAACCTTTCTGCAATTCTTGTGTATGTCCACCCTTCTTCTCGCAAAACTACCGCTTGGGCACTTTCCTCTTAGGTCAAAATGGAGTGTAAAAATCAAACGAAAGAAAAACTATTGATCACTAGAATTGATCGAGAATACATACATTCAAAATATGATAATCTCATCTTTTTGTATTCCTGCTGGGAAAAAACATCTATATTGAAGAAAAACATTGCAAGTGGATAACATATGCATGCATAATTCTGATAAAAATAATTATCATCGAGAACACCTTCAGTTGTAGAATAAATTTGAAATTTCCATAATGTGTGTTAATTTTTTTGCTCAGTGTATTATATCTGAAACTGCGTTAGGTTGGACCCACCAAAATATCGACAATATCGAATACTTGTTATTGAAAGTAGTACTTAATATCCAATATTCCAAAGCCCTATTGAGAGTCATCGTTCTCACGGCCAGGCAGCCACTTTTGACCTCGAATACTTTATTATTAGAGAATCGAAAAGTGTCGTTTGCGACTACACCGGCTCAATATTCCAAAATTACAGACGTTTGGGCAAAACCGCACCATGAAACGTAAAAAGTATAACAGATAGACATACCTGGAAGAAAAACCACTTGAAGATATCTCACAGGAGACATACTAAACTCACATTTCACGAGAACTAAAATAATGCAAATATTTCACCTTATTATCGCGATGATATGGAAAAACTACACTGTTCGAAAAACTCCGTAGTCTTATGCTTATACCTAATATTTCTGTTTGTTTTAGATAATATCTAATTCTCACCTAGTGAACAATATTAACGAATAATAACAAAAACTATCCAACTATTTTTGGAGATATCCTTGAGATGCTGGGTACCCAACAATTGCACAGTGATACAATTATGATAGTATAATGATATTAATCAGATTCAAATAAATATTGGTTTAACTAAAGGAAATAGTCATAACAACAAAGTGCATAAAAAGAGTTTTTGCAACTTATGAATTTAAATTCAAATTATTGTGAAAATACGTAATTTTCAAGATAGAATCTGTAAAAGAACAGGACGAAGTGAAGTAGGGAAGTTTTTTTTCATCTTGAAAAAAAGTTCAACCAAATAAAGAGAAATCATACCTTCAATTGTTTTCCAGGAATGTACCCAATCCCCCAAGAATTTCAGATGAATAGGATCAAATAGTGACATTTCTGATAATCACTTCACTTGATCATAACTCACATAAAAACTGAATATTAATTTCAGAATATAGCTCAACATACACTCCTCGCATAAATAAATGAAAAATTTCTGCATGAATTTTATGATTTGAACCCCTTATTTGAATTTCAACTCGAAATACTCTTGTAGAAAATATCGATACATGTAGACTGAGTAGAAAAATATCGTAAAAATTTATTAGTATCGATTGAGAGCCTGCCAAATCACGCCATCAAATTTTATGGATCATAACAATCAAGATAATTAATTGACTAAAAGTTGATAACTTTCCAAGATATAAAATGGCATAATTAATATCGAAAATGTGTAAATTTTTTTATCAGGCTATCGCAGGATTTTTTTTTGTAGGATGAGTGCGTCCAATTCTTTGGAAATTATTCTAACTGATATTACCTATACAAAATGCGCCATAGAGTTAGATATAGGTATTTTCAATACAACATATCACAGACCTCATTCTTTTAAATTTTCTGGAATACCTAAGCACCAGTTGAAAGGAAGAACATAAAATGAACAGCTAATGAAGAGGTTTATCGAAAACTTGAGAATAATATCAAACGATTACAGCCTGAATAAGGCTGGAACCCCATCAGAAAGTGGGTAGTTTTGTTGCACAAATGTATGCATGAATTTATATTTCTATGAACCTGAAGTTTGTGTTCTATGGAGTGAATGTTTCATTTAGTTTTATGGGTTATATAATTCCATAAAAAACACCGTGTAACTATGCGAATATTAGATATCGATTGAAATATGATCTGGGAGGATTCTGCATTTCTAAAAAACTCTGAAACAGAAATAATGAAAAAAATTTTTTATCAAGATGAGATGATCCTGCGAAAATCTTTGCACTAATTTGTCAGGAGCAAATTCTAATTCTAATTGACATACCAATTAGACTGCAAACGAAAAACCATACAATTCCGAAGATTTTACGAGTTTGTCTGAAGAAGGTGTCTGATGCAGACACCGAAACGTTACATTATCCTTTTCATTTATTTTCCTTTTTAGTTTTACTGTTAGGCAACCATTTTTCCAAAACCAATTTGCTCCTGACAAATTAGTGCAAAGATTTTCGCAGGACCATTTCATCTTAATTACAAAAAATTCAATTATTTCTGTTGCAGAGACTGGGAGTGAAAACCTAAAAAGTTTTTTAGATGAGCGAATATTCACTGTCTAGAACACAAACTACAGGTTCGTACCAACAAATGTGAATCCATGCATACATTTGTGCTACAAAACAACTCACTTTTCCTATATTCAACTTTCTGAGCTTCTTGTGGGGGGATTTGAAAGAAGATGCAAAAGATGAGGTGAATATGTTTCAACTACATCAATTCTTTCAATTTTTGCCGTATCAGCCAAGAAACCAACTACTAACCTTGAATTCTCCAAAATTTAGTGGTACAATAGGAAGTTTCCTTCATTGTTCCAGTACTTATATTCACAAAGAAACCATAAACTAATACTCAAAATGAAACAAGCTCATACGTGCACTGAAGAAGTGCAGTTAGCTACTTATCAGCGTAAGTTGCATAAAACTAATGGACATCTAATAGATTAATGATGACAATAAAAAGACTGCCTTCCTTGCCAAAATTGGACGAACTTAAAATAAACTAGGATGAGTGGTGATTCTTTCGGAACGACAAATTTCCTGAGAATTCACTTCCGATCATTGGATCATTCAATGCTTACATGACCTGTACAATTGCAATTCCTGCTCTTGACCTTGCATCAGAGCGACATTGACACTGTTTCATTGGAGTGAACAGCTGATCTTTGAATGCTCTTTACTATACGAGATGATGAATCCAAATAGTATTGGCAGACGATACAAAAAAAGTCTTATATTTCTATGCTAGTTCACTCCATAAACTCTCACTGACAGTGGATTCAATTAACCAAATCATCACTATCACTACATAGTATAAAACAAAGTCGCTTTCTCTGTCCCTATGTCCCTTTGTATGCTTAAATCTTTGAAACTACGCAACGGATTTTGATGCGTTTTCAAGAGGAAGGTTTATATGTATAATAACATCCATTAAATAGTGGAGAAAAATTGTTATTTTTGAGGTTTCTAATGTGATGTCGTAAATAATCTCATTTTTCCGCTTTCATTGCAAACGCAGGCTCAACCCTACAAGTTTCATTAAAATAATGTACTAAGTATTGTACACATTGAAAAGGTGTACAGAAAAGTCCGTGATGGTATATGTCTATTTCTTATGGATAACCCACAATAACTTTTTTTTGTCATTTACTTTTTACGACAAATAATGGCTAATTTTCGAAGGGATTTCAACCAATACAGCATTAATCCTTAACCAATTAAATACCTTGAATACATTGTTCATTCAATATAGATCTATATGGTCCTTTACACCGTATGATTTAAGTTAATATTTTCGAAGATATTACAGTTTTAAAATTGCGGGACGTATCGTGCGAAGCCGGGGCGGGTCGCTAATAAATAATATAATACCATGCCATCTACACGAATTATTTCACAGATATAAAAGAGTATTCTTTTGTGGATTTATTTGAGTAACAAAAAAAAACGAATTGGAATGAGAGGTCACTACTTATGAACTGAACTTTTCTGTTCAAACCTCAAACATTGCTTTCAAATTTAACAAAAAAGTATAAAAAACTTCCTAATGTATAAGGGCGAAAACTGTTTGTTGCCATCATAATAGAAAAAACTATTTCCAATTGTCTTATCGTGAAAAAATTCAAGAAAAAGAAATCATCTCAAAATCTCAAATGAATTCATATTGTGACATTCAATACAAAAAAATCATATCAAACTTTTCCATGAGAATAGTAACAGGAATAATAAAATCAACACCAACACCATGGTTACCAGTTCTTTCAAACATTGCTCTTCCATATATCCGCAGGAATCCGCCTAACTTTAAAAATTTGGAATAAATTTAATTCTTCTACAAATTCATATCAAATACTTTCCTATATTCCAGATAATAAGATTTCTCGATTAAAATCACGTAAACCATTTTGGTCCAATTATTTTCTGACCTCGAATGAAAGCGATAAAGCAATTTGGCAATCCGAGTGGAACACATGTAATATTCAAAACAAAGATTTAATAACTGATCCCTCCAATAAAGTTCCTGGATTTGATCTTCCAAGGAAAATTTGGACTGTTCTTAATCGTATTAGAACAGGGCATGGCCGTTGTAATATCATGCTTTTTAAATGGAATTACGTGGAGAGTCCTAGGTCGAATGCGGAGAACCAGAGGAGACAAAAGAACATCTGATATATAATTTTTCCATATTTAAATTTTGGGATGGCTTAAGGGCAATACATGAAGTTACCGAGTCGTTTTTGAATTGCGTTGTTAATTTGAAATCAATTCAATAGAGTTTCCATCATTTTATTTTTCTGTTCCTTTTTTCTGCTTCGATTTTTTCGTTTCAGATTCAGAACTCCAAAGGCATCTTGGAGAGAGTTTTCGGTTGAACTCAATAAAGAAGAAATCCTTCAATATTCAAATAGTTTTCAAGTTTTATTTTAGTTGGAACGGCAAGGCAAAGTGTTTTCTACTGAGGTTTTTCCCTCAGCTCTGGTATCATACGAAAAAATAGTATAGTACCTCGTTTTGCACTAACCTCAGTTAGGAATTTTTGTTTTTGTTTTATGTATTGTATTATGTTAGCTCTTGATTTCGAAAGAATATACATATCATTTTCAAACCAAATTCTAACTAACAAATATAAGAATTTGTTGCGTTATTCATTGACCCTCTCAAATAATTAAACTGAATTTGATGGTTCGAAACCTCACTACGTAACCCCTGTATACAAACAATCAATTCGGATAACCTCCAATGCCACAAATTCTTCCGATAATCAAGAAAACCACGGAAATTCTTTCGAATCGATTAATAATATCAACAAATTATTTATTTGTGATTGTAAAACCAAATATTTACCTACTGCATAATGTGCTCTTTGTATGTTCTCGAGCATAGAAGCTCACACGTGATAAGCATTCGTTCAGCAGGTGAACGGAAAATATCAACATTCGTTATAGCGATTTCGATATAGTCGAGCCTTTGGACCTTTCTCGATCATCCGGTATGCCTATGATCGCCGTGCGTCATTCGAAAGTTTGATAGGGTAATCACCAAGTTTTTTTCGCTCGTGGTGATAATTTGGGACATGTTTTGGTTAATAATTTCTTGGCAGGGATCGAAGATAACTTTGGAACATCGTTTAACTTTATGAAAGGTGGGAGTATAGAACTTTCGCGCACTTTTTATCAGTTCGGCTAAGAAGGGGTCGCCCATCCAAGTATAAACCGCACTGAACGCTGCTTGGCTTGTAAAATGTTTTTGATTTCATTTCTACTGGCGTCAATTTACCCAACAAAACTTCTTGTTTATCTTTCATGAATCATCCCCAAAATTATATGATTAATTTTTGATTTCATTATGCGTCATTTCCATTTTATCTTTTCATTTATTTGATATCTTTTGAATTCATATAGAAGTCATTAGTTTTACGGAAACTTTATGAAACAAGTAAATGATATCCGAGTTTTTTCCACCTAGTTTTTCGGAGATTTTTCAGATGAAAATGAACTAATTTATAGTGAATTCAGTCTAGACCCCTTCTCAACTGTTTTTTTTATTTCCTTTATAGATTGAAACTAATGGAACTAAGCGTATATTTGTATTTGTGTATGTACCTATACAGGGTGTCCAAAAAATGTGGAAAATCTCTCGGATTCAGATAGAACAAAAAAATAAGATGACAAGTTCTAAAAATATTTTTCCTAGCAGCCCTACCTACGAAGATACGACCTCGTAAATGACGCCACTGGAAATTCATTTTAGTGGAATAAATTGCTATTACTTACTTCTTTCATTATTTTTTTTTGAATACGGTTCATTTCATCGACACCGAACACGAACTTTTTCTTCAGCTCAATGTTCATGGTATCCAAGTTTGTTTTTTCTTAGCACCTTATCATACAAGGTGTTAAAAATGTAAGCATTAAAATGTACAACCCAGTCCACCCCTGGTAAACTGAACAAGCTAATTGAAATTTGAGTGCTATTAATGTTATCAAATTTTCATCAAATTATATCGAGTAGTTTGAAACTTATTCCACTAAAATTGATTTCCAGTGGCGTCATTTAGGAGGTCGTGTCTTCGTAGGGAGGGCCGCTGGGAAAAAAACTATGGGAACTTATTATTTTCGTTTCTTATGTTCTCTCTGAATCCGAGAGATTTCCTACATTTTCTGGGACACCCTGTATATCGACATGGTTTTTGAAAAACTGTTATGCTAATCATAAATCGGTCGGTAATTAAATAATTTTATTAAAAATTTAAATACGCAATATCAGGCATTTTTGGAGATTCCCAACAAAAAACATTTCAGAAATGGTGGAGCCTCAGAAAATCAAAGAGATTATTTGTTATGTGTTTTGCTGTCAGGTTTTCGAGAAAAAAATTGATTATGGAAATAAGCTAGCTAATTCAAAGATCAAAATGAGCGGTTGAGTGTGACGTATGAGTTGGCATTCATTTCATTGGTTGTAAATCAAATCACAGTCACAAAGATGCGAATTTGTTACTATCTTGTGAATTCTCATCTTCTTCAATAAAGCTAGCACGTACGTCATCATAGAGCAAAGTTCGAATGATTAAAGAATTCGCATTTTCGTTATTCAATTGTAAATTTAAGTTAGAATGTTTTTATTAGTGAGTCCAACCTAGTCATTTCAGACTATTCTCGATTCAAAATATCAAAAATACTGAGAATTGCTAAATTATTTGAGCAACCAGAATACCAAAAAACAAACGCATAGTGACATATTCGATGCACTCACCTGAAATAAAGATTCTCTTGAGAGAATCAGTCTTTGAAAATGATTTTTAAGCATTTGTACTACTGAAAATTTGTTCCATGGAAAGATTTCAGCTATGCCCAATTTGACATTGATTGACAATTAAAAATATAATTTGAAGACTAGTGATAAGACGTATTCATAGAACGTAAATATTATGATGGAAAAAAGTATGGAATCCCGAAGTTGTTATTTTGCGATAACAATAACGGTGTTTTGGAATTTTCGAATTCTTTTGTGCTGAAATTTTGTATTTATTATAATGTATTTAAAAAAACACTGATCGACTAATGTAAATAGAATTGTGGTTTTAAGATATGGATATTGATTTTTCATGATTTCATACAGATTTATTTCTATGTCCAAAATTGAAAACTACAAATTTGAATTCTCCATTTCAAATTAGTGCGCAGTATAATAATTTTTATTTTGTTATCAAACTGGTGTGCGGTCGGTCATGTGATCCTAATATATTTTGATCACATCAAAATATAGATAATCTTGATTCAATTCTGATTTCGTTGAGAATACATTCGAAACATCTCTGGAAATTTCTCGAAGAAAATCGATCCAAGAGAGGTCAAAATAAATAATTCCAATTTACACCAATGAACAATTCAAATACTCACTGTTGAAAGTTCTGGAGTTGTATGGAAGCTTTCTCTGTTTGCTCCAACCCATTTTGTCTTCAAAATTGGTATCTCGAATAGATTTGTTTGTTTGTGCGGATAATTTGAACTTAACCTATAGGTAATGAAGTTATCTAGGTCGGGACAGAATTTTCCATTCGTTGCACATGCGTTCTATGAGATAGAAAAACCTTGAAGTCAGGTTTCTTTTTCGACACTGACATCTAGACGTAACTGCTGAAATCCAATACAAACTCCAAAGAAATCTTCCTCATTGATCAAGTAGTTCAACTGCAAGAACCTAGATGGCAGCACCAGTTTCATTTATTGATGATTCCCAGAGGAAATATTTATATAATCCGTTCACGAATGTTTGAGCCGTCGGTTGGCCATGACAATTTGGCATAGTCCACTGTGTATATTAAAATTTTAGGTTATGTTGTTTATTTTCTTGTCATATTGATACGTAATGTTGTCAATATTACATAGAGTTCTCTGATAACTCGCCAGCTCGTCAGACGAGGCCGGGTACATTCGGCAACGTCGACTTTATTTTACGTTATGACAGCAAGTACTGCCAATTTCAGATAAATAAACAAACGCCTACTATGCGCTCAAACTTTTGTGAACGGGCTATAGTCACTGTAGAATTGTACGAAGAATCTTTATACATATCATATTTTATATATTACCATGAAATTAGATTTCAACTGAAAAAATGTGGAATCGACTAATTATACTTTTGCAAAACTAAGAAAATTTTATTTCCTAGAAAGACTAGATGTGTTTGTATCCATTTTATTTGAATAATGCTCATTCTTCAAATATTTTATGAGTTTCTCTGCTTGCAAGAAACCTGAGGCGAGAGCTCCATCTGCGGCAGAAAATCTTTTCGGATGGGTAGCTTCTCCAGCGAAAAATATCCTTGGAACATCACTCTTATCCAACACAGGTTTGAGAAGATCTTCGTGTGGTGAATTTTTCAAATTTGCAACCCCTACAGGTTCGTATGAAAATGCACCTCTAAAGTGGGGGTCTGAGCACCATTTCGACCTGTAAAACTGAATATTATAGGAAAAGGCGAGCAAAATCAAGAAGCCACTTACTGCACCATTGATATTGGTTCCTTTATTTCGAGAGTTTTTCCGAAAAATTTCCTGACCACATACATGATTCCTTGCTTCAATTGATAGTCGTTCATTTTTTCTATTTCAGGCACTAGAGGTCCACCAATCCATGCAATAACAACTCTTGGATTATTTGGAGCAGGAGAAATACTGTAAACGTAGCTGAGCCAATGTCTACCATCCTAAAACATATTTTAAGTCCTTGAAGAACTCAGACTAATGACCAAAGGAAGCTATTTTGAAAAAATATTAATAATAATAATAAATACTACATCAGGAGCTCGCCATCTAACTGAAAGTGCTGCAATCCGAAACATATTATAAGTATCAGCCTGAACTGAAATAATACTGAAGAACCACCATTGCAGACTATACTGGGATCGCACAGTACTTACAGATTAAGCAGTTGCTAATAACAGGCCAAACATAATTCTAGTGAAGAAAAAAGAAGAGAAAAATATCGAAATATCGAGAGCTTGAACTTCAGATCAAAAGGCAGTGGGGAATGTCTAGTATCAAAACCATTCCCATTCTCATATCAACCACAGGAATTATTCCTAAGAGCCTCAAGTCCAACCTCAAGGAGCTAAAGTTAGATGAGAAACCTTTTGAAAGTAATGCGAAAAGCAGTACTTCTCGGTACTGCTAAAACGGCAAGGAAGTTTGTAGGTCACGATGGACACCAGGAACAACCATGGAAGAAAACATTGCAAAACCAACTACCACGACATCAAGCAAGAAATCCAGGACTAAGCAACGAAGGACGAACAACCTAGGACCCAGGAGAAGAAGAACACCGAACACCTCAGAGCTCAATTCCTCTGATACTTGCTATCCGGGATGAGTGAATCTCCCTTAGTAGGGAGTGTGATAGCCGATCACTAGGGGGTGTGAGAAATTACCCTTTTTTATGCTAATGGGCTCAAGTTGATAATATTTATTGACAAAACATAACAATCTAAATTGTCAACAAAGAAGAGGTGGCATATCATTAACACAGCGGACAATCTCGCATAAGTAAAACTTGTCTGCAAGATTATCTACACATTATAATTCAATCATCATAGAAATAAATTGTTCTCACGAACCTTCGATGGTCCAAAAGCCACATCTTTAAACAGTTTCTTCTCGTCTTCCTCACTCCATACAAAATAAGAATCTGGAGCATTTTTCCACCAATCTTCAGCAAACTCCAATCCAATTTTCATGATACCGCCTATACCTAAAGAATTTATTGCTTCAACTTTTACTTTATCCAGTCCTGGACGAAACATTTGTTTGTGATCGTGCTTCAGAACTCCCAGCGAAGCAGTGAAGATCAAATGATCAGCAGTGATCTTAGTACCATCATGACATTCAACTTCTATTACTTTAGCTCTACTGCTTATCGTTTTAACTGATTTTTTGAGGTGTATTCTGTCGTCTAGTTTTTTCGAGTTGTTTTTTCCGATTTTCTCTCTTAAAATATTGAAAATTGTGTTGTAGCCTTTGCCTGACCAAGAGACCAAAGGGTTGCCTGGATATACCTGAAAATTATGGAACCTGCTACGTAAGCTGTGCCAATCAAAAGCTCCTTCGATTGTGAGGAAAATCATTTCGATAGTTTTCAAGAACTCCTCGGTAACTTGCATGGTTTTGTTATCGTTTTTGTATTGTGGAAGTACCTGGGCTCTATACCTGAAACGAGAACGTTTTTTTAGATATATTTACAGATTCTCATGAAGAAATTATTGTGAATTTTCTTTTCTGGTACAAAATTTACAACTCTTCAGTTTTGTAATCGGACAATGGTTTGAAATTTATGGTCGCAATTTGGATGCAGAAAGGACAGACTTTTACACATTCCTACTGTACTCACCTCTTGAGGAATTCTTCAGACAGTGAGATATTGGGTGTACCTGGATTCTTCTCCATATCGAAGAAAATTCCGAAGAAATCCGTAAGTAAAGAATCATCAAGCTTCTCCCCATTGGAATAGAACAAATGCGGAAATTCTTCCTTTTGAGGAAGCAGCAAACGTTCTTTGGACAATTCATATACAATGTTTCCTTCCTCTCCATGAATATATTGAGCTCCAAGATCTATGAGAGCATCACCAAGATGGACACTGTTGATTCTTCCTCCAATTCTGTCTCCTGCCTCTAATATTCTGAAACTTGTGATGTTGTGTTCTAGAAGTCTGCATGCTGCACCGAAACCTGAGAAATATCACCAATGAAACATAACATGTTTAGATTTCAATGCTTGCAATTGATTCTGTTAGAGAAACATTAAATTTTTTGCTCCGTAAGGATGAGTGTTGAAAAATATATTAAACCGTTTCGACACCTTTGTATCATAAGATTTTTTAATCATGCAAAAAAATACACAACATGAATAAATATGACTCTCATCAAAATCTACATGGGGTGTCAAATATAAAATACAATACATATAAATATAAAATACAATACAAAAATACAGATAAGTACAAACAATTAGGACAAATAATTTGACAAACATTATTATTCTTCATTAAACTTACCTGAAATTCCAGCACCGACTATTACCACTTTTTCGTGTGGAATTTCCCTGGTTTCGACTCCCATTTGGCTGAAAAAGGTTCTCAATGATGTTTTTGAAGCAAAGATTAATACCTACATTCAACACCATAACATATATGAATCTGACGATAATCATTAACTGCTGTTCTTCGCGATGTCTGTAATTTTCTAATTTTGAGCAGAAAATGGTTTCCAACGATAAATTCTACTCCCTGATGACGAATTCGTGATCAAATTCAATTCTGTCCGAGGGACCGTCCGTTGTTCAAGAGACTTGAAATTTTCAGGGTGAGTTTGGTTCCAAAATGGATCGGTTAAGTTCGTTAACTAGCCAAATCGTAGAGTGTGTCACAGAATATGGTCATACAAAAGTTTTGTTCCTCAATTACTCAGCGAAAACAAGACTTATCGAAATGAAATGCTGCGGCCATATGCAAGATGCTCATAATAAGCATCATGCAAAATTTTGTGGCCATAGTGTAAACAGAACCATGAAAAATTCAATTGGAATATTAAAAAGGAGAAACTTTATATTTCCATTGAAAAATATCCTATTCAGAGAAAATTTATTTTATAAATAGAGATTGATACACTGAATCTTCATGCAGATTTTTGTGGCCATAGTGTTAACAGGTTCATAGAAAATTGAATTGGAATATTGAAAAGAAGAATTTTTATTTTTCCATAACTGGATATTCGATTCAAGTGGAATTCATTTTGTGAAACAAGACTGATTTATTGAATGCTAGCTTTTACCCGCGACTTCGTCCGCATAAGTTTTTTCGTTTTCTCCCTGCAACAATGTCCCACTATCGTGTTCCAGTCCTCAACTTCACATCAAAATTTATTCAAAAGCAACCTAAGCTACATAATGAATAGCTCCGAATGAATATGGTAAACTTTTGAAACAAACTATTAAAAATCACGGACTTAATTAGTTTTCTGTCTACTGCCTACGCCTTAAGTACGATAGCATGAATCTTAAAAGCCCATATCCTTTTCTAGGTTACTATCAATCACTTAACTAAATTTCATCAAAATCCGTTCAGCCGTTTAGGCATGATAGAGCAAAACTCCCAGCAAAAACCATAAAAAAATCACTAACTCAATTCAGTTTTCTGCCTACTTCCTACCACCTAAGTACGATGACGTGATCATTTTGATCTTATATCCGTTTCTAGGTAACCATCTACTACCTTACTAAATTTCATCAAAATCTGTTCAGCCGTTTAGACGTGAAAGAGCAAAAGTCCCAACAAAAATGACTGAAAATCACTAACTCAATTTAGTTATCTGCCTACTACCTACCCCCTAAGAACGATGGCGTGATTATTTATAGCCTATGACCATTTCTAGGTTATCATCTATCGCCATACCAAATTTCATCAAAATCCGTTCAGCCGTTTAGGCGTGAAATAGTGACAGACAGACAGAGTTACTTTCGCATTTATAATATTAGTTTGGATCGATGCAAAATTTCAAGAGGATCGCATCATCAGAACCATATAATTTAATTTTTTTAATTATTTATTTTTTAAATATTTAATGTTTTGAATGATTTCTATAATATAATTCCGATTGTTCTGATATTTTGCATTTATATATTTGGTATCAATCTCAAATACCATCTTAAATTTTGAGGTAATAGTCTTATTGAAAACTAAAGCTCAGCTCAGGGCTTTTCTTAAATTTTTATTACTCTGCAGGCTATTTTAATGGCATATGACATCCAGGTAGGACTTTGATCCAGATAACACCTCTACTGTTACTCTATATATCCCATTTTCACACTTCATTTCAAGATAGTAACAAGAACCAAGCAGATAAAGGACACAAAAGAAAACTTGTTGATTTTCCCAGCATGTATTAGTTGACGAAACTCCCTCTCTCCAGAACGATCCATCATTTAGCCCTTATTCTCTAGAACTTTTTTTAAAAATTCAAAGGCCCCTGAGTTCAAAGTAAAAGACGAGCACTCCGAGACGCTGGGCTTCTATTCATCCTCGGCGTCGATTATCCCCAGAGTTAGGGCTGGAGTGAAAATAATGATAACCCTCTCCCGGTTCGACGTCGGCATTAAAGAGCTTACATTAAAGGGGTGATAATGTTGACATTCTCCCTGATAAAAACGACCCTTCAGGCCCGGTTACCCCTCTTGTTCTGCGGAATCGATAAGATTAATTAAGGCCCGAATCAGATATTGAAATTTTATTCATAACATTCCGTTCGTTTAATATCGAAAATACACGGAGTTCCTGGAAATAAACTTGGGGGTGCTTCTCTGGGTATTGTGATATTTCGAATGTTTTGTTTGAATTAATTTGGAGAGGGTTATGAAAACGTTCAGGGTGATTGAATTTCTTAAGGACTGATATTTCGGAGATTCTTCTAATTATAAATTTTTTTTGAACTGAACTTAAGATATTTGTCATTTAATGTTTTAGTAATTATTTTATGCGTTAGTTTCTTATGCTTTTTGCAAGTGAGATGACAATTTATTCCTGAAAAATTCGACAGTCACATAAAAAAATATTATTGTATTTGGAATATCAAGTAAAAACTAGAAAATCACCAGGTAAAACTCATTTGAGTATTCTTTCTAGCTATATCTAGAGGTGATTTTATGTATATTGTCTTATTTAAGAATGATTATTCTGAGAAAATACAGGCTAGTTATGTATGAGCTATGAACACAAAATACTAGGTGAGACAGAGAAGTCTGCAGATTCAGATATTTAATTGAACAACTAGGTTATTAAACACAGCGACTAATGGTCAAGAAATTTTAACGCGTGAGCGAAGCGAAAGCGGTAATGGTTTGAGATCATTAGTTAACGATTAATAACCCAGTTGATTACAAGATTTTTCGGACGATCTCAGGATGAATTGTGTATGAATTCTTGATTGAAATACACTCTCATTTTTCGCAAGACTTACATTTGACATAATAAATTTTCTATGTCCTATCTATGTTCCTGTGGAGTTTTGACATTTCTCGTAGCGCTTCCGAATGCTTTGTGAACGGTTGCCATATGGATTGTACAATAAAACGTCAATAGTGGAGCATTAAAAAGGGTCAATAATGATCAATTTCGTACACATTAATATCATTTTTCATTTTGAGATCGACAGAAAATTTGTTTTAATGTAAGCAATTTTGAAACGTTTCAACGGCTACTTATGGCTTTATGTTGTGAAGTTATATTGACTGTTAAATGTTGTCATAATGAAAACATTTTGTATATACAATTAAACTATTTTTGTTGGCTAAGTTCAGAATTTGTTTTTTCAATACTAAAGTTTCATTTAGATAAAAGATAGTGGATTGAAGTGATGGGATAGGCAGAGTAGCATGGAAATAAGTTATGAATATAATTTTTGTAATAATCAAGAAAGAAATATTCAGATGAGTGACTACCATGATGACCAAAATACAACGTCGTGTTGCCGCAATAACAAACCCTCTACGACAGGATTATATAACACAAATATCAAGTCATTACCACCACTTTATAACTTCCAATTATAAAGATTTTCTGTGAAAAATTGGATACGTATATAACAATACATTTGAACATAGGTACTCAAAATGCCCACTGACAGCAGGCTACAGTATTATGTCATATATTTTTTACTAGAAATCATCTTGAAAGATGTAGTTTATAGTTGTTTCCAGCCTGAAATAAACAGCCTATCATCTGGGGCTAGGGGTTTTTCAATGCTCCCCCCCTTTGAGGACAGCCAGGATGTAGCCTTTATCAGTCAGATAGTCTAATCTAAGTAGGTAAAGGTGTTAGAAAGGAATCCCTGTACCCTTTAAGATGTTGATGCACGCTAGGATAGTTCCCATAAATGTAGATTAAAAATCGCAGTAGGCTAAGGCTGTGCTGGATTTTGGAAAACCCCAGAAAACTTCAAAAACAGTCCCTAGATTTACAACGGGTCACTTTTTAGTATGCTCTGTAGCCAGTTGGGATAATTGGACCATTTTTTCTTGAAAAAAACGAACTGATAGTTTCTTCTGACCATTACATCCACATGATTCATCTTTAAAACTGCTTGTGCCCTATCCTCCATTTTCTATTATTATGGGGGCTATTTCAATGGCATGTAAGTTCCAGTTAAGACCTGAATCCAGGTAATACTTATAATATTTCTCTAATCACACTATTTTTATACTAGTAACAAGAACCAAGCAGAGAAGGGATATAAAAGACAACTTGTTGAATTTACCAGCATGTATTAATTGATTGATGATCAAAGTCGATTTATTCTTCGAATTCATACCATCAAAACCCAACCAGCCCTTTCAATAACACCCAAAACTTCCAGAAACTGCCTCGTTAACATCTCTCTTCGAAATACCTATCCCAATTCCCCCCAGGAGACCAGGATAGATCCTGCGGGTCACTAAACAGTAGTTTACCTTCAACACAGTCCGTTCTTCTCCAAAAGTGTTTGTTCCTAGTTTGCCTATCACCTGGGGCAAGGGGTTGCTTCCCTCCTCCCCCTTTGAGGACAGCCAGGATGTAGCCTTTGTCAGCCTGGCAGTCTAATCTACGCAGGTGAAGGGGTTAGAAAGGAATCCCTGTACCCTTTAAGGTGTTGATGCACGCTCGGGTAGTTGCCATAAATGTAGATTAAATTCGGGGTGTTTGTCGACATAAGTTTACTTTCGAGGTACGCTGGAGCAATGCGATTATCTCAACCAAATCTGGAGACTCAAGGATTAGGTGTGGTATTTTAATTGCGAATCGCTGCTTCTTGTAGAATACGAAAGGCAGAAC
Organism: Propylea japonica; assembly: GCA_013421045.1. Classification (NCBI taxonomy): domain Eukaryota; kingdom Metazoa; phylum Arthropoda; class Insecta; order Coleoptera; family Coccinellidae; genus Propylea; species Propylea japonica. The sequence continues at coordinate 99,159,761 of CM024241.1, forward strand.
GTGATTTCATTACCTATTATTAACGATGATTTTTGTAGTAAGAATGAAAAAATTTAGACTACCTTCGTAGTTGAATCTGATGGAAAAATATTCGCATGAATGATATTCTTACAAAGTAAATGGCGTCACTTTCACAAGTAGCACACCTTAGTCGTAATTGAGTTATAGATACGTCAACAGAACTTCTAAAAAAAGGCACACATTGAACATACGCTCACTATAATTTCTGATTGAATAAGTTCAAACGTAGCGCCATGATGACGTACGAGTAAGCATAACAGTTAACTGAGACTCAACATTCAATCAACGAAATTTATTTCAACACGTAAGTTACAATCAACTGCTAATCCTAATCGTTCGAATTCATAAGCTTATTTCGGTTCTGATATTTTTTTCACAGAAATCTAAAAAAAACGAAAAACTGTTATGATTTTCTGAGGATCCATTATTTCTGAAATGGTTTTAATGAAAATCACTGAAAACACCCATTGAAATCCTATACCAAATTTTGTTTTCAGATTATATTATGTAATTTGATCGATAATGACAACTCACCTGAAGAATAGAACACTCAGTATAAAAAGCTGATAAGATTTTCTCAACATTTTCAAAACCGATCAGTATTTCGAACTGATTGAGCCAAATACGGGTACTCTCGTTTTTATAACACATGAATTTTTGCATGTGCATATAAAAAAATCTTAGAAGATACAACATTGTGTCTATTTTAACTCGAACAAAATTCCCCACGTACTTAATTGAAATTTCGTGGAATAAATGATAAGAAGTCTAAATAAAAATTAATATCTTTTACTCATTGACCTTAACCTTCAATAATGGAAGTTCGCAAATTTTGCTCACTTTCCATTTTGAATCTGAATTATAGATAGTTTTGGAGATAAGTGTGTTTCTTTTGATGCAAGTAGAAACTAATGGGTTTTCCAATAGGATGTGTTATTTTGAATAGCCCGCTATTTCGATAAATACCACGTTTGAAGCTGTCATTTTTTGACATTTGACAGGTAGAAACTGCGCCATGTTTAAAAATAGAACGAAATATGCTTCAAGAACGCATTGTCATTATTAAAATTCACTATGAAAATGGTGAAAATTTGGCAGAGACGGTTCGTAAAACTCGAACATTTTTGGGTCGTCTTGAAGCACCTTGTTGGACCGCTATAAAGAAATTGGTAGAAAAATTCGAGCTGTTGGGACAAGTTAGTGATGTGAAGAATAAACCCGTGCAAGTCCTTGGACCTTACTTTTTCGAAAATGAGGCTGAAGCAACAGTTACTGTGAATGGATTGCGCTATCGAGAGGTGATTAATAATTTTTTATAGCTGAAATCGAATAGTATTGTTCTGGAAAACGTTTACTTCCAACAAGACGGCTCTACGTGCCACACAAGCAACGAAACCATAAATCTTTTGCGGGAACAGTTTCCGGACCGTATTATCTTTCGAAGAGGTGATTACAATTGGCCACCGAGATCTTGCGATTTAACACCTGTCGACTTCCTTTTGGGCCACGTGAAAGAGAAGGTCTAGGCGAATAGCCCAGCGTCGAGTCAAGACCTCAAAGATGAAATTCGTGAGGCTATCGAGGACATAGGGCAACCACTTCGCGATTTGGTTATGAAAATTTTCAATAAAAGGATATGGTCCTGTAAGCGTGGTCGTGGTGGTCATTTGCCTGATGTTATTTTCCACTATTAACGGCATAGCTTCTTCTTTATAATGAAATAAACATCCGATCATTTAAATTGAAAAAAGGGTATTTTTCTTTAAATATCAAAATAACACCTCTTATTGGAAAACCCTTTATAACAACATAAAACACCTCCTGCAAATACCAACTCAGCATTAACTCCATCCCAATACAAGAACCAATTCCAGACAAAAGAACCCATAACTCCACCATCTTCGCAGATGATGCAAAAACTTTCAACACCGGGGAAAAACCTAACAGACTGGCTCATCAAAACAATTGAACCGTGAATCATAAAACGACAATACAGCCGTTAAGAAGGACACTCCAAGTCCGAATTGGCGGACCTTAAGTCGAAAACAGCACCATAAGTATCATCCCGAACGGTTCCACAGGAAACGTATGTTAATTTAATTGTCCGTTTATAAATTTTATCTCTCTCCCCCGGGAAACTTATGGTTAGTAACAGATTCTCCCTCCTGAAATGAAACTGCCAATAAATCCCACATTTGGAAATCTTCCAACTAGGTAAGATGTTATATTCTAGGAATTATTGCTCGGAAAAGATGGGAGAAGTTTCTGCGTTAAGGACTCAATGTTCTCGAAATTTATATTCCTGCCTTTATTCTGGCGAGTCGCTAATGGAACAATTTCACGGTTTATTACTTGAAACTCGAGGTTTTGCTGGCGTAATTTTGCTACGCAATCATTAGTTCCATCAATGAGATCGGAAGTGTGCATAAAATTGCAATATGAGGAGTTTATGTTGCATGTCTGCAATTTTGGGCAATATAAAGGGTTTTCCAATAAGATGTGTTATTTTGAATAGCCCGCTATTTCGGTAGATGTCACGTTTGAAGCTGTCATTTTTTGACATTTGACAAGTAAAAACTACGCCATTAATAAAAATGGAACGATACACGCTTCAAGAACGCTTTGAAATGTTCGACTTTTACAAACCGTCTCTGCCAAATTTTCATCATTCTTATAGTGAATTTTAATGAATTCAGTGCTTGTTTGAAACGTGTATCGTTCCATTTTTATTAATGGCGTAGTTTCTACTTGTCAAATGTCAAAAAATGACAGCTTCTAAGGTGACATCTACCGAAATAGCGGGCTATTCAAAATAACACCTCTTATTGGAAACCCTTTATGAAGTTATAGTTAGATGTGTGTGTTTAAATGAAAAATATTTGGGTTCTTGTTTATTCAATGGCTTTCTTGGGGTGTAGCAATGTTGATTTAGTGAATCAAATTGACAGTAAGACTCGGATGAATGTTTACTATGCGAATTTTCAATCCATCATGTCCTATGGAATTATCTTTTGGGGAAAGAGTGCCTCAGCAAAACAAATATTTATCACATACAAACTAACCATAAAGACAATGTTGAGGATGAAATTCAAAGAATCGTGTAGAGGTGCATTCAGGAGTAACAATGTACTTACTCTGACAGGCCTATACATTTATAGAGTTTTATTATTCTTTCATGAAAGTTAGCGATATTTTCTTCAATTTAAGAATAGGAATACTACTCGTAGAATGAACGACTTTTTTTCCCCACATAAATATAATATTACAGAGCACAGCGTCTTATATATGTGCATAAGATTATTTAATTTTTTACCTAAAATTATAAGGAATATTCAAGAATTTAAAATTTTCAGGGAAACAATCTTGTCAATTATTGTCAAATGTGAACCCTATTCAATACTTGAATTCAAGAATTTTTGTTGTCGATTGTAAAATGCATGCTCTCCTCCGGGTGTTATTCATGATTTTTTTTCATGTTCAAATTTTGACTTCTTTTCCTCTTCTTTGATTTAGATTATATGTCAATGATTTGGGAAATAAAGATTTTTCTATTTCTATTTCTATTTAAAGTATCCAAAAAATTCTTCCTACTAGAAATATGAAAAATTCAAGCAATAGGTTGAATCCGCAACAGAATAAAACCCAAAAGAGTATCAGGAAATACACCGAAGTGGTTAATGTTCCGGCAAACAATTCCTCGAAAATGGAAATATAATTCCGAATAATTCAACGGAATGAAAATGGGAAATGTACAGCTCTCGGAGGAAAGGGAACGCAGCAGTGTTCGCTGCGATATTACACCGAGTAAACAAGACATTTATCAAAACCTAAAATATTCATAATTTCTGTCGTGGGAGCGATCAAGACCAAGTGGTTGTAAAGTACATAAAAGTTTCACACAATTTCGGATTAAAAGTTTCGCCCCTGAGCAGTTTCACGTTGTTCCCTTACAAAGACATAAACACAGATGATACTGCATAAATATATAATCGGCTTTTCTATGTTCCGGTTGTTTTCTGACGAAAAAACGATATTCGCGGAATGAGGTGTTATAAAGCGATAAAATTTTTATTGGATTGTTCGATTATTGCCCTGTTTCTGTCTATTCGTTGGACGATATCGGTTTTAGGTTATGTGACATTTCAGGGCAGGTTCTCTAGTGATGATTATAAAAGTTCCCAGAATATATTTTCTTGGTCTTTTGATTCAGTCGTCTCTAAGCGCTCGTTCTACTCAAATTAGCGCTATATCGTTTTGACGAATGTCTGTAATTTTCTAATTTTGAGCCGAAAATAGTTTCAAACGATAGGGTTCGACTCCTTGATGAAGAACCCGAGGACAAATTTAATTCTGTCCGTGAAGCCGCTCGGGTCGATTCAAGACCTCAAAGATGGAATTTGTGAGGCTATCAAGGACATAGGGCAGCCACTTTGCGATTTGGTTATGGAAAAATTCATTAAAAGGATATGGTCATGTAAGCGTGGTCGTGGTGGTCATTTGCCTGATGTTATTTTCCACTTTTAACGGAATAGCTTTTTCTTTATAATGAAATTAACATCCGATCATTTATATTGAAAATTGGCATTTTTCTTTGAATATCAAAATAACACCTCTTATTGGAAAACCCTTTTTATGCTCAACTGATAATCGTATTATCTATAATATTCTTCTTAGAAAATTGTTGAGGATGGTGCTATCTTATCCCACTTCTTCGAATTTGATGAATAAATAGATATCTTTTTAACTTCACACTGATTATTATCGAATAAGCAGAAAACTAGATGAGTTAATTGCAATATTGAATTTTTTCTACGGTTATATCATTACACAAGTGAGTGTACAGAATTGAAAGGCATATGAGAAATATATTCAATTTTGGTAATTGATTAACTATATTATATTCATATTTGATAACAGTTGACAAATTAATATTAATTATTCATCAGTGAATTCAACCGAGTCGTTTAGAAACATTATCGGTTTTGTGTTCGAAACTCTCAGATACTTGGACAAAACTATTGCAACCTGCACAAAAAACGCAAAAAAGTTACCTTCATAAAATCGAAATTTCGTATGTTCATCAACCCAACCCCTTAAACAAACATTCCTGAAGCCTTTCATCTTATAGATAATCTTTGAAACACAAATTAGTGTACTCATTACTCTTTCCGGAAAGGATTCATCCCCCTAGCATCTCCAATGTAAACAACTGATTAAAGATAAGAAAGAACAGCTGACAAGTATCTCTTAACAGCCCTTCCTCGATTGAACCAACAAAACGATATCAAAGTTGGACTATTACGCAGACCAAGAAAACTTGTTAACAGCATTTGATAAAACGACATATTGTCTGGATGCTGGCCCATCTTATATCTCATCCGAGGCAGATTTCATTTCAGATTTGGCAGGGTCTGCCAGCACAAACAGCCCGAGTTTTAATGTTGATTTGAATCTATTTGATGAGTTTTATTTATCTAGATCTTTTAAATATATCTACCGTTGGGGAAGCGACCGGGTCTGTCTCCTCTGTTTGTTGGAAATTTGTTCCGAGATAACATCGGAATGGGTTCGGCTTTTTTAATTCGTTTTCCACGAGATATTTTCCGGATATCAGGTCTAATACTGGATTAATAAATCTAGAAGTTTCCATCTATTATTCAGCTGTCCCAAGACCGCTAAACGTATATCGGGATTGCTCTGGAATCCAATTTCATTCTTGTTTGCACAGTTTGGTTCTGTATATGTGGGGAAAATATTATTTTTCTCACTAATTCGCTTTATATTTCCGGTTATTTTGTTGTGTGTAGCAAGATATTGAATTTGTTGTCGAAGTGATATTGATTTCTAATCTGCCAATTTTCATTTCATATTCCTACAATGTTACTAAATATTGAAAACAAAGATATTCATCAGCGAAATGAAGCTCAGAATAATGAAGGGTTTTCCAATAAGAGGTGTTATTCTGATATTCAAAGAAAAATGCCATTTTCAGTATAATTGATCGGAGGTTTATTTCATTATGAAGAAGAAGCTATGCCGTTAACAGTGGAAAATAACATTAGGCAAATGACCACCACGACCACGCTTACAGCACCATATCCTTTTAATGAAATTTTTCATAACCAAATCGCAAAGTGGCTGCCCTATGCCCTCGATAACCTCACAAATTCCATCTTTGAGGTCTTGAATCGACGTTGGGCTATTGGCGTAGACCTTCACTTTCACGTGACCCCCAAAGGAAGAAGTCGCAAGGTGTTAAATCTCAAGATCTTGGTGGCCAATTATGATGATCAAGATGATTTTCCGATGGAATTCCGGATCATTTTCATGTATTTCAACTACCCAATCAGCAAAGACATGGCGTTGTTGATCATCGGCCGGCTTGAGAACGACGAGGAATGGACAAACCTGGGTTTTCTTCAACACTTTCGACTCAGCAGCAATATTCTCGGCTGTTCTTGAGCGACGTGCACGGGTTTCATTCTTCACATCACTAACTTGTCTCAACAGCTCGAATTTTTTCACCAATTTCTTTATTGCGGTCCGACAAGGTACTTCACGACGATCCAAAAATGTTCGAGTTTTACGAACCGTCTCTGACAAACTTTCATCATTTTTATAGTGAATTACAATAATTTCAATACATTCTTGAAGCGTGTATCGTTCCATTTTTATTGGCGTAGTTTCTACTTGTCAAATGTCAAAAAATGACAGATTCAAACGTGACATCTACCGAAATTGCGGGCTATTCAAAACAACACCTCTCATTGGAAAACCCTTTATGTTTCAGTTGCAGAGAAATATTAGTAATTTTAAACAAATCAAGAAATATTAACTTGGCACATACCTAAAGGAACATAGCCCACAGTCGTTAAAAAACATTTCAAACCATTTCTCATTATATTGGGTAGTGATTTTGTTCAAAAGCTGACTGACTGACAATTCTTCTCACCTCAAATAAGTCATCCAGAAAATCGACTAGGTCATCAGAAAATTTTTGAAACAAGAGTAGAGTGTTTCTTAGAAACTTTATTGGTTTTCACTCCCAGTCTCTGAAACATAAATAATTAAAAATGTTTGATAAGATGAAGTGCTCCTGCGAAAATCTTTGCACTTATTTGTCAGGAGCAAATTGGTCTTGAAAAAAATTGTTGCCTAACAGTAAAACTGAAAAATGAAACAAATTAAAAGGATATTGTTTAATACTTACCAAGGTTCGACGAATCGTAAAAACGAAATTCAATTTTGAATGAAATTTGAAAATATATTTCTAAATGTGCTCTATATTTTGCAATTTTTTTCAAGACCAATTTGCTCCTGACAAATAAGTGCAAAGATTTTCGCAGGAGCACTTCACCTTATCAAACATTTTTTAATTATTTCTGTTTCAGAGACTGGGAGTGAAAACCTATAAAGTTTCTAAGAAATGCAGAATCCTCCCAGAATATATTTCAATCGATATCTGAAAGAATAGAGTGCACGGTATCGGCATAAATAACTTCAATTAGCTCATCAATGCAGGCCTTATGTGGGCCATTGTTTGACTGTTTTCATCGACTAATCTGACAGGATTATTGTGAAAAAGAAGCTTTGAACAAACATCCGAAATAGAAAATAAACAGAACTGTTCCTTTCCATTACAATTGGAAACTCCTAATTGATATCCAATAATTGCAATTTTCCTGGAAAGCCTGAACACCAAAACCGGACCCTAAACTAGTATCCAGTTTCGAAACCGAATCGAATGAATTATCGACGCCGCGTGAAATGTGTGGCCAAAGTTGAAATGTATTGCAAAAGCATAACCGCTTAAGCATCTGACGATAAAGCTTGATTTTCCATGTTGTAAATCTTCCAGTTTTCGTCGCCATCATTTATAAAGGCGGACCACCGCAAAATGCAGTTATCCTCACACCAGTTCACTCTCAGCGGCCATTTTCAATATATCTGAAAATACTGTTTTGTTTGTCCGACTTCCTGAATTTATGGTTGACAACCGAAAATTATATTCATAGATTTCTGCCCGAATTGCACACCGATATCTATAAAGCCAACGAAAGTCATTTCTGGGCCGGCTATAATTCACACTTTATAATACTCTAAATCATGCGTGTGTTTCCAGAGGAAGTATATTTTATGTTTTGCCGTATAACCTGATTGAAAACTTGTGTTCCCTTTCATTTCCCGCTGCACAAATAATACTGTTATCGATGATTTTCCATCGGAAATTGGAATAGACTTGCTCGCTCTGCATTTTCATCACAGCCGTCATAATTTTGGCTGATACTGAGCTTTGGTTTATTGGAATTATCGATGTGATGATAAATTTATTTCTCCTGGTGCAAAAAGTTTCATTTGGCTGATTAATGGAATGCACATGCGATGTAGAAATAGTTGTTTATCCACTCCTATACTAACTTATTTCTATGTGTAATAGTAGCTATAACACAACCGTAGACATGTCTATGAACCGAGAAGCGAGTGTTATAATAACACCCGCCCATAACACCCGCTAATAAAAATACCTAGGAAAAATTAAATTGCTTACAAAGAAATGAATAAAAAGTAGGATCGATCCGGAAATCTATTTCATTTTTGAAGTTGCGAAAGTACTTGATTTGATTAGTTAGAAACTCTGATTTGATTCCCGACCAGAGAGTACGGAGGTTTGACGGTTGGACGAAATGTTGTCAACGCTTTTGACAACTGTTCAAAATTTTTTAAATGCGGATTAATTCGAATTCTACTGAAGAAGTCGTGGATAAAGTATAGTATTCAATTCGCGGTAATGCTCAAAACACACTTGATGAATTACACCACTCGCCTGACGGCTCGTGGTGCAAAATTCATTTGCGTGTGTTTTGACCTGCATTACCGCTCATCGAATAATATACTATTAATCAACTAGGTTAATATTATAGACAGCGACTATAGTCAAGATATTTTAAAGCGTGAGCGGATCGAACGCTGTAATAGTTCCAGACCATTAGTCACTAGATTAGTAACCGAGTTGATTACAAGATTTCTCCGCCGATCTCAATATGAATTGTGTTTAAATAGCTGATTGAAATATATTCATATTTTGCACAAGACAAACATTTGACCAATATAAATTTTAATGTTTCTATATGTTCCAGTAGAGTTTTGACATTTCTGGTAGTGCTTCTGAATAGTTTGTGTACGGTTGCCATGAGGATTGCACATTACAATAGAACAAATCGAACATCGAAATGGGTCATTAATACTTAATTTAGTAGTACTCGTTGAAATCATTTTTTATTTTCAGGTCGGCGGAAAAATATCTAAATGATCAGAAAGCCAACCTAGCCAGTTCAAGTAACAATAATAATAATACAGTGGAAATTTCCTACAAGAAAGCGCTAAATCCGCGAAAAATTCGTTATAAAGAAATTTCGTTATACAGAAAATTTATTTCTATAGTCGGCAATGTTGCGGTCGACTTCACTGATAAATTTTAGTTTATCATTCAAACTTAAGCACATCCTTTTAGACATTTTCGCACAATTTTTAAACCAGCATAATGGTTAGATTGAAACCAAACACCCAGGGGTGCATTTAAAACTTTTTAATGCCGTTATGATTCAGTTTGAGATCGGGATTAATTACGTACGTCCGGAAAAAAAAACCCATCCTTATACCTTTTTACAAATACCCATTCAAAAAGTGATGTTCTTTGAATATTTGGTTATATATGTAATTTAATTCTTTCTAGAGGGTGTTTTTAACATGGATTTCAGATTCAAGGTGCAATGTCTTTTACGAAATTCGTTATACAGAGAAATTCGTTATACAGAAGGTCCAATGTATAATACAATAATCATAAAGGATATGAACAATTTTAAATTCACTCTGCACTATTATTGTCACTTTTAACATAATGAAAATATATCCCCTGGCTGTTGAACATTCCTCATTTTCATCACGGATGTCGCAATTAACCTCGAAAGAGAGAAACTGGAAATTGCACCGACATCACGATTCTCGCGCCTGTCATGTCATATTCCACACGGAAACTTATCATCAATCTACTTCCCTCCATTCCGTATCCAATGAGCATGTTACGCGATATTCCTTTTATTAAATCAACCCTCCCTAGTTCAAGGTGAGGTGTAGATTCCCTCTCGACCTTTTGATACAGCCTACTTAACCTCATTATAACCCGCTAATGTTGGGAAGATTCTGTTTCCGCTGTAATCTTCGTCAATAACTTTCGTATTTCACCAGGGTAATCTTTGCACTTTAGTCGTCAACAAAATGGATGCTTTCAAGGCTGCTTTAAGGCCAATTTCTGCAGGAGAAATTGCTTCAGGTTGGAGATACAATGCGGAGGTTCAAATGATTTTGTAAGTCCAAATGGAAGTACATTTTAGAAGCTTCTTCTTAGCTGTATTGGATTGTTCGAATTTTTGAAAGTGTATTATCAACTGGTAAAAGCCTACAATTATGTAATTTCTTAGCTATTAGCTGAATGTAATTGACATAACGATTATTGTCGAGATAAATGAAAATGGAGAAAATAATTTATGTATAATAATGGCTACTTCAAAACTTGTTGTAAAAGATTTTCCAATGAAAGGTGTTATTCTGAATACGCTATTTCGGTAGATGTCACGTTTGAATCTGTCATTTTTGACATTTGACAAGTAAAAACTACGCCATTAATAAAAATTAAACTATAAACACTTCAAGAACGCTATGAAATTATTAAAATTAACTATAAATCGAACATTTTTGGGTCGTCGTGAAGCACCTTGTGGGACCGCAATAAAGAAATTGGTGGAAAAATTCGAGCTGTTGGGACAAGTTAGTGATGTGAGGAATAAAACTCTCGCATGTCGCTCAAGAACAGCGGAGAATATTGCTGCTGTAGCCGAAAATGTTGAAAAAAACCCAGGTTTATCCATTCCTCGTCGTTCCTTGGAATTATTTATTCCACAAACGTCGTTACACTGTATTTTGCATAAAGATTTGGGTCAAGGCTAATAAAGTTCAGTTAACACAAGAACTCAAGCCGGCCGATCATCAACAACGTCGTGTCTTTGCTGATTGGGTCAATGAAATCATGAAAATGATCCGGAATTACATCGAAAAATCATCTTGAGTGATGAGGCCCATTTCCACCTGGTGGCTTCGTCAAATTCGCAAAATTGTCGCATCTGGGGCTTGGAAAACCCAAGAGTTATTATTGAAAATCCTCTCTATACTCAACGTGTGACTCTTTGGTGCGGTTTATTGTCCAGCGGAGTCACTGGACCCTACTTTGTCGAAAATGAGGCTGGAGCAACAGTAACGCTGGATGAATTGCGCTATCGAAAGATAATTAATGATTTTTTATGGTAAAAATTGGATAGTATTGATCTGGACAACGTTTACTTTCAACAGGACGGTGCTACGTGCCACACAAGCAACGAAACCATTGATCTTTCGAGAGAAAATTTTCTATACCGTGTTGTCTCTCGAAGAGGTGATCACAATTGGCCACCGAGATCTTGTGATTTAACCCCTTGCTACTTTTTCCTTTGGCGCTACGTGAAAGAGAAGGTCTACGCCAATATCCCAGCGTCGATTCAAGACCTCAAAGATGGAATTCGTGAGGCTATCCCAAAAATAACAGTACTTCTCCACTTTTTAATGGACGTTAGTATACATATAACCTTCCTCTTGAATCACTCTATCTATTGAAAAAAACGCATCAAAATCTGTAGCGTAGTTTCAAAGATCTAAGCATACAAAGGGACATAGGGACAGAGAAAGCGACTTTGTTTTATACTATGTAGTGATGAAATAAACTTCTGATAATTTATACTGGGAAACTGGCATTTTTTTGAATATCAAAAAAACACCTCTCATTGGAAAACCCTTCATCTTAATTCGTAACAAATTTGAAATTAGGCTGACATTACAGCGAACACCCTGGTAACTACGAAACACTAAAAATTCCGAACAGATTCCTTAACGTTTAATCCTGATCATCTCAGCAAAAGCTCCCAAATACCCTATTGTCGTTAGATGTGCACGGATCTTATTGATTTTCAATCTACCAGCTTGTTGGGAATGAAAGACACGGATAAAAGTCTCACATTTGAGCAAGGTTGCACCACGTCCTTTTCTTGCATTCGATAGGCACGCGCTGATTAGATCTCAGGACATACGGTCAATCTTCTTCCTAACAACTCTGCGGTACAGCTTTATAGCTTCAGTTAACACCGGCAGACATTTGGCTTTCGCTCCAATTTCAAGACACGCTGACGTTAATTTCAGACTTGATGGATTAGGAGCCATAATTTCTTGAACAACCTGCTCCTGAGTGTCCGGAAATATGTCGGAAAGGATATTAGTTTACGTTTTCACTGCTTTCCTGTCGTTTTCTGTTGATGAGGTTGATGGCTGTGTAATAAAGGGGTTTCCAATAAGAGGTGTTATTTTGATATTTGAAAAATGCCTTTTTTCAATATGATCGGATGTTTATTTCATTAAAAATAAGAAGCTATGCCGTTAATACTAGAAAATAACATCAGGCAAATGACCATCACGACCACGCTTACAGGGCCATATCCTTTTATTGAAATTTTCCATAACAAAATCGCAAAGTGGCTACCCTATGTCCTCGATAGCCTCACGAATTCCATCTTTGAGGTCTTGAATCGACGCTGGGCTATTAGCGTAGACCTTCTCTTTCACGTGGCTCCAAAGGAAAAAGTCCCAAGGTGTTAAATCACAAGATCTCGATGGCCAATTGTAATAACCTCTTCGAGAGATAACACGGTCCTGAAACTTTTCCCGCAAAAGATCAATGGCAACAGCTCGAATTTTTCCACCAGTTTCTTTATTGTGGTCCGACAAGGTGCTTCACGACGACCCAGAAATGTTCGAGTTTTACGAACCGTCTCTGCCAAATTTTCACCATTTTTCTAGTGAATTTTAATAATTTCATTGCACTCTTGAAGCGTGTATCGTTCCATTTTTATTAATGGCGTAGTTTATACTTGTCAAATGTCAAAAAATGACAGATTCAAACGTGACATCTACCGAAATATTGCATTGATGCAGTGTTATTTTTGACTACTACAGTACTCCAAATATAACCTATTTTTTCCGATTTCTCCACAAAAAATCGATTATTGATAAAATAATAATTTTATGGAAAAACTAATTGCATATTCGCTCTCATGGACCTCCAGCTTGTAAAAAAGACCTGGGTCGATATAGCTGAAAAAATATATTTTTGTGCGAAATATTTTCGATGGTGACGGCCATTTACAGGATATTTTATATCATGAATAATTTTCAAATGTAACTTTTCCAAACCTCCGAATATTTCAATAATTTACTACAGAGAAAACCATATTCAATTGAAGAATGACATCTTACTCTCTTAATGAAATACCTTTTTGTACAACTTTAAAAAAACTTGACTTTTCTTCATCACTATGGATGCGTAAATAATCATTTACGTACCCACCGTTAAAAAAAGTCTTTTTTTCTGTGACGGGAAAAAAATGTGACATTTTTTATCTCTTGACAGGTCACAAAATATGACTTTTTCTCCAACCATCAAAAAATGTTGACATTTTTGTACTATTTTCAGGTGCAAAAGTCATAAATTTCCTTACCGTACAAAAATTTGCTCGTTGCTTAGCAACACTTTTAATCCTAGGATTAAAAACGCTACTTTTAATCCTTGGATTAAAAGTAAATGCATTTGCAGTCTACTTTACAATCACTGTCATGATTCTGTGTTCAAATTCATAACCAAATTATGAACGATTTTTCACTAAAACCAATTTTATTGTAATTTTGACTTGGTTGGAGAAAAATAGTATTATTTTACGAAATAATGTTTCTCTATTTAGCCGGGAAAAAAGTACTCACTTTTTTCCCGGGGAAAAAAAGTAATTTCGCGAACAGTTATATTTCTTCCCCTACTAAATGGTCGTTTTCCTGTCACAGAAAAAAATAGTGTATTATACACGGGAAAAATATTAGATTTTAGCTCTCGGCTTTTTGTCTCCCTCCGCTTCGCGTCGGGAGACAACATAACCTCGAGCTAAAATCTAATACTTTTTTCCCCTGTATAATAAAAAACTATTTTTCGTCGTTAAAAAAGAATTTACTTTTTGTCACCGTTTAAAAAAATTGACCTGGATGCATAGAAATATTGTATTAAAAGCATTATCTTTAATAATTATATTTCAGTGTTAAATTCGTATATTCATGGCACATTTGAGTAAATTTTAAGCACTCAATATAACTATTTTCTATATAAAAAAATTTAAGCTTGAGCACACATGTAAGTGACATTACGCCATAGGAGCAATCGTACTCCCATCACCTCATCCATCGTCACCGAACCATAGAAAGCGCTAGTTTTCTTCCTCTACCCCATTCGAGAACCACAAACAGGAATCGATCAAGAAACATTTCGGCATCCCTCTGCGCCAAGACTCTAATTCGAAGATCGAGTAGTCGAAGTGGAAAACGTATAACTTTTCCACCTCAAACCGATCTCACTTTTCCTCCCACGTTGAACCGTTAACGATCGATTTATTTTTATTGCACCGGCCCCGTTGAAAATGTAAAAAGTGAATCACAGATCCTCCAGGTTAACGGGCTCCCATCTTAGATTATCTGGTGATTTAACGGAGGTAGACTTATTGTCCAATCAATTTTACGTGAGTGTGAGACGCCGTCCGAAGGGTACTAAATTTCTTTTTCTTTTCCTTGCTAGAATTCGGGTGTGAGCAGTTTCTCGCTTTGACAGTTAATCACAATCGATCCATATACTTTGATTCGGTTTCAGACCGACCAAATAATTTTGTCAATAGTTAACCGAACCAGGCATCAAGAAAAACTTTGGAATGAAGGAATATTACACTTAAGTAACTAAAGTTTTCCAATAAGAGGTGTAATTTTGATTAGCCCGCTATTTCGGAAGATGTCACGTTTGAAGCTGTAGTTTTTTGACATTTAACAAGTAGAAACTACGCCATTAATAAAAATGGAACGAAACACGCTTCACGAACGCCTTGAAATTATTAAAATTCACTATAAAAATGGTGGAAATTTGGCAGAGACGGTTGGTAAAACTCGAACATTTTTGGGTCGTCTTGAAGCACCTTGTTGGACCGCAATAAAGAAATTGGTGGAAAAATTCGAGCTGTTGGGACAAGTTGGTGATGTGAAGAATAAAACACGTGCACGTCGCTCAAGAACAGCCAAGAATATTGCTGGTGTAGCCGAAAGTGTTGAAGAAAACCCAGGTTTGTCAATTTCTCGTTAATCTTTGAAATTAGGCATTCCACAAACGTCATTACACCGTATTTTGCATAAATATTTTAGTCTTAAATCTTATAAAGTTCAGTTTAAACAAGAACTCAAGCCGGCTGATCATCAACACACAAACCATTGATCTTTTGCGATAAGAGTTTCCGGACCGTGTTATCTCTCGAAGAGGTGATCACAATTGGCCACCGAGATCTTGTGATTCAACACCTTGCGACTTCTTCCTTCGAGGATACGTGAAAGAGAAGGTCTACGCCTATAGCCCAGCGTCGATTCAAGACCTCAAAGATGGAATTTGTGAGGCTATCGAGGACATAGAGCAGCCACTTTGCGATTTGGTTATGGAAAATTTCATTGAAATGGTATGGTCCTGTAAGCGTGGTCGAGGTGGTCATTTGCCTGATGTTATTTTCAACTATTAATGGCATAGCTTCTTCTTTATAATGAAATAAACTTCCGATCATTTAAATTGAAGAATGGCATTTGTCTTTGAATATCTAAATAACACCTCTTATTGGAAAACCCTTTATATTGTATATTTCAACAATTGATATTCAAAGAGATCAATTCGTGTTTCGTTTTCAAAGTTTGCACTAATGGTCACTTTCTCTCACTTGAAAATGTTTCAATTTCCAGTCAGAACTAAAAAACCTGTTGAACCTTGTCATATTCCTAGTATTGTACGATGTCAGGAAAAGTGCATAGATTATCAACATTTCCAACTCAATCTGATTCGCTTGTCGATCAACCAAACCTATAAGAATTAATTCCGTCCAAACTAAAGCTCTAACATATTCAAATCAACCTGAACGCAACGAAGTCGTTAAATTATTTCTAAGGAATAAAGTTCGGCGAATATCTAGATACAAAATCGTGTAAATTACTTGTTAAACGTTATCGAAAACAAAACAGCTACTTCAAAGTTGATACGAATAGTTTTCGGCACGCAATGTTTCTATTGATTAGATAATTAAATTTTCAGGTATACACAGCCGAAGGAGGTTCTAATTAATTAATTAGCTTAATAAGTATCGGAGAAATGTTCATTTCGTTTACGGAGATGTCAGGAAATATCTAGGCAGAGTCACGTATACCTAAGCATGGAGGGTGAGCGCTTATTGATTGAATCAATTCAGACAGAATGCGAAAATGACGAATATTTACAATGAGAAAATTTGATATATTTGTGTGAAAATACCCTTATTTAAAGTCAAAAAAGTTTGGGGAATCTGTTCATACAGGAAAAACGGTAATTCATTAAATTTAAACAGTTGAATTCACAATTGCATATCATGAAAACAATAGATCCCACTATATTCAAATCTAAATGATCAATTTTTGAATATGAATAAGTATCCAAAACGTAAAAAGTTCTTAAGGACCAAATTTAATGTTTTCATAAACCGAACAAACTAAAAATAGTATATAACATTACTAGCAAGGTAACAGGGTTTTTACTGGCGAATGGAGGATATAATTGACGAGCCGCAGGCGAGTCAGTTACCTCCTTGAGCCAGTAAAACCCGTTACCTTGCGTGTATTGTTTTATATTTTATTTGTTTCTCATTTATAAAAGGTTAGATAAATTCCAAAAAAATCTCAATAATTTGTCGCAAATGTCGTAAGCTATTTATGATTATTTATGACATCGGAAAATTATGACAACTGTCAGTGGCTTTACGAGAGGGAAGTCCTTCGAGAATATTTGCTCATTTCTGACGAAAAAGGCCAGATCCAAATGAAACAAGGTATGAATATCGTTTTTTAATACTTTATTACTGAAAATCTTTGTTTCAGGAACGATGAAATTAGAAGGATGAATGAAATTAGAAGCAAGTAAGTACACTGACAACTGTCAGTGAGTTTACAGATCAAAAAACCTCTAGGATATTGGCAATTTTGAAATGGAAAACAAATAGATACGAATAAAACAAGGTACGAATATCGTTTTTGAATAGTTTGAGAACGTTTATTGAGAAATACATTCGTTCCAGGAACTCTGAAATTAGAGGGATGAATGAAATTAAAAGCAAGTACTTGACAACTATCAATGTAAATAAAACTACTAACTTGTAAAAATTTTACAAGTTGACTGTCAGTTTTACAAGTTAGTGAAATAAATTTCCTTGATTAATATTGTGTTTTTGGAAACTGACGCTTACAAATGAGAAACAAATAAAAAACTATCCAGTTCCAGTAAGCCCCATTTTCATGCGAAAATTTCAATTGATCCGGGAAAACGCCATTAGAGAAAAATAGTGGGCGACAGGGAAAGCCACCAATCTGTTCTGGAAGTGACGCTTCATTACAGTCGAAAATCCTGGAGGACTTCGTTATAAATGAGCCCTTCATATATCACGGCCATTCCCGTTTCCTTGGGACAGGAATATATTAAACAGGCCCTTTTTAAATTCATGTGAGTTCAATAATAGGAAACGCTGCAACGTTCTGGAGCTGAGGTGGAAATTCGGAATAGATTTTCAGGTTGATTTCTAACATGCAAGGGAATAAGGTGTTGGAGGAAAGTCTTTATTCGCTGTTTTTATGTTTTCTTCGCCTTTTTGTTTGGGATTAGCTCTCAGGCAACTCTTTCTGTCTTTGTATCAGGTCTCTTTTTTGGCTGAAATAACTGGGAATAACATTATGCAGGATTTGCATTGCCTTTTTGAGCGCTTGTTCTAATTAAACGAGTGTTCTAGATATCTTTTTGAGCAAATGCTGTAGTTTTATACTTTCGAGCCGAAAATGGTGTAATACGATAGGGTTCAACTCCCTGATGACGAATCCGTGGTCGAATTCAATTCTGTCCGTGCGGCCGTAGGCACGATAACTTTCGAAGGGATTGTCCTAGAGACTTGAGATTTTCAGGTTGAGCGCGGTTTCCAAATGCCGCGGTTGAGTTCGTTAACCAGCTCAATAATAAAGGATGTTCCATCTATTATTATCATAACATAATATTGTTGTTCAAAGTTTTCGTTCCCCAATATCTCAGAGAAAACGAAACCAATCGAAATGAAATTTTTAAGGCTACATACAAGATTTTCATAGTAAACCAAATATTTGTTGCCATAGTTGTAACAGAACCATAGAAAACGCAATTGGATTATTGAAAAAAAGAATCTTTAGATATTAGATTTCATAACAAGATATTTGATTCGAGTGAAATGTATTTTGTGAATGAATATTAATATACTGATGTTCATGCATAATTTCCATGGGATCGCATCATCAGAACCATAGGATTTATTTTTTTAATATTGATTTTTACATATTTCTTTTTCGAATAATTTTCAGAATATAATTCCAATCGTGCTGAGATTTTGTATTTATATACAAGTTCTCTATAAATGATTATAACAGCGTAGTTGGCGTTGTACTATCCATACTAATAGTCTGTTACGCTTTCACGCCTAACCGGCTGAACGGATTTCGATGAAATTTGGTATGATGATAGATGATAACCTAGAAATGGTCATAGGCTATAAATAATCACGCCATAGTTCTTAGGGGGTAGGCAGTAGGCAGATAACTAAATTGAGTTAGTGATTTTTAGTCGTTTTTGTTGGGACTTTTGCTCTTTCGCGTCTATACGGCTGAACAGATTTTGATGAAATTTTGTAAGGTAATAGATGGTTACCTAGAAACGGATATAAGATCAAAATGATCACGTCATCATACTTAGGGGGTAGGAAGTAGGCAGAAAACTGAATTGAGTTAGGGATTTTTTTTATGGTTTTTGCTGGGAGTTTTGCTATATCATGCCTAAACGGGTGAACGGATTTTGATGAAATTTAGTTAGGTGATAGATAGTAACCTAGAAAAGGATATGGGCTATTAATATTCATACTATCGTACTTAAGGCGTAGGCAGTAGGAAGGAAACTAATTAAGTTAGTGATTTTTAATCGTTTGTTTTAAAAGTTTACCTCATTAACGCCTTAACGTCTGAACGGATTTTTATAAGACTTGGTTAATATAAAGATAGGATCCTAGGCACGGATACAGGCTACTTTTGACGGCGGGAAAATACCTCATTCCCGCGGAAATCTAGCGTGATCGTGTCAATAAGCGCATGACGCCATAGCTACTGAAATGATTTTGATGTTTTTTTTACTGAGTGTTACTAAGACTTCAAGTTAGTATTTGATCACTTTTTTCGGTAGGTGCCATAATTCAGTACTTCCTACGCAGAAGATGTTGCGGATGTCACACTGTCTAACATCGGGGGTTGGCAGGTAGGTAGTTAGTAGTATTTTAAACCGATTTTCATTATTCACTTTTTATATTTACTAAGGAAACATTCAGAGCTATCCATTATGTAGCTTAGGTAGCTTTTGAACAAATTTTGATAAGTTGAGGACTTTAACACGATAGAGGGACATTGTTGCAGGGGGACTTACAGCCGGGAGGAGTAGTTATACATATTTATATTCTGATGATGTAAACTTTAATTTAAACAAACGATACTGTGAGTTCAGTTTGGCAATTTCAAAAGAAATTGAATATTGTGACTGGAATTATAAATTTGTAGAGAATTTGTGAGAAAAGATAAGATAAAATATTTCCAAAGCAACCTACTATGTTACAATCATTTATAAAGACCCCGTACTTAGCATGAATCTCAAGTCCTAACAAAATTTTGAGGCAATAGCATTATTGGTAGCGCTTAAAAGTACCCAATTAGGGCTTTTCTTATTGTTTGATTTTCTCTCCCAAGTTTCGACGTTTTGAAAAAACACACCCTGTACACAACAGCGGAAAAGTTTCTGAGCCGAAAATCGATACTTTCCTAGAATTTAAGATATCTTCATTAACTATAAATGTATTTCATGGTAACAGATATCGAAGAAACACGAATAGTGCAGTACAAAATAACAAAGGACGTTATTTTCGAACAAATCTCGAACGTGGGACGTTATTTGAAGAAGAATGCCGGGGATTCTGTGATATCGAATTCCGATGGTTCCAATTCACGCCTGAATTGAATTTTGCAAGGGAAATTTTCTATAGGAATCTATTCACAATCGTTTGATGTTTGTCTGAAATTTCCCTGTCTCTGTAATATGATGATAATGCCAAAGGAGCGCAAAAAACTAACAGATATCATCTTTCTCTGCTTTTGTTTGACGAATTTATAATATGTCGAAACCTTTGGTATTTTCATTGATTTTTTCATTGTTGAGCATCGAGAGGAATTTTTGATTGGGCTGACCTGACCCTTTTTAATGTAATCGACGGTTTTAGGACAGAAAATTCATTTTGCTAACTCTCAAGCTGACATATACTAGGTTGAGATAAAGTATGGAACTGTCTCTAGAAAAAAGTATAATATCTATTGTATGTTTTTTTATTGATATTATTCTTCTAGTTGAAATGGAAAAATCCCAAATTTTCGATTTATATGGACCTTCTGTACATCTTTGCTGATGAAGAAGAAGAATTTCAGCAGAAATATAATGTCCAGATTGTAGTAATATGGAAATTGGTCGAAAAGAAAGCTGAAATGAATATAGAGAACAACCTGAACAACATATTTCTATTCTACTTAAACGAGTGCTATATCGGTTTATCCACATGGTCTCAAACGATAGGGTTCGACTCCCTGCTGACGAATTCGTGGTCAAATTTTTTCCGAAGGCCGTCCGTGCAGCCAGTTTTTAGCACGATAACTTTCGAAGGGATTGTCCCAGAGACTTGAAATTTTCAGGGTGATTTATATTTTCAAATGCCTCGGTTGAGTTCGTAAACCAGCCATATCGTACAGGGTGTTCCATAAAATATGGCCATTAAAAATTTTTGATCCTCAATATCTCAGAGAAAACGAAATCAGTCAAAATGAAATTATGCGGCCACATGTAAGATGCTCATAGTTGGCCTCGTGCAAAATTTTGTGGCCATAGTGTTAACAGAACCATAAAAAACTGAATTGGAATATCGAAAAGAAGAAACTGCACATTTCCATAACAAGACATCTGATTCGAGTGAAATTAATTTTGTGAATGAAAGTTGACCGACTGAAAGCCCATGCAAAATTTCAAGAAAATGCCAATATTCGAACCATAGAAAATTCAATTGGTATCTATATTGAAAACAAAAATTTAGTATTGATATACTGAATGTTCATGAAAAATTGCCAGAGGATCATCAGAACCATAAAATTTCCTTTCTTTCTTTGTCGAGTTTTTACATATTTCAGTTTTTTTATGATTTTCAGAATATTCTTTCGATCGTGCTGAGATTTTGCATTTATACAGGGTGTTCCTGAATTGAACGTACAAACGTAAAGGGGAGATTCCTAAAGTGAGTTTAAGAAAATAAAGTCCCATTAACATGGGGTTGCAAACGTTTCGTTTTCGAGATACAGAGTGTTGAAGTTTGAATCTTTCAAATTTTTTTTTCGAAATCGTTGGTAGGTACCTACGACAAAACCACAAGAGACGGAAAAGTTTAGTATAAGAACAAAGCTTTTTTTTCATTTTTTCAAATTAACAGTTGCTCACCAAAAAAAAGTTCTGCAGAAGAACAGGTGGCAGTGTTCCAGAAAAAATATCACCCTGTAGATCTTCTATCGAAATTGCCATGTCACGTGGTGAGAACTCTCAAATGTAATCTCTATGCCAAATTTCAGTTGAATATCTGGTGAAGTGTAGATACTATGAGAAAAAACTTGAAATAAATTCAAACTTCAAGACTCTGGATCTCGAAAACGAAACGTTTGCGACCCCATGTTTATGGGACTTTTTTGTCTTAAACTCACTTAAGGAATCTCCCCTTTTCGTTTGTACGTTCAATTCAGGAACACCCAGTATATCAATATCAAGTCCTATACAAAATGTTGAGGTAATAGCCTCATTGCTCCACCAATGAATGAGCGCTCAGAAGCACCTGCTCAGGCTTTCTTGAATTTTTAATTATAATTCTTTTTTTAACGCACATCAAAATTCGAGCGAAATGTAAAAGTCATAATATTTTCAATTAATACCAAACAAATGTCATATTTTCAAAATAAATCAGGAAGCCGAAAATATTCTGGCAGATGATAAGCATCAAACTTCTCCAACCTACAGCTGAATTTTTTCCACCCCTTAAATATTCTTTCAGGGAAAGATTCATAAGAGGGCTCGGCAAATTATTCAATTATATCAAAAAGTCGTTGACCCAACACAGGAAAATGTAATTAGCCTCGCCATCTAACAAGGCAAGAAAATTGTCCCTCCCCGACTTTGAACAAGAAATTAGCCAGGGAACATTGGTTGGTTCGCATAATGCAGACATTAACTCTTTTTGTGCCCGCTAACTGATTATTTCTTGCCAGGGAAATTCGAAATGACTTAGCCCGCACCTTTGTCGACCTAATGTGACTGACATCAGAATAGTGGTGTAAATAATAGTGCAGGAAGGATTCACTTCTCGGTCATTTTGGATTTAATACGAGATGAAAATAGTTTTGATTAATTATGAACCTGTGAATCGTGAAGAGACAATTTTGTTGAAACAAAAAATAAGGTTTATAAAGGGTTTTCCAATAAGAGGTGTTATTTCGATATTCAAAGAAAAACTTTTCAATATAAAGGATCGGATGTTTATTTCATTATAGAGAAGAAGCTATGCCGTTAATAGTGGAAAATAACATCAGGCAAATGACCACCATGACCACGCTTACAGGACCATATCCATTCAATGAAATTTTCCATAACCAAATCGCAAAGTGGCGGCCCTATGTCCTCGATAGCCTCATGAATTCCATCTTTGAAGTCTTGAATCGACGCTGGGCTATTGGCGTAGACCTTCTCTTTAACGTGGTCCCAAAGGAAGAAGTCGCAAGGTGTTAAATCACAAGATTTCGGTGGCCAATTCGAGAGAGAAACTTTTCCTGCAAAAGATCAATGGTTTCGTTGATTGTATGGCACATAGCGCCATTTTGTTGAAAGTAAACGTTGTCCAGATCAATACTATCCAATTTCGGCCATAAATTTAAAATTTGGAATGACTAATTCCAAAGAACGACGAGGAAGGGACAAACCTGGGTTTTCTTCAACACTTTCGGCTTCAACAGCAATATTCTCGGCTGTTCTTGATCGACGTACATTTGTTTTATTCTTCACATCACTAACATGTCCCAACAGCTCGAATTTTTCCACCAATTTCTTCATTGCGGTCCGACAAAGTGCTTCACGACGACCCAAAAATGTTCGAGTTTTACGAACCGTCTCTGGCAAAATTTCACCATGTTTATAGTAATTTTCTACTGATGGCGTAGTTTCTACTTGTCAAGAAATGACAGCTTCAAACGAGACATCTACCGAAATAGCATGCTATTCAAAATAACACCTCTTATTGGAAAACCCTTTCTTATTCAGTCTGAATTTTTCAATTGAGGAACTGACTCCTGATTATTTTCTACGCTTACTCGAAAATAACCATACAATCTTTCCCAAATATCAAATGGAACCATTCCATGTCTTTCCAGTATTATTTCCCATCTAACAGAGCCGAAATCATCCCCCTGCGTTCGCTAGGGAGTTTTTCCATGCATGTTCTGGCTCTGCTCTATTGTGGCGGCTGATTATCAGCATCACACTCGGGTAGCTACCCACAAAGGGTGTAGACTGGTTCCTTCCACATCTCGCATACAATCTACGCCACTTACGACACATCGCAGGAAATTAACGGCATATCATTTCCGAGCTCCGACCAGAATAGGTGGATACCTAAAAAACCGTTTCAATAGATGTACGAAAGCGAAGAATCTCACGATTTTTATGTCGTACTGGAAACGCGAACGTAAAAATATGAGAAATACAGTAGAACTTCCCTATATCAAAAGCGCGGTTGCAATTATTATTGATCATTCTGCATAATATTACAAGACTGTCTTCGGAAGTTCTCTTCATGTCTTATATCTTTGTTTATTGTCAGCTGGCCTGAAGCACTTGTTCTGAAAATAAAGTCAAAAAAACAATAAGAAACTATTTTATTACAGTCCAAAATAGGTAAGAACACAGTATTTACAAAATAAAATAAAGATCTTAATTATAATTATTCGCTCCTGGATAATTTTCAACTTATTTACATAGGAACTTCCCTACAACGAAAGCGCAAAATCCGCAAAAAATTTCGTTATAAAGAAAATTTGTTTCTATAGTCGGCAATGTCGCGGTCGACTTCACTGATAAATTTAAGTTTATCATTCAAACTTAAGCACTTCCTTTCAGACATTTTCGCAAAACTTTCACACTTGCGTGATGGTTAGATTGAAACCAAACAGCCAGGGGTGTTTTTAAAACTGTTTCAGAAGGATCTCTCTGCCCGCCATAATGATTTGGTTTGAGGGAGAGATTTATTACGTACGTCCGGAATAATTTAGGAAAAAACCCACCCTTATATCTTCTTACCAATACCCTTTCGAAGAGTGATGTTCTTTGAATATTTCGTTATAGAGAGAATTTGTTTGGCTTTAGAGAGTGTTTTTAACATGGAATTTGGATTCAAGGTGCAATGTCTTGTACGAAATTCGTTATACAGACGTTCGTTATATACAGTGTGTTTGGTCATAACTTAGCGATAATTTAAGGGCATCAAATATAAATAATTTTATCGACAAAAACACCCATATTTTGGAGTTTAACCCCTCAGTTTTGGAGAAGCTCCGTTTTTTAAATTTACTCTTTTATTTTAGTTGACCCTTCCTAATAATATCGATATCTTGGACATAAAGGTCCTACAGATGTGAAAAAAATGTTTTTTGGAAGATGATATTACCTCCTTTCATTAAAGTGGAACAATAGGAAAACAAATTTAAATATGTTATAAAAAAATTCTTTTACAAAAGTTTAGTGAAAAAATGTACTGCTTTTCTTAGTAAATTCGTAATAGTACAAAACTAGCACATTGAAGTATAATTTTCTCTCAGTTACATATTTGGAAAGTAATTGCTGTTCAACATGACCAACATGAAAGTTGATTAAATAAAAAAAACCTCACCACTGTACTTTCTATAATTCTAAATGATCAAACAAACAAATTAATCATAAAAATTGATCAAAATAGCAGCCTCTGCTCTGTAGACAGGCAATGGCCTTCATGAAGACCTGTCTTGTGTATTTTGCTCGCGTAGTGATCATGTTCGAACAGCAATAACTCTCAAATTATGTAACTTACAGATATGATGTGAGTGTTGTTTTATAGCTTGTGTCCTTGCGTGTTGAATCATTGAAAAAAATTATACTTCAATAAGCTAGTTCTTGTACTATTGCGAATTATCTGAGAAAATCAGTACATATTTTCACTATGTACTTTTTCAAAGAATTTTTTATGCCGTTTTCAAGTTGAATGTTTTTATATTGTTATACTTCAATGAAAGGTGGTAGTATCATCTTTCAAAAAACATTTTTTCAACATCTGTAGGACCTTTATGTTCGAAATTAAAAAAGTGAATTTAAAATGGGGGCTACTCCAAAACTAAGAGGGTGTTTTTGTCGATAATATTAGGTATATTTGATGACCAAACACACTGTATACAATATCGAAAAGAAAAGCAAATTATTGGTTCAAAATACACCCAGTTTCATTTGATAATATATTCAAGCAAAATTCGATTAATCCTAATTGTTATTGAACTGGTCAATATGAATTGAGATTCGATCTCATGAAAACTAGTAGTATTTGCGTAATCCAGATTTATTCGTAATTAACTGGTCTCTGATTATGTGCAAAACCATTTTCGCATTTAATTTCAGTATTCACACAAACATTCGATGTTCTCTATTAGGGCTAAACCTTCTCTTTCAGTTATTCTCTATTCAGTGAGCTTGCCATAGTGGTTGCTCACATGAATTCTATGGTTATACAACCAATGATACTTTCCTTTGAATGCGATTAAATTATTGTGCAGTTCTAGCAGATTTTGATTTTGTTGAAATATTCGGTCAGTTCAATATAGCCACAGAAATTTAATAGTGCAGGAAAAGACTTTTTGCCTATCAACTTTATTACTTTGTACTGCACAACCGGTAATTTTTGAACTTTGAAGCTTCATCCGGAGAAATATTTTTGTATGATCCATTCCCGAAGATTCTTCAAGAGCGGTTCTCTTTAAGTTTTTTCCTTCTCCAAAAACTAAAAAGTACTACATCTGTCGTTACCATTTTAACAGTGAAACTCTGAACTCTTGCAGATACTGATTCAAAAGTATTTTATTCTGGTTCAGCTATCTCAAAAATCTATAAAAACATACCAAATTAAATGAAGTTCGCCATACTTTCCCAATAAAATCAATTTGTAGATATTGCGAATTTAATGTTCGAGTTGCTTTCGAGAGCGCCTGCGTAATGCAGTTTGCTTGGGATCGATGAATTTTCAACGACAATCGATTCATTAGACAGAGCTTAACAATTATCAGTGAAAATCGTTTCTGTAGATTTCACAGAATTTTTGCAAAATGCTGAAATATAGCGTTTTAGGGGGGTCAACCCCTTACGCATTTTTCGGCCAAAATTTCAAAATTTTGGATGGTCATTTTTTGAGCTTATATTGAAGGGGACTAGATACTGAAAAAGAATATGCAATTCATATTTGATTCCGGCTCTTCAAACGGAAATTATGAAAGTTTGAAATATTGAGTTTTTGAAAAAATGCCATTTGAACGGTGAAATTCTAAACGCTTGTAGATATCGATTTGAAAGTATTTTTTTCTGATTCAGCTACCTCGAAAACCTATAAAAACATACCAAACACAATAAAGTCTCCCATACTTTTCAAATTATTTCAGTTTATAGATTTTGCATTTTTCATTTTCGAGTTGCGTTCTAGAGCGCCTGCGTAATGCAGTTTGCTTCGGATCGATGAATTTTCAACGACAATCGATTCATTAGACCGAGCTTAACAATTATCAGTAAAAATCGTTTCTGTAGATCCCACAGAATTTTTGCAAAATGCTGAAATATAGCGTTTTAGGGGGGGTCAACCCCTTACGCATTTTTCGTCCAAAATTTCAAAATTTTGGATGGTCATTTTTTGTGCTTATATTGAAGGGGACTAGATACTGAAAAAGAATATGCAATTCATATTTGATTCCGGTTCTTCAAACGGAAATTATGAAAGTTTGAAATATTGATTTTTTTGAAAAAATGCCATTTGAACGGTGAAATTCTCAACGCTTATAGATAACGATTTGAAAGTATGTTTTTCTGATTCAGCTACCTCGAAAACCAATAAAAACATACCAAACACAATAAAGTCTCCCATACTTTTCAAATTATTTCAGTTTATAGATTTTGCATTTTTCATTTCCGAGTTGCGTTCTAGAGCACCTGCGTAATGCAGTTTGCTTGGGATCGATGAATTTTCAACGACAATCGATTCATTAGGCAAAGCTTAACAATTATCAGTAAGAATCGTTTCTGTAGATTCCACAGAATGTTTGCAAAATGCTGAAATATAGCGTTTTTGGGGGGGTCAACCCCTTAGGCATTTTTCGTCCAAAATTTCAAAATTTTGGATGGTAATTTTATGTGCTTATATTGAAGGGGACTATATTCTGAAAAAGAATATGCAATTCATATTTGATTTCGGCTCTTCAAACGGAAATTATGAAAGTTTGAAATATTGAGTTTTTGAAAAAATGCCATTTGAACGGTGAAATTTTAAACGCTTGAAAATATCGATTCGAAAGTATGTTTTTCTGATTCAGCTGCTTCGAAAACCTATAAGAACATTACAAACACAATAAAGTCTCTCATACTTTTCAAATTATTTCAGTTTATAGATTTTGCTAATTTCATTTTCGAGTTGCGTTCTAGAGCACCTGCGTAATGAAGTTTGCTTCAGATCGATGAATTTTCAACGATAATCGATTCATTAGACTGAGCTTAACAATTACCAGTGAAAATCGTTTCTGTAGATCCCACAGAATTTTTGCAAAATGCTGAAATATAGCATTTTAGGCGGGTCAATCCCTTAGGCATTTTTCATCGCAAATTTCAAAATTTTGGATGGTCATTTTATATGCTTATATTGAAGGGGACTATATACTGAAAAAGCATATGCAATTCATATTTGGTTCCGGTTTTTCAAACGAAAATTATGAAAGTTTGAAATATTGAGTTTTTGAAAAAATGCCATTTGAACGGTGAAATTCTAAACGCTCGTATATATCGATTCGACAGTATTTTTTTCTGATCCAGCTACTTCGAAAACCTATAAAAACATACCAAACAGAATGAAGTCCCCCATACTTTTCAAATTATTTCAATTTATAGATTTTGCGTTTTTCATTTTCGAACCTACAGCGTTTTAGGCAGGGTCAATCATTTTATGTGCTTATATTGAGGGTCACTACAGACTTAGAACGAATATAGAATTCATATTCCATTTAGGCATTCTTTTCTCAGCCCCTATAACTATATATAGGGGCTGCAATATTTCAAACTTACGCGGGCGGCATATACCCTAGAAACAACCCTTAATCGAAGTAATGTCTTGAGTTCCGAGGTATTCAGGTTTTGTAGGATCTGTAAGATCAACTATAGAACTCTTTCCGTATCAAAACAGTCTTCTAAAATCATAATTCGAGTATCAAATCCCAATAATCACGAAATGAATGAAACAACGAATCTCAATCATCGAAAACTCGAAAAATATCCTCAAAAAACACATCATCCCCCCTTTCCAAACGATCCGAATGAAAATACACAAAACAGGAGGTAAGACCCACTTTCAAAAAAATACCCGAGATTCAATTTCATAGCTTTTCACCCGACTCGGCGAAAGCCACTTTGAATTAATCAGTCACTGTCAAAAAAAACGTAGCAGATTTTCGTCACTTTATTCACAGATCGAGGTACACGAAAATAGGGATGTTGACTACTTTTTGGAATTTATTTTATTTCAAAGATAAACCCTATACAAACACGAAAAAATTATTTTTTCCTTGAAAATATAGTAATTGCCAATAAAAATGAGTAAATGAAAAGACAATTCAAAATTCCCAAGGAAATGCTCAATTTTGACACGTTCTAATGATTACGTCATTATTCAGTGAACATAGGTACTTTGACTTCTGTCAAAGCGAACTGATTTTGCCCGATCCCTTGTGGAAAAGTTAAATCTAAGCTTTCAAAATGAATAGGTCGGTCTTTAAATGCTGAATGAGGTGTTTCTTTTATTTGTAATAATGAATAAGAGTTAAAAGTTTGCTACTTACAAAGACAATTTCACATTTTTAAGCTCCGCTGCTCAAAAATCCTTGTTTTCAGCAACGAAACTTGCGACCTTCAGGGAATCTATTTTCGGTAAGTTACTAGTATTACCCTTGATGAATCCTATCTCCATTATAAAGAAAATTGTAGATTATCGTTCTTGTAATGAACTAGGTTTACTGTTCTCTTTCAGCTTTCAACTTCGTAAGTTCGAATCATAGATAATAATAAAGTTTATTTCTGTGCAAGCTACAGGTATAAACATTTTCACGGAGGCGTGAGCCTGTACATGATTTTTTGCATTACTCCTGAAATTTTACAGTAGCCATCTTTAGCAAATAAATTAAACAGTAATTAGCAAAAAAGTAAATAAACAAAATCTTCTGAAACTATCTAATAACAGTTGTCCATTTGACAGAATACATAATCTGAGCATATATCAAAGAACGATTGGATACAGTTATTACAATTTTTCAATGATAGGTTTTTTTTTATTTCATGGTGGATTTATTAAAGTATCGAAGTAATTTCTTCCTTTTTCCATTACCCAATTCTTAATTTTATTTCTTTGGGCCATAGGATTCTTGATATGATATGATATGATAATATATTATATATTTACTATGGTTCAAGTCACAGAACCGTGGGTTTCACAAAGCTTGATTGGCCATCAAATCGTTTATATTGAAGTAAGTCGATGGTTTATGTCAAAAATGAACTGAAAATTGCAGAGAAATGATGACATTTCAATAATAGAGCTGATTGGAGTTTTGTGGAACCCGGCCTATGAATGTATTTTGTTGATCTGAGCACCGAACATTCGAATTTGCAATGACAATACCTGGAGAGTGACGTCAATTACCTCTGATTGGCTTTCGCAGTCACGTGATAGTTGATAATATATAACATAATTTAAAACAGCTTTAATTCGACGAGAATAATAAGATCACTAAAATGGTTTTTTAGGATTGCAAAAACTCCCTTCTATGAGGAAAACCTCAATTTATATGAATTCGTCCCTATTTCATAGCTTTTCACCCGACTCGGCGAAAGCCACTTTGAATTAATCAGTCACTGTCAAAAAAGAACGTAGCAGATTTTCGTCACTTTATTCACAGATCGAGGTACACGAAAATTGAGTTACGGATCATCTGGGCTTGGAGTACGAATTCATCTCTGAACATATTTTCCCGGAGAGGTATCAATCTTCATTGAGATGCCCTCAAGCACGGTAAAGAGTCTGCTTTGACACAAGATCCATAAAATCAATCAGGGCTTTTCAATATGCTCTCCGGATATGGCGGGTCGGAATATCGAAATTTTTATAGAAAGCTCTTCGATGAAAGGATGCAGTCCTCTGTGGATGATTCTCTATGGCGGTGAGGAAATTAAAACTTCGGTTATGAAAGACTAGGTTTGAAATGGGCGATCCAAGTTTTTTATAAGAACAACGGGAAAATATAGATTTCCACTACATTACCTTCTTTGAAATCGGTAAGTTTGCTTTGAAAGTTTGACACATTGAGCTTGATTATGTGTATTGAAACTTCACGAGTACTAATCACTGAAAATGGTTCAAGATTTTCGAATATTGTTGAAATATTCATTATAAAGGGTATTCCAATAAGAGATGTTATTCTGAATAGCCCGCTATTTCGGTAGACGTTTGAAGCTGTCATGTTTTGACATTTGACAAGTAGAAACTACGCCATTAATAAAATGGAACGATACACGCTTCAAGAACGCATTGAAATTATTGGAATTCACTATAAAAACGGTGAAAATTTGGCTGAGAGGGTTCGAAATACTCGGACATTTTTGGGTCGTCGTGAAGCACCTTGTCGGACCGCAATAAAGAAATTGGTGAAAAAATTCGAGCTGTTGGGATGAGAAAGTGATATGAAGAATGTAACCCGTGCACGTCGCTCAAGAACAGCCGAGAATATTTCTGCTGTAGTCAAAAGTGTTAAAGAAAACCCAGGTTGGTCCATTCCTCTTCATTCTTTGGAATTAGGATTCCACAAACGTCATTACAACGTATTTTGCATAAAGATTTGGGTATTAAGGCTTATAAAGTTTTTGGGGCCACGTGAAAGAGAAGGTCTACATCAATAGCCCAGCGTCGATTCAAGACCTCAAATATGGAATTCGTGAGGCTATCGAGGACATAGGGCAGCCACTTTGCTATTTGGCTATGGAAAATTTCATTAAAAGGATATGTTCGTGGTGGTCATTTGCCTGATGTTATTTTCCAATATTAACGGCTTAGCTTCTTCTTTATAATGAAATAAACATCCGATCATTCATATTGAAAAATGGCATTTTTCCTCAAATATCAAAATAACACCTCTTATTGGAAAACCCTATAGATGCGCAAAGAAAACTTTTTTGATTGACAATTGTAACTTCTCTCTCATAATATTAAAAACCTTTTTGACTATGGAAACTTTGATCCAAATATAAGTTTGATTATTGAAGTTGTTTTATACGGGCTACCATAAACATGATATCAAAATTACAATTTTACATTATGAAATATCAGTCGTCCATCTTTAATTTATGAATAAATGAACAACTAGAATATAAAATATTGAATCCAGAGTATCAAGAACAACAACAGAAATATTAATGTGTTTCAATGTCATCTTCGAATCCAAAACATCATCTTCAAAACATCACATCAATTTTTTCTCAAAAAACGAAACTCCATATGCGACATCATTGCATAATATATCACGAACAAAACTGTTACCGAAACGACGCATTATTTCAAGCCATTGCTCTCACTGCTTTCAAATTCAAAAGTTGCTAAAATATTAACGAGCCAACAAGAGAAGGTATATATAAACTCAATTCGTGCATTGTAGTATATGGAGGATATATGAATGAAGCATACATAAATAATGTCTCCCTGCATACCGCTTCACGGAAAAAAAGTTTCCATTATTTCCAACAGCGATACCACAAAACAACACCGCACTACAGGTTATTTAAATTGGTGGTATAAATTGTTAATGCTGTTTCTGGAATTCCGTTATGAGCCGTGAGTTTGCCCATTTCCGAACCGGTCTCTGTGTAAGTTCTGCCTGTGTTTCTAGCTGAAAAGTGTAATCCGTAAATGCTTCTGATTTTGGTAATGCACAGAGTAGGAAATTTGAGGCGAAAGCTGCCCTATATTTGTTGTATCTCATTATATTCACGCATTTTGTACGGTTTATTGTTCTTCTGTTTATGCTTTTAACAGAATAAGTGATAGGAGGATGTTCATTTTCAATTGAACTCACCTTTTCTCCTCTTATCTTGTGACAAAACTTATGGATAAGCATTGTAGATATATCATAATGATGATGATATTAAACACAGTTTATTTTACACATAGGTACAAGTATTCTTCCGTTTTCACAAAATTGAAAATTAAAACAATGCGAATAAATAGTTAAATGATGATAGCGGGAATTTGGACAAGTTTTCTTTATTTGTTCTCTATCCTATTTATACATCGCCAACGTTTCGAACCCTTTGTGGTTCTTTCTCAAGGCTCGTATTTTTTTCGGAAAGAAATTTAGTCAAAATCGATAAAATCTTGGTGTGGTAGATTTTCATTTATTGTCAATAATTCAATTTTCTTTCAGAACATGTTCTGAATTTCAGAACATCGAGAGAAAATTGAATTATTGACAATAAATGAAAATCTACCACACCAAGATTTTATCGATTTTGACTAAATTTCTTTCCGAAAAAATACGAGCCTTGAGAAAGAACCACAAAGGGTTCGAAACGTTGGCGATGTATAAATAGGATAGAGAACAAATAAAGAAAACTTGTCCAAATTCCCGCTATCATCATTTAACTATTTACATCATGGACGCTACCAATAACCTATGCGAATAAATACGTTCAATACTCAGAAACAAAATACTTAATTCATGCTCTTGCGCCAGGAGGGTGTTTTAAACCAGGTCTGGCATTCCAAGTGATGATTTTTCGAATCTCCTGCTCTTCTAAGACCGCTACAGGACACCATTGAAGGATAATAATCTCCCATAGATTTGAACAGTGGTATTTCTTCCTGAATATCTAATTCAATTTAGGAATAATGATAAAAAACGTGTGACAAACCTATGTCAAAATGACATAATTGAATTTGACCACAAATTCGTCATCAGGGAGTCGAACCCTATCATTTGAGACCAAAATGCAGAGATTCGCCACAGGGTCAGAGGACAAATATCCAGTCACTCCAAAACGTTCGATTAATAACTTTCGATGCAACGCGAAAAGACACTTCATGAAGTAGCAACCGAAAAATCGACGTTTTAATCACACCATTCCAGGCCGAATCCTTCCTTTATAACCAGCAGCCAGAATAAGAACGCAATATCATGAAAGCATCTTTCATTCGGCGTCACTTTTTTCCAGGAATAAGCGGCTTATCAAGGAAGCAAGAGGAGTGTATAGAGAGCAGTCTCTACCCTCCGAATCCCTTTCTGGGACTGAAATCCGACATTGGCGAGGATTAGCTTTTGTCTTCGTAATCTCAGAACAATAGGCTGCACATTCTCCCAGAACGTCTTCCATCTCATTATTCCTGCTAAATTGTTGGAGCATCCTTTTGAAGCAGCTTAGGGAAATATTCGCATTCCAGTCTACTGGCTACGTTTAGTTTTATGCATTTATCGGTCGAAACAGACATGGAGTTGAACGAAGTCTTTCTCAACTATTTGGAGTCAACAATCGTGCATTAACAGAAAATATTTTGAGCCTTGATACTGCTGAATCCACTCCTTTTGAGGAAAACAGAAGAAACTTGCCAGCAACACCAGTTATGATGATTATTTGTCACCAATCCCAGAAGTGACAACACTTCACAACTGAGAAGTGATTCAACAAAATTCAATAAATGTTTTGTTCAATTCGGAAATGGTAAATTTGGTCCAAAATGCATTCATCTTGATATATGAAAGACAGCAATGAAAAATTACGAAAACATAATTAAAATATCGATAGATGTATATTATTCTAAATTAAAAGCTAACATAATATACAGGGTGGCCGGACGATTGACGTCCATAAAAAAAACAGGTTCCTCATGTCATGGGGTATTCGAATCACCCCCATGTATGTTATCCGATTTTTCACGGTTTCCGAGTTATGATTTTTTTTTATGAAATCTGAGAATTTTCAATTTGAACATCCTCAAAAAATTTAAAAAAAAAGTACAAGACTTTTCTGATATTTTTTTGTTGTAAATAGATCGCCATGAATTGTACTTTTATACATAAAATAGCCAGCATCGTAACTTTGATAAAAATTATGGAAATGTTGGTCTCAAGTGAGAAAGTTACTCATTTTGGATCATGATCTAAATTTTCAAATTTAAATTAAAAATGTAAATAGGTTATTTCATGGTTTCCTAGTAGGCTTAAAAACTGCACTCAACACTCAGCTTTCAGAATCATTAATAAAAAATTGTACTCAACAGTCTACTTTTGCTAGAATTAGCCTTCAAAGTCAGCGAAGTGGAAAAAATCGAACAACTAGACGTTTACTAAAAAATTATTTTTTGCCATTTTAAGATTTTCCTGATCAAGTTATGATATAAAATGCTGAAAATTAATGAAAATTAGCATTAGAAGAAACGTTTCAGATAAGAAAAAGAAAAAGGTATGGCAATAAATTACACATCATGTAGATAAAAAAATTTATTTATAATTACTGTGTTGATTATCAATATCTATATTTGAAGCTTCAGACCTATGCTGAGGTTTTAATAACTGTGCTCTTGTTGTTGATTTCATTGTTTCAGTTACAGTTCTTCTGGAATAATAAATATTCAGCTAAAATTGATACCTGAAGACATTTCTCCCAAATTGAGCTGAATATACTGAATTTCCTGTAAAAGAACTGATGAAATATTAGAGAAATAGCACAGATAACAATAGAGAAGGAGGCAGAGTTGGCCTTTCAGTTAAACCCATAAATTTAATTCAAAATATGTTCTACCTTGCACAGAAGAAAGATGACTGTGGAAGTCTATTTTACCGCTATGAGCCAAGAGCCCAAGAATATGTAGCAGAAGGACTTTACGACATTCGTATAACCTGTGGGTGACATAACTTTACTCCATAAAACCTCCTGAGAGAAAATTCTTGAATTTCCACATCCCAGATATATTTTACTCAATTATGAAAAGTACTAAAATTTGCGAGGGGGCAGAAAGAATTCTCAGTTTACTGGCATGATACAAAGTGAGAATTCATATACGAAGCTCGTGTTTCACTGCAGACAACACTGTATACTGCACAAGTTTCGCAGTAAAAATTTTATTTATCATAAAGTTTCACTTCTTTATACAAAGTAACTACTGATGTGAGAACGGTGTTGTTTTCATTAGAATGTCATGGTTTCTTCAATCGAATGAATCAGCTTGTTCATAATATTGAGAAAAGCCCTGAACAGGTGCCTTTTAGCGCTTGTTCATTGGTAGAGCAACAAGACTCTTACCTCAAAATTTTGTATCGGACTTGAGATTGATGTTGGAAAATATTGGTATGATCGAAATTATATTCTGGAAGTTATAAAAAAATGAAATAATAGAAAATCATTAATCATCTCTGGTACAATGACTCCTCCGGACCATAAACCGCACCACACAGTCACACGTTGAGGATAGAAAGGCTTCTCAACAATATCTCTTGAATTTTCTGAGTTCCAGATGCGACAATTTTGCTTGTTGACGAAGAAAACGAGATGTCAATGGACCTCATCACTCAAGATGATTTTTCGATGGAATTCCGGATCATTTTCATGCATTTCAACGACCCAATCAGCAAGGACACGACGTTGTTGGTGATCGGCCGGCTTGAGTTTTTGTGTTTACTGAGCTTTAAAGCCTTAAGACCCAAATCTTTATGCAAAATACGGTGTAATGACTTTTCTGGGATGCTTAATTCCAAAGAACTACAAGAAATGGACAAACCTGGGTTTTCTTCAACACTTTCAGCAACAGAAGCAATATCCTCGGCTGTTCTTGAGCGACGTGCACGCGTTATATTCTTCACATCACTAACTTGTCTCAACAGCTCGAATTTTTCTTCCAATTTCTTTATTGCGGTCCGACAAGGTGCTTCACGACGACCCAAAAATGTTCGAGTTTTACGAACCGTCTCTACCAAATTTTCACAATTTTTATAGTGAATTTTAACAATTTCAATGAGTTCTTGAAGCGAGTATCGTTCCATTTTTATTAATGGCGTAGTTTCTTCTTGTCAAATGTCAAAAAAAGACAGCTTCAAAAGTGACATCTACCGAAATAGGGGGCTATTCAAAATTCCACCTCTTATTGGAAAACCCTTCACCAAGCCCTTTTAAATAAATTTTTCACATTCTCAAACAAAAATTAAAATTAACTGCACCATACAATATTAACATTCGATTTCAACCCTGAACAACCATTAATGTGTTCAACACACATTATAGCAGTATATAAAGTGATTCCAGTCTGTAACAGACATCGTTCGAACACAAAACTCTGTGAACATTTGAATGCCATCCCCAAAACCTTGATATATTCGACAATTATCCACATCGTTATTTTTGTAATCTGATTTCCATATTATTCGCACGCAACGCCATATGCTAATGACATACCAGAATGTCACTGGCTGCCATTGAGCTTTAATTAAAATCGTATTTCACCCTCTCTTCAAATTGTATGTATTTACTCTAATTCACCATCATGACCCTCTAGGCCGTGGCAAAGTTGATAAATCGTCGCTGTTCTGATTCTGGCAAAGATATTTTATTGTGTTCATGGATGAAATTGATTAAAAACTTTGTGGAATTTTGAATTGTTGATTTAAGGGGAGATTGAATTTATGATTGATGATTACGTTCTATTTCTAAATTATTTTGCTCATGAAATGGAACTTCAGAATGAGTAGGTCACACAATAATCCTTTTTTCGCTGATCAGGCAACCTCAAAAAAATTCCAATTTTCAATATGAATGATCGGATGTTTATTTCATTATAAAGAAGAAGCTATGCCGTTAGTAGTGGAAAATAACATCAGGCAAATGACCACCACGACCACGCTTACAGGACCATATCCTTTTAATGAACATTTCCATAACCAAATCGTGAAGTGGCTGCCCTATGTTCTTGATAGCCTTACGAATTCCATCTTTGAAGTCTTGAATCGATGCTGGGTTATTGGCCTAGACCTTCTCTTTCACGTGGCCCCAAAGGAAGAAGTCACAAGGTGTTAAATTACATGATCTCGGTGGCCAATTTTGATTCCTTTTCGAGAGATAACACGGTCCGGAAACTTTTTTCGAAAAAGATCAATGTTTTCGTTGTTTGTGTGGCACGTAGCGCCGTATAAGCCTTAAGACCCTAATCTTTATGCAAAATACGGTGTAATGAAGTTTGTGGAATGCCTTATTCCAAAAAACGACGAGAAATGGACAAACCTGGGCTTTCTTCAACACTTTCGACTACAGCAGCAATATTCTCAGCTGTTCCTGAACGGCGTGCACGGGTTTTATTCTTCACATCTTCAACTTGTTCCAAGAGCTCGAATTTTTCCACCAATTTCATTATTGCGGTCCGACAAGGTGCTTCATGACGACCCAAAAATGTTCGAGGTTTACGAACCGTCTCTGCCAAATCTCCAACATTTTTATAGAGAATTTTAATAATTTTATTGAGTTCATGAAGCGTGTATCGTACCATTTTTATTAATGGCGTAGTTTCTACTTGTCGAATGTCAAAAAATTACAGCTTCAAGAGTGACATCTACCGAAATAGCGGGCTATTCAAAATAACACCTCTTATTGGAAAACCCTTGAGTATTTGATGATGCCCTGAATTTAGCGAAGGATGTGTATGTGAAGAAATTCAAGTTGATATAAAAGCATTAAATTTCTTTTTCATCAACTCATAGCTGTTATGGAAGTAAAATTTATTGAAGTAGGCAAGAGGAAAAAAATCCTCTTCAATATGAGAAATTTAAATAATATTCACTGATGCGTTGACTCCCAACAACAGCAATTCAAAGTTCGTCTGTGAGTACCTAGGTAAGCTAAATAAACTACATAGGTATTAGCAAGAGAGTCTTCTTGGTCTAGATCTCACGGTACTCCAGTGTCAGTATAAAAAATTGATCTGATAAATTCGCCAAAAAGGAATCTTGAACAACAATAATAAGATTCTCGAACAAAAAAGAATCAGAAAGGAGTGAATCTTCAAATGTTTTCGAATCAAACTTACTGACATTCTTTAAATAGTGGTATTTCATCCTAAATATCGAATTCAATTTCGGAATAATAATAAAAAAACGTGTGACAAACTGCAAAATGACATAATTATAGCCATACACTATACAGGGTGTTTCCTAAACATGCGGCAAAAATTCAGGGGATTGTTCCTTGGACTATTCTAAGAATAATTTGTCCCTTGATGATTTTTGAAAAACCTCTTTGTTTCGAAGATACAGGGGAAACAAAATTTTAGATAATAACATTTTATTATGAAAAATTACAAGAAAATTTAACTTAACCTACAAAAACTGTTGAAATTAACACCTCTAGCCAGCATGCAAGCATCCAATCTTCTCCTCATTGACTGCCGAACCCTTTCAAAAACACCAGGATCATTTCTTATTAAGTTACACCCAGCAATGATCCGATTTCGCAAGTCTTCCACATTTAAAAATAAATTGTACCTACTTAGTAAACACAGTGCGGTACGCATTTTCATTTAAACTATTATTAATT
Source organism: Propylea japonica (assembly GCA_013421045.1). Lineage (NCBI taxonomy): Eukaryota > Metazoa > Arthropoda > Insecta > Coleoptera > Coccinellidae > Propylea > Propylea japonica. The sequence continues at coordinate 99,199,059 of CM024241.1, forward strand.
TTAAAAATATGAAAAATGTTGTTCGCCCTGTATCTTCGAAACAAAGAGGTTTTTCAAAAATCATCAAAGGACAAAACATGCTCAGAATAGTCCAAGGAACAACCCCCTGAATTTTTGCCGCATGTTTAGGAAACACCCTGTATATAGTCAAACTGCTATTAAAGCACTGAGCTAATGCGTCATCGACTCAAAGATGATCTGGTAGTGCTGGAACAAACTCAATGAGGTAGGCAAGAAAAATAAGGTCGGAAATCAAAGGGAACCAAGAGGCCAATACACTTGCCAAAAAGGGCGCACGGATGTCACTCATTGGCCCAGAACCCTTCTGTGGTATAGGTAATCGTACCTATAAGAAGGAGTTTCTGGAGAAGGTGAAAGTCGGGAGGGAAAAACTCTGACGGAATCTCCTAGGGATGAATCATTCCACTAAGTTCCTTCGGAACTTTGAGACAGCGGGATCCAAAAGATTTCTGGATCTTGGTATGAAGCAATTACACCTTGCCTCAGGAAGTACCTGCTGAGGATGGGATTATCGGACACTAACGAGTGTAGGTTCTGTGGGGAGGAGGAAGAAACCCCCATTCACCTAGTCACGGAATGCTTTGGCATTGCAAGACTAAGGAGAGAATGCTTTATGCGAGAGTGAGGAACTAGCCTTGTGGAAGCCTTCACAGATATTAGATGTTATTAGATCTCCTGAACTGGAAGGCGAGCTGAAAAGGCTCCATAAGGAGGCACAATAGACCTTGAGGTTGCAGTGAACTGTTACCTCTTTTTAAACTTAACTAAACCTCATTATGGCATTCATGGAGCTATCAGAATATGAGTACTTGATGATGCCCTGAATGTAGCGGCTGATATATATGTGAGGAAATTCAAGTTTATATGAAAGCATCAAACCTCTTTTTCATCAACTTTCAGCTTTTATGATTTTCAAACAAAAAATAAATCAGAAAGGAGCGAATCTTCGAATTTATTCGAAACAAACTAACAATTCATGGAATACATCCAATTGTAAGGATATTTCAAGTGTCTGACATTCTGTTGACGCCACTGTCTGCATTCTGAAACACAATTCGCGAAGGATCAAGATGTTAACTGTTGAATCGAGAAGAATGGCTCTCAATACGACTTAGCTATACCGAGGATTACGATATCCATTTCTTTTTAACGCATCCTTGTAAGCCGCAAGGATCTCGGTCGAAATGAGATGGATTTCTTCAAATTCCCATCTATTCTAATGCGAAATTCATATAATAAGGGTTGATTCGGAACCCTTGACTCGCTTCCGCCATTAATGGCGTTTTAGTGCTTCCCGAGTGTGAACTCAAAGCCTCCGGGATCATGTTTTATTTATTCGTTTTCATTATTCATTCGGATTTTCCGGGCGATTTTTCATCGTTCGGAGGAATCCGGGGCATCGTTAGGGGATGATTGCTTAAAGGCAGGTCAGAAATTGAGAGATATACGGGGTGTTGTCCTCACAAAATTTTTCAGAAGTACCTACTTGAACCGTTAGACGTAAAACTTTTAATCGATTGGCTTTCTACATTCGAAAATAATCATGGAATTGAATTTCAGATCATTTAATTCCAAAAACCGTTCTGTACAATTTGGACTCTACATTAAATACTTTCTTTTCATTGCTAGAATGTATACAGAATAACTTCCGAACTCGAAAAGTATTGAATCGTCTCAGCCTACTTTAGGACTAACATTCAAAACCTGCAGACATTTGAAGGAAATAACTCAACCTAACCTAACCAAATCTAACCCAACCTAACATAATCTAACATTCACAACCTGCAGACACTCGGAAGGTATAACTCAAACTAACCTAACCTTAGAAAATATTCGCAGGGGATACTCTGGCCAGCACATTTACATATGTTGCGACAGTCAGGGAACTCTTGAATCTCTATCTGATGTTAGAGTTGACTCTCTTTTGGTAGAAGAATGCAGGAAAGCTCTGCGTAGGCTGGGCTCTGATAACTTTTTGAAAGTAATCTGGTGTCCGGCTCATGCGGATATACCTGGTAACGTCAAGGCAGATAAACTGGCTAGGCGGGAAGCCAGACTAGCATTTGTTGATCCGGAGCCTGCTCTGCCAATCTGTCGCACATCTGTCAGAAGCTTCTTCAGGAACTGGCTGAACAAGGAATTTTCCTCGGAATGGAGCGCGGGGGTGGGCCTGAAGTGGTCGGGGATTCTCATTGAGAGACCGTCCTCGCGACCTGAGGTCAATAGACTTCTGTTGCTGGAGAGGAAACAACTCGGTCTGGTGACTGGTGCATTGACTGGTCACCTGTTTAACAAGCATTTGAAGAGAATGGGATTAACGAGCTGCTCCCTATACCGGTGGTGCAGGAGTACTGATGAAACGGTTGAGCATATTTTGTTCAACTGTCGTAACCTAACTGAGTTAAGGTCAACACACCTAGGAAATCCAACACCTACTATTCCTATGGTAAGAGGGACCACTCCTGGTAGACTCGCGACATTTCTGTCTTCGTGTCAGAGGAGCTGAGTCTCTATAGAACGATGCGGGTGAACAATGGGCCACTAAGCCTCAGCTCGGCCGGAAAGGCGCCGCATTAAGAAAAAGAAGAAGAACCTAACGTAACGTAACCAAATCTAACCTAACCTAACATTCAAAACCTGCAGACATTCTGAAGATATAACTCATCCTAAATCAACTTAACCCAACCTAACCTAACTTAACATTCTCAACCTTCAGACATTCGGAAGATATAACTCAAACTAGTCTAACCTAAAGTAACCTAACCTCACTTAACATTCAAAACCTGCAAAATTTGAAAAGAATAAAGGAAATTTTTCTCCTTGAAACAACCGTGGAATTCTGAAATTGTCAAGACATCTCCTGAAGAATAGCTGCCGAAACGTCGTACCAACAAAGTGAAACAGTGGAAATGGCACACAAGTTGTGGTAACATAATACCAGTTTACCAGTCTAGCACAAACACAATATTAGCACAGAAGGTAACAAAAATATGTACACTCCATCAATATGAACGATATTAGCCCACATAGAAATGATGACAATCTCAAATTGCGTTTACTGAAGCCGAGCTGAGTTATGATGAAGAGCCAAAACCAATATTGCTTCATATCCGAGTAGATATTCTATTTTTTCCAGTTAGTATAGAGTTCCACTAATTGCACTCCCTAATGTTTGTTCTTCATTCATCTTGATTATGTCCGAGAGGAAATTAATTAGCTCCCAATCTAATTGGCTTCTCTGCACGTCTACCAACCGTCTCTGTCTGGCTTCACTCAATACATCATATCGTCCATCGTTCCTGATATTTGTAGATTGAAAAGATGGGCAAACATTCGTATATTAGGGCGATGATGATATATTAACTTCCAACCTAACCTAACCTAACATTCACAACCTGCAGACACTCAGAAGATATAACTCAAACTAACCTAACCTAACGTAACCTTACCTAACCTAACATTCAAAACCTGCAAAAATTTGGAAAGAATAAAGGAAATTTCTCTCCTTGAAACAACCGTGGAATTCTGAAATTGTCAAGACATCTCCTGAAGAATAGCTGCCGAAACGTCGTACCAACAAAGTGAAACAGTGGAAATGGCATACAAGTTGTGGTAACATAATACCAGTTTACCAGTCTAGCATAAAGACAATATTAGCACAGAAGCTAACAAAAACATGTACACTCCATCAATATGAACGATATTAGCCCACATAGAAATGATGACAATCTCAAATTGCGTTTACTGAAGCCGAGCTGAGTTATGATGAAGAGCCAAAACCAATATTGCTTCATATCCGAGTAGATATTCTATTTTTTCCAGTTAGTATAGAGTTCCACTAATTGCACTCCCTAATGTTTGTTCTTCATTCATCTTGATTATGTCCGAGAGGAAATTAATTAGCTCCCAATCTAATTGGCTTCTCTGCACGTCTACCAACCGTCTCTGTCGGGTTTCACTCAATACATCATATCGTCCATCGTTTCTGATATTTGTAGATTGAAAAGATGGGCAAACATCCGTATATTAGGGCGATGATGATATATTAACTTCTCTGAAGGACTCTAGGGTGGGTCTGTTTGTTCTGGTGGACATCTGACGGCATATTTCGGTAAATAAATATGTGTTTGAACGTAGGGGATGGGGATTTTCATTAGATAGAGCTCAAAGTCGTTTCGGGAAAGGTTTTGGGTTCAGATATTGCGAGATGAATGTAGAAGGAATATACAGAATGTTGACGAAGCGGAATGGAAGGACAGCTTTAGGGAAATGAATATTTGTCTGGAAAGTTTGAGTGTGGGTGATAGTTGATGTACAAAAGCTGGCTTGAAATAGAATGTTCAGATCACTCTGTGATACCAATTGAAAATGCTGCCATTAAGTGTTGAATTCCAGCATCATCAACTCGAAGTTTGTGTATTCATGAACGAATAACAGAGTCTCACGTGAAAGAGAAGGTCTACGCCAATAGCCCAGCGTCGACTCAAGACTTCAAAAATGGAATTGATGAGGCTATCGAAGACATAGCGCAGTCACTTTGCGATTTGGTTATGGAAAATTTCATTGAAAGGATATGGTCCTGTAAGCGTGGCCGTGGTGGTCATTTGCCTGAAGTTATTTTCCACTAGTAACAGCATAGCTTCTTCTTTATGATGAAATAACCATCCGATCATTTAAGTTGAAAAATGGTATTCTTCCTTGAATAGCAAAACAACACCTCTTATTGGAAAACCCTTTACTAGATAATTTTCTGAAGTGCATAAAAAATATGTAGTCACAACGACTTCCGAATAAAATAGACATCCTTGCCTAGTTATCTCACTGCAACATAACTCAAACCTCACAAATTTTCCGGGACGTGCCAAATCGTCTTTTCCCCAACACTTTGCATGAAAGTATGACCATATCCCCCCCCTCCGCCACTGACCGACGCTCATCTATTTGTGCGAAGCGTCAAGGCAGCAGCGACGGAAGGCATCTTATTTGAATATTTCTGTCCGGAATTTGCGGCGACTGTTGCCAGACTACGCTGTCGCATAAAACATGGGACGTCATAAGTATACGGGAATGAAGTTTCTACCAGAGATCGTCTTCAATTTGGCAGCAAAATCCGGAATATACTAGAGAATAACACCGCTTCGTCGACATTGGGATATAAATCAAGGAATGGGAAGCGTTTTTCGTGTCCCATCCGCAAATTCGGCTCTAGAATGGTTTACTAAGTTGATATTGGGGACACTTTTGGTATCAGACTTGAATAACTCATCGGTAGTATTCAAATTCCGATTTGAAATGGATTTTGCTTTTATAAACCAAAAGTGCACCGACTATTTGCCCTATTATCATTTAGATAGGATGAGAGGTTCAGGAGTTGACACCCTGAGACTGTGCACATATACCGATGTAATAAACTATTGGTGCTATATAAGCTTTTTTCATCTGTCTCCACCTATTTCAGAATGTTTTATTTCTATTTGGGTTTATAAGTATATGTGTGAAACCCACGGTTCTGTGACTTGGACCATAGTAAATATATAATATATCATATCTATGATTCGAACTTACGAAGTTGATAGCTGAAAGAGAACAGAATACCTAGTTCGTTACAAGAACGATAATAATCTACAATTTTCTTTATAATGGAGATAGGATTCATCAAGGGTAATAGTAGTAACTTACCGAAGATAGATTCCCTTATGGTCGCAAGTTTCTTTGCTGAAAACAAGGATTTTTGTGCAGCGGAGCTTGTAAAACGTGAAATTGTCTTTGTAAGTAGCAAACTTCTAACTCATATTTATTATAACAAATAAAAGAAACACCTTATTCAGCATTTACAGACCGACCTATTCATTTTGAAGGCTTAGATTGAACTTTTCCACAAGGGATCGGGCAAAATCAGTTCGCTTTGACAGAAGTCATAGTATGTTCACTGGATAATAACGTAATCATCAGAACGTGACAAAATTGAGCATTTCCGCCGGAATTTTGAATTGTCTTTTCATTTACTCATTTTTATTGGCAATTACTATATTTTTGAGAAAAAAGTAATTTTTTCGTGTTTGTATAGGTTTTATCTTCAAAATGAAATAAATTCCAAAAAGTACTCAACATCCCTATTTCTTATCTGAATCCAGACCAACTAAAACCGTCTCAAATGGCATCCAACGCGAATCCCTTCGTATATTCGAACAATACCTTTGTCCGTTCCGGTTGCTGGCGTATTCCACATACTGAAAATTCCAGAAACAAGATACAAGAAGCGGGATGAGAGCTCGTTAAGCAACACCAACGACGTCTCTTGTTGGCGAAATTAATTTGTGGAACGTACAATAAACATTAATTACCCTATGTATATAACCCGCAGCATGCTCGGTGTGAGAACCATGCAACCATACAAACTTCAACGTATGGTATTAATTGTCTTGGTTTTCATTATTCCAGTTCAGCTGTGTATTCTTGTGAGGACACAGTGTATTTGTATGGTTGGAAACGGAGTGTTATTCGTAGATAATTTGTCTAGGAGTCTCGCACTAATATTTCTATGATTTCAGCTTGAAATATTCTGGCTGGACGTAAATGGAATGAATGAAACGGTAATTTATAGATGCACACAATACAATTACAAAATTGATAAAACGAAAAGAAAATTCATTCTTCTGTACGAGTGTTTGAATTAATTCTTTTCAATTCACTCAGCAGTATGGAGAATAGCTCTAACTGAGAGAGGCATTGTAGGAACTTAATCTTATAGCGTTTTCTTTTGGGAAAACTGGTGCGCACCAGAATTGCCCCAGTGCGATCTGAGTGCAATTTTTAATGAGCATTTCATTGTTTCGTGTACCAATAGAACACGAAAAATTGCACTGGGGCAATTATGGGGCGCACCAGTTTTCCCAAAAGAAAACGCTGTTAGATCTGGTGCACCGTTCCGGGTATAAACCGAAACGAAATGCCATCTATGAGGATCCTCACAAAAACACACAGCATGAACCATAAACGAAGCATGCAGTGGGGGTAAGTTTTTATGAGGATCCACATAGATGGCGTTTCGTTTCGGTTAATAACCAGAACGGTGCGCCAGATCTAAATATAGTTTCCTTTGATGCCTCTCCAAATCGCGAAGTGGATGCCCTATGTTCTAGATAGCCTCACGAATTCCATCTTTGAGATTTTGAATCGACGCTGGACTATTGGCGTAGACCTTCTCTTTCACGTGGTCCCAAAGGAAGAAGTCGCAAGGTGTTAAATCACAAGATCTCGGTGGCCAATTGTGACCAGCTCTTCGAGAGATAACACGATCCGGAAACTTTTCATGCAAAAGATCAATGGTTTCGTTGCTTGTGTGGCACGTAGCGCCGGCTTGTTGGAATTAAACGTTGTCCAGATAAAAACTATCCAATTTCAGCCATAAAAATCATTAATCATCTCTCAATAGCCCAAACCTTTCACCCTAACAGTTGCTCAAGCCTCATTTTCGAAAAAGTAAGGTACAATGACTTCGCCGGACCATAAACCGCACCAAACAGTCACACGTTGAGGAAAGATAGGCTTTTCAACAATAACTCTTGGGTTTTCTGAACCCCAGATGCAACAATTTTGTCGACGGATCATTTTCATGCATTGCAATGACCTAATCAGCAAAGACAAGACGTTGTTGGTGATCAGCCGGCTCTTGTTCTTGTGTTAACTGAACTTTATAAGCCTTAAGACCCAAATCTTTATGCAAAATACGGTGTAATGACGTTTGTGGAATGCCTAATTTCAAAGAACGACGAGGAATGGACAAACCTGGATTTTCTTCAACACTTCCGGTTACAGCAGCAATATTCTCGGCTGTTCTTGAGCGACGTACACGGGTTTTATTCTTCACATCACTTACTTGTCCCAACAGCTCGAATTTTTCCACCAATTTTTTATTGCGGTCCAATAAGTTGCTTCACTACGACCCAAAAATGTTCGAGTTTCACGAACCGTTTTTATAGTAAATTTAAAAACTTCAATGCGTTCTTGAAGCGTGTATCGTTCCATTTATATTAATGGCGTAGTTTCTATTTGTCAAATGTCGCACGTGACATCTTCCGAAATAGCGGGCTATTCAAAATAATAGGTACCTCTTATTGGAAATACCTTTGATGTTCTTTGAACGTTGAAGAGATTAGCATCGAAATATGAGTTTGATATTGGTTGATTTGAAATGATTAAAGTTATTCACTGCTTTATTGACCATATTTCAATTTGTGTTATTGAAAATGCGTTAATACTTATTCCGTATGTCTTGTTTCAAACTTGCATACACCGATGAAAACAATACAATCTCATACTCATATGTTTATACGCAAAAGGAATGGCCATTAGTAACAGAAGAACGAGAGTCCCGATTTGAGATATAGTCCGTTGTAATTCGTGATGGCGCTTGAAGCCAATGGGGTGCCATAATAAGGGCAATGGTCCATTACGACTGAATCCCAACCTCCGGACTTTTTGGACTCATATTTCCCGTTCTCGTGATTTAGAGATAGTTCGCTAATAAGCCGTAGAGAGCGAGCACCATTTTGATTTATGCATTCGCCTTTCCCAAGCGTTGTCATCAATTTCATTTTCCACCTAAACGGGAAAATCTCTCGTCTGTTTATCGAAAACGTTCCGGATGGAAATATCAGTTTTTTTTTTCGGGATGATTTAGTTCTGAGGGGAAAATCGGTACGGTTTTTATTTGGATCGAGAACTTATTGTGATTGGGTAATTTTGAAACAGCAACTTTAGGGAAAATTGTGACTTATTTATTCATTGAGGAAAGTCAGAAATATACTGCTTTTGAAAAAATATTATAAATTAACTAACACTTGGTTTCAACAAGACGGGGCCACTTGTCACACTTCAAATCGGTTTTTACCTGTTATTCAGGCGTTTTTCCCTGAAAACTTGATTTCTCGGCGTTGAGACCTTCCATGGCCCCCCACAAGGATGGGCTTGACACCTTGCGACTTTTGCTTGAAGAAAAATATTCGCCAGGAAATTTAAGCCATCGGGCCAGAAACTTTGCGACGTGTTTTTCTAAATTTGGGGGTTCGACTCAAGAGTGCCAGCAGAAAAACGGCGGGCATTTGTACAGCGCATTTCTTAAGAAATTAATTCTCAAAGAGCTGAGGATTATTTGTAGAAAAAAAATTCAAATTGACTTGATGGTTTTTGTTTTATTTCAATTTAGAATCGGAATTCCTTAGTTGACCACCCAGTACAACCTATACAATTTCTGACGACGAAATCATTTTTCTTGTGAAAAACTTGCTGTGAATATTATTTTCTACTTGAACGTGTACTACTCATATCGTTCTGCCCAAATGTATTTAATTTTCGAATTTTTAGCCAAAAATTGTCTTAATCACTCAGTGAGTATGTGAGTAATACTAATTATAGAAGAGTTGGCGACCGTAATATGTCTTTCTATTACTAGTGTGGAATTAGCCGAGTTTACATATGAGTTATTTTTTAATGAACTTTCGTAATATAATATAATTATTTTTGTAAGCAGATCTGGTCCTCGGTTGAAACGATATTCCCACCATATTTGTCAGTAAGGAAACCCTAAAACACTGAAGAAATAACAGTTTTAACAATATAATATTTGATTGAATCAAGAAAGCACCTGTTAACAATAAATAGGAAATCATTATTCACTAGCGATTAAAGGTAATTATTATGGCCGAGAAAATAGACGTATAATAAGCAGATTATAAAATAGTCTCGAATAAATTTAAATTTTACAATTTACTAGGGGTGTTCAAATTTTTTTTCGATGTATGTCAACAGATAACGATATAAAAACGCTATCATATAACTTTTTCCCATCTTCATCCTCCGAAAACCCCAGCAAATTGACCCTGTACTCCTCAAATGAGTAAACTCGAATCTCAGCTCTCAGCCCTTTAACAAGAATCGTTAGCAACCGGATATAATATCCGAATCCTACCAGTAAATTGCCCGAAGAACCTCACATCTCCGAGAAATATTGCCAAGGAGCCACATCACATAAAGTATTCCAATATTTTATCGATGTAGAGGGCTTATCAGACTAATATAAGTTTCTTGAGCGCACAGAGCACACGTACGGAGCGATAAAACTCAAGGGACTTGGAGGGAATAAACAAGAAATGAACATTTTGCTTTCCACCGTACTGCGACTGAGGTTTGGAAGTTAGTTTGGTGTTGAGTTCGTTTAATCTTCACTCGCCTCTTTGGGATGGTGAGCAAGGTGAAATGTAATTTAGTCAGCTATCTGTAGCGATATATTCGCTATGAAATACGAAGGAGTTGAGTCTGTGCGGGTTAAAAGGTCATTTGTGAGGTGGAAGTTGTGCCGTTGTTGTATAATTTAATAGAAATTAGGACGGGGGATTTTTAGAAATTAATTTGTAATGAGTGGGAGAGGACAGTGTGGTTTTACTTTTTATTCTCACAATCTACAATCATTAACCTCTCAGCATACGATCGCTCAATGAAAATAGATTCAGGACAGTGGTGTTAAAAAATTTATTTGTTTCTCATTTGCAAACGTCAGTTTCCAAAAACACGATATCAATCAAGGAAGTTTATTTAATCAAGTCACTAGTTTGAGAAAACTTTTTTACAAGTAAGTAGTATTATTTACATTTACAGTTGTCAAGTACTTGCTTCTAATTTCATTCATCCTTCTAATTTCAGAGTTCGTGGAACAAATGTATTTCTCAATAAACGTTCTCAAACTATTCAGAAACGATATTCGTATCTTGTTTTATTCGTATCTATTTGTTTTCCTTCTCAAAATTGCACATATCCTAGAGGTTTTTTGACCTGTAAACTCACTGACAGTTATCACGTTGCTTTTAATTTCATTCATCCTTCTAATTTCATCGTTCCTGGAAAATTATTTTCAGGAATAAACGTTATAAAAGTATTAAAAAACGATATTCATAACTTGTTTCATTTGGATCTGGCCTTTTTCGTCAGAAATGAGCAAATATTCTCGAAGGACTTCCCTCTCGTAATGCCACTGACAGTTGTCATAATTTTTCGATGTCATAAATAATCCAATTCTTAGAAATGTCAAAAAATTTAACGCAATCATTGAGATTTTTGTTGGAATTTATCTAACCTTTTTACAAATGAGAAACAAATAAAAAATAGAACAATTCACGCAAGGTAACGGGTTTTACTTTTCCAAGAAGGTAACTCACTCGCCTACGGCTCGTCCATTATATCCTCCATTCGCCAGTAAAAACCTTGCTAGTAATGTTATATACTATTTTTTATACTGTAAATGCATATTTTAGTGATAGGCTTGAACATTCCTGATTATTTGATTATTTTTTGACTTGTCCAATACATAATTTGTTATGTCTTGAAGGATAAATAAACTATTATTATTATTACTATTATTAAAAGTCATGGATCAAATTATTGTGCGTGTATTGCACAACAAACTGTGACCTTCAGACTTTGCAGTTGAGTTTCATGTTTCTCATTGAGGTTTTCTGGAGACCACAACCGGCAATTTTGTTGGTTTACATAGCCGTTGAAATACAGAACGAACGCTCCTCACCCACCCAGCGACTGAATGTCCAAGAACCCCTCCTTCGTTTAAGACCAACCCCACCTCTCTATTCCTATTCAAAACAATTTAAGAGCGCTTTTGAATCGGAATTCCTCAGTTGACCACCCTGTACTTCTCCAACACATCCTATCATAACGATCTCACTTTATCTAAAAAGATTTCTAAACCAACTCTTTGCTCATCCCTAAAACTTTCATAGCAGGAAGAAGAAGCATATTTTTGAAGCAAAGCGAGCGATAGCCCGAGGACTCAGTATCGATTAACTGAGAAAATAAATTCCTTTGAATCCAATACCATTAATTTGGAACGAAAAGGAGATAAAAGTACGGGCATGGGGAGATACTAGACCGCCGTTATCATAAATAAAAAGAATCTACGGGTATTCAGCTAATGGTTACAAACAATTGTCGTATCTTGAATCTCTCTCCTCGCCGAGAACAAGGCCACTTTCTGCAGGAATTAAAATTTTCTGATGCGAGGGTTTGGGTTGAATGGAACTTGGTTCAGCAGAGACATCGTGGGTGGTTTGAAAATAATGATTTTCTTTGAAATGTTTTCTTGGTCTCTTTGTTTGGCTTATTGTTTGAATTCATTATTAGACTTCGATGGAGGATCAACTAAAGGAAACAAATATGTATCATTGTTTTATTTATACAGGGTCTTTCACGAGAAACCTCACCCATATTTATACGGGAAACTACTAAACATATTTTCATGAAATTCAGCACTTATAAGTATTTCACGATGCTGATGAAATCTAAAATATTTTCAAGGCATGAGCACCTTCGGTTTTTCCGGAAATGACGTCAACTTCCGTTTTTCAAATTAGAACACCATTTTTTTATTGCAGAAATCGATTCCTTAGAAAATTTCAAGTTATTTTGATGTCACATTTTTCAGTTTTGGTTGAAAAATTCTCTCTGAGCGGGAAAATACGAAACAAAAATCGAAAATAGAGCTTCGCTGAAACAAGAATAACTTCGAGGTTTTTGGATGGAAAATTTTCATTTTTGGGATTTTTCAAGATGTAAGATTGATGTATCCACTTCAAAATTCGAAATCGCGATTCATGATACAGGGGGTGAAAAAATCGCTTTCAAAGTTAGGGATGACAAATCGTGAAAAATCAATTTTTTCAAATTAGAACCCCATTTTTTTATTGTTGATATTGAATCTTCGTTAAAAAATGGTGTTCTAATTTGAGAAACGGAAGTTGACGTCATTTCCGGAAAAACCGGAGGTGCTCATGCCTTGAAAATATTTCAGATTTCATCAGCATCGTGAAATACTTAAGTGCTGAATTTCATGAAAATACGTTCTGTAATTTCCCGTATAAATATGGGTGAGGTTCCTCGTGAAAGACCCTGTATTACACTAGCAGACCCAACAGACGTTGTTCTGTATACACAAAAATTAATTCAATTCGATCCAGCCGTTTAATTGCAGAGTAGATGAATAACCTGAATAACGACTACAGCGCCATCTGCTGATTTGTGATCATAAACATACGGGCATCAGGCAATCCAAAATACATTCATACAACCCTCACACTTCGGTTCGTAAAACTCGAACATTTTTGGGTCGTCGTCAAGCACCTTGTCGGACCGCGATGTGAAGAATAAAACCCGTGCACGTCCCTCAAGAACAGCCGAGAATATTGCTGCTGTAGTCGAAAGTGTTGAAGAAAACCCAGGTTGGTCCATTCCTCGTCGTTCTTTGGAATTAGACATTCCACAAACGTCATTACACCGTATTTTACATAAAGATTTGGGTCTTAAGGCTCATAAAGTTCAATTAACCCAAGAACTCAAGCCGGCCGATCATCAACAACGTCGCGTCTTTGCTGATTGGGTCATTGAAATGCATCTCTCGAAGAGGTGATCACAATTGACCACCGAGATCTTGTGATTTAACACCTTGCGACTTTTTCCTCTGGGGCCACGTGAAAGAGAAGGTCTACGCCAATAGCCCAGCGACGATTCAAGACCTCAAAGATGGAATTCGTGAGGCTATCGAGAACATAGGGCAGCCACTTTGCGAGTTGGTTATGGAAAATTTCATTAAAAGGATATGGTCCTGTAAGCGTATTTTCCACTATTGATGGCATAGCTTTTTGTTTATAATGAAATAAACATCCGATTATTTACATTGAAAAATGGCATTTTTCTTTGAATATCAAAATAACACCTCTTATTGGCCCCAGTCTGGATAAACAGCTGCCATGTAAAGAACATCGACACCAAACTCAACGAGACAATGAGGCTAATTAGTGGCTGTCTAAAAAGCACACCTCTGCCCTGGCTCCCTGTTCTGAGCAATATTGCACCTCCCTCCATCCGCAGACAAGAGAGCCTAGTTAGGGAATCCAATAAAATGATTACAAATCCCCTACTTCCAATAAATAGTGACCTTCCTGATGCCGGCCTGCAGAGATTGAAGTCTAGATCTCCCCCAATGCTGCTAGCGGAAAAACTTGTGGGAGAAAACTTCAGTTTGACCAACAAATGGAGAGAATGCTGGGAAGCCTCGAAACCAGTCCAGGCACATATAACTGATCCTACAGTGTCCTTGCCGGGTATGGGGCTGCCTCGCCACGAATGGAAAACACTCAACAGGATAAGAACGTCTCACGGTATCTGCCGTGACTCATTCTATAAGTGGGGACTCACCGAAACACCAACCTGTGACTGCGGATAGCCTCGTCAGACTGTCCACCATATTGCAATGGAGTGCCCCCTTACTGCATACGGAGGAGAAATGAGCGACTTCTATGAAGCCACTGACTCTGTGCTGGACTGGATTAATGGTCTCGATTTTAAAATTTAACTTCAAATCGTGCTATATTTGTGTTTATACATATTTGTATTTATATTTGTGTTTATACTTTATTTCTACTTTTCATTTTTGGACATACACTTGTATGTTTTATGGCGTAATGTGAATGTGTACAATTTTAACTAATTATAACTAAGTCCATGTATGCCATACGCTAAATAAATAAATAAACCTCTTACTGGAAAACCCTTTATGTTGGTGATATGGAGCGAACAGTCGAGAAGACACAACGAATGATCCTTTTTCAGTCTGCCTATAACAAATGTGTATCGAATCAATTGACAGTCATAACTTATTTGGCCCCAAGACAGAAACGCGTCAACCATAAACTTTCAAGGCCTGAACACCACATCCAAATCCCAAAGACGTATAGCAGAATCGCGACATTATTCCCAGATTCCGACATAGTCTCAATAATTGGACGGCTGAAAGGCAAAGTGGCCTAAGTCATTTTTTGGCGGAATTTGAGTTAAGTCGAATAAGAATTCTACATGTATATTCCCACCTTCTGGCAAAGAGAACTAAGTCTCTGTTCAACATACATCCGATAGATGGCAGCAGTTCACTCTACTTGATTGCTTTTTGCTGTTTATCCGGTAGGCAAAGTGGTCCAAGTCAGACTTAGATCAGTCTGCTTGAAAGAGTTTAGAATTGTTTTGTTCACGTTCGTGTTCTTTGGTCGTTGTTCGATCTCGTGGGAAAATAAATTATGGATGATTCAGATAATCAATCCGTAAGTGAAACAAGCATATATGCGAATTCTGGTTCGGAATATGAGCCTGCTGAAGATGATTTAACTCTGATTTCTATTCAACTAAAGAGTTGACTGATGCCATAACTAAAAGGTCAGTAAATGAAAGAGGTGATAAACTTTCATGGCTAAAAATACAGTGGATCCGATTCATTAGAGAAGAACCATTCAAACTTTTTTACAAGGAATCAATTCAAAATGACGTTCCATTCAGTTCGGTATCGTTGGAATGGTCGAACCAAAAGAAAAAGAAACATCGCAATGCCGAACAAGTACCTATTGGCCTGATAAAACAAAAACAATTATACAATGCTCCACGACCTGTCACAAAGAGAAAAAAGGGATATGCTGGACTTACTGGAATATACAGATGTGGAAGAATCGGATGGAAACACGGGAGTTCCAGTGTTAAATTCAAGCAGGCTCGGAGTCCAGTGGAACAGTGGAACAATCGAAACCTCAGAGCGATGTGATATTGAATAAGCGGCTGGTCTGTTGGAATGGCATTCCGAATGCTCTGATAAGGGTAAGATCGAAGCATTGGTTACAGCAAACGCTGGTATTTCGGTGGTAGTCGCAAGATGCGACGTTGCCGACCGTAGCGTTTGCTGTAACCAATGCTCCGATCTTACCCTTATCAGAGTTTTCAGAATGCCATTCCAACAGACCAGCTGCTTATTCAATATCGCATCGCTGTGAGGTTTCGATTGTTCCATTGTTCCACTGGAGTCCGAGCCTGCTTGAATTCAACACTGGAACTCCCGTGTTTCCATCCGATTCTTCCACATCTGTATACCGCCAGTCCATCATGCTTTCTACCCATGGTCTCATCACGTCGGACAGCATTGAGGACACCGGATTTTGGGAGCAAGTTCAACCTCCAGAAGATGAAATATAATGATGAACAGTGTTTTGCCTGTTTTTCCTACTTTATTGTCTCGTTAGTTAGTTTTACATTATGTCTTGAGCATGCGGTTTATAAACAACAAAAAATTCAGTTTTGAACATGATGGTTATTTCTATTCCTGTTTTACCAGTTTTCTTGATTACCTCTGAAAATTACAGCTTGATGGCAAAGAGAGCTAAGTCATTATTTAATGCAAAATGGTTCAAGTCAGACTTGGCCTTAAATTCTGAATGTATTTACTAAGTAAGAGTGTTAAATTGTGCCTTACTAAATAAGGCAAAGTGGTCTAAGTCATATTTTTTTTGCTTATTATCGCGTAAAATACTATTGAAAACTTAAGGCATGTACTGAAAATCGAAGAATTAAATTACAAATAGTACACAAAAACAAAAAATCATTTATTTTGAAAAATGGATTTTTTATTGTTGAATTCATAAAATATCAAATATCTCAGAAGTTAATTTTTTGACTTAGTTCATTCTGCCTTTCAGCCGTCCAATTGTCGAGTTCAGACAACATCTGAGCCATTCCAATTCCACAGAACAACACACAACGTCCCAATTTCTACAGAGCGGCCAATTTATCCAGTTCAGACCCATAACTTAAATCAAAGTAGGTAATATATAGACGTGTGGTAATGTTTCTAGCAGACAGGCGACCAACTAAACGGGTACATACTTTTCCAATCTATTTTATAGCAGTTAAAATGGTCCGCATCGTTTCTCACTGTACCGAGAAAACTCAATTTAGGAGAAAATGGGGGAGGAATCGCCGAAACTTTGTATGTTATGTTGCGTCTTCAGGAAGAGTTGGGTCATTTCGGAGCTGAGGAGTTGAATGATGGGTTGGATGGGCGTGGTCAAGCTGGGGGATACTTTTTTGGGAGTTGTCGAATGTTAGGTATATGATTTCAAAATTCGTTATGTTGTATCCTAATAAAATTGAATCATGAATAATTGAAGATGTTTGTTTGCGTATCATTTGGAGCCTTTAGAGATCCTGGTGATTTTTGATTTCCAACTATTCATTTTGTAGAAGACCAACCTTTTTCGATCATAAAGCAAATTGAATAGAAAATTGAAGGTAAATTGGAAAAATATGTGCTTTTTTACACAAAGGAGCTATCCTTCTGTCAGTATTTGCTTTGTTCGATATGAATGTGCCAGCTTATTCTCTGAGCACATTAGATATCGTTATACTCAAAGATTATAGAGTAAAGAAGGTTAAGTAATGGCCGTGCCTTCGTAGTACTAAAACACGACTACATTTTATTTTACAATTGACCTACAGATGGCACTGAAGATCAATTTTCATATAAAATCTGTAATTTGGATCAGAAATTATAGAAGCAGATATGTAGTTAATTTCTCATTAGTTTCTGAAATCCCAATTCACCCACGAGACACAACGTTCATTTTTTCATTGAATAAATAATTCATCCTGAATCTCCTGAAACAAAACGGAAGAATCCAGGGAAAAAGCGGACCAAGATAAGACCATCAAAGCCCTTGAACTACGACCACTCTCACTCCTTCCCTAAAAACGGTTATAAAATAGCGAATAAAGTGAAATTTGTAGTCTCCCCAGCTCCTTCCTACCCTAAAAACCTCAATTCCGACCCTGAACGTCAGTAAGAATAGGGCTTGGACAGTGGCGGCTCGTGAAGAGGTAGAGCTGCTGAGTATAAATATTTCAAAGAATAGGTATGGTAAGAAATGTATCAGGCAGCACGAAATACTGATTCAAGTACTTACCTCTTGAGTCCTGGACGCGCAGGTGATGAAAGACCAAGCGGACCTGGCGAAGATGATCGAAAATAAGATTAACTACTATAAAAACAGCTTCAGTTTACAATTAAAAATAATGGAACGCTACAATACAAATAATACACTTACCTTGTCTATAACACTTACCTGGAGAGGAATATGGTCCAAGGATTTAGTCGAGGATCTGCTAAAAATTGGTGCCTTACGAAGAAATGACATTAGCGTGATATCCACAAAAGTACTTATAGGATCCGTTTTCAACAAGTGAACGTTGTACTAGAGGAATGAAAAAAGAAGAGTGCAAGGAGTGGGTTAAGGAGAAGATTTGATGAGTGTCAGTGTCCGTCTAAAGTGTAACTGTTAGTGTATTTTGATTTGATATTATTTTAATTTACTTACTTGTGATGCTAATCTTTTTCACCTTACTCGGTTCAAACTTGTGATATTATTTCTTGTACTTTTCCGTCCGCATATAAGATTTTAGCAACTTAAATTCTTGCTTTTACAAATAATTAACTTTCTACTTTATTATTCGTAATGAGTACTATTATACATGAAGATAGGTTAGCATAGAGTTGCCATCATTGAAATAAACATGGTATCAGATGCTCCATATTTCTACCACCTAACTTCAAAGTTGACAATCGTTCAATTTTCTGGAGGAATTGTGATTCTTGCGCCTGTTTCAAGTTAAATTGTGAATTTTTCTGATTAATAGTTAATAATATACATTAAAATGGTATCGTGCACTGTAAGGCTTCCTTCAAGCAGAGAAGAGACAGATAAGAAGAAAATTAGAGGAAAAACATATCACAGGTAGGGATGAGTAGTGAACAGATCCACTTTCGAAATTTTGTTAGTCTGTCTTGATAATCTGATATCTTTTTATATGTGTATATTATCGCCTGAAGAAAAATTGTTTATTTGATATTTAATTGACCTTATTTGAACAGGATTCTTGAAGAACCAACACGTCGTATTTTTTGGGTGAAATTTATAAACAGAAAAAACTGGCAGCTTTATTCAACCCTGAACTTTCCGCCATATTGGTCCCCGACTTAGCCCCGCCTAGTGGTACGATTTTTCTTTACTCAATAGGGATGTTGACTCATGTTACGAATTCATATAAATTGAGGTTTTCCTCATAGAAGGGAGTTTTTGGGATCCTAAAAAATCATTTCAGAGATCTTATTATTCTCGTTGAATTAAATGAAGCTGATTTAAATTATGTTATTTATTATCAACTGTCACGTGACTGGGAACGCCAATCAGAGGTAGTTGACGTCACTGTAAGGTAATGTCATCGCAAATTCGAATGTTCTGTGCTCAGATCAACAAAATACATTCATAGGCCGAGTTCCACAAAACTCCAATCACCTTGATTATTAAAATGTCATCATTTCTCTGCAATTTTCAGTTCATTTTTGACATATACCATCGACTTACTTCAATATAAACGATTTGATTGCCAATCAAGCTTTGTGAAACCCACGGTTCTGTGACTTGAACCATAGTAAATATAATATATCATATCTATGATTTGAACTTATCAAGTTGAAAGCTGAAAAAGAACAGAATACCTAGTTCGTTACAAGAACGATTATCTACAATTTTCTTTATAATGGAGATAGGATTCATCAAGGGTAATAGTAGTAACTTACCGAAGATAGATTCCCTTATGGTCGCAAGTTTTTTTGCTGAAAACAAGGATTTTTGTGCAGCGGAGCTTAAAAACGTGAAATTGTCTTTGTAAGTAGCGAACTTTCAACTCATATTCATTATTATAAATAAAAGAAACACCTCATTCAGCATTTATAGACCGACCTATTCATTTTGAAGGCTTAGATCGAACTTTTCCACAAGGGATCGGGCAAAATCAGTTCGCTTTGACAGGAGTCAAAGTATGTTTACTGGATAATGACGTAATCATTATAACGTGACAAAATTGGGCATTTCCGAGAAAATTTTGAATTGTCTTTTCATTTACTCATTTTTATTGGCAATTACTATATTTTTAAGAAACAAGTCATTTTTTCGTGTTTGTAATTGTCTTTAAAATAAAATAAATTCCAGAAAGTAGTCAACATCCCTATTGTATGTCATAGCGTCTCGTCTCTATTATATCTCGATGTATCTTTCTTTCAGATGTGAATTTTCAAACCTGTATACAAGCCGCCACTGCCTACGAGTAAACTATAAACTGTTTTCATTTTGTCGACTTGCTTGATCTTTCCTAGAGCCGGGACCGTATAACTTCGCTAACTGCCGCAATAAATAGCCCAACTTGGTAGCGACACGATGCCCAAATTAATGGAAGCCCGCAAACAAATTAAAGCTGTCACTGGCTGTATCGCTCGATTTGAAGCACTGTTTATGACAGGTCGTCTTTCTGATTGGACCAGGGGATGACCGTAATGGTCCGCTTGAATTTACTGCCCTGGAAAAATTCGGGGCACTATACCGACTGTTATTGTGGGAAAAAGCGGCGTTTCCCCTGAATGATTGGCTTTTGACGTTTTGGCGATTTTTGGGGGATTATTCTTTTGGATTTTCGTTTGTGGGAGGGTGATAATGGGTGGTTTAATTACTGGAATTGATCGGATGATGGATATATTTTATTGGCTGTGTTATATGGTGGGTACATACAGTTTTCTCCCTTGAAAATCTCAACTGCAGCAGTATTGAATTAATTCCTATGGATTGGAGATTATTAATTTACATTAAATTGTGACCTTTAGGTCTATTATTCATTGTCTGAGCTTTCTGTAACTGATTTATTACAGCTCGCCCTTAAGTTTTACAGCCCCAATGAGCTCCAGTATCTCAGAATGTATTTTCTGTATAGAATCATACAAAGAAATATGATCTTTTCTGATAGACAAGCTGATTTTAAAGCACTGTATGAAAACAAAGAATGCCGGAGGCTACAGAGATGGATATCTCGTTTGGACAGATGGAGAAATGAAGAGATCAGACGGATTATGACACAAACAGAGCAGCTTTCTTGGTATGCCCATGTGCAACGACTCAAAAATGATCTAGGAATGCCGTAACAAACTCAATGAAGTAGGCAAAAAAATTAAGTCTTTTTAATCTGGGTTCCTGGCCATTCGGGAATCAAAGAAAACGAAGAGGCCAATACACTTGCCGAAGAGGCCACATGAACCTCACTCGTTGGCCCAGAACCCTTCTGTGGTATAGGTAAATGTACCTCTAAAAATGGGTTTCTGGAGGAAGAAAAAGCCAAGAGAGAAAAACACTGGCGGAATCTCCCAGGGATGGATTATTCCACTAAGTTCTTTCGTAACTTTGAAACAGCAAGATAAAAAAAATATCTAGATAGTGGTAAGAAGCAAATACACCTCCTCACTGGCTTTCTTACAGGACATTGTCGCCTCAGGAAGCACCTGTTGAGGATGGGATTGTCGGACACCCCCTTTCACCTATTTACGGAATGCTTTGGTATTGCAAGCCTAAAGCCGGTCCCAGACAATGCGTGCATTCGGCCAATGTGCCTTCGTAGTTCGCCTTCGGGTACCCTCCCAGACACTGCGCCAATCGCGAAATGTTCGACATTCGACATTCTGTTGACAAACGTTCGCCAAACGGCCTCAGTATAGAACAGTAGCGGAGAGGCTAAACGAATAATACCTAAAAACACCGTGTAATCACGTCGCACGACTCTGACTGAAGACAGAATAGGCCGTATAGTACGCGTAGATAAACACATTGTCTGGGAGCTAACACGAATGTGCGCGAATGTACTACGTCTTCTTTTGGTTCGTGCAGCCCGTACCGACAAGGCTTCGGATAGAAGGCCAATGCCGAATGATACACGAAGTTGAGCTCCCACACACTACGCGAAGCACCGCCAATGCCGAATATTCGTCGAATGCACGCATTGTCTGGGACCGGCTTAAGGAGAGAATGCCTTTGGCGGGAAACTTGTAAGAGTGAGGAATTAGCCTCGTTCTCTAGTCTTCACAGATATTGGATTTTATCAGATCTCTGGAACTGGAAGGTGAGCTTTGAGGGTACGGTCCGAACAGCTCTGTAAGGGGAAACAATAGAACTTAAAGTCGTGGTGATATGTGGTCCTCTTTTCAAACTGAACTAACGTCTTCAAAAATAGTTCGTATGAAATCAGAACTTGAAGTGTTAACAATCAGAAGTGCAACTTGAAGAATTCAATACTTTTTCGAGATTTGTCAACTGAAATTGTTATAAACTCACATAAATCTAGAAAATAACAGTCCGCAACATTCTACACCCTAATTTCCCGCATTAAAGTAATAGCTGCCCATAGAGCGACGTGTTTTATAGTTAGAACGAACATCCACATATTTCAAGGAGATATTTCGCAGCTCATCCCTCACCGCTATATTTCCCGAAAAACAGGCAATATCAGGTTTCCAGAATTGCATTGCATGTCGCACCAGGATTTCCCAGATTACCAGGAATATTTCACCCAAACATGCCGGAGCATGGTAATATATCTGAAAAATGACCGAGCGTGGTGCGAAATGTTTTCTGTCTGGCTGAGTCATGGCTGGACTTTGCCAACTAAAACAATTTTTAATCTAGCAATGTGTGCTCGCTTAACCGGAACCGGAACGAACCTTTTTGTTCGGCCACGCGGTGAGATTTGTGGTCGACGCACTCTCTTTTCTACCGATTTTACCCGAATTTGCATTTCGGCAGGAACAGGCTGTTGGGCCGGCACAAATCGCTGATTGGGATCTGCCAACAGAAAAAAACAGGGAATTTACAAAGAGGCTGATCTGGTTTCGTGATTAAAATTCTGAACGTACGTGTTGGAAAAGCTGAAAGGGAAATTCCGAACCCACTTTCACTTGCTGTTTTCTTAGATTTGAAATACACTGCGCAAAAAATTATACATTTTGGAAATCTCAAATTTATTCTACAACTGAAGGTGTTCTCAATGATATTTATTTTTATCAGAACTATGCATGCATATCTTATCCACTTTCAACGTTTTTCTTCAATACAGATGTTTTCCTAGCAGAAATAAAAAAGATGAGATTATCAGATATTGAATCTATTGGCTTCATTCTGAAATCAGTTGTTCTCGATCAATTCTAGTGATCAATAGTTTTTCTTTCGTTTGATTTTCTACACTCGATCGCTATAAAACGCGAAACACGCCATTTGACCCAAGATGAATGTGCCTAAGAGGTAGTTTTGCGAGAAGAAGTGTGGACATGCACAAGACTTGCAGAAAGATTTGGAGTTTCCCATAAAAGTGTGTCCAGAATGTTGCAGCGATTCAGGGAGACAGGTTTGAATGTCCGAAGACTAGGACAGGGTAGACCACGGGTAACAACTGCCAATCAAGAACGTTACTTGAGAGTTTCTTCGTTGAGACAACGGTTTGCAACCGCTCGTCTCCGTCAAAATCAGCTTGAGCAAACTCATGAGGTGCAAATTAGCACTCAGACAATGAGAAATCGCCTCAGAGAATCGCCTCAGCTCTTACCCCAGCCCATCGAAGACCGCGTTTGGGTTTTGCGAGAGAGCAAATCCATTGGTAAGAAGCTGATTAAGAGAGAGTTCTCTTCACAGATGAGTCAAGATTCTGCCTCTAACATAATGTGATCGACGTTCCCTTGTATAAGCTCAAAATTTGGCGTGGAAAGCTATGGATAGCCCACCCTGTAAAATAATAAAATTTGTTAGATAGCTAATTTTCTTCCCATTACCTGATATCACAAAATAACCAAATATTTGTTGAATGAATCCATGAGTTCATTGGAACAGTTTCCAGTTAGGTTCCCTTTTCCAATTTCGCATACAATGAATTTTCCAAACTTTCAGCTATACTCTGAACAAGCAGTTTATATAACTATGCTAATACGCATTTACAGTGGAACCGTTTTCCTATTATTAAATTTTATAACCGCAATTCTAAGCTTATATGGCGAGAACATCGTTACGTAAAGCTAATATGGAAGGGAAATTATGCATTATGTATACAGAATATCCACTTTCAAGACAGTGCAATAGACTGGATCAGCAGATTTTATGTTGAACTATACAGTTTGTGAATGCCTGATTTCTTTTGTTTCATTACCTATAAATTGATGAATCTGAACCTCGGATCAATGAAATACATAGATATTTAAGATGTGAACAAAGGCAAAAATGAGGACAAGATGTCTATGTCTAAATTCCCTTCTTGCTGATTATAAACATTGATTCTAAATGGTTTTCCAATAAGATTGTTATTTTGATATTCGAAGAAAAATGCAATTTTTCAATAAAAATGATCGGATGTTTATTTCATTATAAATAATGAGCTATGCCGATAATAGTGGAAAATAACATCAGGCAAATGACCACCACTACCACGCTTACAGGATCATATCCCTTAAATGAAATTTTTCATAACCAAATCGCAAAGTGGCTGCCCTTTGTCTTCGATAGCCTCACGAATCCCATCTTTGAGGTCTTGAATCGACGCTGGGCTATTGGCGTAGACCTTCTCTTTCACGTGGCCCCAAAGGAAGAAGTCGCAAGGTGTGAAATCACAAGATCTCGGTGGCCAATTGTGATCACCGAACCAATCAGCAAAGACACGTTGTTGTTAATGATCGTCCAGCTTCAGTTCTTGTGTTAACTAACTTTATAAGCCTTAAAAGCCAAATCTTCATGCAAAATACGGTGTGATGACGTTTGTGGAATGCCTGATTCAAAAGAACGACTAGGAATGAACAAACCTGGGTTTTCTTCAACACTTTCGGCTACAACAGCAATATTCTTGGCTGTTCTTGAGCGACGTACACGGGTTTTATTCTTCACATCACTAACTTGTACTAACAGCTCGAATTTTTCCACCATTTTCTTCATTGAGGTCCGACAAGGTGCTTCAAGACGACCCAAAAATGTTCGAGTTTTACGAATCGAACTTTCATAGTGAATTTTACTGATTTCAATGCAATCTTGAAGAGTGCATCGTTCCATTTTTATTGATGGCTTAGTTTCTACTTGACGAATGTCAAAAAAATTACAGCTTCAAACGTGACATTTGCCGAAATAGCGGGCTATTCAGAATAATACCTCAAATTGGAAAGCCCTATAGGTACATTTTAATATGCCTTGCAGTGATATTGAGGTTCTCTCACTCCAGAAAATTTCCGAATACTGTATAATTTGCAAGAAATGAAAACAACACGATCGTTTACGAAAAGCACTATTCCAGAGTTGAGTACAAATAATTATGGGTAGTAGGTATTGAAAAAATTATGTTTCTTTTATTCTGTAAACCTGTAATAAGCTAGATGATGTACAGCTGCTAATAACCAACCAGGTTCATGCGTCTTATAACTTAAAAAAATCCTATTCAGCTCAGTTCATGAAGATGTTATAAGTATTAATCTTTTTTCAGAACCCCTTACAAAGCAGGACTCTGCCTTTGGACTGTCAAATCTCAAAACAATAACAAACATTTGCTTTGTATATCTTGTCCTTAAATTAATTTCATTGATATCAAGCTTGGAACCTATCTAGATGTCCTGTTGATCTGAGATCCAAACACTTCAATATCAACCACCTAATGTACTCACTCTAGAAAATTGCCTAGAAATATTCCGCAATCTTAAAATCACTTCAAGAAGTTATTGTGTGTAAATCGAGGGATTTTACTGAAGAATGCTGGCAAATGCTGGCTGCAACGTTGAAGACAAGAAGCAAAATGATGAAAATATCCCAGATAATATTTCAAAACCTATAATATCACTACTCCATTTTCATCAATAGCTATTATATCAATTCTATGAGTTCAATTCAACTTTCAAGGAAAATCTTTCAGAAGAAACTCTCAATGAATTAAAGGGAAATAATTTTGTTCAGATGCTCCTAATCACTCAATTCTGCCTCCCAATTATTTATGGGAAATTTCGCCTTGCTTTTAACGCCATTATTGTGAACGAAGAGGTCGAGAGGTCAAGATCTATAAAGAGGCGTTTTTCATTTCTTTCGACCGGATAAAATCTCAAGTCATTATGCAAAAGAACTAATTGGGTAATTTCTGAGATGAAACTGTCGAATAGGACCTAAAGAATTCAAAATAATACTGTGGAGATGCTTTTTCCATTACGGTAATTTACATTATGCAAATCTTTCGCATAAATTTGGAGATGCTCGAGTTATACGGTATAAGTAGAATAAATTGGATTACGAGATCCTGACGAATATATAATTAATTGTCATAATTGAGATATTCTCTGGCGTTGAGTTCAGTTTATTAATTTTTAAGTGAGGATCCGAAGACGCCATTTCGTGCTGTAATTATCGAAATCGTCTTCATATTCTCATTTGAATTCTAGGATATTCATTATTGCTTTCTTGTATCCTTGAAAGAGGTATTTCGTTTCTCAACCGATTTTTCGTGTAGATTTGAGGTTTTAATATCATGAATTTGTTCGATAATGAGCCAAATCGGTCTAGTCGTTTCGGAGTTATTTTTTTACATTTTTCTCGATATTTTCGTAGCCACTCATCCGATAAATTTGAAATTTGGTTTCAAGAAAATTCAAGAAAAGCCCTGAGCAAAAGCTTCTGAGCGCTTGTTCATTGGTGAAGCAATAAGACCATTACGTCGAAATGTTATATGAGATTTGATATTGATAACAGATATATATTAGCAGAATCTCAGCACAATCGGAATTATATTCTGAAACTAATTCAGAAAATGAAATATGTAAAAAATAAATAATTACAAAAATTAAATTCTATGCTTCTGATGATGCGATAACCTTGAAATTTTGCACGAATATTAAGTATATTAGTTTTCATTCTCAGAATATCTAATGAATAAGTTGATCAAACGATTTTTCCGTTTACACAAAAATTATTTTTCCAGCTATATCATTATTTTCAATTCATTTCGTTGAGCGAGTATAAGTATACAGTTTGTTTTCCTTTCAAAGAATTGTCTCGTCAAATAATCGACATTTTAAGGAAAAATCGGAAAATGAAGACCAAATTTGGAGTGCTTTTGCAGCCATAAAAAAGAAACTGTATGGATGCTGATTTTTTTTACGTATTTTACCAGGTCGTAGATTGAAAGTATGCAAACATTTTTCTTGTGAAACATACCTTTTTTTAAGTTATGTTCGTTGGAAAATTGGAAAACTTTAACCTTCGCGGAAAAATTCAGACAATCTAGACTATTCGCGATAAGTGAACCGAAACTACTTAATCTGATTTGCAAGGATCAATCTACAACAAGAGAAATCAGCATTCATAGAGTGCTATTTTTCTGGCGGCTACAGAACTCCAAAGTTGACCCATTTTGTTCGATTTTTCCACAAAAACTCGATTATTTGTCAAGATAATTATTTTATGGAAAAAATAATTGCATTTTCGTGGTCTACAAGCTCAAAATATAAAATAGTTAATTTCTGAATATACGAAACAGTCGGTTGCTCTGGGTGAACGTGGACCAAAAAAGGCCAAACAGAGTCTGTCAGCCAACAAGGTCATGAACACAGTTTTTTGGGATGCACGCGGTGTCATTCACATTGATTACCTCGAGAAAGGTAAAACAATCACCGGCGAATATTATTCAGAGCTTTTGGACAGATTCGAAGTTGACGGCAGCATTTTGGCGAAGAAGAAAGTGCTGTTTCATCAAGACAATGTACGTGTACACACTTGTTTAGTCACGATGGCCAAAATCCACGAATTGAGATACGAAGTGCTATCCCATCCGGCATATTCTCCAGATTTAGCCCCCTCCGATTATTATCTGTCTCCAAACCTAAAGGAATGGCTGGGTGGTAAGAGATTTGAGTCTAATGAAGAAATCATTAGCGAAACAAACGCGTATTTTGAGAGCCTTTAGAAAACCTCTTATTTGGAGGGAATAAAAAAATTAGAAAATCGAACTAAAAGGTGATTATGTAGAAAAATAAAATGTTTATTTGCCACAAAAAAATGTTTTATTCAAAAAGACACGGACTTATCAAACCGCCCTCGTACCATGAGATCCTCAACAAAATGAACCACTTTTCTGAAAATACTACCATTATCGTGGCCTTAGGTCTCAGGTCCTATTTGTGCTCCAATCAGAGCCTGTGCCAAGTATCCTTGGAACAGGTAAACACGCTCAATTCAATATCAATTTATAGCCAATAGCGCATCCATATTTTCACATCGATACTCCGTGTCCCGAATACAGGTACATATTTGTCTTGGACCGACATACAATTTTTCGAAGAATATATTCAACTGCCTCCTGTTCCACTCTTTTATGTCAAATCTGTGTATTATATCGTCCCGGCCATGTTGGACTCGAGAGTTTCTGTCGCTGATAGGTTTCCGTGATTGGATTTTGATTTATGACACTGTTTCGAAACCTTTCGACGGTTTTATGGAAATGACAAATTGAATTGGGAGCGGAATTTATGTACTGAGCCGTTTCGATATGGCAGATATTTATTTTATATCGAGATGAGGTTTCTTCAAATCAGTTTTTAGGATTGACGAGTTGGAGATACCCCGGAAATATGCATAATGCGATGAGGTTGCGTACTGCGATGAGAAATATCCTTCTGGAGATGTTTATGGTTTCGAATGAATCTTCTACATGTTTATGTTTCTATAGTTCGATTGAAAGATTGATATTTTTATTCCTTCAATGAAAAATTGTATACCAATGCCAATTAACCTCAGTTTAAAAAGGGGTTACTGTTCACTGCGACCTTAAGGTCTATTGTGTCCCCTCACAGAGCTGTTCTGGCCAAACCCTTCACAGCTCGCCTTCCAGTTCTAGAAATCTAATGGAATCTAATGACTGTGAAGGCTTCAACGAGGCTAGTTCCTAACTCTTACAAGTTTCTCGCCCAAGGCATTCTCCCCTTAGGCTCGCAATGCCAGGGCATTCACTAGGTGAATAGGGGTTTCATCCTTCTCCCCACAGAACCTACACTCGTCAGTGTCCGATAATCTCATCCTCAACAGGTGCTTTCAGAGGCGACAATGTCCTGGAAGAAAGCCAGTGAGGAGGTTTGATTGCTTTTTAGCAAGATCCAGATATCTTTTGGATCCCGCTGTCTCAAAGTTCCGGAGGAACTCAGTGAAATGATTCTTCCTGGGAGATTCCGCCAAAGTTTTTATTCTCTCGGCTTCCTCCTTCTCCAGAAACTCCTTCTTATAGTTACATTTACCTATACCACAGAAGGGTTCTGGGCCAATGAGTGACATTCGTGCGCCCTCTTTGGCAAGTGAATTGGCCTCTTCGTTTCCTTTGATTCCCGAGTGGCCGGGAACGCAGATTAAAAAGACGTTATTTTTCTCGACTACCTTATTTAGTTTGTTCCGGCACTCATCATTTTAGAGTCGATGACGTAGGAGCTCAGTGCTTCAATAGCTGCTTGACTATCTGAGTGTATGGCTATATCGCACTGCTGATAGTTTCTTTCTAGATTTATATCTGGACATCTTTCAATAGCTAAGATTTCTGCTTGAAAGATGCTAATACAGGAGCCTAGCGACAGTGCACACTTTTACTTGGCCCGTATATCCCAGCGCCTGCTCCTGTAGAGGTTTTGGAACCATCTGTATACCATTCTACGGTATTTTTTAGGTTATAGGCGGTGTATTCCCGTTTCCAATCCTCAGGACTTAGTAAATCTTGATTGGGAGATCAGAAGAAGAATGGTTTTGTTATTGGTCCACTATTTTCCATTTCCAATTTTCCGAAACTATTTGAATGATTAAATTAATTTCTCTATAATTGCCATGAATTCATATCTGAAATGGATGAATGTGTAACAAAAATTTCCTGCGGTACTGGTATCGCATTTTTTTTGTTGAACTGAGATGTCATTGCACTTGGTTGCCTCGCCACTGCACGCGTGGGCAAAGAATGTCTTGTATAGAAGAATTATAGGAGAAACATTGATTTAGCCTTCTGAGGTCCTTTCAGATCCTGGAGTTCATAGCGGGTCTGGAACTTTAGGATATCGAGGGACATAATAAACCCTTCAAAAATAAAGCTTAAAAGGAAGAACGTGATCATCTTCAAACCAAAAATCAGGGAGCTTTCATCTCAAATCTAAAAGGACCCCTTCGTCCGATTTTCTATTGATTTACTGTAGATACTTTAAAGATAACAGGGAATTGTCAATTTCATCTTCTGAATTTCTTTTCTTATGATTTATCCCATATTTCTTTACCTTAAAGAATTTATAAGGTGATCAAACGTGTCTGCCATCGTGTCATAACTCGAAATAAATGAAAATAAGAGCTTTTCCGCCATTTCATCCAGAAACAACGCCATAAAATCCTATAACAAAGCCGACAGAACCTTCCAGCATGATCACTTAAACTATCAAGTTGACATGAAACAGACACCAACGACCGGTTAAATTTGATATTCCTATATTATGAGTCGTATAACGCTTCAACGCGATAGAAATTTTATGAACTTTATGCATTTCCCTAAGCCAGTTATAAAGGATTTGATACTCCTTGAATCAATCAGGAAGGCAGTTATGAGATTCTTGTTTTACAGTTCAGATTTGTATGTGCTTATGTTTTGTTGAAAACAGGAAATACTATTAGCATTCGAAGAGAGCAGAACTATGCTAGAGTATACAGATTTGGAAATTCACATCTGAAACATACGATATCCAATGCATCAGACAGAGAATTCTTCCGTCTAGTTGCACAGATGAACAGTCGAGATAATCACGTGCTGTAACACACTAAATTCCGTTGACTTATTGCAATAACCTAATCTTGTCTCTCTTTTATCGCAGTATGGTATAGAGAACCTGCAGTACACGTACAGAATTATTCGATAAGTCAGGCTGCCAGCAATACTTTATTCAAGTATTTACTGTTGCCTACCATACTAAATGAATTATGCACCTCCCATCGATAAGACAGAGACAAGACTAGAATGTTGCGATAAGACAACAGAATTTAGTGTGTTACAGCACGTGATTGTCTCGACTATTTATCTGTGCAACTGGACGGAAGAATTCTCTGTCTGATTCATTGTATATCGTATGTTTCAGATGTGAATTTTCGAACCTGTATAAGCTGCACAGAAACGAATAACGGATATCGGGGGAAATTAAATCTTTATCACACATTAGCGGAAATCAGTTTGAGGTCGATATTCTGTTCATCCAAAATTTCGTGGCCATTGTTTCAACAAAACCATAGAAAATTCAATTGGAAAATTGAAGAGAAGAATCTTTATATTTCCATTACAGGATGTCCTATCCGAGTGAAATTTTTTCTTTTGATGAAGATTGATATACTGAATCTTCATGCAACATTTTGTAGCCAAAGTGGTAACAGAACCATGGATAATCTAAACTTTTTCATGTAATTGGTATCTGAAGACTCGATATTGATTCAATGATTTAATTTTTGATACCAATTACTAAAAGTCTCTTCGAAAGTCGCTTCTAACAAATATCAATAAACAAACAATCTGAGTTCTACTACAAATGTATGTTGTATCAACAAGGGCAATCAAACGGAACAAAGAAGTTTCTTTCATATAAGAACCCCCTACAAGAGGTCAACGAGTTGGAAATGGAAAAAACCACAGTGACAATAAAAATTTAATTCTCATTGACCTAATTTAATTCATAGCGCTCTTGCATTCACTGAAAAAAAGTTGAAACACGCCATTATCACCAGGTTGTACTTATCTGCCATCAGAAACATTGCCTTTTCAGTTCTTGACCTGTGTAAATACGACACATAATACCTTCGATAATATCTCTCACTGGGTCGAAGCATTGTTTACTCTACAATTTCTCACTTATTTATTGAGCCAACTCATGCTAAAGCTGGCCTTCTATAATTAGTTACCTAATACGTTGCGTGAGCACAAGACCGGAAGTTTATAATACGTACTTCCCTGTAGTGTGCCTTGTCAGTTTCGATCGAATTTTCATCATTTTATTTATTACTCATCGAGTATGGAGCTCTAGACCTGGGGATATTGAATTTGGAGCGTGTTGAGTTTAGTTGGCAGTCCTGATAGGTCAAAAAACAATAAAATATGATCGTAGAGAATAATATTGATTGACGAAAATCTACAGATATACTTCTTACTCTTTAACATTCGAAGAAGAAAGTAATATAACTGAGCATCCATCAGAGCTGTCCCGAGCACAGAAGAAAAGTCCTTCGAGCACTGAGCCCTTATATTTTAAGGAATGCTCGCGATTACTAAATATTTTTGAAACGTAATTCGTTTACACGAGCACCGAGCACTAAGCACTTTTCAAAATGAACCCTTGTATTTCCATCCAAATGTCTCTTAGTTTGATTTTAATGTCTTGATGTTTTCTTTCGAGTGTTATCGTGTTTTAAACTGAACCTAATTGAAATTGACAATTTTTTCTCAGCAAGTCCAACATTGTCGTTAACAGACAAACATAAAGTTACCATGACGTCATATAAAAAAATGAAAGAATAGGATGTGGTCTCAAAACAGAAAATAAAATTCGAAAAGTTATAGCAAGACAATGACGTCTTGGCAACAAAGAGAATGGAAATTTTTCTTGTGGCGAAGCTAAAAAATACTGTCTGCTAAGAAAAAACGTTTTCTGAGCACTTTATGTCATTCATCAAGTGAACAGACTGTAACTTGAAGATTGGCCAATAAATAACTTGAAGCATGACTATAGAAACTTGCATCGTATATAAGAAAAAGATCGCATTGCTCCATAGAATTTCCCAAAAAAAATTCGCCATACAACATAACAATTTCTTCTCCATGTCAAAATAATGGAAACATAAAGACTTGCTCCTTTCCATAACATACAGGGAGATCTTTTTTTCAACACCAGAGTTATAATGAAGGAAAAACTCAGATATTCATAGAGGTTGAACCAAAAAAAATAATATTTCAGTTCTTTTTCTGTTCCAATCAGGAAAAAGTCCGTCATTTTCATGTTCAGATAAGTCCATAAAAGGCTTAGTGCTTGGTAATTTCTTAAAGTGCTCGGGAGCACTGCGATGCTTAGAAGCATTTTTTAGAATTACTAAGCATTAAGCTCTTTCAAAAGCGAAGCACCAAGCACTAAGCACTGGTTCACGCTAATGCTCGCGAGCACTGTGCTTTCGAGCACAAAAGTGCTTCGAGTGCTTTCACGAGCACCAAGAACAAGACACACAGCTCTGGCATCCATAGATAACTGCTAAGGTCTCTTGAGTCTCTACGGTTCGGAGATAGTTTGGAATGGTTAAAAGCACTCTTGAAGAGCCCTTAGCTTGATTACAATAACTTTTGAGAAGAATAACTTCAAGTCATGAAATTTCCAAGGTGGGTTCAAGATTTCAAGAGAAAATTTGGATTCATAGACGAATGGAATTAGCTCTCAGGGTATTCAAATTTGTCGTTTTCCCAATAAGAACATCTTATCATCTAACACAACGCTCGTATATTGGGCTGTTCTCTCTAAGAGCTTAAGCTAATTTGAGACAATTCATATATTCAGATCCCCTATTCTCCAGAGTTATAAATCTTTCCTGTATCCAGTTGGCCCCGATTGACATCCAACCATTCCCAGTCTGTCTTTCTTCGAGCGCTTCCTTCCAAACTTCCGTTCAATTCGTCTCCAAGCTGAGAAAGCTTAATTAGCCGACGCTAAACTATTAATTTCAGGATTGCAGACCAGCAACAATCCTAACGTTTATTGCACCAAGTAGCGGTCTCATAAGCCCATCCGAAACTTTATATAACCAGCTGGAACGTCCCTGTGTTCCAGGAACAATCTCCTCGGAATCGATTTCCGGAACAAGGAAAGTTTCCGGTTGTCATGTTTTTAATCCCCCACTGTTGTCTAGAGTGGTTTTACTGCACCGTAATTTGAATTCGACGAAATTTATGACGGTTAAGACGTTTCGTCATTCGGGAGCTCTAGGAATCGACAGGATCGTCCTAGTTGGATTGTTTCTTGGAAAGGGATGAGGAATAGATCTTTCTATTTATGGGTTTCAATCTCTCGCATATCAAATTTTGTAGTATTTGATTTGTTTGAAGGTTTGTGATATTTACACTGCGACCCTTCGAAGATGTTTTCTCAACTGTTCTAGAACTCACTTAAGTTTGAGTGCTTCAATGAACTTTTATATCTGAGAGCGCTTCAAGGAGACTAGATCCACGGTTCTCCTTTCCAAGACACATAATCTACACTCCTGAGTAACTGTTATGCCACTTTTCATCATATGCCCTGTTAAAAACTAGCAAGTAGGCGAAACTTATTCTTAAAGAAATCCAAATACTTTTGCACCTTGTAGTTTCAAAGTTCCGAAGGAAATTATAGGGAACTATTCATTCCAGGAAGATTCCTTCAAATTGCTTTTCTCTCAGTTTTTGCCCTATACCACCAAAGGGTTCTGAGCCACTAAGTGGCGCTTGTCATGCCTTTCTGGCAAATGTGTTTGCCTTCAATTCCTAAGTGGACCAGAAAACCTCTGCAGGAGCTAGCGCTGGGATATACGCGGCAATTACCAAGTGTGCACTGTCACTAGACTCCTGCATGAGCATCTTTCTAGTGGAAATCTTAGCTATTTAAATATGTCTAGATATAAATCTAGGAAGAAACTATCCGAAGTGTGATATAGCGATACAATCAGATAGTCAAGCTGCTATTAAAGCACTGAGCTCCTACGTCATCGACTCAAAGATGATCTTGGAGTACCGGAACAAACTCAATGATGTAGGCAAGAAAAATAGGTCTTTTTAATCTGATTTCCTGGCCATTAGGGAATCAAAGGAAACGAAGAGGCCAATACATTTGTCAAAGAGGGCGCACGAATGTCACTCATTGGCCCAGAACCCTTCTGTCGTATAGGTTTATGTACCTATAAAAAGGAGTTTCTGGAGAAGGAGAAAGCCGAGAGGGAAAAACTCCGTCGGAATCTCCCAGGGATGGATTATTACACTAAGTTCCTCCGAAATAGCAAGATTCAAAAGATATCTGGATCTTGGTAAGAAACTATTACACCTCCTTTCTTACAGGACACTGTCGCCCCAGGAAGCACCTGTTAAGGATGGGATTATCGGACACTGATGAGTGTGGGTTCTGTAGGGAGAAGGAAAAAACCCCCATTCGCCTAGTCACGGAATGCTTTAGCATTGTGAGCCTAAAGAGAAAATGCCTTGGGCGAGAAACTTGTGAGATTGAGGAACTAGCCTCGTTGAAACCTTCACAGATATTGGATTTCATCAGATCTCTGGGACTGGAAGGCGAACTGTGATTGGTGTGGTCAGAACAGCTCTATAAGGGGGCACAATAGACCTTGAGGTCGCAGTGAACTGCAACCCTTTTTTAAACTACAACTATAACTGTAAGTGGACCAGGAACTCAGACTGAAGATACTTTTTTTTTGAAACATAGATAAATTGAAAATAGTAATCATCGAAATGAATACAATCTTCAATTTATAGGCTCACAGAACCTTCTTCATGCGGACTGGGATGATTTATTCAAGATGTTGTCAATGAGGGAAGAGACAGACCGGTTTCGGCCTTATTAGGCCTCGTCAGTGTCCCATATCCCTCAGAGACAACATCCTATTGAAAAACTTCTACATTTAGGACCACTCTATCGAGTATTATCCTACAGATTGTCATTTTTTCTTTATCTTGAAGAGACTTTGTTGTTATTGCCTACTTCTTTGAATTTTCTTCGACACTTCCATTTTTGCTTTGAGTAGATGACATAAGAGTTGAGTGCTTGAACAGCAGCTTGTCTATCAGTATGGATCACTATGTCAGACCCTCGACAATAATTTTTTCAAGGTTTCTGTCTGTGCATCATTCTATTGCAAGTGTTTCCGCCCAAAAAACGCCTGTAACCCGAAACACCTAACGTGGTTTTAGAAACACCTTTTACCCTATGATCATCACAAAATCTCTAGTTACTTCACTTGACACTAGACGGAGCAACTGTGCAGAACCTTCTCCAATTGCTCCTTTCTCATCTTCCACACTTCGCTTTACCAGCCACCGCTTAAACGCTTAAATATGTAAATATTCATCATCATCAATACTCTTCCAGAGACCAAGCGTTCGATATCCATCATGATATTTCCAGTTAACCGACAACCTTCCAAAATTTAGTATTCGTGTTCACGTCAAGGGAATTACAAAATTGAGCGTGTTTCGAAATGTAAACACCATGGAACGAACGTAGTTCATTATCTGTGCCTAATTTCACACCAATTATAATTTTCATGAAACTCCCAGCAGAATTCGCTACGCAAAATATTTGCACTGACACCGTATTCCACAAACATATCCAGATATCCAGGCTGGACCAGCTTTTTTTCCGGGAACACACGTTCGCGGTTCCCTGAACCATGAAAATATAATTAAACAATCCTGGATAAACTTGCGCCAATTATAATCTCTCGCATGGGAGACGTAGTCGAGCAGAATCGGAACTATCTGAAAACATTGTATTAATTAGCGGTCTGATGTATCCGATGGCAGATAGAAGTGTTCAGTCAGAAAATAGGAAATGGGTGGGTTTGTCAGTATTGGTGTGTAACTGTGTACATATGTAATGTAAACTGGATAAGTGGAATTGTTGTTTGGAAACGTCAATAAATCACGAGTGGACTTTTGTTAGGCGGTTAGCCAGGAGTCTGGAGCCGAATAATGCATGGACAGTGTTGTGTGGTTGAATTGAGTGAGATTTACATAATCTGATGATTGAAATATTGTGTTTCGTGGTTCTGTACTGATCTGAGCCTTCTTCACCTGAGTTACTACAAAATGGACTTACTCAGGCCAAAGAGGAAACTGGTCCAGGACACCATTCAAAGGAAAATGCCATTTTTCAATACAAATGATCGGATGTTTATTTCATTATATGTAAAAAAAAGCTATGCCGTTAATAGTAAAAAATAACATCACGCAAATGACCACCACAACCAAGCTTACAGGACCATATCCTTTCAATGAGAATTTCCATAACCAAATAGCAAAGTGGCTGCCCTATGTCCTCGATAGCCTCACGAATTCCATCTTTAAGGTTTTGAATCGACGCTGGGCTATTGGCGTAGACCTTCTCTTTCACGAGGCAAGAAGTTGCAAGGTGTTAAATCACAAGATCTCGGTGGAAAATTGTGATTCGAGAGATAACATGGTCCGGAAACGCAAAAGATCAATGGTTTCGTTGCTTGTGTGGCACGTAGCTCCGTACTGTTGAAGGTAAACATTGTCCAGATCAAAACTATCCAAATACGGTGTTATGACGTTTATGGAATGCCTAATTCCGAAGAACGACGAGGAATAGACAAACCTGGGTTTTCTTCAACACTTTCTGCTACAGCAGCAAAATTCTCGGCTGTTCCTGAGCGATGTGCACGGGTTTTATTCTTCACATCACTAACTTGTCCCAACAGCTCGAATTTTTCCACCAATTTCTTTATTGCGGTCCGACAAGATGCTTCACGACTACCCTAAAATATTCGAGTTTTACTAACCGTCTCTGCCAAATTTCACACATTTTTTTTTAGTAAATTTTAATAATTTTAATGCGTTCTTGAATCGTGTATCGTTCCATTTTTATTAATGGCCCAAATATGACAGCTTCAAACGTGACATCAACCGAAATAGCGGGATATTCAAAATAACACCGCTTATTGGAAAACCCTTTAGAGTCTCGCCACTTTCTGTGCATTTTACTGAGTCAAATCTCTTCAGAAATCGCTGAATTTGAAATACCGTACTTTTAGCAAGGTATCGTACGAAAATCTAATGGACCACAGTGCAAAAAGGCAATCAATGAGCCAATCATTGTGATCTACTGATCAAAATTTTTTTCTGTCACTTTTTCAAATTCTGACCATACTTGGGAATTGTTCTTTTCCAATACTGAATCGTAGAGTATGAAAGATATTCGACAACAGAATATCAACTTGTTTTCGAGGACAACCAAGCAAATAAATCGAATTTCCAATTAAAACCTGCAAACCTGGACAAAAATTTCGCCTCCTAACTCGATCCCATTCGCAACCTCCATGTCTCTAAGGGTATTCTCGCCTTTTTTCCATCCGCCTTCTAATTTATAGCGCCAACTGAAACACAGACGTAAATTAGCGCAGCCAGTGACGAGTTTCTCCCCGAAGACCTACCAACGCATATGCCCACTCCGACCTAGCAACCGGCATATGTAACCTTCGAGGATGCCCCTATGGACCACTTCATAAAGATCTAATACCCAGTATATTGCGTGGAAGCTGCGAAAAACAAACTGGGATAATTCTGGTGCGATAAAATTATTTCACCTCGTGTAATTTTGTTACTGAGTGTTTGGATTTGGATGAAGTGCTGACAAATTATTTGAAATCTGTAAGAGGGGCAATTGAAGACAGAGCCAAAAGTTTCATGGAAAAAAATTAGAAATCCCTGAGCATGTGCTTTTGGGCGCTCGTTCAATAGTGAAGCAATAATGCTATCACCTCAACATTTTGAATAGGACTTGAGGACTGTTTCTGATGATATGATACTCTTGAAATTTTGCACGAACATTCAATATATTATCATTTCTGAAAAACTTTATAGGTTTTCACTCCCAGTCTTGAAAAACTGAAAAAGGAAATGAATGAAGAGGACGATGTAACGTTTCGGTGTTTATATCAGACACCTTCTTCAGACAAACTTGTAAAATCTTCAGAATTGTGTGTTTTTTCATTTGTAGTCTAATTGACTTTGAAAGTTGTCAACACATAGACATATTGATTTATTTAATTTTGAAGTTTCTTGATGTCATTTCTTTCTTCAATAAATCAATCCAAATACGATCAATTCCAACAGAACAATTGGCCAAATTATCTACTTCATCTAACAGAATACATGTGGATTCTTTAATTTTCCTTTTATAATTATCAGGTTTCGTCATTAGGATCTTTGTGTTGTTTCAGTTCATCGCTATTCGCTATTTGAATGTTGTTCTTATGTTTCCGTTTTCTTATCTCTAAAGATCTTGATTGCTCTCCTGTATAAGATTTTCAACATATACAGGATGTTGTAAACGCAATTCTTTGATTTTTGTGTCTCATTCATTGGTTTTGTTCTGGTTAGAATGGATCTCAAATCATTTTGTGTTTTGAATACAGTTCTTATGTTGAATTTGGAACCTTCTCATTTTCTCTGAAAGGCCAGGAATATAAGGAATGACGTTCAACCAATGCAGAATCCTCCCTGAATATATTTCAATCGATATTCTATATATCAATCTTCATTCACAAATGAATCGGATATCTTGTTATGGAAATATAAAGTTTTTTTTTCAATATTCCAATGAGGCTGTTAACTCGAAATCACTTGAGATTTATATCTTCTAATTATATAGGAAACAAAATATCAAAGCGATAGGAATTATTTTCTGAAAAAATCCAAATTCAATGGTTTTGATTTCACAATTCTTTTGAAAATTTGCATCATCGTTCACTTCACCCATCAACAACCTCGAACACATCATTTTCATAATGTGAATGAGTACCTTATTGAGTAAAAGCTCTAGAATTTTGACATAAAACACATATCTAAGCCACAGAATATCTCATTAAAAATACCATCGAAATATAATAGAGAAGAGACGCTATGACATACAATTGAGTAAGGGAAAATAGTACCACTGGGCGGGGCTAAGTCGGGGACCAATATGGCGGAAAGTTCAGGGTTGAATTAAGTTGCCAGTTTTTTCTGTTTACAAATTTCAACCAATGACGTGTTGGGTCTTCAGGAATTCTGTTCAAATAAGGTCAACTGTATATCAAATAAACAATTTTTCTTCAGGCGATTATGAACACACATAAACAGATATCAGATTACCAAGACAGACTAGCAAAAATGTTGAATGCGGATCTGTTCAGTACTCATCCCTACCTGTGAAATGTTTTTCCTCTGATTTTCTTCTTATTTGTCTCTTCTCTGCTTAAAGAAAGCCTTTCAGTGAACGAAACCTTCTTATTGTATAGCAGAACAAATCACAATTCAACTAGAAACAAGCACAAGAATCACAATTCCTGCAGAAAATTAAACGATTGTCAAATTTGCCGTTAGGTGGTAGTAATATAGCGCATCTGATACCACGTTTATTTCAATGATGGCAACTCTATACTATCCTATCTCTTTTATAAATACTTTCATTTGAAACTATATCACCTGACGCGTTGAGTATGAACCATAGACTCCTGCTAAAGCTCTGTGGCACCAAGTATCTTTTCACCACCTTTTTGAAGCGACCAGTGTCCCCTTCCTGTTCTAATGATGAATGACGCTTATAATTCTCATCCAGCTCGGATCCTTAACTTTTCTTTTCAACTCGAAATTTTCAAAACATGACGAATTGAACAATTCCAGCCAACGCCTCGGCAAAGACCGCTCGCAGTTTCTATGGCCATCGCGGAGTAAAAGTTACACAGGCGGTGGAAATTTCAACATTCTTTCGGTAACTTTTTCACTTTGAAAGTCCGAATGGGGATATCTCTGGCATTTGCGACCATACTTTGTCGCGGCCTGGGAATTTCCCCAAGTCCTGGTTGTTAGTAGGGAATAAAAGCAGCCTCTAAAACTTCACAGGAAAACTTGTTATTAAAACTTTCGACAGTGAATATTCTACCGTGGATGTTTGATTAGATATTTCCGGATGCTGCGGTTCCGGAATCAAATGATGCATATCGGTGAGGAATTTTTCGTGGATACGGTTGGTGAGTTTTAATTTTTATTATGACGAGTTTTGTGTGACTTCTAAGTTGCTAACTGTACAGTGTGTTTGGTCATGACTTAGCGATAATTTAAGGTCATCAAACATACCTAATATTATCGTCAAAAACACCTAAACTTGGAAGTTTACCCCCTTAGTTTTGGAGTGGCCCCCACTTTAAATTTACTTCTTTATTTTCATTGACCCTTCCAAATAATATCGATATCTTTGGACATAAAGGTCCTACAGATGTTGAGAAAACGTTTTTTGAAAGATGATGCTACCACCTTTCATTGAAGTATAACAATATAAAAACATTCAACTTGAAAACGCCATTAAAAAATTCTTTGAAAAAGTTCATAGTGAAAATATGTATTGATTTTCTCAGTAAATCCACAATAGTACAAGAACTAGCACATTGAAGTATAATTTTTTTCAATGATTTAACACGCAAGGACACAAGCTTCAAAACAACACTCACATCATTTCTGTAAGTTACATAATTTGAGAGTTATTATTGCTGTTCGAACATGACCCTTATGAAAATTGATAAAATAAAAAAAAACCTCAGTACTGTACTCTCGATAATTTTCAATGATCAAACAAACAAATTCACCATAAAAATTGCTCAGAATGGCCGCCCCTGCTCTGTAGACAAGCATGTGGCAGAAATGACAACCTGTTTTGTGTCTTTTGCTCGCCTAGTGATCATGTTCGAACAGCAATAACTCTCAAATTATGTAACTTACAGATATGATGTGAGTGTTGTTTTGTAGCTAATATCCTTGCGTGTTAAATCATTGAAAAACAATTATACTTCAATGTGCTAGTTCTTGTACTATTGCGGATTTACTAAGAAAATCAGTACATATTTTTACTATGAACTTTTTTAAAGAATTTTTTTATGGCGTTTTCAAGTTGAATGTTTTTATATTGTTATACTTCAATGAAAGGTGGTAGTGTCATCTTTCAAAAAACATTTTTTCACATCTGTAAGACCTTTATGTCCAAAAAAATCGATATTATTCGGAAGGGTCAGCGAAAATAAAAAAGTAAATTTAAAATGGGGGCTACTCCAAAACTAAGGGGGTAAACCTCCAAGTTTGGGTGTTTTTGTCGATAATATTAGGTATATTTGATGACCTTAATCTATCGCTAAGTCATGACCAAACACACTGTATGTATGTATGTCTTGTGCAAAATGAAAATGTATTTCGAACAAGTTTTGAGGATGTCGGAAAAAATCTTGTAATCAACTCGGTTATTAATCGAGCGACTAATGTTCTCAAAATACTCGAGTTGATCACAAGATTTTTTTCCGACATCCTCAAAACTTGTTCGAAATACATTTTCATTTTGCACAAGACATACATTTGACATAATAAAATTTCTATGTATCTATGTTCCAATAGAGTTTAGACATTTCTCGTAGGGTTTCTGAATACTTCGTGAACGGCTGCCATGAAGATTGAACATTAAAAATAGCATAAATTGAGCAAATGGGTCATTAATGATCAATTTTTGTGCAGAAAAAAAAATTGACATGTTGCAGAATAGGATCCTATTACAACTAACACGAATGTGGAATTTCGAAATCATGAGAGTTGGAATGGCGTTCTGCAGAGAATATTACACGATATTTCATCTATTTCAGTCAAGTTTCTTGAAAAACTGTCAAAACTCGATAAAGAATTCAGATTATACAGCCTAGTGACTTTTGTCATGGCAGTTGGTGTGACTGTTATGAAAATTGACATATTACCAGTTATCCTGTTATGTAATTAACACATCTTTTGATTTTTTTTGGGATAGAAAAACGTTAATAGAAAGTCTATATAAAGTTTATTCAGTAACACAGTGATTATTGTATGATATTGTAAGCGAATGATAAAATGAACAATACGTAAAAAGCGTTATAACTAGTACAAAGACAAGACGTTCACCGGTCGATGGCTTGGGACGAACTAACTAAGCAGCTGCTGACCGCGCCCTTAATTTATCATCGCATCGTAGAGGGAGAAAGCCAAAACATCGCGCCAAAATGAAACCATAGAAGAGGGTGGATTGGAGACCATAGAACCACATTTGTTGTATTCCAACACCCGTCCTCAACAAATGGGGTGTCAATGAGGATGCACCATCAGTCCGCAGTCCTCA
Source organism: Propylea japonica (assembly GCA_013421045.1). Lineage (NCBI taxonomy): Eukaryota > Metazoa > Arthropoda > Insecta > Coleoptera > Coccinellidae > Propylea > Propylea japonica. The sequence continues at coordinate 99,241,807 of CM024241.1, forward strand.
GCCATTCTCTGCAGCTTAATTCTATCCAAAGGCTTTGTCAACATGTCTGCTATATTTTTGTTTGTGGGACAGTACTGTAATTCTACTAGATTTTTCTTTTTTAAATCCTTAATAAAATTAAATTTTGTGTCTATATGCTTTGTCCTGTGGCCAAATTTATTATTTTCGATAATTTTCAGACAACTCTGATTATCTTCATAGACACGAAATTTATTATGAGAGATCTCAAAATCACCTAGTAATCTATTTATCCACATACCTTCTTGAACTGCATCTGCTAGGGCATGGTATTCCGCCTCAGTTGATGATAGGGAAACTGAAGCTTGTTTGCGACAACCCCAGCTAATTGTAGAGTTCCATAGCTTGAAAACATACCCGCTGTTGGATTTTCTATCTACCTTCGTACTTGCCCAATCTGCGTCCGAGTATCCTACCAAATTGTTCCCTTCAGTGTTGTGGCCACCAAGTAAAAGTTCATAGTTTATAGTTCCTTTTAAGTATCTGCATATTCTCTTTACCTCGGTCCAGTCCATTTCTGTAGGACATTTGTTGAACTGGCTCATAATTGAGACGCTAGCTGTTATATCTGGTCTGGTGTTGACAGATAAATACAACAATGCTCCAATTAGTTGTTGGTATTTTTCATTGTTCTGCATCAACGGAGTTTCTTCCCTGTGTTTTTGATATCCTGTATCTAGAGGAATGTTGGATGGTTTGGCTTCTTGCAACCCAAACCTGGTCAAAATATTCCTGATATAGTCAGATTGATTCATACAGAAATATCCTTCACTATTTTTCCTGATGTTTATTCCCAAATATTTCCTTATTTTTCCAAGATCAGTTAATTCGAAATTTGTCTTCAAGTAGACAGCAACTTTGTCGACGTTTTCTTCCTTTTCTGCTGCAATCAGAAAATCGTCAACGTGTACAATCAAGTAAACTGTATCATCTGTCATCTTTTTGGTGAACAAACATTGATCCTCTTTACTCTGGCTGAAATTATAATCCCTTAAAACATATCTTAACTTTTCATACCATATGTTTGCAGCTTGCTTCAAACCATATATCCCCCTCTCAAGCTTGCAAACATAATTTTCTTTTCCTGCCACTGCATATCCTTCAGGTTGCTGCATGTAGATTTCTTCCTGCAAGTTCCCATTAAGAAATGCTGATTTTACATCAAAGTGTTTGATGGTTAAATTTTTTCTTCCAGCCACTGTAAGTAAAACCTTCAATGTTGTTTGTCGAACAACTGGTGCAAATACCTCATCATAGTCTGTGCCAAACTTTTGTGAGAAACCACGAGCTACAAGTCTTGCCTTGTATCGTTCGACTTCTCCTTTCGAATTCCTTTTTGTTTTATATACCCATTTACAGCTAACTATGTTTGCACCTTTTGGGGCCTCAACAATGGTCCATGTTTTGTTATGTTCCAGAGAACATAACTCTTCATCCATTGCCTTTATCCATTCTTCCTTATCAGGTCTGTTAAGTGCCTGTTTCCTTGTTCTTGGGTCCTCTTTTATTTCTTCAGCTAGACTTGATACATCAAGATAACGACTTGGAGGTACACCTCGATTCTTTCTCGTTGACCTTCTGCATTCTGGTTCGTCCTGAAGTTGGTCCTGCGCAGGTTCATCACTTGTATCCCTTTCTGTTGTCACTTCTTTAACAGAAGTGTCTATCTGTGGAAAATCAATTTCAACTAGATTATTGTCAATTTCTTCATCAGTGTTATTATACTTATCAAGAAACACAACATCTCGACTAATTTTTATTTTTCCTGTCGCCTTATTCAAAAGTTTGTATGCTTTAGAATGTTCTGAATATCCTAAAAAAATATATTTTTCAGCTTTAACATCTAGTTTTCGTCGTAATTCCTGTGGGACATGGACATAAACCTCGCAGCCAAAAATATGAAAATAACTTACATCAGGTTTTTTTGAATGCCAAATTTCGTAAGGTGTCTTTTCCCGTGTTCTGGTGGGCAATCTATTTTGCAAAAAATTTGCTGTATTAACAGCCTCTGCCCAAAATTTTCTCTCTAACTTTGCGTCTAATAGCATGCACCTTGCCATTTCTATTAAATATCTATTTTTTCTTTCAGCCACGCCATTTTGCTGTGGTGAGTAGGGAGCTGTGTATTGAATTTTTATTCCTTGACTTTTTAGGTAATTTATAAGATCTGAATTTACATATTCCCGTCCTCGATCTGACCTGATGCATTTTGGAACTTTTTTATGCTGTGTTTTCATTTCTTCGATGAAATCTTTAAGATACTTTCCGGCATCGCTTTTTTGTTTTAAAAAGTACAAAAACGTATATCTTGAATAATCATCAATGATTGTCATCACATACCTTTTTCCAGCAGGTGATTCTGTCTGCATAGGTCCACAAACATCTGTGTGTATTAGGTCAAGTATAGCTTGAGTCTTCGTCTCGCTTTCCGTGGGAAATGGTTTTCTTGCCATCTTTCCTTCCAGGCAGTGTTCGCAGATGCTTTCTAGTCCACAGTCCCGAATTTTTAATCCTGAAACAAGATCTTTTTTAATTAAATCCTTTATTGCCTTGGTGTCCCTGTGGCCGAAACGCCTGTGCCAGATGTGGTAGCAGTTTTCACCATGCTTCTCAGAGTCCATGGCTGCTTTAGCTCTTTCTGTAACTGTGTCCACCCTGTACAGATCCTCCTGTCTATTACCTGTATATGCTTTTGCTAAAATTCTATCATCTTTCCTGATGTTGCATACATTCTCCTTAAAATCTACTTTATAGCCATTTATAGCGAGTTTCTTTACTGATAATAGACTAGATTTGAGGGATGGTGCATACAGAACATCTTTCAAAAGTATCTCACTCACCTGATCATCAACAAAGCATTTAATGAGTATTGATCCTTTACCTTCCATCCTACAAATCTTATCTTCTTCTGCCAACTGTATGCATCCTTTCTGCGTTTCATCTAGGTAGTGAAACAATTCTTTTGAACCTGTCATGTGACTTGTGGCACCTGAGTCTACAAACCATCCATTTGAACACTTTACAGAATCCTTACAATACTTGCTTAGAAGTAATTCTTCTGTCGCTTCTGTTGCTACACTGACTCGTTCTTTTTCTTTATTCTTCTGATTGTTCTTCCACTTCTTATAAGCAAAACACTCTTTTTTTTGGTGTCCTGGCTTCTTGCAGAAAAAACATGCTGTATCTTTTTTTTGATGATCCTTTTCTTTGAACTGCACTGTTTTCAGAACTGCTTCACTGTTCCCTGCTGTATTTTCTTTTCTTCGACTGTATTCATCAATAACTCGGCTTTTCACAGCATCAAGTGTAAAATTTTCATTTTTCTGATCTCCTAGAGAAGTAATAAGTGAGTTATATGATTCTGGCAAACTTGTAAGAAGTAACGTTGCTTTAAACTTGTCTTTCAATTCTTCTCCTAATGCATTAAGTTTATTGAAAAGGGTAAGTACCTGTATGATGTGATCTTCAACGTTATCTCCTTCTTGCAGACGAAGATTAAACAATTTTCTGTATAAATATATAATACCTGCATATGTTGACTTTTGATGATATTCCCTGAGTTTGTCCCAATATTCCCTTGCAGTTTTACAATCTTGTATATGTAAAAACTGACTGTCTTCAATGAGAAGACCTATTGATGATCTTGCTAAATCATCCTTATCTTGCCATGCCTGCTCCTTATCTTCTTCATTTGTCTTAAATATGGGTTTTTCCTTACTTACAACTTCCCAGACTTTTTCCCTTATGAGAAGCAGTTCCATTTTCTTACTCCATATTCCGTAGTTATCCGTATTCAACTTCTGTATGGAAGAACGATACATTTCACCCATGTTTTCTGATACACTTAAACACGAAAAGTTCTATACTGCTTGGTAACTTTTTGTTCTCTCGAAACTGTTCATTCACTCACGAAAATAGTCACACAAGGAGAGAGAGAGAGAGCCCATAACCTTTTGGGATAGAAAAACGTTAATAGAAAGTCTATATAAAGTTTATTCAGTAACACAGTGATTATTGTATGATATTGTAAGCGAATGATAAAATGAACAATACGTAAAAAGCGTTATAACTAGTACAAAGACAAGACGTTCACCGGTCGATGGCTTGGGACGAACTAACTAAGCAGCTGCTGACCGCGCCCTTAATTTATCATCGCATCGTAGAGGGAGAAAGCCAAAACATCGCGCCAAAATGAAACCATAGAAGAGGGTGGATTGGAGACCATAGAACCACATTTGTTGTATTCCAACAATTTTGCATAAGTCATTAAGTAAAACAGGTACATTATACACATAGGTAATCATAATTTTCTTGTAGTACCAATGATACTTGATTCAGGATATAAATTGCTGTTAAATTTATTATTTGACATGTGTTTAAATCTGACAAGACCGAAAGTCAGTGTTGACAACCACCAAACGAAAAATTTAATTGAAAGCTATTCCTTAATGTTTGTTACAGCACAACTGAACTCGTCACGATACTGAAATAGAGAAAAATGTTTTACTGAAATGCTCATCGAGATATAAAAGAGAAGAGACGCCATGACATACAATTGAGTGAGGAAAAATAGTACCACTGGGCGGGGCTAAGTCAGGGACCAATATGGCGGAAAGTTCAGGGTTGAATTGATTTGCCAGTTTTTTCTCTTCCCCAATTTCACCAAAAAATACGACGTGTTGGATCTTTAGGAATCCTGTTCAAATAAGGTCAATTGAATATCAAATAAACAATCTTTCTTCAGGCGATAATATACACATATAAAAAGATAGGTATCAGATTACCAAGACAGACTAGCAATAATTTCGAATGCGGATCTGTTTAGTACTCATCCCTACCTGTGATATGTTTTTCCCCTAATTTTCTTCTTATTTGTCTCTTCTCTACTTGAAGAAAGCCTTACAGTGCACGATACCATTTAATTGTATATCATTAAGCAGAAAAAATTACAATTTAACTAAAAACAGGCGCAAGAATCACAATTTCTCCAGAAAATTCAACGCCTTTGACCTATCCTATACTTTGTTAGTGGCTTACAGGATCAATAAAGTATGTTATGTTATGTTATATGTTATCAATTTTGACGTTAGGTGGTAGTAATATGGCGCATCTGATACAACGTTTATTTCAATGATGGCAACTCTATACTATCCTATCTCTATGAAATGCTTGAGCGTTATAAACATAGAAATAAATGTTGATGAAATTGCTCAGGGTAAAGTTTAGAAACACGATAAATTCCGCGAAAGACCTAGCAATCAAGATCGCTTCATACCCCGCAGAAGAATGTCTTTCCTCGAAAATTTCATCATTTTCATCTCACATATAAATATCACTAAAACAACAAAACCAGAGGAAGGAACATCTGAGTGTTATCAAACATGTCAGTCTTAATTAAGTCTGTGTCAGACTTCCAGGATGCAGAGTGTATTAAGCGAGAAAATAACTCATTTCCATGTACCGCTCTTCACGTTACAACACTTCTGGGCGAAAACTCGAAAATGGAAAATATGTAAAATAAACTCGTATGCAAATCGCGACGCTCTACGCGTCCTTTGTTGCAGGGAATGGCAGCACGGGATTTCAAAGGGAAGTACGAGTCATAAAAAAATAATTTTTCCCGCAAAGTGCTGTTTGAATATCGATTGGAACGGATTTTCATAGAGTGGTCGAGGTTGCGAGAGGAAAAAGCATTTGGTATCCTTGATGTGTCATGTACAAAAAAGATTCACAGGATTCAATACCAGCGAGGCCTTTTACACATATGTAAATCGAATAATGGAAATCGGTAACTATCCACAAGCTCCCAATTTATAGAAAAGGTCATAAAGGCGATTATGACAACTACAGACCGATATCTCTTCTTTCGAGCATCAACAAGATCGTTGAGAAAATAATTTTTGATAAAACGATCAATTTTTTGAGGTTAATAACATTAGTACCTATGTTATTAACCTCAAAAAATTTGATCAACTGTGTGGTTTTAGAAAAGGAAAATCAACAGTAAATACTGTATACCAAGCACGTGGATCAGTCTTAAATTCTATTAATAAAAACTGTTCTACAGCAGCACTCTTCCTGGATCTCACAAAGGCCTTTAACAGAGTAAATCACAAGATTCTACTGGAAAGATCATAAGAGGTGTTGCCCTGAAGCTTTTTAGGTCCTACCTTACCGAAAGAAGACAGATAACAACTGAGAAGACAAATCATGGCAAACAAATAACATCGGCTGAACTGTATGTGGAGAGGGGTGCACCTCAAGGTTCAATTCTAGGTCCCCTGTAATATACAGGTTTGGAAATTCACATCTGAAATATACGATATAAAATGGATCAGACAGAGAATTCTTCCCTCCAGTTGCACAGATGAATAGTCGAGACAATCACTTGCTGTAACACACTGAATTCAGTTGTCTTAATTCATTATTCTAGTCTTGTCTCTCTCTTATCGTTTAGAGGAGCGTAATTCTTTAGTATGGTAGGCAACAGTAAATACTTGAATCGAGTATTAAGGGCAGCCTGACAAATTAAAAATTCTATACGTGTAGTGCGGGTTCCCTACCATACTGCGATAAGGGAGAGACAAGACTAGATTATTGCAGTAAGACAGTTGAATTCATTCAGTTATCGCACTTGATTATTTCGCCAATTCATCTGTGCAACTGGAGGGAAGAGTTCTCTGTCTGATGCCTTGTATATCGTATGTTTTCGATTTGAATTTCCAAATCGGTATAATATATCTGAATATCTCAATTATATGCATTCGCTATCCTCAGTATAAAGAAATGCTTATCACAGGCTTTTGGGCTCTCATGTTTGAATCACCAAAATATGTTTACAACGATTGAAAGACAACTAATGATAAAACATTTAAGTTTCATTGAATGAAAACCCCATTCGTTTATAACGTGACCACAAGCCATTAAACTAAAACACCAAACAAACCAATCAATACCTCCAAACTCAATTTTTTATCATCGAACAAAAATAATCGAAATTTTCCCCGGTTTCAAATGACTCCAAACCAAAACCAAATTAGATCAGATTGAATCTTTTTAGATATGCTACACCATTACCATAAAATACCCCGGAAAGATTGATATCTTCGTGTTTTTATTCCCAATAAAATTCCTAATGGTCCTCCTCGAATTACGACGTAGCTACGAAGTTTCCTGAAAATGGGGACTGGAAGAATCAACATCAGAACGACCGAGATGAAGTTACATTGGCGTCAAATAATTGGCGAATGTTTTAAAAGTAACCGATAGTTGTTTACTCATTAAACAAACGGAAGTTGGGAGACTGCTCCCGTAAGTATTCAGCTTTCTTGAGGGGATGGAGTCAGGGGATGTGGAGCGGCGAGAATGACGACGGTGACGATTGCGAAGTTAAATGGGGAAGAATAATTCCTTGTTAGTATTCTGAGAAAAGTTTAGCCGACGATCTGGCCCAGAGGTATTGTTGTCGGGTCGTTTGAACTGGCTAATCCGATGAAGTCGCTGATAGGAATCGTGGCGTAATCAACGGAGGTCGGTTTCGATGAATATTGACTCGATTGATTCGAGTTTTATTCGGTGGAATCGCAACGAGAGATGTTTGCCTATTGGCAAATGTTTCCAAGCACTAAATTTCTATAACAAGAATGATGAGTAACGATTTCTTGACGTTTGTTGATTCGCAATTTTGTTTACTTCTGTTTCATTGTCATTTTCATTTGATTGTATTTTAATTGTGCTTGAGGGGGTATTGAAAACAATGCAGGATATTGTTCGGTTATTTCACACTATATACATCCATCAGCGAATCTTCCCAATAATAATATGATAAAGTAAGTAAGCATCTCGAAGAAATCTAACTCGAAGCTATGGGAAGAAATACACTACCCAAAACGTCGCAGTAAATACCGTCAAATAGTAACAGATGGCTCTAAAACTACGATATAGAACTGAGCAGGAGTATACGGGCCAAGAACCACGTTTACACCTCAGGAAAGTATCAGTGGTGTGAAATAGTGATACATTCTAATAGTCAACTTGCTTTACAGGCAGGGAACTCCCATGCAATTGACACAAAACTATGGAAGTGTCAAAGAAAACCGAAGTCGAATTCATCTAAAAAAAGAGCTTTTGGGTAAAGAAGAAACTGAAAGGGAAGCACTCTGGGTCATTTCAAGAAGTTCCTTCGAAACTTTGGATCTTCAAGGTAAAAATAATTTGTATCTCAGTAAGAATAAGTCAGGCCTCCACACTGGTTTTCTAACAGTACAATGTCGTCTGGGGGAGTATATGAAGTGAATTAATCTACCCGAAACTGACAAGTGTAGATTCATTTACGAGGGCAAGTCAAATATTAACAAGACTTTTCGATTTTCAGGCACAATAATGGAGGAAAACATTCTTGATTTTTCTGTTGTTGGGTAGGTTTGTCAGGAGTAAGAGAAGCACGTCGGATTGCCTCATCGACCCTCTCGGTGTCCACTGTGGCGATGTTTGAGCAAGAGGTTCCTCCGTCAATTGCGCAACGTATTGTTCTCTCCACTTCTTACTCGCTTGTTTAGACTCTGGGGTGTAGTGGTGCACCCATGCTCATCACAGGTGATAATGTGAGTGAGAAATTGGTCTCCTTGTTCCTGAGATTTTGTATGAAGACGCCCACACACCTAAAAACGATGCCATTTCTGGTCAGCTGTGAGAAGGCGTGGAAACCACCTGGCGCAACCCTTACGGTACCCTCGCTCCTTTGTGAGTATGGAGTAGGTGCTCCCATAACTTATGTCGACCTAACTTGCAATTTCAGAAGTGGTACGACGTCTGTCGCCTTCAATAAGCTATCGAGCACTGCTGCTGCATTCATGGCTCTCATTTTCAACACAATCACTACCGTTCACGTACTGTTTATACCATGCAGACACTCTGCCTCGTGACAGTGTATCTTCTGCGAACATAGACAGATAATATCCTCAAGATTTTGGCCAGTTTTACGCCTTCTGCGGCGAGAAACTTGATAACAACACGTTGCGCAATTGACGGAGGAACCTCTTGCTCAAACATGGTCACAGTGGACACCGAGAGGGTCGATGAGGCAATCCAAAGTGCTTCCCTTACTCCTGACAATCCTACCCAACAACAAAAAATCAGGAATGTTCTGGCCCCACTATTGTGCCAATTCTCCTATTATAATGCCAGACCCAGCTTTATGTTTCCTGTTTGTTTCTTCCAAGAACTATCGTGTTCACGATGAAAACTCACATCGGAAAAACTTAAACGTAAAATTCAATGCAACTTACCCAGTGAAAGCACACTTGGTTGGGGTTTTCCAACCAGAAAGAAACTAACGTGTATTCATCAGGAAGAATGACCATCCACGCCATGCTGCTAAAAGCTTTATTTTGTCTGGCTTATAATTATTTAGTTTCCCGCATGTAGATAACGGAAAGAACTCAAGGTTAATACTAAAAGTCTGTTGAGTGGAAATACATGTTTATAGCATTTAGCTTATTCTCTATGTTTAATCGGATTAGTATGTTCTCTTTCATTTCCATCGCGGGAGAACGGAGAGCAAACCGAACCATAAATAATTTTGGAAATATATAACGATTCTCGCAGCTTACACCATATTCTGTACCGAATTTTCCGAAATGCATTAAAATTTCACGCAGTAATTCCATTATTCAGTCTGTAGTATTTCGTTTTTATTAACACAATGATGGAATTCCAGAAATTCCTGCATTTATTATGTTTTAAAAATCATTCAATTCTGTTGATTGAGTGTAGAGATAAAGATATGGAAGGCATGTTTCGTAATACTATAATTTTGGATTTAGATTGTTTCGCGATTTGAGTGGAGAAAGAACCTACTGATGAATATACAGATTTGGAAATTCACATCGAAAACATACGATATACAATGCATCAGACAGAGAATTCTTTCCTCTAGTTGCACAGATGAATAGTTGAGATAATCACGTGCTGTAACGGAATGAATTCCGTTGTCTTATTGCAATAATCTAGTCTTGTCTCTCTCTTATCGCTGTATGATAGGGAACTTGTAGTACACGTATAGAATTTTTTTATTTGTCAGGCTGCCCGTAATACTCGATTCCAGTATTTACTGTTGCCTACCATACTGAATGAATTATGCTCCTCTCAACGATAAGAGAGAGCCAAGACTAGAATATTGCAAAAAGACACCGAAGTTCAGTGAGTTACAGCACGTCATTGTCTCGACTATTCATCTATGGAACTGGACGGAAGAATTCTCTGTCTAATGCATTGTATAACCATAACGTATGTTTCAGATGTGAATTTACAAACCTGTACGTTGTAGGCTGGAAGTGTAGACTATGTCTCGAGTATACCGAGACAGCTTTGCATGTCATCTCAGAGTGTCCAGCAGAGAATCGTATCACATTCGAAGTCTTCAAACACTATATCAAAGCACAAAAGGGATTTTATCTTCGAATAATATAATATCATCATCAAGGATAATAAATAACAATCAGATGTAAATGAAGGACAAAGATTGATTTCTTTTTTTGAGCGCTCTACTTAAATTTCTTATTCTTCCTTATGCACATGTTCACATGATTGAACATCCTTGTCCTTACTACCCTTGTAACAGGGTTGAAGATATATGCAATAAGCAGAATGAAACAAATAACAATAGAACACAAAGGAGAACATTTGATGTACCACAGAACGCTTGTTCTATGTTGAATCCATGTCATCTGAATTTGATCGGTTGGAAAATAAAGAATTTCCAATACTCCTATTTTCATGTGGACGCGATATTATTCATGTGAATTTCCCTAGGGCATTGCAAATGGAACGCAACGTCCAGGGAATGAAGTTACGGCCTGTAAGGCATTTCATTCCGGTGTAACATGAAACTACAGCCAGTATCAACTTGTCTAGTAATCGCTGTGATTATATACGGACTCGAATATGATGCGAATGTTGCCACTGGAAGAATTCGCATATACAGATGTGACTGTGAATTGCTATACCCGCAAACTATATTGTATGCCTTCGGTGCATCTGAAATTATACTCGATTCTAGGTTGGCAGGACTGAATGAAGCAAGAAATTTCCATATTTTTTTTAACCTTCTTCAATTCTTGAATTTTGTGGGAGACAGTTAGTTTTAGTGTTAGTTTAAAAAAGGGGTTACAATTCACTGCGACCTCAAGGTATATATTGTGCCCTCTTACAGAGCTATTCTGACTACATTCTTCACACAGATATGATGAAATCCAATATCTGTGAAGGCTTCAACGTGGCTAGTTCCTCACTCTTACAAGTTTCTCATCCAAGGCATTATTCTTCTTAGGCTCGCAATGCCAAAGCATTCCTTGACTAGGTGAATGGGGTTTTTTCCTCCTTCCCACAGAACCTACACTCGTCCTTGTCGGACAATCCCATCCTCAACAGGTACTTCCTGAGGCGAAGTGTAATTGCTTCTTACCAAGATCCAGAAATCTTTTATATCCTGCTATCTCAAAGTTTCGAAGGAACTTAGTGGAATGATCCATCCCTAGGAGATTAAGCTAGAGTTTTTCCCTCTCGGCTTTCTCCTTCTCCACGAACTCCTTCTTATAGGTACATTTACCTATACAACAAAAAAATTCTGGGCCAATGAGTGACATTGGTGCGTCCTCTCTGGCAAGTGTATTGGCCTCTTCGTTTCATTTGATTCTCGAATGGCCGGGAACCCAGATTAAAAAGACCTTATTTTTCTTGCCTACCTCATTGACTTCGTTCCGGCACTCCCAGATCATCTTTAAGTCGATGACATAGGAGGTCTGTGCTTTAATTGCAGCTTGACTATCTGAGTGTATGGCTATATCGCACTTCTGACAGTTTCTTTCCATATTTTTTTCTAGACATCTTTCAAAAGCTAAGATTTCCGTTTGAAAGACGCTCATACGGGAGCCTAGCGACAGTGTACACATAGTGCTTGGCCCGTATAACCATCTGTATACCAATTTACGGTATTTACTTTGAGGTTATAGTTGATGTATTGTGAGAGATAACTAGCGGGTGAATTCAGGACCATCATAAACACACATGGTGAAAAGTAGGAATGTTTTATTGAATCTAAGTGAAACATTCAAATGTATAGACTGCACTGTACCAAGAACACCTCTGTGGTTTTAAAAATGCACCTTCACGAAAAAGTTTTCTAAGAAGGGAGAAACTGAAGAGAAGTACTCTGGAAGAATCTTCCGCGAATGGTTCATTCAGAATAGTTCCTTCGCATCTTTGAAAGTTCAAGCTTCAAAAAATATGAGGATCTCATCAAGAATGAGTTACGCATTTTCACATTTTCGCCTAAGGAAGCATATGCATGTTTTCTACTAAGGAGTTTAGATTCTGTGGAGAGGAAAAGAAATCTTTTGTCCACTCAGATACAGAATGCCTCGCCTGCGCAAAGAATGTCTTAGACAGAAGAATTATAAGAGGAACGGGCATTTTGCATCCTTCGAACCCTTTCAGATAGATACTGGAGTTCATCGAATCTCTGGAACAGTAGCGAAAACAGTCCTGGTGGGTGACCCTATTAAGCTTGCAGTAAAATGTTTTCCCTAAACAATCTACAATCTGTCTGAAGGAAAACAACACAAGCTTGTCAACAGTGCCCTCTCCAAATAGGTTCATTTTTCTGTCTTCTACCCCTAGCATTGTTCTCTCAAGTTCTCGAAATAATGACGCTTCTGAGCATCCTCAACATCGTATGCGAATGTCATACATATGACAGACAATCCTTGTAAACTTACGCACAATGTACCTGAAGAAATGAGAAACCAAAAAGTGAAACTATCCAATTCAAACCCTGGATAACCAATACTTCTTGTTCGGAATGACCAAAGGTCCCCAATATAAATTTCCTTTTATCCATTTCCGTCTCATACAATTTCTGTCGACGTAATACATCCCTGTATTGTTCTTTAACCCACTCTCTAGCCTCTCGCTATTCCATTATTGAAAGGCGCTTTGTTGAATCTCATCGAAATAGTGGAACATGGAAAACAACACACGATTGTCAACAGTGTCCTCTCCAAATAGGTTCATTTTTCTGTCTCCTACCCCTAGCATTGTTCTCTCAAGTTCTCGAAATAATGACGCTTCTGAGCATCCTCCACATCGTATGCGAATGTCATACATATGACAGATAATCCTTGTAAATTTACGCACAATCTACCTGAAGAAAGGATAAACCAAAAAGTGAAACTATCCAATTCAAACGCTTGATAACCAATACCTCCTGTTGGAAATGACTTTAGGTCCCCAATATAAATTTTCCCTTATCCTTTTCCGTTTCATTACACAAAACACAACGCCACAATTTCAGTAGACGTAATACATCCCTGTATTGTTCTTTAACCCACTTTCTAGCCTCTCGCTATTCCATTATTGAAAGGCGCTTTGTTGAACCTCATCGAAATAGTGGAACATGGAAAACAACACACGATTGTCAACAGTGCCCTCTCCAAATAGGTTCATTTTTCTGTCTCCTACCCCTAGCATTGTTCTCTCAAGTTCTCGAAATAATGACGCTTCTGAGCATCCTCAACATCGTATGCGAATGTCATACATATGACAGACAATCCTTGTAAACTTACGCGAGTCCAGGTTCCTCATTAACTGCGAGGTCTGCAAGCTGGCTGCTGTGATTTTTGCTTTGACGTATGCTCCGCAAAGGAGGGTAATGTAGGAATCTTTCTACGAATATATGTATATGATGTAAGTGGCAATTTAATGCAAGGGTGGGTAAAGGTCTTTCATGGTAATTTCTTCAGGAATTTTACTTTGAGGAATACCGGTTTTTGGGAGAGGACGTTCGCATGAGGACAGGAATTTCAACGATGTAGATATGTGACCTACTAAGAGAAGTTGTAGGAAGGATTATGAGTTTGGGTATTTTTGGTTAATTTAAGATTGCGGAAAAAAATAACAATAAGAGGTGTTATTTTGATATTCAAATAAATGCCATTTTTCAATATGAATGATCGGATGTTTATTGCATTATAAAGAAAAAGTTATGCCGTTAAAAGTGGAAAATAACATCAGGCAAATGACCAGCACGACCACGCTTACAGGTCCATATCCTTTCAATGAAATTTTTATAACCAAATCTCAAAGTGGCTGCCCTATGCCCTCCATAGCCTCATGGGTTCCATCTTTGAGGTCTTGAATCTACGCTGGGCATTTGGCGTAGACCTTCTCTTTCACGTGGCCCCAAAGAAAGAAGTCGCAAGCTTTTGAATCACAAGATCCCGGTGGCCAATTGTAATCACCTCTTTGAAAGATGGTTTCGTTCCTTGTGTGGCTCGTAGCGCCGTCTTGTTGAAAGTAAACGTTGACCAGATCAATGTATCCAAAAAAAATTTTGGGAATGCGTAATTTCAAATAACGACGAGGAATGGACAAACCAGGGTTTTCTTCAACACTTTCGGCTGTAGCAGCAATATTCTCGGCTGTTCTTGAGCGACGTGCACGGGTTTTATTCTTCACATCACTAACTTGTCTCAACAGCTCGAATTTTTCCACCAATTTCTTCATTGCGGTCTGACAAGGTGCTTCACGACGACCCAAAAATGTTCAAGTTTTACGAACCGTCTCTGCCAAATTTTCACCATTATTAGAGTAAATTTTAATAATTTTAATGCATTCTTGAAGCGTGTATCATTCCATTTTCATTGATGGCGTAGTTTCTACTCGTCAAATGTCAAAAAATGACAGCTTCAAACGTGACATCTACCGAAATAGCGGGATATTCAAAATAACACCTCTTACTGGAAAACCCTTCAGTACGCATTGATTAAATTTTCACCACACTCACGAAAAACAACTTTTCTCATAATTTAATAGGTACAGAATGAAAGCCACATCAAAATTCTCCTGAAAACTACGATCGAAACCTCTTACATCAATAGAATAAATTCATTTTTCACCGAAGTCCCTGAGGACCAGATCCGATCATAATTCCGCACAGTTCCGTAGCCATATTCCATTTCTTCCAACGGGAAAATTCACCAGAGACAACAACGAGAGGAATATTTTCCCTAATTACTCGATTCCTTGATGTTTCCCGTTTGATGGGAAATTGCTGACTTTAATTGGCAAGCCAGGTCCCTCCATTAACTACTTCGAATAATTAAATATTCTGGCTTGGCTCTTTGGTTACTTGATATTGCTTTCTACAGAGGAATTTATATTTCGGAGTACTGAAAATTGTATCGAAGTGAATTCTGGGGGATTATTGCTTTATCAATTTGCGAATAGGGGTTTATCCTCATTTGAAGCATCAGGGGTTGTTCAATATTAAATAGAAGCGATGTCTGTTTATTGGTATCCGATACCTTATGTTCTTCTGCGCTCCCAATATTATTACAATTTTTAGAACTGCGATCGTTATAAATAGGTAAGCTTTCCAGGAACTACTTACGATAATGTAAATCTGTTGGAAACCCGAAGAGGTCCTCACTGGCGTTGATAAAACAGATAACCTCTTCAGAAGACATCTTCTTCTTCTTCTTTGTGTGGTGCCTTTCCGGCCTAACTGAGGCCTAGTGGCCCATTGTTCACCCGCATTGTTCTATAGAGACCCAGCTCCTCAGATACGAAGACAAAATGTCGCGAGTCTGCCAGGAGTGGTCCCTCTCGCCATAGGAATAGTAGGTGTTGGATTACCTAGGTGTGTTGACCTTAACCCAGTTAGGTTGCCACAGTTGAACAAAATATACTCAACTGTTTCATCAGTACTCCTGCACCACCGGCATAGGGAGCAGCTCGTCAATCCCATTCTCTTCAAATGTTTGACCATTCAATGCACCAGTCACCAGACCGAGTTGTTTCCTCTCCAGCAACAGAAGTCTATTGACCTCAGGTCGCGAGGATTTAGAAGACATAAAAAATCATTTATCATCTCTCGATAGCGCAATCCATTCAACGTAACTGTTGCTCCAGCCTCATCTTCGAAAACGTACGGTCCAATGACTCCATCGGACCATAAACCGCACCAAACAGTCACACGTTGAGAGTAGAGAGGCTTTTCAACAATAACTCTTGGGTTTTCCGAGTCCCAGATGCTACTATTTTGCTTGTTGATGAAGCCAACAAGGTAGAAATGGACATCATCACTCAAGAAGATTTTTCGATGGAATTCCGGATCATTTTCATGCATTTCAACGACCCAATCAGCAAAGACACGACGTTGTTGATGATCGGACGGCTTGAGTTCTTGTGTTAACTAAACTTTAGAAGCCCAAAGACCCAAATCTTTATGCAAAATACGGTGTAATGACGTTTGTGGAATGCCTTATTCCAAACAACGACGAGGAATGGACAAACCTTGGTTTTCTTCAACTCTTTCTGCTACAGCAGCAATATTCTCGGCTGTTTTGAGCAACGTGCACGGGTTCCATTCTTCATCACTAACTTGTCCCAACAGCTCGAATTTTTCCACCAATTTTCTTATAGCGGTCCGACAAGGTGCTTCACGACGACCCAAGAATGTTCGAGTCTTATCTTGAACGAGAAGCTATGCCGTTAATAGTGGAAAATAACATCAGGCAAATGACCACCACGACCACGCTTACAGGACCATATCATTCTAACGAATTTTCCATAACCGAATCGAAAAGTGGCTGCCCTATGTCCTCGATCGCTTCAGGAATTCCATCTTTGAGGTCTCGAATCGACGCTGGGCTATTGGCGTAGACCTTCTCTTTCACGTGGCCCCAAAGAAAGAAGTCGCAAGGTGTTAAATCACAAGATCTATATAAACAAACACAATACAACTCATAAAGCGGAAAAACTCCTCTCAAAGATGAGCTCTCAACGTCGATATTGCTTCAAAATCCCCAACATCCAGTTATTCGTAAATCCTAACGAGAATCTGACACAAAAAAAAGAATTGCCCAGTGCAACAAATGCACATAGATGTTATTAATACTGAAAATCGTTGCACTGCGATAACGCGAATTCCACAAGTGCCGTTCTGGATTCCACCTAAGGCGTCGCATTTTTACATTATTGCGCTCTCAACTGGCGTAGAGCAAAACGATTACGAGCAGTTGAGTGCCGTAAATTTCAAAGAATTCAAATTACACAGTACTGAAACTGTTCAAAGCAGCTACACAGGGGGGCAGAGATTGAAAGAGCATAATGAGGAAATTTCTGCTATGCAAAGGCTCGAAGAGCTGACGAATAAGAATGCCCTGGATAGGGCAATTATTCGGGACTGCTGCGAATTGAACCCATATACTCGAAGTTCTGTGCTCTAGACCTGGAATTCTTCCGATTGTTCGATGCTTTTTGTAAATTCTGTTTACTACGTTTGAAAAATTTGATCATTTTTATGTTCAGTTAGGTACTCTTTAAACTACACCGACAGGCAAAATAATCGATTCCCCCAAAAAATCGATGAAGTTTGTAAATTCATGTTATTCCAATTCCGATTCAAACGAATTTTGTTCTCAATTGTAGGTATAGTCCGTTCACGAAAGTTTGAGCGCATAGTAGGCGTTTGTTTATTTATCTGAAGTTGGCAGTATTTGTTGTCATAACGTAAAATAAAGTCAACGTTGCCGAATGTACTCGGCCTCGTCCGACGAGCTTGCTAGTTATCAGAGAACTCTATGCAATATTGACAACATTGCGTATCAATCTGACAAGAAAATAAACAACATAACCTAAAATTTTAATATACACAGTGGAATATACCAAAGTGTCATGGCCAACCGACGGCTCCCCCTTTCGTGAACGGACTATATGTTCAGTTATTCTTTAAACTACACTGACGAGCAAAATGATCGAACCACTCAAAAAATCTATAAGGTTTGTTCATTCATAAATATGTTATTTCAAGTCCGATTCAAACGATTTTTTTTTCAATTGTAGGTAGGTTCATTCTCAATCAATTGCCAGTTTTGAATTTAACGAAAACTTGTACCTCATTTTATACAGGGTAATACAAAATCGGTTTTTTTTTTAACTTCAGAACCACCCTTGGTGTGTTCCAGTTTTTCCACCGTGCGATTTCTAATGTCATCATCAACACATATCTTCTCTTGACAATTTAATCCTTCATTCATAACAATCCTTATTGCAGTGATATATGCATGGTTTTTTCTATAATATTAAGCAACAGGTGTATTAGCTCTATACTGAAGGAATTTTTCCATTTCTAATGTGCTGCCAGTTTGAAAAGCTTCTTTATGAAGCCAAGGTAACTCCAGTTCTCGTTCAAGATAAAGGTCGACTATTTTCCGTGGGTAAAACCAAACTTAATCGATTCATACAGAGTTTAACCAGAAGCAATCTCAGAGTTAATCTGCATGAACCACAAGAATAAATAGAATATCGGAAACTAATTCTCTGTGGAATTTATCCTGAGTGAAAAGACGTAAGTAATTTTAGCTCAATCGATACTATATTAAGGAAGTTATATGAAGACTTATTCAATTCATATTGTCCATTACTTTCTTCTTTGAAAATGGACTTTCGCATGGTCGTTCACAACTCAAGATTATTTTCATTCTATATTCATTTCAATTGTTCTTTTTGTCTTCGATTATTTTGAATGAGTTGCACACTGAGAACCCCTCGAATCTACAATATTATACAGGGTATCCCAGAAAATTGGGAAATCTCTTGGATTCAGATAGAACATAAAAAATGAAGATGACAACTTCCCATAATTTTTTAAATAATAAAATGACGCCACTGGAAATCCATTTTAGTGGAATAAGTTCCAAACTACTCGATATAATTTGATGAAAATTGGATATGATTAATAGTATTAACAACCTCTTAAATCACCGTACTCAAATTTCAATTAGCTTGTTCAGTTTACCAGGGGCAGACTGGGTTGTACATTTTAATGCTTACATTTTTAACACCCTGTATGAAAAGGGGCTAAAAACAAATTTGAATACCTTGAACATTAAGCTAAGGAAAAAGTTTTCTTGTTCAGTGTCTATAATATGAAAAGTTTTCAAAAAAAATGAAAGAAGTAAGTAATTGAAATTTATTCCACTAAAATGATTTCCAGTGGCGTCATTTAGGACGTCGTATCTTCGTAGGGAGGGCCGCTAGGAAAAAAAATTACTTGTCATTCTCATTTTTTATGTTCTATCCGAATCCGAGAAATTTCCCACATTTTCCGGGACACCCTGTATATGTAAAATGTCTGAATATACCCACTTCCACAAGCAGTACAGAAAACATTGTGGCCAACAAAACATCCTATTCTCCACAAACTCAATTATAGGAAACTGAGATTGCAAGCTCCAAGTATATTTCACACATTAACTTTGTATTCTGTTACTTCTAACGTTTCTCCACCAGGAAAAACGATACATTTGCTACGTAACAATAGCGTTTTATGATACCATCCCTTTTACGATACCAATAAAACAAAAACGAATTCTAATCCTTATACCACTGCTCCAGATACTTATTTTAATGTTTACTTCATGAAGTTGGAATTAAATATAAATGTTTTACTGCCGGAAGGAATTGTTTCCTCAAGGTAATTGGGAAAACGATTCCTTCAGTTTTTCCAGTCGTAAAGAAAACAAATATAATTAAACACCTAATCTTTTTCTTATTTCGAGAAATGGGAGCTTATGACTGTCTGTCAGCTTGGTTTTGATGCCAAGTTTAGTGATTAGCGAAGTTTTGAGGGGTCGAATTCCTGGTGAAATCTTTTGATAACGTCCATTGTTACTTAAAGGGTTTTTCATTGAGAGGTTCTATTTTGAATAGCTCGCTATTTGAGAAGATGTCACGATTGAAGCTGTAATTTTTTGACATTTCACAAATAGAAACTACGCCATTTATAAAAGTGGAATGATACACGCCATAGACAAACTAATAAAATAGATGAGCCGCTCGTATATTCCGCGACATCTGTCGGAGGAGGAGACTAATACACGAAAAAATTATTTTCGATTTGATAGTTAAATGTCGTTGCATTCATGGAAATCCTATCGAAAAAATAGTAAGTATGTAAAATCATTATTATCAAAAAACCTTTGAATTGTCAACTGATACAAGGAGTGGTTTGACACGTTCTTTTTGAAATATAATAAATTTCGATATGCCTGCAAGAGTGAAGACGTGCTGTGTTATTGGATGTGAAAATCGAGATGCAAGAAGGTAATTATAAAATTTACATGTATATTCTGTTAACTATAAGAATTAAGATACTCGTAGTTTTCAAAAAAGTTTTTCATGTATTGAATAAGTTTAGTCGATAAATACTCATATTTTGTATTATTGAATTCATTATTTTTAGTTTTTGGGAATGTTTTCAATGCAATTATTAGTTTATTGATTAGATATTTATGAAATAAATCTGCATTTTCAATTGTTGATACCTATTTCAGTTAATAAATTTTTATTCTATCCAGAATTTGATTATTGGTCCTCATTTCTCGATTCCAAAAGAAAATCAGATGAAAGTTCGTTTCAGGTATTATTTTCATGAAAATAAATTTCCTCACTCATCGATAACTTGTACGAATCCATTTCTGATTTCCTTTTGGAAATTGAATTTCAAAAAACTTTTCGCTTCTTGTATATGGGTGTACCTACCTATTCAAAAGGTGCACTACAGAATTCTTTTTGAGGCAGCTTTACGATACAGATTCCTTTTTCAATTGAGCTTTTTTCACGAATTAGTAATGTTGTACAAAAAGTGATGGCGTTGAAGCTTGTTCTACTAATGTCTCATCTATTCTCCGTTTAGTTAGTCTATGATACACGCTTCAAGAACGGATTGAAATTCACTATGAAAATGCTGTAAAATTGGCAGAGACGTTTCGTAAAACTCGAACATTTTTGGGTCGTCGTGAAGCCCCTCGTCGGACCGCAATAAAAAAATTGGTGGAAAAATTAGAGCTGTTGGGACAAGTTAGTGAAGTAAAGAATATAACCCGTGCACGTCGCTCAAGAACAGATGAAAGTATTGCTGCTGTAGCCGAAAGTTATGAAGTATTCCCAAGTTTGTCCATTCCTCGTCATTCTTTGGAATTAGTCATTCCACAAAAGTCATTACACCGGATTCTGCATAAAGATTTAGGGTCTTAAGGCTTTTAAAGTTCAGTTAACACAAGAACTCAAGCCGGCAGATCATCATCAGATCTTTGCTGATTGGGTCGTTGAATTGTGGATCGTGTTATCTCTCGAAGAGGTGATTACAATTGGCCACCGAGATCTTGTGATTTAACACATTGCGAATTCTTCCTTTGGGGCCACGTGAAAGAGAAGGTTTACGCCAATAGCCCAGCGTCGATTCAAGACCTCAAAGATGGAATTCGTTAGGCTATCGAGGACATAGGGCAGCCCCTTCGCGATTTGGTTATGGAAAATTTCATTTAACATCCGATCTTATGTATTGAAAAATGGCATTTTTCTTTGATTATCAAAATAACATCCCCTATTGGAAAACCCTTTATACGTTTAATATTCTTCAGATTTCTTTCCTTTCAACACTACACAGAATATTTTCAGCACAAGTACCACATAACTCATCCACAAACGAATATTAAATTTCTGAATTAGCACCATTTTCGCAACCTAATCCGAACGAGGTTCATTATGCATGAGCATCCCCTGGAAGATATACGAGATTCAGCATTCAAGAAATTAATCTACCTGCTATCTAACATTCCGTTTGCGATGCGATATATTTTATTACTGGAATCCGAATAACGTTCTCGTACAATCTAATATATATTCAATTAATTATGAAAGGTCCAAGCGCATGGGATGACCCTCCTTTGAAGCCCGTGTTTTTGTTAGGGCGACCGAGTTAACCCTTCTAATTAGCTTTCCATACCTTCGTACGCGAGTACAAACATGCAGAGTTAACGGGCTGAGTTCGAGCTCGTTGGGAGAGAGTTTGGGATGATGAAACATCGAAAGGAAATTATTAATATGAATAACTTTTGAAGTGAAGGGTTACAGATAAGGGCTGATTGAAGACTCGAGAGGAAGACCTTCTTTGGGCAAGTTGTTATCATCTGCTGATACCTCCAGTAAAAAACCTGAATTCTAGAGCATTATTATAGCATCAAGATTAAGAGTTTCTACAAAGCCTGTGAATTTAAAATGAACAGTTTTCCGATAAGAGGTGTTATTTTGATATTCTGAGAAAAATGACGTTTTTCAACATAAATGATCAGATGTTTATCTATATTAATAAAACAGGATCTATAGTTACCGTCAAAATGCAATATCTTCCAAACGGCTGTACCAAATTGGATAATTCTTTTTTTGTTGTGTTCATAAAAGCTAGGCCAAGGTTCCTAACAACCAAATATTCCCAAAGAATTGTTCAGAAGAAAACAAAAGGCTTTTCTTTTACTTACAACCAATCAGGCAGTCATAGAATACATATTTACCCCAAATAAGATGAAATTCCAAGTTTAGAATTACGGACATCGCATAAAAATATTCCTTTTGGTCCTATAGCACCAACTTTTTGTGACAACTGATGAATTATGCGATTTTATGTGGAAAAATATATGTACTTAGTTAGAAGACCAACAGGCTGGGCAGGTAAAGTTCATTAGCTGCAGAGAAAGCAATTTACCTAAGAGAACGACACTCTGAAATGAAACGCTGGCCCTCCAGGTTGGGGGTTGAGGCATCGGGCTAACTCCTCGATACTCGTAAAAATCGTGAAATGTTAAAAATCCAATAGTAGCCTTTAGATCACCAAAGAAAGTGATAGATGAGATGGATACCTCGGAAAACAGGAAAAGAGGAAGACCAAGAACGACATGAATTAGTGGAATGAGTGAAGGAAGGCTAAATGATGAAGATTACAGCAATAGAAGGCAAAGGCAATTGGAATCGGACAATATCTTTAGGATGTTTTAACCCGAATAAATATATATATAATGATTTTGACATTTGGACAAAAGTAACGTTACATCGAATGAATCGAAAATTCAAAATAAACCTATGATGTACGAATGTATTTTGGATTGTCTGATGCCCGTATGTTTGTGATCACAAATGGGATCAACAGATGGCGCTGTAGTCGTTATCTAGGTAATTAATCTATTCTGCAACTAAACGGCTGAATCCAATTGAATGAATTTTTGTGTATGTAGAACAACGTCTGTTGGGTCCGCTAGTTTCATTATAAAGAGGAAACTATGCCGTTAATAGTGGAAAATAACATCAGGCAAATGACTACCACGACCACGCTTACAGGACCCTATCCTTTTAATGAAATTTTCCATAACCAAATCGCAAAGTGGCTACCTTATGTCCTCGATAGCCTCACGAATTCCATCTTTGAGGTCTTGAATCGACGCTGGGCTATTGGTGTAGACCTCCTCTTTCAAGTGGCCCCAAAAGGAAGAAGTGGAAAGGTGTTAAATCACAATATCTCGGTGGCCAATTGTGATCACCTCTTCTAGAGATAACACGGTCCACGTTTCAACGACCCAATCAGCACAGACACGACGTTGTTGATGATCGGCTGGCGGCTGGCTTGAGTTCTTGTGTTAATTGAACTTAATAAGCCTCCAGATCCAAATCTTTATGCAGAATGCGGTGTAATGACGTTTGTGGAATGCCTAAGTTCAAAGAATGACAAGGAATGGACAAAACTGGGTTTTCTTCAACACTTTCGGCTACAGCAGCAATATTCTCACTTATTCTTGAGCCACGTGCACGGGTTTAATTCTTCACATCATTTGACAGCTCGAATTTTTCCACCAACTTCTTTATTGCGGTCCGACAAGTTGCTTCACGACGACCCAAAAATGTTATAGAGTTACGAACTGTCTCTGCCAAATTTTCACCATTTTTATAGTGAATTTGAATAATTTCAATGCGTTCTTGAAGCGTGTATCGTTCCATTTTTATTAATGGCGTAGTTTCTACTTGTCAAATGTCAAAAAAATGACAGCTTTAAACCTGACATCTACAGAAATAGCGGGCTATTCAAAATAGCACCTGTTATTGGAAAATAATACCAGGTCATTGAAATGTTGGTCTCTGTCAAGTTACAGTTCGCAAACACTCCAGAATCAAAATCCGAAAGTAACAGACGTTTTGGACATAATTATAGCACGCTGTTTCGGTGGAAACAAGCGCACAAACTTTGTATCTATGCATATTCTACATATAATATAGCAGACCAAATGCTCGAACTCTAATTAACGAAATAATGTCCAGGTATTAAACCCGTTGGAACTGAACTCTGAAATTCTTCATATTAATACCGCAATCATTTTAGATTACATAACCGAAATGAATTAGTTATACACTAGATAATATTCCCGTATTAATGATGGAAATGATGACCATTCCATATATTGCCGTTGTAATACCTAATATCGATTTCGAACGTAGGTGTTATTGCATCATTCGAAAGCTATACGTTATATAATTCAAAACCAGAGCTTTACTTTTATGATTATGGCTGTGTGGTATGGGAAATCGTTGAAAACCATAGATAATCATTTTAACATGCACCCCAGATACATGATATATGAAAAAGTGAAATAATATTTTGCCAAATGAATGGTTTTAGAGTGAATAAGGATTTATTTCGAGGGCATTTGGTTTTTAGTTGTCCAAGCAACACATAAAAGTGATGGCATAAAGAGACCATTCATGTTATTTTGAACAGAATTTCATATGAAATATAATATTCGAAATCTTCATTTAAACATTGGTCCAATCAATCGAAAAAATAAACTTCTTTTATCCACTCCAATAGAGTAATATGTAAACTATTTTCTATGTGTAATAGTAGCTATAACACAACCGTAGACATGTCTTTAAACCGAAAGGCGAGTGTTATAATAACACCCGCCCATAACACCCGCTAATAAAAATACCTAGGAAAAATGAAATTGCTTACAAAAAAAATTAATAAAAAGTTGGATCGATCCGGAAATCTATTTCAGCCATCAAGATAACATTCTAGCGATTTATTTCAGATTTATTTTTGGAAAACGTGAATTTTTGAAGTTGCGAAAGTATTTGATTTGATTAGTTAGAGATTCTGATTTGATTCCCGACCACAGAGAACAGAGGTTTGACGGTTGGACGAAATGTTGTCAACGCTTTTGACAACTGTTCAAAATTTTTTAAACGCAGATCAATTCGAATTTTACTGAAGAAGTCGTGGATAAAGTATAGTATTCAATTCGCGGTAATGCTCAAGACACACTTGATGAATTACACCAAAACTCATCTGCGTATGTTTTGACCTGCATTACCGCTCATCGAATAATACACTATTAATCGTAAAACAAAACCTTTTTAAGCTTAATTCGAACAATATTAATTCAGCATTTTAATAGAATGAGAACTTCTGTTCAGTGCCATCGTTTTAATAGGTTCAACATCTGCTTCATTCTCCACAATTAGACAACATCCTATAATAGGGGCATTAGTCCTTATACCAATTGGACGAATTAAAGCAGACATTCGTAATGAGTTCAAATGAGCTCATTAACTAATTGCGATCATGAAATGGATCTAAAATACTATTTTCTTAATTTCTTTGTAGGCTGACTCGCGTTCGTTCAAATCAGAATACCGTGATAAATTCGATCGGTTTGGCGTTTAAGAGTGTGTCTTTTGAATAAATCCATCAGAAATAATTCTGTGGAGAAGCAGAGGAGACAATTGAACATCTGATAAACAATTGTTCAATATATAAAACGGTGTGGACAGGCATTATCGTCAATTAAAATGAAATTCTCGCCAACGGCAGCCGCAACCGGAACAATTATGGGTTCAATAATCATATCGTGATATCTCTGGCTGGTCATGGTGGTGTTCTGCAGAACAACCAACTCTGTGGGTTGGTTCAAACAAATGCCTCCCCATACACATATAGAACCTCCGCCAAAAGCTGTTGTGGGTTCCATAAACTGTTCTGCATACCTTCGACCTCTTTCCCTCCAAGCAGGAATACGTCCATCGGAGTTGAACAAACGAAATCTAGACTCATCCGTAAATAAACATCGGCTCCAATCTTCAAGTGTCCAATTGCGGTGCTCCTCAGCTCATTGCCATCGATGAACCCGGTGTTCCCTATTCAAACGGGGATGTTGTACCCTCCTACGTGCTCTCAAACCACGAACATGTAGTCGTCGTCTTGTTCAAAATTAGAACTCCTGTTGCAACTCTCAGTGATCTATTGAGCCGGGTAAGTGGGATTTCTCCTAGCATTGAGGATCAAAAGACGATCTTGGCAGATGTTGTACTGCGCTGCCGACCTCCCCCATGGACATAAGCTACTGAGTCGTTTTGGATGAACCTATTCCAAGCCCGACTCACGACACTTTGCGAAACATTAAACCGCCGGGACACTTCTCGCTGGGACAAACCTTCCTGTATCCACCGTATGATTTGGTCCAGCTGCACAGGAGCCAAACGTCTTCTCGGCATGACTGATAAGCTGATATTGTTCTCATTTCTTCAATTATTCTCACTTTATGTGTTTGAACGAGAGAAAAAAACAGATTTAATAACAAATACCACATTGCTTTTCACTCCACCTGTAACAGCCTACAGATAATAATCGATTTTGTGAACAAGAGCCGATGAAGTGAGGAAGACTTTGATATAATCAACTCAAAACATCTTACTTTTTCCTTAGAGAATATATAATGTACAGATATTCACGAGATAACTTGAAAAAAATACAAATGAAGAGAATTTCATAAGTGATCCCTAGCAATTGTTGATCAGTGTACTTCAATATTGAAATAGTTTATTAAGTTCTATTTTTGTAAGAACGGCGAGACAGGGTTTTTTCTACTGAGGTTATTCCCTGAATTGAATTCTTGATTACTTTACTTTACTTTATAAACATATATGTTTATCCAATATTTGTGCAAAATTTCAAATTCTAACGCAGTTCCTCTGATGTAGTTCGTATAAACCATAGGATACTCGTACAATTCATCGATTTCCACATCGAATATCTGATGAGCTACATCGATATTTAAGTCCATATAGGGCGGAAAATTTCCAACCTTCACATATTCGTCAGTGGTGAGGCAGCCTTGAAAAAAATTCCTAAAAACATCATACGTAAACAAACTCAGCCAAGTTCAAAGCCAAGAAAACCCGCTCACAATTTTCATTTGAGTCAGCACCGGTGGGTCCTTTGAGAAATTGGTATTTGGTATCTCTTTGAAGTAACGTCGGGAGCAATATTTGACGAATATAAATCCGGGCATTTTCACTATCTTCCCGGAGACATTCGAGGAAAATGATTTAGGGGTAGCGAGCTTGGCGTGGAGCCCCTGTGTGTTGGTCAACAGAGATAGGGAATTTATTTCCCTTTGTAGCTGTATTTATCGCCTTGGAAACGGCGTTAACATTTGACACATCTTATTAACTTCGAAATTGGGAAACGACGTCATGATATTATATTTCATATTTATGGCTTTCATTAAAATTTATGACTTGAGTGCTTTGATCCTCGTAATTATCACATTTAGGGAATTTTGGGGTGATTTATGTGGTATGGGATTCTCGTTGCTCATTCTTCAGATGAATGTGTGTCAGGTTCAGTTTTCATACTTTTTCAAGTTAGATTTACACCGAAAAAAGTCAAACAACTAACCAAGTTACAACTGTGGCAAGGTTTCCAAAGATGAAAATTTTCATCACAGGATTCACTAGAATTTTCAGAAATGTCTTGAATGTTACGTTTCTAGTAATTATCTCTGGATTACCAGTTCTGGTTTAAACTTAACGACTCCAGTTGTTATAATAATAATGTGCTATGCTATGAAGCCATACTAATTGTCGATGTTTCTTATCATACCTCTTTTAATATTGCAATAAGATTGTATAGTAATTAAGTGATACCTTTGGAATGTATGTCCTTGAAATTTCTCTGATATTAAAATATAAAATGTTTGTATTTCCTTGAATTCCAGAACTGTAACAGATGTTCAAAAAAGTGTTTGATGTTTGTGCTCTCAGTTTGTACATTTTTTATGTAATTATTATCATTCTAATCGTTCATTTCACCATCTTATGGTGGTATTCTGCTTTCATCTGTACGCCAATCTGTAACTTTTCATAAGAGCACAGGGAAATTGCAATTCTGGACCTCTTTAAGAGATCTGCAGCTCACAGAAATCTTTAAATATTCAGAAGTGCTCGACGAGTGATCTCGGAAGCATTATAGAATGACAAATTGTGAGGTTACGTTGAATGCTTTGTTTATTTTAGAACGAGCATCAACTTTACAATATGAGAAATTCATGATGAATAAAAATAATATGGCTGCGTTAATTGGATTGTTATCGGAAGAAAATCATAACAGGTTAAACATTGTTCGGTAACATACATGACCTGAAAATCATTCTCTTTTGAAGTAGGAACTTTATGAGAATTGGAAGGAAAAGGTTGCTTGATCAAATTAATCCATTCGAAATGCCGGAGGCACAGAAAATGTTCAGATTGAAGAAATGCCGAATGCCCAGTTTGTGAACATGTTCAGATTGAAAAACCAGTGTACTTTAAACTAAATGAATGCTCTACAGCAATTTCAACTAAGAAAATTTTTTCTTTCCTGTTTTCAATTTATTAGATAAAAGAAACAAAAGCAAACTACATTCCGATAAATGTATTATCAATTTCAAATCGAAACTATTTGTTACTATATGTTTCAAGGGCGTAGCAAGGAATTAATTTCGGGGGGGTTTTGACATTTTGCCAATTGACTTTGTAGGTGCCGGGAATTGTGAGGGTCGCTTTCTGTAGCAAGTATTTGTTGTTTTCAAGAATTCAATAATCCTTTTCCTACTTCGGAAACAATATTCAACATAAATATTCCTGGTTAGGTTAAGTGAACCTATTTTTCAAATATGCTTCAGAATTTAATTTTTATTCAGTCCAACAAAAACTTAAAAAACAATACTTATTTCCCAAACAATACTTACAAGATGAATCAATATGAAATTAGTGTGGATGTGTGCTTTCATTGAAACTAAATAGAGTTTTTTAATGTTTTATTCCAAAATAGTGCCTACAACATATGAAGAGGTATTAAAAATGAAACAGTGAGAAAACACAAACAATATTTTTTATGGCGAATTCCTTCAGTTAAAGTCTATCCGTTTTTTTTTCTAGCGAATTTGTCAACTACTTCATTTTCATCAATTTTCACACTATAATGAATATTCATAAGCGCCAACCCATTCAATCTATAGTTTCGCTGAACCCCCAAAACCCCCCCCTGGCTACGCCCTTGATATGTTTTTCGATGAGTAGTTCAAAAGTGACACTGTAAATAAGAAAGTTACAGAAACCATTCTAGAACTGCATTATTTACGAATCTGTAAGTCGGCCAGTTACAGATCAATCGTACGCTACAGTATCGTAGCTTGCAGATGAAAAGCAAAATACCACCATTAGTTTCCTTATATTGAGCAACGTAGAACCTAAAACCGACCGAATGAATTGTTTGTTCCTTTCCACATCATTCAATAACAAATTCTAAACTTTGCAACCCCATAATCCGTATCAGAAATTTCTAAATCAGCATAAACCAATTCCACTAAATCGACTATTAGCTAGCCTCATGTTCATGTATGTTCAAGTAGATATCTCAGAGACTTTGATGTTGATCCTGTTCAACTAACTGAATATCGCCTATCGGACTAATGTTCCTGCTAATTAATAATTTCAAAGTGGTCACATCCTGGGGCTGGCTATTTCAGATAACATAGGCTTCAGGAGAAACCCACAGCGCGGGGTTCATCTGTACATATGCAGCATTATAATTATCTTCCCTTGTTTGTATTGGATAATAGGTGTATGATGAAACGGTTGCTACTATCTAGCCATTTTCTGGTGGGTTGTCGTAAAACAACACTTTGAGGAGGAGTAATATTGTATTTACAATAATTATAATCGGCTTCCTCATATCAGCTACGGTCAGTAGTGTTATCTTTGTTCGATACATGTCAGAGTTGTTGTTTGTGGATGTTCCAGAGGAATTTACTGGAGGTAAACTGCGGAAGAATGGCTTGAGGGAAGTTTGTTCTAGTAGTTTTTTCGCTTTTTGGTTTTTCAGTGGACTGTAGCTAATTCGGGGGATGTGGCAAAGTCGAAGTTGTCTGTTTTCATTGCAATTTCATCGAGGAAAGGAAATACATTGAATTTCATCGTGAAAATCAGTGTTCGGTTGTGAAAATGTGATCCGTTTGCTTCATGGTGGTCATTATTGAGGAATATTTAGGCTGCGATGGTCAAATTTCACGTTTATGGATATCCAAACACCCACTATATGCACATAGAATAACATATCGGAGTGCAGCTGACATGTTGATGTTGAGACTTCAACATTTGTTGCCGTTCGCAGCAATCCAAAATTCAATAAATTGACATACAAGTTGCTCCTTTAATTTTCTACGTTCCAGTTTTTCTTTTTGATATTATGGAAGGTTTAGCTCATAAATCCCTTGGTTTTCATTCAATGCATATTTGATTTTATCTAGTGAATCTTCTATAATATCTAGAGTCGTCTAGAGAAGAAAAAGCTTACATGTCAATAACCGAAAACCTCACCGTCTGTTGATATGTTGATATCAAAAACATCAGGGCTCTAATAATAATATTCAGCTTCAAAAAGATCGAATGAATTTGACAACTGAATGAACCAAAAATGGATAAAATTCATCTATTGTTGTCTGAAAGCTGTTAAAAACGACAAACATTATCAAGTAGTGACGAAAGTTCCTTTTCTGAGACTTAAGAGTATGAGGTGTTTTCCTGAGGACGTCTGGTGAATGCGGGTTAAAACGGTGACTAGAAGAAGTAAGTATATCTGGTGTCCCAAGGTGAGTGGCCCATTGGATTAAAACCTTGAAAATCTTTGCACTTATTTGTCAATAGCAAATTGGTTTTGAAAATATTGTTGCCTAACAATAAAACTGAAAAAAGAAATAAATGAAAAGGATAATGTAACGTTTTTGTGTCTATATCAGACACCTTCTTCAGACAAACTTGTAAAATTTTCGGAATTGAGACATTACAATATCATAAAATATCTCTGATCATGTATATTCAAATAGCGGAGATCATATGATGAACTTGAACAACACGAAGATCCTAATGACGGAACCTGATAATTATAAAAGGAAAATTAAGGAATCCACATGTATTTTGTTAGATGAAGTAGATAATTTGGCCACTTGTTCTGTTGGAATAGATCGAATTTGGATTGATTTATTGCATAAACTACAAATGAGAGAAAAAATTCTGAAGATTTCACAAGTTTGTCTGAAGAAGGTTACATTTTGTCCTTTTCATTTATTTCTTTTTTCAGTTTTACTGTTAGGCAAAAATTTTTTCAAAACCAATTTGCTCCTGACAAAGAAGTGCAAAGATTTTCGCAGAAGCACTTCATCTTAATTTGAAATTTTTTAATTATTCCTGTTTCAGAGACTGAGGGTGAAACTTATAAAGTTTTTTAGAAATCGACTGATGAAGGATTTTGCTTGCTAATGCTGTTTCAAGATGTTTTTCATCGCGAAAACTCACGAATAAGGTACAATCAGACAATCAGATCAACTCTCGTTGAAATGCCATCTAATTCTGAAAAACCTGCATTGTGAGAACGATTCAAATTTGAATTATGAAAGAGGAGCGGACATTTCCGGCTAATTTTCGATTAGTTACGAACAATTTCTCCTTATTAGGGGATAGCTGTGTTCAATTAGTCTGATGCCACCAATTTCGTTCAGTTTCCTTTGTCTGCGGCAGAAATAACAGAGCTGAGGAAGACTTAAGAATTCAATTAGGATTGTGACTCATTACAGATCTTCGCACTGATGTTGGATTCATCATTGTATGCTGGGAATTCACAACACCGAGAGAATCACAGCAAACAATTTTCAATCGAAAGACCTCAATGCATTATCGGAGATAGTTAAGGGGGTTCATAAATTTGCACTATTTTTCTTATGATTACCTAGTTGAATGTTATTCGGGGAGGACACAGTTAAGACTATTCATCGTTTATTCAAAACAGACCTCCTACCACTTGAAAACTTACCTACTGCTGTTCAACCAAAAGACTTCAAACGGAAATTATGAAACTTTGAAATATTATGAAAGTTTGAAATATTGAGTTTTTGAAAACATGCCATTTGAAAGGTGAAATTCTAAACGCTTGTAGATATCGATTCGAAAGTATTTTTTTCTGATTCAGCTACCTCGAAAACCTATAAAAACATACCAAACACAATAAAGTCTCCCATACTTTTCAAATTATTTCAGTTTATAGATTTTCCATTTTTCATTTTCGAGTTGCGTTCGAGAGCGCCTGCGTAAAGCAGTTTGCTTCGGATCGATCAATATTCAACGTCAATCGATTCATTAGACCGAGCTTAATAATTATCAGTAAAAATCGTTTCTGTGGATACCACAGAATTTTTGCCAAATGCTGAAATATAGCGTTTTAGGGGGGGTCAACCCCTTAGGCATTTTTCGTCCAAAATTTCAAAATTTTGGATGGTCATTTTATAGGCTTATATTGAAGGGGACTACATACTGAAAAAGAATATGCAATTCATATTTGATTCCGGCTCTTCAAACGGAAATTATGAAAGTTTGAAATATTGAGTTTTTGAAAAAATGCCATTTGAACGGTGAAATTCTAAACGCTTGTAGATATCGATTCGAGAGTATTTTTTTCTGATTCAGCTACCTCGAAAACCTATAAAAACATACCAAACACAATAAAGTCTCCCAAACTTTTCAAATTATTTCAGTTTATAGATTTTCCATTTTTCATTTTCGAGTTGCGTTCGAGAGCGCCTGCGTAAAGCAGTTTGCTTCGGATCGATCAATATTCAACGTCAATCGATTCATTAGACCGAGCTTAATAATTATCAGTAAAAATCATTTCTGTGGATACCACAGAATTTTTGCAAAATGCTGAAATATAGCGTTTTAGGGGTTGTCATACCCTTAGGCATTTTTCGTCCAAAATTTCAGAATTTTGGATAGTCATTTTATAGGCTTATATTGAAGGGGACTACATACTGAAAAAGAATATGTAATTCATATTTGATTCCGGCTCTTCAAACGGAAATTATGAAAGTTTGAAATATTGAGTTTTTGAAAAAATGCCATTTGAAAGGTGAAATTCTTAACGCTTGTAGATATCGATTCGAAAGTATATTTTTCTGATTCAACTACCTCGAAAACCTATAAAAACGTACCAAACACAATAAAGTCTCCGATACTTTTCAAATTATTCCAGTTTATAGATTTTCCATTTTTCATTTTCGAGTTGCGTTCGAGAGCGCCTGCGTAAAGCACTTTGCTTCGGATCGATCAATATTCAACGTCAATCGATTCATAAGACCGAGCTTAATAATTATCAGTAAAAATCATTTCTGTGGATACCACAGAATTTTTGCAAAATGCTGAAATATAGCGTTTTAGGGGGGGTCAACCCCTTAGGCATTTTTCGTCCAAAATTTCAAAATGTTGAATGGTCATTTTATGTGCTTATATTGAAGGGGACTACTTACTGAAAAAGAATATGTAATGCATATTTGATTCTGGCTCTTCAAATGATGAAAAATTGAAATATCGAGTTTTTGAAAAAATGCCATTTGAACGGTGAAATTCTGAACGCTCTCAGATATCGATTCGAAAGTATTTTTTTCTGATCCAGATACCCCAAAAACCCATTAAAAGATACCAAACACAATAAAGTCTCCCATTCTTTTAAAATTATTTCAGTTTATAGATTTTGCATTTTTCATTTTCGAGTTGCGTTCGAGAGCGCCTGTTCATATTTTCTTTCAAACTCAAATATTTCGACAATTATTTTAATTTCACACATCATTTCCATAGTTGATGATTTGGAATCATCAACACTCCATCCAGTATGCACTAAATTACTTCGGACACACAATTCAGAACCCCCTTATTCAGATACTGCGTATGAAATCTATTTCATGCTCCCCTAATTGTTCCTGGGTCATAAAAACGATATCCTCACAATTGGCAGGGTGTGATCTGGGTTGGTCTGACATACTTGGGGCCCCATATGCTGTTCTCAACAATAATGAACCCCAGGGGTCATCCCCTATTGTATTATTTCGTAGGGTAGAGCATAAAAACTCACCCCATTTCTAAAGTTAATCAGTTATGTACACTGCTTCTCAATACTGTGTCAATAAAGATAGCTAATTGAATAGGTATTTATTCAGCTTCATGATAAAAATGTGGGTAAATATTGAAATTGTATTGCTCACATTCTGGTTTTCATTTTGCCTAAGAATAGAGTAGTGAACAAAAACTGCAACTAATGTCTCTTGACTTGTAATGTATCAATTCATATGGAAATGAATCATATTTTTATATTTGTCCCAAACTTTCAACCCTCAATAAAAAAATTGTGAGTTTGCTATATTTTGTTAGGATAAAATCATTAGAGACAAATAAGTCTCATTGAGTCGAATATACAGTGTGTTTGGTCATGACTTAGCGATAAAAAACACCCACATTGGGAAGTTTATACCCTTGGTTTTGGAGTAGCCCCCATTTTAAATTTACTTTTGTATTTTCGTTGACTCTTATGAATAATATCGATTTCTTTGGACATAAAGGTCCTACAGATGTGAAAAAATGTTTTTTGAATGATGATACTACAACCTTTTATAAAAATGAAACAATATAAAAATATTCAACTTGAAAATGCCATAAAAAATTCTTAAAAAAAATTTTAGTGAAAAAATGTTGTGATTTTCTTAGTGAATCTGCAATAGCACAAGAAATAGCACATTGAAGTATAATTTTTTTTCAATGATTCAACACGAAAGGGTATTGGCTACAAAACAACATCTACATCATTTCTGTAAGTTACATAATTCGAGAGTTATTGGTGTTCAAACATGACCACTACGCGAGCGCCCCAAACTTTTTTTTCTTCTACAGGTCTTCATGAGAGCCACAATTTGTTTGTTCAAGCGATAAAAATTATCGAAAGTAGTTTTATTTTCTTTTATCAATTTTCATAAGGGTCATGTTCGAACAACAATTACTTTCTAATTATATAACTTACAGAAATTATGTTGATATCGTTTTGTAGCTAATATCCTTGGGTGTTGGCTTATTGAAAAAAATTATACTTCAATGTGTTAGTTCTTGTACCATTGCGGATTTACTAAGAATATCAGTACATTTTTTTCCTAAATTTTTTTTAAACATTTTTTTTATGTCATTTCTGAGTTGAACGTTTTCATATTGTTCCACTTTTATAAAAGGTGGTAGTATCATCTTTCAAAAAACATTCATATCATATCTGTAGGACCTTTATGCCCGGAGGAATCGATATTATTTGGAAGGGTCAACTAAAATAAAGAAGTAAATTTAAAATGGGGCCACTCCAAAACTTTTGATGTGATGTTTGATGCCCTTAAATTATTGCTAAGTCGTGACCAAACACACTGTATAAGCAAGGGGTGTTACATCAAGGTCTTCTCATTTTCATAACGACATTTTTTTCATCCATAAAAAAAGATTTAAAAACTAAGCACATCATCAAAAGTCTTTTTCCTATGATTCGGAAAATATCGAAGATAAAACCGTTATACAGGGTGTAACTAAATAAGTGTAAAATATTTAAGGGGGTGATTCCTCATCGAAAAAAAGATAGGATCTTTCATATAAAGAAACTTCATTGGAGCATTCCTTGTTGATACAGCCCCTCAAAGGGAGTACATAAAATTTGTATAACAATTTTTTTCACAAGCACCAAAAAAGTTACAATATTGAAATTAACCTGACGTTTCCTATTAGCAAAAAGACACTTATCCAGTTATTTATTTGGTTTACCCCATGGTAGTTAGGGTGGGAAACGCAACTCCTAAAGTTTCTTTCCAATGTAACTTTTGTCTCATTATTTGTTTACCATTTAAAAATTTATTTCCGATAGCCTGTTTCATTCTAAACAAAAAACTTCTCTTGAGGTTTTGCCCAAAATAAACCAGTCCGCAGTAAAAAATCATTTTACGAACAACTACAGAGATAGATCGCCATAAATGCGAAACTAATCAATCTAGTAGGACACTTTTAGCGATAGTGACAATTAAATTGGTATAACGCTGTCAGTTTATGACGATATATCTCTGTAGTTGTTCGTAAAATAATTTTTTACTGCGAACTGGTTTATTTTGAGCAAAAAACTCAGGAGACATTTGTTGTTTAGAATGAAACAGGCTATCGGAAATAAATTTTTAAATGGTAAACAAATAATAAGACAAAAAGTTACATTGGAAATAAACTTAAGGGGTTGCGTTTCCCACCCTTACAACCATGGGGTAAACAGAATAAATAACTGGATAAGTGTCTTTTTGATAGTAGGAAACGTTTGGTTAATTTCAATATTGTAACTTTTTTGGTGATTGTGAAAAAAATTGTTATACAAATTTTATGTACTCCCTTTGAGAGGCTGTATCTTAACAAGGGATGCTCCAATGAAGTTTCTTTATATGAAAGATCCTATCTTCTTTTCGATGAGGAATCACCTCCTTAAATATTTTACACTTATTTAGTTACACCCTGGATACAGAACCTTTTAAATCCTGGTGCCGCTACTGGTTATTTATGCAACAAAGGGGATCCAAACAATCAACCAATTTACTTTAACTATAATTTCCTACTTCCTGTAGTGTGAACAGACTTACACATCAATATACATTTCATCGTATCTATACCGTTTGATCTTTACGACGACATATTGAGAATACGCACGACAAAGTTCTCCAGATAACGGTTTATTATTATAACCACTCTTCCGTTTTCAACTAAAATAATCAATAACTTCGCAGTCCCTCTCGCAACATAAAAACAAACAATAATCTCCCAACTTGGTAAATGAAGACGGATGACAAACTACCTAGGGAAGGACGGATCCAAATACCCACCACGTTTTACTCGATAAATTTTAATAACGGCATCCATGGCACAGCACCGGGGGCGCACTTGCTTTTATTCACCTCTCTGATGCTACGTTCTCCCCCTAAAATAAATAGCTTGATGAAATCAGTGTATAATGAATTTCTGCAACAAATGATGCTTGATGGCCATCTGGATGTAAGTGAGGTCTAGAAGAATAGCGGTGTGTATACGCTGAAGCGTAGAAAAGACCAATGAAGTGTATAACTGTATAATGAAGAAGGGAGAATCATTGTTTTCGGAAAGGAGGGAAATATCGAGGAATATCTGAGTTTAAGAACCCTTTTGGTGATATTGAGATACCATTTTCTATTTTGAGTGAAGTGAAACAACCTGAAAATTTGAACAAATTTTATTTTGTATTCCCAACAGATGTTTCGTCATTACCATGACTTCTTCTGATAAGTTTTTAGCATATTTCAGAGTTATGCGAAACCAATTTCAACTTTTTGACAGCTTTTTCCGTTTCTTTCATAATCAAATGATATTTTTGCTTTGCATCGCGCGGACTCAATAAGATTTTTTTCAATTGAAAAGTGAAACTCCTTAGATTTTTGTCATTCAGTGTCCTAAACATCTTATTTTCAGGTAGGAATAGTAAACTCACTCAGAATTATCGTTTCCCCGAAATCAACAAACTAGCAAAAGCTGCAGTACGGACGCCACTGGTAAAATAGGAAAGAAATGATATTACGCAAAACGTGTTCCTTGACGCTCAAAACCTATGTCTCAAATTTTATAAAAATATTTCAAGCAGTGTGAAAGTTATTAATAAAAAACATTTTTTCTATAATTTTAACACCCCGTATCTCGGAGAGGAAACATTTTTCGACATATGTTTATATGACAAACTAGGGCTTATTTTTGATGTAGAATACGTGGTTTAAATTTCTTGGTTTCAATCTGGACCACCCTGTATAATAATATAATATTCAACGACTTTTCGGACATTCGATAGAATCAGAAATATAAAAATTCCTGATGTATTATCGTATTAATGCACGAACCATATATTCTATAATGACCGGTTATAATATTCCATCAACCTTTATTGAACATTAAATTGATTGAAGAGTTTCATATATAGAAGAGCACATAATGAGTTCAGCGCTACGAAAATATCCTAAAATTGATGTCTATAAATGAGTTCCAATATTTCATCACAGCTGCCAGTCCTAAATTGATTAATTATTATTCTTTCCTGTGACATCGAAAATGATTTTATAGAAGGTATCACTATGAACAGTTTTAGTGAAGGGTTAACCTTAATGAGATGAATAATGATCGATATCTATGAAACCTACAAACCATCAGCTGTATATTCATATACTCAACATGGGAGACAACTTTTTTTATAATTAGAGCCAATTTTCGATTCGTATACTATATAACTATATCTACTAACCAATGTGAAATCTCACACATTTTGAAGCATCAATAAATTGTGGGTAGTAGAACATATCGATGGAAAATTCATTTTGATCATAAAAAGTAAGCGCGATAACTTTCGAAAGAATTGTCCTTGTTGCTGCTGTAGCCAAAAGTGTTGAAGAAAACCCAGGTTTTTCCATTCCTTGTCCTTCTTCGGAATTACACATTCCTCAAACGTCATTACACATTACATATTACATTTTGCACCAAGATTTGTGTCTTAAAGATTATAAAGTTCAGTTAACACAAGAACTCAAGCCGGCCGATCATCAACAACGTCATAAAAATGATCCGGTGATCACAATTGGCCACCGAGATCTTGTGATCTAACACCTTTCGACTTCTTCCTTTGGGGCCACGTGAAAGAGAAGGTCTACGCCAATAGCCCAGCGTCGATTCAAGACCTCAAAGATGGAATTCGTGAGGCTATCGAGGACATAGGGCAACCACTTTGCGATTAGGTTATGGAAACTTTCATTAAAAGGATATGGTCCTGTGAGAGTGGTCGTGGTGGTCATTTGCCTGATGTTATTTTCCACTCGCACTATTAGCATTGCTTCTTCTCTATAATGGAATAAACATCCAATCATTTATATTGAAAATTGGCATTTTTCTTTGAATATCAAAATAAAACCTCTTATTGGAAAACCCTTTATCTAACGGGTGTTTTTTAGGAGATTTGTTTTTCCGATAGATGTAGTTTTACTTTATGACAGTTGTTTTGACAGCTCAAAGTGGCATTCCTACTCAGTGTTGTTTGGCAAATCATTATGAATAGGTGGCTGAGGCCAGTGTCGAAGAAAACGACAATTTATCGATTCGTCGTCGTGCTCAGCAAATTGGACTTTGTCCATCGACTTTATGGAAAATTTTACGTAAAGATTTGGGTTTGGTGCCATACAAAATTCAATTGGTGCGAGAATTAAAGCCACACGACCATCGTTTGCGCCGTGAATTCAGTGATTGGTCGTTAAATAAACTGAACGAAGATCCATTTTTTTACCGTAAAATTCTCTTCAGTGATGAGGCGCATTTTGGTTAAATGGATACGTCAAGAAGCAAAATTGTCGCATTTGGAGCAAAGATGATCCACACGCCGTTCAAGAATTACCAATGCATCCTCATAAATATACTGTTTGGTGCGGTCTATGGGCTGGTGGGATCATCGGTCCATATTTCTTTAAAAATGAGGAAGGACGACGCGTTACCGTGAATGGAAATCGATCAATAAGTTTTTGTTGCCAAATCTTGAAGATATGGATATGGATGAAATGTGGTTTCAACAAGATGGTGCCACTTGCCATACAGCACGTGAAACAATCGACTTATTGAAAGAAACTTTCAACGACAACATTATTTCGAGAAATGGTCCGGTGAATTGGCCTCCGCGTTCGTGCGATTTGACGCCACTCGATTACTTTTGTGGGGATACGTGAAGTCATTGGTTTATGTGGATAAACCTCAATCGATTGACGCTTTGGAAACCAATATTCAACGTGTCATTGATGACATACGCCCTCAAATGATTGAAAAAGTGGTCGAAAATTGGACCTCCAGAATGACGTTTGTGAAAAATAGTCGTGGTGGCCATATGCCACAAATTGTGTTTAAATGTTAAATGCCAAATAATTATCTACCAAATAAAAAATAATTTTTGTCATTTCCTAATTTTATATGTGTTTTATTCAGGAAAAAGATCGGCAACCTCTTAAAAAAACACCCGTTATAAAATCCCGTTACACGAATAGCATCTTCTGTAACAATTAACCTCATTTCAATTCAAATTGAAAACTTCTTGAGAAGAATTGACAGCATCCAGATGTCACATCCGAACCGCAAACTCTAATAATCTCTTTCCTTCTAAACTTAAGTCACACAATCCTCTAATCTCGATACTTCGCGAGACGATCCGCACACGTCTGGACCCTGATCAAATTAATTCCATATTTTGATCCACATCATTTAACAAGCAGTATAGTTTGCTGGCCACCACCTGTACGAGAGCAGCCTGTCTGCCATGCGCCATATCCAAACGGGGCGTAAAAGAACTTCGGAGAGGGTCGATCATCAGTATCAGCGCTAACTCTGTGCGGGCTATATAACGCTGCGTTATCACCCCGCGTTATCAGTCGTATCCGTACCTCCAGATGCCACAGGTACCCTCCAGTCTGTCGGCGTCACCCCTGCACTCCAAAGCACCCCCAGAAAAAATATGAAAAAATCCGATTTTCCGGATCCGAGCTGAACCACGCGCGGTGAAGTTGATGCTCTGGAATCTGCGAGAAAATGCTCCGGAGGCTTCGCCAATAAAAACCTCGCGGAGTTAACTACATTTCCGGAGTCATTAGCCGGAAAAACCAAGGATTTTCCGAGATAATACCCCGGGATCTCCGGCTTCTTATCTCCCTCAACCCTTCTCAAACTTTTTTCGAGTTAACGATGTTACGTTCAGATCACGTTAGGTGCGAATCTTTCGGACATATTTCCCGGGAATCAGTGGCGTACATGAGGATCTGAGGGGGGCAGCAACAAGTAGGTTTTTCCTCGGAGGGATGATTGTGTCTGATGCCGATCTGACCGGATCTTTGTTCCGGGTGGTCAACCGGATGGACTCAGCAGGCTTGATTTGTTGTTTGGTCGCATTTTTGCTCTATTATAACACGCTGGAAGCCGGTTTCGTCTACGATGATCGGTGAGTGAAAGATTTGTTTTGCTTTCACATTTTCATCCCATTG
The DNA here is from genome assembly GCA_013421045.1 of Propylea japonica. Lineage (NCBI taxonomy): Eukaryota > Metazoa > Arthropoda > Insecta > Coleoptera > Coccinellidae > Propylea > Propylea japonica. The sequence continues at coordinate 99,282,987 of CM024241.1, forward strand.
TTTTTTCGATGTGGTCGGGAATTTTGTGTTTAGATGGGACTTAGGACGAAAGAGAAGGATTATCGGTTACAAAACAGCTTGTGGAAATATATTTCGCTGAAAATGTGATCTAAAATGCAGAAAATTGGGTTGATATTTTCCATTCAAGGGTTGATCTGTTTCAAACTCTGTTCTCAATCAGGGATCATTTGAATCATTAACCAGGGTGACTGTAAAGCTTGTAGCAGGGAAAGATTCGAATAAAAAATTTAAAAAGCTCTCGATTCTCATGTTTATACTGATTGAACTGATTTTGACACAACTGAAATATAGCTGAATTCAACTTGGAATAAGAGTGACCATTTGTTCAATCTATTAAAACCTATTTTTCATTGTATACCTACCTAAAATTTCATGAATCAAATGCTTTATCAACAACACGTTTCTCTATTGACAAATCCTTTCAGTGATCAGAGTGTTCAATTGAGCAGTTCATCAAGAAAAATATTCCTTGACGATCTTCAATCTAACTTCTCAAATATAAAATCCTATACAACTTTTTGTATATTTGATTTTGATATTTATTCTTCATTATTTGCGAAGTAAAATTAACCATGGAGAATTGTATGCAGTAAAATATAAATAAGTCAAACATGTAGGATCACCAAAACACTTGAAATTCTTGATGAAAGAAGAAGCGAAAATAAGATTTCGATAGAAAAAGTAAACATATTGAGTCAAAACATTCCAGTTTTCAATATGATGCAAAATTATATTCTGCAATATCAAACAATAGAGCTTGTGTTTTCCCAGGAAAATTGAGATATGACACCATACTTTTCTACATCATGATACAATTACCCAGAAATAACTTTGTCTCCTCGTATAATTTTATGTAAAATTGTAATTGTTTGAGTGACAACCCGTTTTATTCACATTGAAAGGCTTTTTTTCATGCAAAGAAAATTTTAGGAAAGCCCTGAGAAGGTGCTTTTGAGCGCTCGTTCATTGGTGGAGCAATGAGGCTATTACACGAAAATATTGTATTGGTACTTGAGATTGATACCGAATACATTAATGTAAACTCTCAGCATGATCGGAAATAAATATATTCTGGAAATTATGAGAAAAATTAAACATGAAAAAAATCGTTAGGTAACTCAAAATATCAAAATTCTATTGTTCTGATTCCACAATCCTTTGAAAATTTGTATGATAATTCACTACGCCAATTAAAATCCTCAAACTCGATTTCATTCCAATCAAGAAATTTTTCGTGGGAATATTTGAATTTTTTTCGATACCACCATAGTCTTTTTCATGATTGTATTAACGCAACTGCCACAAATTTTTGCGTAGGTACTGCTATGAATTAATATTGAACATTTGTCGAAATTTCAGTTCGATTCCATTGACAAATTCTGAATTATTCGAGAAAAATTACCTCTATGGTTCTGATTAAGAGATTCTCTTGAAATTTTGCATTAACATTAAGTATGACAATCTTCAACCTCAAAACTAATTTCACTCGAATAGATCATTTTGTCTTTATTTAACTGTTATCCTACTTCAAGCATTGCTCAATAATTCTAGACTAGAAATTTCATTTTTAATGAGTGTGAAATCCAACCAATTTTGTGAAGGACACCCATATTGAATTTTCATTTTCCCATTAAAAACAAGCCAGTAATTTGACGTCAATGCTTGGTTATGTTTTTCAGTATAATGTCATTTCAGTTATATGGAATTATTTCGGTATCGCTAATTAAATACTCTATTAAATTCAGTTAGATCACAGAAATTATATCTATTTCATTCATTCAAATTTTTGCCATTATATGGAAACACATTACATCACCGTTGTCATTTATTATCCATTAATTAATTGAAAAAGCATGGTTTGTAAATCCCCAAATGATATTACTATCCTGTCAAAATATTGGAATTATTAATATGTAATATTTTAGTTGGGAAGCCTGCAAATGAGTGGATAGTTATATGAACTCAGACTGATGTAATGGATATTGATATTGAATTTTTTGCAAATATATGTTTAATGTCATATTCGCTGATGAAATGAGAATGTGAAGTTTTTATTTCATGAAATTTCAAAAAGATAAATGGGAAGATCGAAATGATAATGGAAGGAAAATAACTCCCATAAATTTCCTAATGGAAATTTTCAGTGATTTCAAAAATAAATAATTTCAGAAATAATGACCCTCAGAAAATCATTGCGATTATCCTTTTTCTGTTTCGAAGTAAGGTTTTCGAGAAAAAAATATTGTAATCGCCGAAATAAGATAGCCAATTCGAGAGATCAGAATTGGTGTTCCAGGGTGACATACGCGTGAGCGTTCATATCATCGGTTGAATTTTGAATCACAGTTACAACGATTCGAACTGGTCATAGACAATTCAAAGAATTAAATTGTATGGTTCAGATGATGCGATCCTTTTGAAATTTTGCATGAACATTCAGAAAATCAATCTCCATTAACAGACTAAATTTCACTGGAATCAGATATCTTGTTATGGAAATATGAAGTTTCTCTTTTCTCAATATTTCAATTGAATTTACTATGGGTCTGTGTGCTATGACACTACGACCACAAAATGTTGCATTAGGCTTATTACGAGCATCTTTTATGTGACCAAAAAAGTTCATCTTGACTGATTTCGTTTTGTCTGAAATATTTATTCATTTATTTATTTATTTATTTATTTAGAGAATTGGGGATACAAACAGGTGTGGTACCCAGAAACAGTATCCACAATAGAGAACATGAACAAAATTTTTACACTCAAAGATAGACCTTACAATTCAAAATGCTTCACAAAATTACAAATTAATTGAGGAACAAACATTCTGTAGGGTCATAATTTTGTGAACACCCTGTACGATTTGGTAGGTTAACGAACTTAACCAAGGCATTTGGTAACCGTAGAATCGAATGAATTTTTGACAACCGAATGAATAAAAAGATCGAAGACATCGATGGTTCCCTGAGAACGGTAAAATGACGAAAGTTGCTTTTCTAAGAGCTTTTCTAACAGCTCCAAATGTCAATCATTCATGGATAGACCATAATGCCAACCAGCAAATAATAATTCCAATCCCTCCACCCAACCATATCGATTTCTGTATTACCAACTTCACACTGTCATCTCTCGACAGAAACTCATCTCATACCCTCTCCTAATACAATACTGGAAGGAAAATCCAAGGATATATGATGTTTGCTTAGCAAACGATCAAACGCCGTTTTCGTATAATGATAATCTTCGGATCCACCAGAGCTTCATTTCGTCACCAAACATAATATAACTTTTTGAAGCACTCCATGGAGTTTGTAAGCCTCCTCGCGTCTACATCTAGGGCGTGCCTTATACGGAGTCTGCATGCATTCGGAATTTTAATCTTGTATCTGGCTCGAAAGAGATGCAGCACGGATTTATGAATGTCGGGCAGCAGCTGAATCTTTCATCTTTTTCGAGGATGAGGTGATTTGTTCGGATGGAGAAAGATGTGTAGTTTGAAGCGAGGAATCTAAATGTATGAAGGGTTCATTTATTTTATGGCTCATATGTCTGGTTTGAGAATTGATAGATCCAAATATCGCAGACTTTTATGGATTGATAACTTACTTTGTTTCTAAAATTGTGATGGAAAAAACAACTCAACGTGGGGTTTACCACCATATATGACCCAGAAGAATGAAAACTGTGGCGTTAACATGAGCATGACTAATGGAGTGAGTGTTCTGTGGGTGCCAGAGCATTGTGATATTGAAGGTAATGCAGGATAACCCTCTGAAAAAACATTTCTGGACTTGAGTTGATAGTTCACTGCAACCTCAAGGTCTATCGTGCACCCTAACAGAGCTGTTCTGACCACATCTTTCACAGCTCGCCTTCATTTCCAAAGATCTGATGAAATCCAGTATCTGTGAAGGCTTCAACGAGGCTAGCTCCTAAATCTACCAAGTTTCTCGCCCAAATCATTCTCTCCTTAGGCTAGCAATGCCAAAAAATTCCGTGACTAGGTGAATGAGGGTTTCTTCCTCCTCCCCACAGAACCTACACTCGTCAGTGTCCGATAATCCCATCCTCAACAGGTGATTCCTGAGGCGACAGTGTCCTGTAAGAAAGCCAGTGAGGAGGTGTTATTATGTCTTACTAAAATCCGGATATCTTTTGGATCTTGCTGTTTCAAAGTTCCGAGGAACTTAGTGGAATGATCCATCCCTGGGAGATTCCGCCACAGTTTTTCCCTCTCGGCTTTCTCCTTTTCCAGAAACTCCTTCGTATAGGTACATTTAGCTATACCACAGAAGAGTTCTGGGCCAAGGAGTGACATTCGTGCGCCCTCTTCGTTTCCTTTGATTCCCGAATGGCCGGGAATCCAGTTTAAAAATTTTTTTTTTCTTGACTACCTCATTGAGTTTGTTCTGGCACTCCCAGATCATTTTTGAGTCGATGACGTAGGAGCTCAGTGCTTTAATATAGCAGCTTGACTATCTGAGTCTATGGCTATATCCCACTTCTGGTATTTTTTCCAGATTTATATCTAGACATCTTTCAATAGCTAAGATTTCTGCTTGAAAGACGTTCATACAGGAGCCTAGTGACAGTGCACACTTGGTACATGGCCCGTATATCCCAGCGTCAGCTCCTGGAGAGGTTCTGGAACCATCTGTATACCATTTTATGGTATTTTCTTTCAGGTTATAATCCTGGACTTACTCACGCCAAAAAACTCGTGATAATTTCACCTTCTTCTACTTTTATTGACTTTTTCGTCTGTTTCTTTTTAATCAGATCTGATGGCAGATATTCCGTCAACTTTTAGTTAATACAGACATTCAAGAAAATTGTTTCACTGCGGTTTCCAGAAGCACACCCGACAAAGCCAAAAAAAAATTGCGAAAACCACCGAATCGCAAAACGTTCAGCAAACGAAAGATATAAATCAAGCGGAAGTAATTTTGAGCAAACGGCTTTCATCGAACGCAGTATGTAATTGGTTAAGAAATATAGGGGCAGTCAATCTGCCATTCTGGAAATGCTCGTAAATACGAACAGTTTTTAATAAAACCGATGATGGTGGTTTTCAGTGAAGAATGAATTGGCGTTCACCGTTTTCTACATTTGTTACCATCGAGGTTTTGCGTTCTTGGTCTCAATATTGTTCATAGCACGCAAAAGTGATAATTCATAGTAATATCGAGGGATTTTCATGTATAATACAAGAGTAGAATGCATAGATATTCTCAAAAGTTCCAAATTGAAAAACCAACAAAAAAGTGCAATTTTTTTTAATGAATATATTTGAGAATGAATTCTTTGTACGAGTATCACAAGTACTTTAATTCACTGTACTCAGTTCATTTTCTTTCTCTTCAAATGAATATTTTCATAAATATATTCTTTAGTGATTTCAGCATTTATTTATTTATTTATTTATTTATTTATTTAAGTAAACAGGAACCCCAACAGGATAACCCAATTACAGGGATTCACCAAATAAAACAAATATAAAATAGCATTGTGAACTTAATCCTAAACTGATACTAACATTTATTTTCATGAACAAGTCAGAACACAAAAAAAAATATACATTCAATAATTCCCAGACAAATATTGAACAAGTTTTCTCCTGAAAATTTGTTGTTGAAATATGTTGGTTTGTACCATGATCCAAGATAGAGTGTCAAAACTGACTTTTCTTTGTTAATCGAATGAAATGTTCTTGCTTTATTCAAGTTCACATTTTGTAAAACATCATGTTCTGTAATATCCTTAAAAAATGGTTCTACGAGGGCGGTTCAAATATAAACGAGACTTCGATTTTCAGGCACAATAGGGGGGGGAGAACATTCCTGATTTTTTGTTCTTGGGTAGGTTTGTCAGGAGTAAGGGAAGCACGTCGGATTGCCTCATCGACCCTCTCGGTGTCCACTGTGACGATGTTTGAGCAAGAGTTTCCTCCGTCAATTACGAAACGTGTTGTAACAAGTTTCTCGCCGCAGAAGACGTAAAACTGGCCAAAATCTTGAGGAGATTGACTGCCCATGTTCGGAGAAGAGACACTGTCGCGAGCCAGTGTATTTGCATGGCATAAACAGATCGTGGAGGGTCGTGATTGTGTTGAAAATGAGAGCCATGACCGCAGCGAACAACATCAGTAGTGTTCGACAGCTTATTGAAGACGACAAACGTCGTACCACTTCTGAAATTGCAAGTTAGGTCGGGATAAGTTATGAGAGCACCTACTCCATACTCACAGAGGAGGAAGGGTACCGTAAGGGTTGCGCCAGGTGGTTTCCTCGCCTTCTCACAGCTGACCAGAAATTGCATTTTCAGGTATGTGGGCGTCTTCTGGCACGATCTCAGGAACAAGGATACCAATTTCTCACTCACATTATCACCTGTGATGAAACATGGGTGCACCACTTCACCCCAGAGTCTAAACAAGCGGGTAAGGAGTGGAGAGAACAACACGTTGCGCAATTGACAGAGGAACCTCTTGCTCAAACATCGTCACAGTGGACACCGAGAGGGTCGATGAGGCAATCCGACGTGCTTTTTACTCCTGACAAACCTACCCAACAACAAAAAAAATCAGGAATGTTCTCCCCCCACTATTGTGCCTGAAAATCGACAAGTCTCGTATATATTTGAACTGCCCTCGTTAAATTGCTAAGCCCCATCTGAATGCAACTTTCATTTCACTTCAAGTCCAAATGAAATCTATAACAACAACTAATACTACATTCTTCTTTTCCAGGCGTGCTATACTAGGCAACACAGACCTTCTGCCAAAAACCCCATGGACAGGAATGATCTACAACGACTTCTGGGGTACACCACTCAACGAATCCGGCACTCACGGGTCTTACAGACCCCTGTGCGTCCTAACTTTTCGTCTAAACTACCTCCTCAACGGTTTCCAACCATGGGGTTACCATTTAGTCAACATAATTCTACACTGTCTAGCGACACTACTACTGATAAAAGTGTCCAGAAGACTCCTACCAAAATCCAAGCAAGACTTAGGCTCTGCAATTACAGGACTAACCTTTGCAGCGCATCCAATACATACAGAAGCTGTCGCAAGCATAGTTGGCAGAGCAGATTTAGCTGCATGCAACCTATTTTTGTTAGCTTTTCTAGCCTTTTCGAAACACGTTAAAATAAGAGACAATAATAAGAATAAAAACGTAGACAACACATCGAAGAACACTCAACATAAGACGATGAACTTCAAGTATCAGAAAATAGTGCATTCGCTTCGAAAGAACGTAACTAGCTGTCATTGGAGCAGAAGGTGCACCAGGGAGTTGAAGAGCGAAGCTCATTGTGTGGTTCAGAAGGTGTATTCGACCAGTGAGAGCGCAGAGTGTGACCAATACAGCATAAACAGGATAAGGGTATGGATGTATTTGGTTGTTTCCATTATCCTCGCTGCAGCGTCCATGTTGAGTAAGGAAACGGGAATAACCGTGGTTGGAGTATGCCTACTGTATGATTTTGTGTATTCTTCCGCGACGAGCAAGGTAGGTTATATACAATTTTTGCTTTTATTGTATTATTATGTTGATTTGTTCGGATTTGGTTCGATGTACGAATAGAAGTTGAATTTCAACGGATATTTCGCTTCAGAGATTGTTTTCAAGAGTGAATCTCGTTGAATATATTCGGTATCTTAAATTTTATGCTGATACTTGAAGAGGCTATTCATTTTGTGTCTATTTTGGCTGTACAGGGCAGAAAAAAACTATTTATGTGATAACAATGCTTAGATTAGATTGGGAGAAGCGATAAGTATTAGAGAACTTGACAGCAAGGTCATAATGAACTCTACTTCTTTCCTAGGTTGTTGATTACTATTTGCTCCGTTTTCTAATTTCAATTTTTTATGAATTCAACTTTCCTATTTTAAAACTATTGTTTAAGGCTTTTTGTATTTCCATTGAAAGCAAGTATTTCACTGGTCATCGACTCTAAAATGATCTGGAAGTGCCGAAACAATCTCAATGAGGTGGGCAAGGAAGATAACGTCTTTTTCATCTGGGTTTGCGGCCACTCAGGAATCAAAGGAAACGAAGAGGCTAATGCACTTGCCAAAGAGGGGGCACGAATGTCACTCATTGACCCAGAACCCTTCTGTGGTATATGTAAATGTACTTATGAGAAGGAGTTTCTGGAGAAGGAGAAAGCCGAGAGAGAAAAACTCTGGCGGAATCTCCCAGGGATGGATCATTCCACTGAGTTCCTTCGGAACTTTGAGACAGCGGGATCCAAAAGATATCTGGATCTTGGTACGAAGCAACTACACCTCCTCACTGGCTTTCTTACAGGACTTTGTCGCCTCAGGAAGCACCTGTTGAGGATGGGATTATCGGACATTGACCAGTGTAGGTTCTGTAGGGAAGAGGAAGAAACCGCCATTTACCTAGTCACGGAATACCTTGGCATTGCGAGCCTGAGGAGAAAATGTCTTGAGCGAAAAACTTGTAAGAATGAGGAACTATCTTGGTTGAAACCATCACAATCATTAGATTTCATTAGATCTCTGTAACTAGAAGGCGAGCTGTGATAGGTTTGGCCTGAACAGCTCTGTAAGGGGTCACAATGACCTTAAGGTCGCAGTGAACTGTAACTCCTTTTTAAACTAAAACTAAAAAAACTACAACAATAATACAACGAGCTGAAAGCGGGAATAAAATCCGTTCTTTCAAAAAAATATTTAATTGTCATTCATGTTTTCTGATTCTATTAAGTCCGCAGAGTAGGGTCTTTTGGACGATTAGACCCTTCTAGAAAATTATTCCCGGACATGTTGCATACACTATTTTTTCTGGAACCGTCAAAAAACACTCTCGAATCAATGATTTATTGGAATTTCCGTTGAAAATCATGCAAACTTTTGACAAATATCTTAATGTTATCATAATCACACTTCCGGGAAGTACTATAGTCCGTTCACGAAAGGTTGAGCCGTCGGTTGGCCATGATAATTTGACATATTCCACTGTGTATATTGAAATTTTAGGTTATGATGTTTATTTTCTTGTCAGATTGATATACAATGTTGTCAATATTGCATAGAGTTGTCTGATAACTCGCAAGCTCGTCGGACGAGGCCGGGTACATTCGGCAACGTTGACTTTATTTTACGTTATGACAGCGTATACTGGAAACTTCAGATAAATAAAGAAACGCCTACTATGTGCTCAACCTTTCGTGAACGGAGTATATACTCCGCACATAGTAGGCGTTTCTTTATTTATCTGAAGTTGGCAGTATTCGCTGTCATAGCGTAAAATAAATTCAATGTTGCCGAATGTACTTAGCCTCCTCTGACGAGCTTGCGAGTTATCAGAGAACTCTATGCAATATTGACAACATTGCGTATCAATCTGACAAGAAAATAGACATCATAACCTAAAATTTTAATATACACAGTGGAATATGTCAAATTATCATGGCCAACCGACGTCTTAACTTTTCGTGAACGGACTATACATTTAGAATTCATCACTGAATATGGAACGAAGTTATTTTGTGACAGTCGTAGAAAGAAATTTCTCACTGTCCCTGATCTACCCAAAAGAGAAACGTCAAAAGTGCGTAAAATATATGTGACGTATTTCCCCAGCTCTAATTTATCGCTTCTGAAACATTAATCGTTCCTCCTAGATTCGATATGCAGGCAGAATGTTCTAGGTACCTAAGCCCTTCATCCAGCAGGTCTTAAGCGTTGAGAACCTTCGTGAACGAGAAAGAGTGCTCGGATTATATCAGAGTAATTTATATCCATTCTGCATAAAGTTAGTTCGGAAACAATCAGCCTAGTTTGAATTGTTTCATGGGCACCTTCATGTTTTCTTGCGATAAAGTTATTCCATGAGGATTCCAAGGATATTTCCATCCATGTCGGCGGAGTAAACGTAGTTTTAAAAAGTTTGGAGAATCTCGGACGAATTGATTGGCTCCAGTTCTGGATATCGAAGTTAAAGTGCTTTACTGTCGAACGGGAACATGCCGGAAATGAATTGATTTTCTTCCGAAAGTTCGTTGGAAGTAACTTATCTTTATAATTAGTTAGATTTATGTGGTAATACCTTGAGAGGTCGACGAAGTTAGTACCGGAATTCGATTTTCTCATTCATAGTGGAGACTCATCTCTCTTGAATTAAGTTGGAGAAAAAAAAGGAAAAAAGGTTGCACCTAGTGTACTGAAGGGTTTTCCAATAAGAGGTGTTATTCTCAATAGTCCGCTATTTCCGTAGATGTAACATTTGACGCTGTCATTTTTTGACATTCGACAAGTAGAAACTACGCCATTAGTAAAAATGGAACGATACACACTTCAAGAACGCATTGAAATCATTAAAATTCACTATAGAAATGGTGAAAATTTGCCAGAGACGGTTAGTGAAACTCGAACATTTTTGGATCGTAGTGGAGCACCTTGTCGGACCGCAATAAAGTACCTAGTTGGTGAAAACATTCGAGCTGTTGGGACAAGTTAGTGATGGGAAGAACAGCCGGGAATATTGCTACTGTAGCCGAAAGTGTTGAAGAAAATCCAGGTTTATCCATTCCTCGTCGTTCTTTGGAATTAAGCATTCCACAAACGTTATTTTAACGTATTTTGCATGAAGATTTTGGTCTTAAGGCTTATAAAGTTCAGTTAACACAAGAACTCAAGCCGGCCGATCAGCAACAACGTCGTGTCTTTGCAGATTGGTTCGTTGAAGTGCATGAAAGTGATCCGGAATTGCATCGAAAAATCATCTTGAGTGATGAGGCCCATTTCCACCTCGGTGGCTTCGTCAACAAGCAAAATTGTCGCATCTGGGACTCGGAAAACCCAGAGTTATTGTTGAAAATCCTCTCTATCCTCAACGTGTAACTGTATGGTGAGGTTTATGGTCCGTCGGAGTCATTAGACTCTTTTCTTTGAATATCAAAATAACACCTTTTATTGGAAAACCCTTTATAATGATTATTTGAGCTGCACATAATAAATTATCCACCTCGGGGTCACACACTTCTGCTTTCTGGTTGAGTTTCCGACAAATGCTTCTGCAGTAGTCAACAAAGCTGTAATACACAATTTCAAACAGTTATTTTCAAGAGGCTCAAAATTACCAAGATGAAATTGCAATTTGAAACGCCAGCGAAACATGCCATTCAAATATTCGAAAAGAGATGACTCGAAATAGATCCTTGTGGAACCCCAGTTTTCAGATTGGAGATTATTTTCATCAAAGATCTGCAAAATAGGTTTTTGGATCTAAACTAGCAGCTTGAGGCTTTAAAAGAACTAATATCGAGTCTGAGGTAGTTTTATATGCAATTAATGGGTTGATGGTCCCAATTGAAAAGACGAGAAACATTTTCCATATTGGTAAATTCGTATTGGCCACGCTGGGGATAACAATCCTGAATTTTAAGAAATTTTCCACCTTGTGTTTTTGGTGGAGTGTGTGACAAATGCTTCTGCAGTAGATGCCATAGATATATCTATACTAATATTATAAAGAGAAAAGATTTGTGTGTTTGTGGGTTTGTGTGTTTGACACGAGTTAACTCATAAGCTACTAGACCGATTTCAATAATTCTTTCACCCTTAGAATGCTACACTATCACTGAGTAACATAGGCTATACTTTTCACCTGTGAAAATTAAGGAAACATACTCTAACTTCAATGATAATAAATATGAGTTCCAAAATCAGCTATTTTCAGGTGCGCTGCAAAAACCGTAAGACGTACATGGAAACAATGTGTGACGGAAATGTACCTCTCCAATAGTTCTACAAAAAAATCCGCGATAGCATATATCTATCTTTCAAGGTTTACTAGGTATCACCTTTTAAAGGTATACGAATGTATCTCGAAATTATGCATTATTTGGAGTATTTTTTTATGAATACGCTATTGATCTTTATCCAATTAAATACGTCGTTCATACCCAGTATTTAATTTAGAACGAAATTGCCTTTTACATCATTCAATTATGATGAATACATAAAAAAATATGGCATGTTGAAGATGAAATCGCACCGAAATGCGTCTCCGAGGTAGGCACTAGGCGGGTAGGAGAAGGTACCGAAGTGTGAGGGATGTATGAATGTATTTTGGATTGCCGATGCCCGTATGTTTATGATCACAAATCAGATCAACAGATGGCGCTGTAGTCGTTATTCAGGTTATTTATCTACTCTGCAACAACGTCTGTTGGGTCTGCTAGTTCAATATAATATGACCTAAAATAGATCCTTGTGGAACCCCTCTTGGGTCAAAGCTAGCAGCCTGTAGATTCCAGTGAATCAACATAGAGTTCGAGGCAGTTTTATATGCACTTAATGGATTTACGGTTCGAGTCGAATATACGAGAAGCATTTTCCATATTGGTAGATTCGTATTGGCCGCGTTTGGGATTACTCTATCCTGTCCGTTCTGCGAAAAACCTAATCAATCCCAAATTTCATCTGGCATATAGATCGGCAAATAATATTCGGAACGGACGACGAAATTGAGAATTAAATGGAGGTTCGGTATGGGACTGGACGTCCAGAGTATTCATTCGATATGGAAATTCGAAACGAATGTTTTGATTGTATCTGAATAATGCACTGGGCGCGACAAAAATTGCGCATAGGTATGGAAATTGGGCGCTTTCGGTACGTCAAATCTCCCAAATAGATTCATGGAATAATTCGCGGCAGAAAAAATCGGAAATTGTTTTTTTCGGTGATTTATACCGTAGATTAGGGTTTTCCGTACATGCTTTCAATTTCCCTTCATTAGGGTGCGCTTTGAAAAATAGTGCGGTGAAATGATAGGTACGGCTGCCAAAAATAGAGTTGTAGAGTTTGTCAATGCCAAAAAAGCATGATTTGTGTGGGGATGTCCAACATGTTTGTACTCATTCTATTTGAAATACCGCCAAAGCGAATTACCAATATGAAAATTGCTTCTAGTGTTTTCAATGGGCACCATAAAACCATTAAGTGCATATAAAACCGACTCTATAAGCTGCAAGTATAGATGGAAGAGGTCTATTCGATGGATATCACCGTCGTCATCAAACCTTTGCATTGAGGTTCCACAAGGATCTATTCTGAGGCTACAATCTTCAATATATCGATGACATTTTCGCTTGCGTGAAGATTTCTTTGAATTTTCTTATTTCTTTTCATCAGTGGGTATGTTAATGACTTCTATTTGAATTCACTATAACTGAAATATTTTTTTTATTCGTGAAAGGGTACTACAATTAGAATACACTCAGTAATCACCCGTAGTCAATAAATTTCGTGGTTAAATATTTAAATTTTGGTGACCAGCAGATATCGACCAGATTTTGATGTCATTGTATTCATTGAGTCTTCCTCAACAATATTAGTGAAACCAACAGGTAGCGGTACATCTCAGTTTAGAAGATATTGACCCCCAAAGTTTCAAAACTTTTCCATCTTCACGTCACTTTTTCCACTGTAAAAACATACATTCACTGCTCCAATTGTGTCATTAAATCACCTTCCAACATTCAAATAACTATTAGATTAGTTTCATTTTAGGTATATTCAATAATTAATGCAGAAACATAGAAATTCTAGAGGCACCACATATCCACAAATTCTAAGGAAAGCCCGCCGTTTTTAATGGTAGATTTGGCACTGCCGCAGATTCATTCGCGCGAATATGATACGATGCCTTCCCGTAATTCCTGCCATCATTTGATATGTCACTCGCCGAAGGACGGAGCAGTGGTGCCAAACCTACCATGAAGAACGGCGGGCTTTCCTTAGAATTTGTGGATATGTGATACCTCCAGAATTTCGATGTTTCTGCATTAATTATTGAATATACCTGAAATGAAACTATTCGAATAGTTATTTGAATGTTCAAAGGTGATTTTCAAACTAAATTGAAGCAGTAAATTTGTGGTTTTATAATGAAAAAAGCGACGTGAAGATGGAACATTTTTGGAACTTTGGGGGCTCATATTTTCTAAACCAAGACAGGCCGCCATATGTTAATTTCACTAATGGTGTTCAGGAAGACTCAATGAATACAATGTCACGAGAATCTGGTCTATATCTGCTGGTCACCGAAATTCTATATTCACCATTTCGTGGGCTCAGTGCTCTGGATTCCGAACCATTTTTCGAGACGACTTTACTCTCTGTGGTTCTTTTCTCTGTGCTCGGCTAAACTCTGAGTCCTGGCCAACAACATTTCCTTTATTTCCAAATCATGTAAATCCGTGCAGTCCAGCCTCGCATTCTGCATTCAGGAAGACATAAAAATGATATTGGCAAAAATGTCACTGTTATAGTTGCCGTTTCAGTTTCTGCCTCAATTATGTAAATAGGAAAAGTTCGGCTTTTATGAATGCTACATAGGGCGGCTATCAAACGTACCATTGTGGATTATTGAGTGGAAGGCTATTATTTTTTGGTGAACTGTCTCATTTCCGAATTTATCTCGGATATAACAGATCTAGGATTGCTGCCAAACGATTCTGGTCAGCAATATGCTGGCGAACTGTTGGCACTTTCATTACATAATTTGATATTCGATGAAATATCGAACTATGAATAAATATGAGGCGGAATTCAACAGAGTTGTAAGCCCTGTTAGGTCATATAAAATTTTTTTTCATCATGAAGTGGTATGAATTTAACGAAAATCAGAGAGGATATTATATGTATATCGATTTAAATATAATCTGGGAGGAATCTGCATTTCTATAAAACTTTTTAGTTTTTAACTCCCAGTCTCTGAAATAGAATTAAATTAAACATTTTCAATTCAGATGAAGTGGTCCTGAGAAAATTTTTGCACTTATTTGTCAGGAGCAGATTGGTTTTGAAAAAATTGTTGCCAAACAGTAAAACTAAAGAAGGAAATGAATGAAAAGGATAATGTAACGTTTCGGTGTCTATATCAGACACCTTCCTCAGACAAACTCAAAACAAACAAAATCTTTTGAATTGTGTGTTTTTTTTCAGTCTAATTGACATTGGAAGTTGCCAACACATAGAGATGTTGATTTATTTAATTTTGAAATTTCCTGATGCCATTTCTTTCCTCAAATCAATCCAGATACGATCTATTCCAACAGAACAATTGGCCAAATCATCTACTTCATCTAACAAAATACATGTGCAAGATTTACGAGTTTGTCTGAAGAAGGTGTCTGATATAGACACCGAAACGTTACATTATCCTTTTCATTTATTTTTTTTTTAGTTTTACTGTTAGGCAACAATTTCTTCAAAACTAATTCACTCCTGACAAATAAGTGCGAAGATTCTTACTTATTCATAAATATTCAGGGTATCCTGAAATTACTGAAAAACATTGAAAAAGCGATTTTTATTGAATTTTTTTTTATTTCCAATATAAAATAGCTATTTATGATATGAGTGTTAAAAGTGACATTTCATTTTGTGAGTGAAAAAGTTTGTGAAATGAGCGGAGCGAATTGAACAATTTCACGAACAAAATAAAATCACTTTTTACACAAATACCATACAATGTTTTTTGTACAACTGCCCTATGTTGATAATGAAATGGGCGAATTTGCCATGACAATAAACCTCAAAATGATATGAGTGTTGAAAGTGAAGTTAATTAATTAGTGACTAATGTTAATAGTTATTTAATCAACTAGGTTATTAAAGACAGCGACTAATGGTCAAGATATTTTAAAGCGTGAGCGGAGCGAGACCATTAGTTGCTCGATTAATAACCGAGTTGATTATAAGATTTTTCCGACGATCTCAATATGAATTGTGTATGAATTCTTGATTGAAATACATTTTCATTCTGCACAAGACATACATTTGTCATAATGAAACTTCTATGTATCTATGTTCCAGTAGAGTTTTGACATTTCTCGTAGTGCTTCTGAATACTTTGTGAACGGTTGCCATGAGGATTGCTCATTAAAATAGCCAAAAAATTGAGCATTAAAATGGGTCATTATTGATCAATTTCATACACCTTAAAATCACCTTTTATTTCGAGGTCGGCGGAAAAATATTTTTAACACGCTTTCACGTAGGTAAACAATCAATTTTAACATTGTTGGCTGTCATTAAAAGTATCACTTTTAATGGCAGTTGTACAAAAATTGTTTTCCGATTCTAAATAAATAATAACGCGCTACAGCTCGCCCTCTAGTTCCATAGCTTCAATTAATTCCAATATCTGACAGGGTTCCATTTGATCTATCGGAATAACAGTTTCCCTATAGTCCGGTCTATTTAGACATTCGAAGTTACATAAAGTCCCAACAAGCTGAATTTCGGTGAAGTTGTTCAAAACATAATTATAAACAATATCTAAAAGTTCCCCATCATTCCCCTGTAAGGAAAAAATTTAATTCAAGGTCAAAGGTCACAAAAATGATTTTTTCGCGATTTTCAGCAAAACGGTAAGTTTTATCATAAAAGTACCTCAGACAAAAATTGTAGATCATAAAATTATCTATAAACAATGTATCACTACTTTTTTTTACGAGCCACCGTTTCTGAGTTATAACGATTCAAAAAGTTATAAAAGTCGTTATCGTCATAATATGCACACGTTTCCACGCTACCTATGAGGTAGTGTACTTAGCGCGTAGTTATAACTTTTTGAATCGTTATATCTCAGAAACGGTGGCTCGTAAAAAAAAGTATTGATAATTTCTTTATAGATAATTTTATGATCTACAATTTTTGTCTGAGGTACTTTTATGATAAAACTTACCATTTTGCTGAAAATCGCGAAAATCTCATTTTCTTGACATTTGACCTCGAATAAATTTTTTCCTCACAGGGGAATGATGAGGAACTTTTAGACATTGTTTATAATTATGTTTTGAACAACTTCACAGAAGTTCAGCTTGTTGGGACTTTATGTAACTTCACTCTCATTTTTTGTTCTAAATAGACCAGACTACTAGGAAAATCTTAATTTTTTCTGCAAGTTCATCGATAAAACTATTATCGAAAACATTACATAAATCCCATTTTAATCCATGACAAAAATCATCACCCAAAATGAACCACCAACTCAATCACTCACCCTGTACCCACATTTCCGATTCAACCAAACAAAAAGTTCGAATTTCAAAAGCAACGAAAACACATTCAGTTCGAATCCTCATAGTTCAACATTCAGAAACCTTCCTATTCATCTGGACCATTATCTCTTGAGTACACTTCTCGGAGTGCACAAGAGCAGAAAGATCCTTTCGTCGGCGGTCACATCCTACCCGTCTTACAGATAAGTACAGCGCCAATGTGATGGTATCGGAAAGTTACGCCATATCCGAATATGAGATGAAAGAGCGAGAGATCTATTCAGATATTTCATAACCCAGATCTAGCTTTGAAGCGATAGAAGAGCTGCTTTGGTGAGATGTTCGACCGATAGAATTTCCTCGGTTGAAACAGGAAATGGAAAATGTTCACTTGACGAATATTTTTGCTTTCATACTGAAAAAAACGGGGTGTAAATATATCTTTTTCCGTGAATCCCTGGGAAATGTTGTCATTCCTGACAAATTTTTTTGAAGGAAATGTCAAGATTGCTTCACTGTGAGTAAACTTCATTCCTTACTGCAAGGAAATGATATTGTTCTGTTATTGTTCCACCTGAAATGTTTAAATATATATTTTTCTACAAACGTCAAAAAATGACAAGGTTCGCGCATTGGCAAGAATATGCGAAGTGAACCATTTTTTCATTTTCCTTTGTTACTATGACACCGTGCGCGAAGTAGTGTGCGAAATACTTACTTTGCACACTGCATGTAAACTATATGGGATTTTTATATTTTAACTTGGTAAATTTCTTGAAATCCACGTTTTCTTTAACATTGAGTGTTGCTTTCAACATAGAATATATTGCCCATAGTTAAAATACCTAATTACTTGATTTATAAAAAACAGTTCAAACCACTTCAATATTTTTTTTCGTATTAAGCTAAGCGTTTGTTGAAAAAATTTTGTTTGCATCTCATGCGCGAAATACTTTGGTGATCTCGACTATTTTTTTAACTCGGCTGCGCCTTGTTAAAAAAATCAGTTCTCGATCACCAAAGTAGCATTTCGCGCACTAGATACAAAAATAACTATTTTCTACAAACGTCAAAAAATGACAAGGTTCGCGCATTGGCAAGAATATGCGAAGTGACCCTTTTTTTCATTTTCCTTTTTTTATGCAATTTTCATTTCATTTTTGACATAAACCATCGACTTACTTCAATATAAACGATTTGATTGCCAATCAAGCTTTGTGAAACCCACGGTTCTGTGACTTGAACCATAGTAAATATATAATTATAATATGTATATCATGTCTATGATTCGAACTTACGAAGTTGAAAGCTGAAAGAGAACAGAATACCTAGTTCGTTACAAGAACGATAATCTACAATTTTCTTTATAATGAAGATAGGATTCATCAAGGGTAATAGTAGCAACTTACTGAAGATAGATTCCCTTATGGTCGCAAGTTTCTTTGCTGAAAACAAGAATTTTTGTGCAGCGGAGCTTGAAAACGTGAAATTGTCTTTGTAAGTAGCAAACTTCTAACTCATATTTATTATTACAAATAAAAGAAACACCTCATTCAGCATTTATAGACCGACGTATTCATTTTGAATGTTTAGATAGAACTTTCCCACGAGGGATCGGGCAAAATCAGTTCGCTTTGACAGAAGTCAAAGTATGTTCACTGGATAATGACGTAATCATCAGAACGTGAGAAAATTGAGCTTTTCCGCGGGAATTTTGAATTGTCTTTTCATATACTCATTTTTATTGGCAATTACTATATTTTTAAGGAACAAGTAATTTTTTCGTGTTTGTATAGGGTTTATCTTTGAAATAAACTAAATTCCAAAGAGTAGTCAACATGCCTATTTCACTGACTACGCCCTTTTACTGAACCAGAATTTGAAAAAATTTGTAGTTGCACATAACAATAAATTCTTGAGTGAATTCTGCAGCCTGAAAACCCACCCTGTATATCCCAACATCTTATTTCCATCAAACAAAACATAACCTGAAAGAGAATGATGAATCGAGGGTTCGTCGACTTCATATCAAAGCATTCTCTCGAAGCCTTTGTTAAAACATCCCTTCTTTTACGGAATATCCAAGTATGAAACAGCATTTTCATTTCTGTCACCCCATAAAATTGTTCCTGTGTTCGCATGGGATGAAAACGGTGAGAAATAGGGTGCAATAGCTGTGATGGAAAAACTGTGTCTTTGACAACTCGATCAACCGGTAGTCCAAGGATTTTTTCTTCACATGACAACGTTTCACACTTTGAGGAAAAGAAATAGGATCAAGAGGAAGTGTTGTTCTTCGCTGTATGTAGAATTTTACTGTCAGACATGGTTTTCGTGCTATATGGCTACAATTGAGATCATGGTTTTCACAGAGAATTGTTTACTAACATTTTAATTGAACAATTAAGGCATATATGTAATAGAGCTGATCAAACGAATGATGTAAATTGACAAGGTCAAAGAGATGACAATTGAAGCATGCATTGCTCACTGGTCAAATAATTGAATAATAAGAAGAATATTCATCTAAAAAATATAGTTTTAGTCATCTAATGAAACAAGCTTTTGGTCTTTCATTTCATTCACCATCTTTCTAATCACAGAAATATTATGTTGAATGGGCATTTCCAAGATTTGAAGCGTTCTACTTGGACGACTGTCTTTCTGCACAAATGTCGTTATTTTTATCCGGAATTAGTCTCAAACGATAAGATTCGATTCACTGACGAATCCGTAGTGAAATTTAATTCTCTGCGTAAGACCGTCCATCCGTAAACACGATAAATCGCGAGAAGATTGTCCTAAAGACTAATTTTTTGTGGCTATAGTGTTAACAGAACAAAATTTCCGATTCGAGTGAAATTCATTTCGAGAGTAAAGATTCTTTTTCTGAATATTCATGCAAAATTTCAAGAGGATCGCATTATCAGAACCATAGAATAGAATTTTTTCAATTATTCATTTTTTGAAAAATTTCCTGAATATAATTTCGAGTGTGAAGAGTTGCTGCATTCATAGATTTGGTAGCAATTTTAAGTCCCATATCAAATTTTGAGTAAATAGTCCTATTGTTCTACCAATGAACGAGCGCTCACAAGCTCTTGCTTAGGACTTTTCTTGAATTTTTTTGAAAAATTCAGATTTTTTCAATTTGATTGAGCTGAAATTTTGCAGTGAAATGTTCAATACCAATTCGAATCAGTACACAAAAATTTGTGGAAGTTGCGTGAACAACCACAAGAAATTGAGTTAAAGAATGTGAATTGGCGAAGTGAATGATCATGCAAGCTTTCAAAAGGATTGTGAAAGCAAAACCATAAAATATTGAAATTTGTAGTCATCGATTCTTTACAAATTTCATTTTTTGAATAATTTCAAGAATATAATTCCGATTTTGCCATGAATTTGCGTATATACAGGGTGTCCCGTAATTAGACCGACAAACTTCTAGTGAACATTATAACATCGTATTTTATACAGATTCGACCCAAATCATATAATGCAAAAATGCTTCGTTAAAGAGCTAGTGCCCTTTGAAGATGACGTCCTGGTTCACACTTTTTGCCACATATTCGCTAAACGGAGTTACATAAAGTGCTGAAAGTTTATACATTGGCTAATATGAAAAATACGCATCGATTAGATTGAATGCAATTCTTCCATGTCAAGCACAATCGTATCATTTGGAGGGGGGCGAAGGGTATTTTTAGTTAACACTTTTTTAACTTTCATTATTTCGCGAGATTTACATCATATTCATAAACTCTGATGTTTTTTCTTGAAAAAAGATGCTCTTGTATAATAACGCCCAGATTAAATTCAATACAAAAGTGAACATTGAGTACTTAGTGAAAAGAGAGAAAATTTCAAATCTATTTTTTCAGAAATGGTTCATCAGGCCGTTATAATACAAGAGCATCTTTTTTCAAGAAAAAACATCAGAGTTTATGAATATGATGTAAATCTTGCGAAATAATGAAAGTTAAAAAAGTTTCAACTAAAAATACCCTTCGCCCCCCCAAATGATACGATTGTGCTTGACATGAAAGAAATGCACTCATTCTAATCGATGCGTATTTTTGATATTAGCCAATGTGTAAACTTTCAGCACTTAACGTGACTCCGTTTTGCGAATATGTAGCAAAAAGTGTGAACAGGACGTCATCTTCAAAGGGCACTAGCTCCTTAACGAAGCAATTTTGCATTATAGGATTTGGGTCGAATCTGTCTAAAATACGATCTATAATGTCCACTAGAAGTTTGTCGGTCTAATTACGAGACACCCTGTATATAATATTTGAAGTGCTATACTTTTTGAGGCACCATCCATATTGCTCCATCAATGAATGAGCTCCAAAGCACCTGTTCAAGGCTCATTTGAAATATTCTACTATTTCCTCAATATTTTCGAAAACACCTATCCAATTATTTCGATATTGGGTATTTAGGAGGAGAATGTTGATTAGAAAAGTCGTACAGAATTTGGTGAGGATCGTGCCAAAAGGAAATTTAAAAAAATATCTTTTCTGTGCGATGTGGACTACAACAAAGGCAAGGTAAAATCAGCTGATGAGTTCCTGAGTTACTAAATGGTTGTAAATGACTGTAACCAATTTCAGACGTCAATAACGAGATTGAGCAATTTACAGAATGAATACTTGAGAGTTGAAAAAGAAGGTGTCACCCCCAATCTGGTAGCAGAAGAGGCGTTAAGGATAGGGAAAAGGGAGATTAACCTTTTCTGCACCGGCTTTGTTCACTTTTCGAATCAGAGCACACAGTTTGATACTTGGGTACATTCACGACTGAACAGTTACCATAACCTAAAATGTCAAACTCCACTAAAGACTGTCAATTGCCAAATAACAACACCAGGTTCTTCCAATACCACAATACTAACAGCGACCTCCGTATTTTTCCTCCAGTAAATAATCTAATTTATATCTGGAAGAACTATCCTTCAATTCCACGTTCCACAGTTTCTCCGTTTTCTTTTTCCGGCCGTTAATGCGAGTTGCGGTTGCGAAGAAGTTTCGAAATAGACAACTGAAGACGTGTCACATAAGCACGTACCTTCGAGAGAACCTTCTCATAGCTTTGCGAGGTTTATTGCCGTCGCCTTGATCAATGAGTTTTCCGTGAGCGCAGCGGAAAATTTAATATATTTTCGTAGACGACGGCTCGTTCCATTATCCTGCTACAGATCGAAAGTTGAAATAACTTGGTCGTCTTGGGCACGGACAAATTCTGATATTTTTTATCTTCTGGGAATCCTTCTAGGTGATGTTCTCGGCATATTGCGTTTTATTCTGAATCGTATCGTGAATTGAAACCAGAGCAAGGATTCTTATAATTTTAGAAATCATTACCGGTTTATCAAGATGTTTGTTTTCCTACTATAGAAATATATTACGTGGCATACGTAATGAAAATGAATGCTAGGCTATTTGCAAAATGGCGTATGCGAAGGTTCAATTCTACTGTTCAATTTTTAATTCACAATTGTGAAATTGATAAATGAGGGTGGTTCCAGATAGTTGACATTGAAAGACATAAAACTTCACTTTTTTATTACAACACAAGAATCAAGAGGCATTGTAACAATATTGACAATCAAGAGTATTCTATTGATATGACCATTTTTAAATGAATTCATAATCAGTATTCTGTAACATTTAACATACAAAATAAATCAAAATTGAAGGAAGCTGTCTAATAAGAGCGATTCAATATTATAGTTGACAGTATAACATTAAAAAATGACTAACCAGTGTTCATACTGGGCAAAATAGGAAATGATTCATCGTTAAAATCATTCCTGAACAAGAATTGATAATCAGACTAAAAGTTAAGGCAATTCAGACCAACTTATGAAAAAGTATCTATCGAGGACTCAATAAACTCAGTCAACTGAGATTTACTCTTCCATCTAACTTGTATGGTCCGTACATCACCGAGAATTTCACAGCGATAACGGTTTTTTATATTTTAGGTGACCAGCTCCGTATATACGGACTGCATGTCAGTTGAAATTTTTTACAACCTAATTTAAAATTTTCATCGACAGAAGTTTGGAGGTTGACTGATAACACAAAATGCAGATTATGTATTTATCCTTTAATTAATTATTCATTTCCTTTACATCACCAAAATGTTCGAAAATATTCCACAAGTATCATAACTAATAGGTAAACACTACAATAAAATGAAAAATGACAGACAAATGGGTGTGGATACCGAACTCACCAGGATAAGAGCACGATTGATCTGGTGAAAGATTATTTATCGAAATTTCATAAAATTGTCACCGCTTTTTCAGGAATTCGATATACAAAGTGTGTAAATAAATGTAAGGGACTTTGAGAAACGATTCCTTGATGAAAATAAGCAGATGTAGTGTTCATATAAATATTTTTCGAAATCGACCCCCTTTTCAAGATACAGCTTTTGCAAGACGATGACAGTTTAAAATATTTTTCCAGCTTCTCAAGAACACTGAGTCATTAAACTATACATAATATGAATCGCTAAGTAGATGTTACACAGAAAAAATCATAGAAAATCTTCTTTCTTTTGTCAAAACCAATTTTCAGCATGAACAATATTATCCATGGAATGAACTGTGATCATAACTTCTTGTTAGTTTTTATTTTTTTCGAAAAAAGTATCGACTGTGTCGAAATTTTTCAATAGACTTTTTCCTCCAGAATTGAATGAAAACCATAAGAGAATTTTATTTTTCGAAAATCTATCCCACGAAAACCATTTTCGAAGGAAAATCATAAGGCGTTGTAATTTTCAACCCCTTATAATGAAAGGGGGGAACAAAAAAAAGTATGAGTAACATCTACTTAATGAATCATATTATAGTCCGTTTACGAAAGTTTGAGCGCAGAGTAGGCGTTTGTTTATTTATCTGAAGAAGCCGTAAAAAATTAAAAACTGTCAACTCATCATCGCTGTATCTTGGAAGGGAGGTCGATTTAAAAAAAAATGCTTATTTTCATCTAGGAATCATCTCCCTAAGTCCCTCGCGTTCGTCTACAGACACCCTGTGTAAGGAGCACTCACCTACTTACCAAAATAACAGAGTCGATACACGGATCATACCCATAGACTAACTAAACGGAGAATAGATGAGACACTAGTAGAACAAGCTTCAACGCCATCTTTTTTTGTACAAACATTACTTATTCGTGAAAAAAGCTCAATTGAAAAAGGAATCTGTATGGTAAAGCTGCCTCAAAAAGAATTCTGTAGTGCACCTTTTGAATAGGTAGGTACACCTATATACAAGAGGCAAAAAGTTTTTTTTTTGAAATTCCATTTCCAAAAGGAAATCAGAAATGGATTCGTGCAAGTTATCGATGAGTGAGGAATTTTATTTTCATGAAAATAATACCTGCAACGAACTTTCATCTGATTTTCTCTTGGAATCGAGAAATGAGGATCAATAATCAAATTCTGGATAGAATAAAAATTTATTAACTGAAATAGGTATCACCAATTGAAAATACAAATTTATTTCATAAATATCTAATCAATAAACTAATAATTGCATTGAAAACATTTTCAAAAACTAACAATAATGAATTCAATAATACAAAATATAAGTATTTACCTACTAAACTTTTTCCATACATGAAAAACTTTTTTGAAAACTACGAGTATCTTAATTCTTATAGGTAACAGAATATACATATAAATTTTATAATTACCTTCTTGCATCTCGATTTTCACATCCAATAACACAGCACGTCCTCTCTCTTGCAGGCATATCGAAATTTATTATATTTCAAAAAGAACGTGTCAAACCACTCCTTGTGTCAGTTGACAATTCAAAGGTTTTTTGATAATAATGATTTTACAAACTTACTATTTTCTCGATAGGATTTCCATGAATGCAACGACATCTAACTATCAAATTGAAAATAATTTTTTCGTGTATTAGTCTCCTCCTCTGACAGATGTCGCGGAATATACGAGTGGCTCATCTATTTTATTAGTTTGTCTATGATCATACCCAACAGCAACAGTGCATTCGCCATTCTGCAAACAATGACGTTGAGTCGGCGCATTCACCATCTTGCAACTAACGACTTATACAACTATTTAGAAAAAGCGTCCACATAAAGACATAAATACGCATCCATTATTGATATCCAGGCAGTCCAGCACGAGAAGTATTCCTCGAATTCTCGGGACGAATACAAATGTCCACCTCCAAGAAAAATATCGGCCGAAAATATCGAGAATTGAATGGTCGGTAAGTCCGTTCGGTGGCAAGACATCGCAACAGAAAAATATCCAGTGGAAAGAGGGATTTGCCGGCCTTTCAATCGGAAACCGTAGTGATTGATAAACGGGCCAGTGCAGTCGCAGCTTATTTTCATCGAGGAATCATCTCCCAACGTTCCTCGCATTTGTTTACAGACACTCTGTATAAGGAGCACTCACTAACCGAAAGAAAAGAGACGATTTACGGACCATAAACAACAGCAATGGGTCACCATTTGCAAATAAGGACTTTGTACCATCGAGATATAATAGAGAAGAGACACTATGTCATACAATTGATTAAGGAAAAATACTGCTACTGTTTACAAATTTCACCCAAAAATACGACGTCTTGGGTCTTTAGGAATTCTGTTCAAATAAGGTCAATTGAATTTCAAATAAGGTAATTCCGGGTTAGATGCCCCACCGGTACAGATGCCCCGATCAGCATAACTTCGGACCTAATCGTTAGTTGACGCCACGTGCATGGTCGTTGTTTACTTGTTCTTCGTTTTGCGAAAGTCATAGGAAATAATACCACAAAATATTTTTAATCCCGAAATATTCAAGAGAAACAGGAAACTGTTGGTGACTTGCTCCTATGATCTAATTTAGGTGTGAACATATCACAGTGGAAAATATATATCTTTCAACGTTTAATGCAATACTATTGCATTTTCGCATGAAAAAGTCCATTGGTTCATTGTAGGTTAGAAAATAGTGAAGGAATTCTTCATGGGTCAATTTTGATATACTGGTGCATCTCTCCCGTAAAAAAAGGATAGATGGCCTGAAATAATACGGGATAGACGCCCTAGATTCATTTTTATATTTTGCAAATGTTGATGATATATCTGATGAGTCTCGCCCTTGATGTTTAATT
The DNA here is from genome assembly GCA_013421045.1 of Propylea japonica. Taxonomy (NCBI): domain Eukaryota; kingdom Metazoa; phylum Arthropoda; class Insecta; order Coleoptera; family Coccinellidae; genus Propylea; species Propylea japonica. Next base: position 99,309,226 of record CM024241.1, read on the forward strand.
GAGGGAATATTTCTTAATGAATGAATAATAAAATTTCGGATAATATGTCCCAACTTAAAAACTCATATGAAGTCAGCGCCGAACTGGTTCCTTGTACGAAAAGGTACAATGGTACTCCACCCAAAAAAAAACTCCTTCAAAATAGCTGAAAGTTATAAGCCTGGTACAAGTTCTCCTAAAATCGATCAGGAAATGAAACTTTGACAAAGCGAAACCCAAAATAAAAAAAATATAGAAGAACATTTTTCGTTCTCAGAAGATGGAATCCCTTTCATATAAAAAGGTACCTAAAAATTCACCATCTACAAGTTGTGCTAAAGGATCAGAATCAGCTGGGAAAATTTATATCACAACAAGCAAGGCAGATTAGTCAAAATGTTTGGGTTGTGACTAGTGTTTCCACAAGACGTTTACAATGGTTATAACTGCGTCACTTGTGGACGTGAAAAATTAAGGGCTGTAAATCTTGACCGCCGTTAAAAAAATTCTCATGATCTGAGGTTTGGTTAATCCTTCTCCTTTTAAGATTAAGATAAAAAAACTAATGAAAGTTTCTGCTCTTCGTTTATAAAGCGCTTTCCTTGAGTGGGGCGGCTCACCCAAACTACAGGGGCAACTCTCCCTTACTCTCGGGAGAGATGGCCAAAAAAGTTGTTTTTATTTTCACCTTTTTTTAGAAGGAACATAAGAATTTTAAGTTTTTGAACAAACAATATTGTGTCTAAATAAATATCTCATGTTTTCAGCATCTGTTTTATCATTTTAAATTATAATTGCATTTTTAATCACAGTTTTTCGTTAGGTTGGGCATATCTAACCCGGATTTACCTTATACAATTTTTTTTCAGGCGATCATATACACATATAAAAAGATATCAGATTATCAAGACAGACTAGCAAAAATTTCGAATGCGGATCTGTTTAGTACACATCCCAACCTGTGGTATGTTTTTCCTCTAATTTTCGTCTTATCTTTCTCTTCTCTGCTTGAAGAAAGCCCTACAGTGCACGATACCATTTTATTCCATATTATTAAGCGGAAAAAAATCACAATTTAACTAGAAACAGGCGCAAGATTCACAATTCCTCCAGAAAATTAAACGATTGTCAAATTCGACGTTATGTGGTAGAAATATGGCTCATCCGATACCACGTTTATTTCAATGATGGCTACTCTCTATGCTTTGTACTGGCGCATTCGCCATTTTGCAACTAACGACTTTCCCAACTATTCGAAACACAGAGACATGAATACATATCCATTATTGATATTCAGACTAAAACCAGAAGTCCAGCTTGTATTCTTCGAATACAAATATCCACCTCCAAGAAAAATATCGGCCGAAAATATCGAGAATTGAATGGTCGGTAAGTCCGTCCGTCCGTCCGGTGGCAAGGCATCGCAACAGAAAAATATCCAGTGGAAAGAGGGATTTGCCGGCCTTTCAATCGGAAACCATAGTGATTGATAACCGGGCCAGTGCAGTCGCAGCTTTACCGAACGTCTGGACGGAACACCCTTCTGACTGGCTGCACTTCTGGCGCAATGTTCCGTGATCTGACCTCCTCTAGCTTCAACATCCGGCCTTTTTCGTCTGAAAACAAATTAGCTCGAGGATCTCCGCACAGTTTTCGTTCCATTACGCCACCCGCCGCGCTGTATCTATAAATCTTAGGAGGCTGGAGCATCTGAGACAGGGCTTGCTTGATAAATATTTTTTCGGTTTTTTCAATTGACGTTTTGTAATTTTCTCTGTGGATTGTCGTAGCTGAGGACGAGGTTCTTTGAGCGAAGAATGCTTAATACAGTGGAACTTCTCTATAACAAAAGTCTGTATAACGAATTTCTCTGTATAACGAATTTCTTACAAGACATTGCATCTTGAATCCAAACTACATGTTAAAAACACCCTCTAAAACGAAGTGCAGCATTTTCGCCTGATTCATGGGTTTAACCAGCGATTATATTTGATCTGCAAAAAAAAATCGTATAGTTCCAACAAAACCCCGGTTACTGCCATGACCCAAAAATAGGACCTCCAGTGTAATTGTCCCTACACAGGGACATATTTTTTGGGGTCATTAGAGTCCTTCGTAGTAACAAATGAGATGCAATCCAATGATAAAAACCAAATATAACATACTTTTACTTACCGAAAAGAAACACCGTACACTTTTTCCTAAATGGAAAGGAAAGATTTGAATTCGCACAGAAAGGCGTTACCAACATGCGCACTCAACAATCGAAAACTGTACTATGATGTCTACGTTTTCAGTTGGAAATAATTTTCAAAAAGGGCGCTGCTTGTAATAACGTACGTGAACACTGGACTCGAAATAACCCGATATACAAAACATATGATTGTATGAATATCGATGTCCCTGTGGAGGGACAAATACACTGAAAGGGTTAATGGGACATTGTCGCCTTGGAAAGCATATGATGAGAACTGTCTCAAAAGAAACTGACGTGTGAATATTCACTGAGAAAAACGAATGATTTGAACAGAACAATTTTAGGAGAAACGCGGATTCTGCCTCCTCTATGACCTCACAGATACTGAAGTTCAGTCAATTGGAAAACCTTTCATTAAATTAAACAACTTTCATGTCAACATTGAGCTTTATAACAATTTTCAGAACGTGAATACATGCCACAACTTCAACTTCCTGTGTTAAAATTCCAAATGATGCATTAGACTGAAGGAAAAGAAACAAGTATCCTTCAAGATATTCATGGGCGATTATACAGCGTCTTTATAAATGATTGTAACATCGCAGTTGGCTTTTGATTAACAGAATACCAATCTCTAACCAATCAGAGCATAGCATGATCACAGAATTCTGTAGTTTGGATAGAAAGCGGCAAAATGAAAATAATCCAAAGCCAACTGCGCTGTTAAAATCTTTTATAGAGACCCTGTACATTCCGAAACAGTAATATGGAGATTTTAAAAAAGAAAAAATGACAAACAAAAAAAAACAAAAATTCTTTGAGGGCTATGGGACACTGACAAGGCCTAATGAGGCCCTCATTGACAACATCTTGAATAATCATCCCAGTCCGCCTGAAGAAGGTTCTGTGAGCCTATAAATTGAAGATTGTATTCATTTCAATGAATACTATTTCCAATTTATCTATGTATGTTTCAAAATTTGTTAGGTAAGCTTCCTTAGAGGCAATGAATTTTTTGTTTGTTATTTTTTCTTTATCTTAAAATCACTTGGCTTCACAGTTGCGAAAAAATTTGGTGTTTCCATTACTCGGAGAAACTTGTATGAAGGCCTTGAATTAGGACCACTGCTAACATCTCAGAGAATGAAGAGGAAGTAATCAGTGCTTTCAGCATGCGATCTGTGATGATTAAACTTCTCATTTGACACTAACTTGATGTCACCATCTGTAATTTGATACTCGATATCTTCTTACAAGTAGTCTTAAATGAAGAAGTTTTTCAATAGGATGTTGTCTCTGAGGAATATGGGACACTGACGAGGTCTAATGAGGCCGAAACCGGTCTGTCTCTCCGCTCATTGACAACATCTTGAATAATCATCCCAGTCCGCATGAAAAAGGTTCTGTGAGCCTATAAATTGAAGATAGTATTTATTTCGATGATTACTATTTTCAATTTATCTATGTTTTAAGAAAAAAACCAAATAATTACATTACCATATCCAAAACAGCTAAACCAAAACTTCATGTACAAACAGTCTTACAGCAAGAAAAATCCAAACACTCTCCTCGTTTTAACAACCCAAACATGCTCCACTCCATGCCATGTCCAAAACCACTTCACATTCACGAATAGCAGCAGGCGAGAAAGTTGCCATTTATAGGTGTCAAATTCGTCAATATGATCTATAAACGTTGGGAACGGAAGGTTACGACATAAATAACGATCTGGGTCGGTGTGCGAGCTCCTCCTGAAGACGATAAAACGAATTTCAAAGATGACGTCGGAGATATCGGGCACGTCAAGTATTATAGACCTACACATATACACGTTAGTCAAGGTTTCGAAGGGACGTGTTAACGGTGCTGTTAGATGTTATCGCACAGACTTCTGCTCGAATTGATTTCGCGGCCGAGGGTTTCACCTCAAACTCGATACCAGCCGGGTCTGTCAATCGATTTGAATGGTCCAAGATCCGGCGTAAGGAGTACGTTCCTACATTTGTAATTTGAAGAAAAAAAGTTGTCGGTTGAATGCAGAACTATATTAAGTACGAAATTCATACACTTCAGAAGACTCGTTTTTTTGAATAGGTCAAAAGCTGATTGAAAATATATCGAAATTCTTTCATTTTGAACTTCAACTTGAAGATCCTGATTGTTTTGTGATGGTCCAAACTTGTGCAGAAAAGAATTGGGACATAATATGGATCTGTATGGTAGTTTTGTAGCTGTTGAAAGATGTCTAGATATAAATCTAGAAGAAACATTCCTGATTTTTTTGTTGTTGTGTAGGTTTGTCAGGAGTAAGGGAAGCACGTTTGATTGCCTCATCGACCCTCTCGGTGTCCACTGTGACGATGTTTGAGCAAGAGGTTCCTCCGTCAATTGCGCAACGTGTTGTAATAAAGTTTCTCGCCGCAGAATGCGTAAAACTGGCCAAAATCTTGGGGAGATTGACTGCCGATGTTCGCAGAAGAGACACTGTCGTGAGCTAGAGTGTTTGCATGGCGTAAACAGTTCGTGGAGGGTCGTGATTGTGTTGAAAATGAGAGCCATGACCGCAGCGAACAACATAGTAGTGTTCGACAGCTTATTGAAACGACAAACGTCGTACCGCTTTCAAAATTGCAAGTAAGGTCGGGATAAGTTATGGGAGCACCTACTCCATACTCACAGAGGAGCAAGGGTACCGTAAGGGTTGCGCCAGGTGCCTTCTCACATCTGACCAGAAATTGCATCGTTTTCAGGTGTGTGGGCGTCTTCTTGCACGATCTCAGAAACAAAGAGACCAATTTCTCACTCACATCATTACCTATGATGAAACATGAGTGCACCAGTACACCCCAGAGTCTAAACAAGCGACTAAGGAGTGGAGAGAATAATACGTTCCGCAATTGACGGAAGAACCTCTTGCTCAAACATCGTCACAATGGACACCGAGAGGGTCGATGAGGCAATCCGACGTGCTTCCCTTACTCCTGACAGACATACACAACAAGAAAAAATCAGAAAAGTTCTCCCCCCACAATTGTGCCTGAAAATCGAAAAGTCTTGTTTATATTTGGACTGTCCTCGTAGTTTTGGTCTCAAATACACCCGCTGCTCCGGTTCTTTAGTTAGTTTTGGCAGAAGTAGGTGACACTCGTGATTCCTACAAAAGTTCTCGCAATCCACAGATATCAAAGCTTCAAGAATATCACCTCCATTCATGTCTCCAAGAAAGACTCTTCCCTATCTCACCCCAGCCACAATAAAGTCGAAAAGGGGATCGCATCATTCACGTATATAATAAAATTGCCGAAAGGTAGATGCCACAATATCGACTGTCCGAAGATCAATCAGGAAATATGATGGAAACCTTTTCAACTGCGATATTGAGTGTTGGAATATCGCTTATACCCTCCGACCCTTATGGCCAACCACACCGCTATTTCAACGGCGAAAAGCCATTGAGTGGCGCTAAATGAAAATGAAACAACTTCTGTCGATGCCGAGAAGAAGTTCGCCAAATAATTGGCTGAATTTCTCGTCCTCGACTCTCGCCCGATTCAATTTATATTTGATTGAAAAAGTAATCAAGTTGGAAATGGAGTATAAAAGAGACTGATCGCCTACCCAAATGTTTTATATCGATCTTGTAATAGTCGTGCACAATTCCGTTTATGGCTTGGAACGCTGGGGAAGGAGGAGATATTCGATTTCTTGGCTCAGATGTTGGTTAACAGGATAGGACTAATAGTTCTATCCAGAGCGGAGTGGTCGTTTGATTTTTATCTTTATAACACATTCGGAGAAGGATTTTTTTCAGTAACACGTTTGCTGTTGTTCCAGAAGTGCTGTTTTTACCGTATTCGTATAACAAAGTGTGACCCTGTACATTTTTTTGATGCCTCATGCTCCTCTTGGAATTGAACACATTATTGATTGATCATTGTTTCATTAGCCATACACTCAGATAGTCAAGCTGCTATTAAAGCACTGAGCTCCTACGTCATCGACTCAAAAATGATCTGGGAGTGTCGGAACAAACTCAATGAGGTAGGAAAGAAAAATAAGGTCTTTTTAATCTGGGTTCCCGGCCACTCGGGAATCAAAGGAAACGAAGAGGCCAATACACTTGCCAAAGAGGGCGCACAAATGTCACTCATTGGCCCAGAACCCTTCCGTGGTGTATCTAAATGTACCTATAAGAAGGAGTTTCTGGAGAAGGAGAAAGCCGAGAGGGAAAAACTCTGGCGAAATCTTCTAGGGATGCATCATTCAACTGAGTTCCTTTGGAACTTCGAGACAGCGGGATCCAAAAGATATCTGGATCTTGGTAAGAAGCAATTACACCTCCTCACTGGCTTTCTTACAGGACATTGTTGCCTCAGGAAGCACCTGTTGAGGATGGGATTATCGGACAATGACGAGTGTAGGTTTTGTGGGGAGGAGGAGGAAACCCCCATTCACCTAGTCACGGAATGCCTTGGCATTGCGAGCCTGAGGAAGGAATGCCTTGGACGAGAAACTTGTAAGAGTGAGGAACTAGCTTCGTTGAAGCCTTCACAATTATTAGAATTCATTAGATCTCTGGAACTGGAAGGCGAACTATGAAGGTTTTGGCCAAAACAGCTCTGTAAGGGGGCACAATAGACCTTAAGGTCGCAGTGAACTGTAACCCCTCTTTAAACTATAACTATAACTATTGTTTCATTACTATTTTCGATGAAAAGAAAGAAGTGGCAAGTTATTCAGAGAAGAATTTTCAGTAGGGTGAAAGCTACAGTGAATGACACCTTAAGGGCATGGATACTTTCAGTAGGCAAATTCGGTTCCTTAGTTCACTGTGACACTATGGTTATTGTTACGGAACTAAAGTTGAATGTTGCTATTTTGGTATTACCTTCAAACTTTCAATAAATATGTCGAAATTACATATTCGATTGTCATTGACATACTTCGACAGTAATTGACTTCCTTTCCATCATACATGGGTTATTGAGACATTCATATTAAAAATAATAGAGAAATAAGAAGGCTTAGACAATTTTATTCCATATAAACGAAGAAATAACACAAATTATTAGTGATCTTAACATATACCGATGTAATAAACTATTGGTGCTATCTAGGATCTTTCATCTGTGTTCGCATATATGAGAATGTTTTATTTTTATTTGAGTCCTCAGGTTATCATTCTGAAATCAGCATTTTTAAATATTTGAACTTAATATATTAATCGTTGAAATGTTTACTTACATCAATTAAATATTCCTCGGAACCTTCCAAATAAAAGAACACTTCTAACGAATATACAACAAAAAAATTGGAAAATTGAATGCAGTCGCTATCCTCAAGTAAACTTATCACATCGGTATATATGATATACAGTGTCAATCACTATCAGGGTGTCAACAACTGAACCTCCTACTATAAGTATGAAATCTATGAGAAACTTAGATATTCCTGTGCGGTTTTGCTCTACATAAAAGGGCAGAAAAATGATTTCAAAAATTACTTGGATATCGTACTTCAATAAACGAAACCACTCAAAGTCTCAGTATGTATAAACAAAAGTTCAGCCTACCCAGCATTTTCGGAAACGAATATTTCAACACTTCAAATAAACCCGCAGAATTATTCCCGATAGTGAAATTCACGACCAAACTATTCCATATCCTGAAATAGATTCCACATAAAGAAACTCCATTGTAATTTCAACCGATACCTCTGCAAAAGGTAAAATATTCGAACCAACGGCTGCCGGAAATTGAAGGGCCAGATTCAAGGCATTATTTTCGCATGAAACCGTAAGAAATAACGATAATCCCCGGGATATTGAGCGATATATATCTGATAGGTCCAACCTGAATGGCACCCCATTTTCATGAGAAGATGTGAGTGACACTTATTGGATACGTATATTTTAACGGGACCCAGAGAAAGGTATAGGTTGTTCGATAGGGGTCGGTCCTGGGACCGAAGGGCTGATTTGTAAGACGATATCGGTATTTCAGGGAAAAGGGTACTCGATTTTGCGGGACGTATATTTATACTGGAAATGAGTACAGGGGTGGATTCGGGAAGAATTTAGGTTGAGATAGAAAATAAACTTGTAATACTTCGTTTTGGACCGTTGATTATTTTTCCTACAACAAATTTTGAACGTCTTTTTGGAGCTGTTGCTAGGAATTATCTTCTGAAGGGTTTTCTTATAACGAACTTTGAACATCTTTGTGGAATTGTTGCTAGGAATTTTATTCTAGGTAAATATTTGAATTTCGGTGACCAGCAGGTATCAACAAAATTTGTTGTCATTGTAGGATTCATTGAGTCTTCCTGAACAACATTAGTGAAACCAACAGGTCTGTCTGAGTTTAGAAAATATGTTTCAAAAATGTCCCATCTTCACGTCACTTTTTTCACTATAAACACACAAATTCACTGCTCCAATTTTCTCCATAAATCATCTTCAAACATTGAAATAACTATTCGAATAGTTTCATTTCAGGTATATTCAATAATTAATACAGAAACGCCGAAATTATGGAGGCACTACATATCCACGAATTCTAAGGAAAGTCCGCCGTTTTTAATGTTAGATTTGGCACTGTCGCAGATTCATTCGCGCGAATATGATACGATGCTTTCTCGTAATTCCTGCCACCATTTGGAATGTCACTCGCCGTAGGACGGAGCAGTGGTGCCAAACCTAACATGAAGAACGGCGGGCTCTCCTTAGAATTTTTGGATACGTGATATATCCAGAATTTCGATGTTTCTGCACTGATTATTTAATATACCTAAAATGAAACTATTCGAGTAGTTATTTGAATATTCAAAGGTGATTTATAGATTAAATTGGAGCAGTGAATTTGTGGTTTTATAATGAAAAAAGCGACGTGAAGATGGAACTTTGAGGTCCCATATTTTCTTAACCAAAACAGACCGCCACCTGTTGGTTTCACTAATGTTGTTCAGAAAGACTCAATGAATACAACGACACAAAAATCTGGTCTATATCTGCTGGTCACCGGAATTCGATATTCACCTTCTGAAGAATTTTTCCCTAAAACACAAACTTTTTTGTGAAAATTGCTATCTTTTAACGAAAATCAAAAGAAGTGTATGCCATTGTGAAGAAAAAGGTGTGTAATCATGATAACCTTGATGCCATCTTTGCAATTTCATTCCTTCATTCCTATCAAACCATAATACCCTTGAACCCATGTTTGAGTCACTTCATCGCCTCTTGTTAGTTGCTTCATGGTGTTACGACACTCCCAGTGCAGTTTCGAGTAAATTAATACACTAGCGCCACCTCAGAAGCTTCTGTCGAACTTCCTCTCGAACAGAAATACACTGCTCAACAATTGCTAGGGATCACTTATGAACTTCTCTTCATTAAGACGACGACTACATGTTCGTGGATTGAGAGCACGTAGGAGGGTAGAATATCCCCGTTTGAATAGGGAACACCGGGTTCATCGACGGCAATGGGCTGAGGAGCACCGCAATTGGACACTTGAAGATTGAAGCCGATGTTTATTTACGGATGAGTCTAGATTTCGTTTGGTCAACTCCGATGGAAGTATTCTTGCTTGGAGGGAAAGAGGTCGAAGGTATGCAGAACAGTTTATGGTACCCACAACAGCTTTTGACGGAGGTTCTATATGTGTATGGGGAGGCGTTTGTTTGAACCAACGCACAGAGTTGGTTGTTCTGCGGAACACCACCATGACCAGCCAGAGATATCACTGTATGATTATTGAACACATAATTTTTCCGTTTGCGGCTGCCGTGGGCGAGAATTTCATTTTAATTGACGATAATGCCCGTCCACACCGTAGTCGTCTGGTTAATGAAGCGATAAAAACTCATGCTATTGATAGGATGGACTGGCCAGCTCGCTCTCCAGACGTGAATTGCATCGAACATGTCTGGTCTGAGATGTCTAGACAATTGTCAACCTCAGAACAACCGATCAATAACCTGGAGGACCTTTCTAACGCTCTACGGGATATTTGAACGAATTTGCCCGAAAATTTTATAAATCGTTTGATCGAAAGTATGCCTCGTAGGGTAGAATGCTTGAGACGAGCTCGTGGGGGACCAACTAGGTACTAGCTTAACCGAAACTTAAGCCTTCTTGTGGTTTCATCATAAAATTTTGAGTGTTCCTAATAAAGTCTTTTTTCTCTCCAACTTTCCATTTTTTCATTCTTTTCTAAAGTGAACCATATTATCAACTGAAAATACTCTGATATCTGACTAAATTTATAATCTTGGAGCGAATATTTCAGAAATAAATTTAGAACAAGTAAGTGATCCCTATCAATTTTTGAGCAGTGTATTAACACAATCTTTACACTATCTGTTCATCACCAATCTTCATTCTACCTAAAAAATAAAACCACCAACTCCCATTTCATTACTTCACCCCATTTTCCGCGAAAATAATCAACCCCTAACGAACCACCAACGTACAATCTCGTCACAGTCGGTATCCATAGAACATAATGATTTCTCATTATTTGTTGCCGCGTCTACCGAGCCAGCCTTCCTTAGAAAACAAATTAGACGAGGAATCTTCTCTCAGTTTTCGTGCCATTACGCCGCCCGTGAAGCGGCGTCGTCCATAAATCTCGGCGTAGCGACGGCGGCGTCGCAGCCAATGCCTGCTTGATAAACATGTAAATAGAATCTTGCCGGGTGTCGTCGGTGTTGCCGCTTCATATTTATGCGCGCATCAAATTACAATAATTCATTAGCGAAGGAGCCCTTCCCGGATATTCGATTTGTGTCAGTATCAGATGGTGGTGAAATATTACCCAAAGGGGGTTGTAGCAACCCTAAGATGTCGTCACGGCTGGGTCAGCTCTCCGTTTACGGTGTCGGGTTCAAAAGATTTAATGAGGGGTCGTGTTGAAGGAAACCCGACACTGATTTAGGTGGTTTCTTGAGATATTCAAGAAGTAAGGATACTTCGAAAGTGTTTGAGTTAGGTTCTGACAACTCTGTTAACACCAAAAACTTTTAAACGAGCCGCAGAACTAGTTTGTCGGTGGAACTTTAAAATAGCACTCATAGATGGCGCTTGATTCCACACTGTACCCATAAAGTTACTCTGGATTTAGTATATTTCTTGCAATCAGCATTTTTTTCGAAACTATTAATTGTGTCATCACTGTCTCCATAAGTGATATGTAATTCATAAGCGGAAAATTCTATCAGATGGTGGTGAAATATAAGCCCTTTGGTGTTGTAGCAACCCTTAGATGTCGTCACGGCTGGGTCAGCTCTCCGTTTACGGTGTCGGGTTCAAAAGATTTAATGAGGGGTCGTGTTGAAGGAAACCCGACACTGATTTAGGTGGTTTCTTGAGATATTCAAGACGTTAGGATACTTCGAAAGTGTTGAGTTAGGATCTGACAACTCTGTTCAATCCCAAAAACTTCTTAACGAGTCGCAGAACTAGTTTGTGGCTGAAACGGCGAAATGGCACTCATAGATGGCGCTTGATTTCACACTGTACCCAACAAGTTGCTCTGAATTTAGTATATTTCTTGCAATCAGCATTTCTTTTTTGAAACTTGTAGTTGTGTCATCATTGTCCCCATATGATACGTAATTCATTAGCGAAAACTTCGATTTTTGTCAGTATCAGATGGTGGTGAAATATTACCTAAAGGGGGTTGTAGCAACCCTAAGATGTCGTCACGGCTGGGTCAGCTCTCCGTTTACGGTGTCGGGTTCAAAAGATTTAATGAGGGGTCGTGTTGAAGGAAATGCGACACTGATTTGGGTGGTTTCTTGAGATATTCAAGACGTAAGGATACTTCGAAAGTGTTTGAGTTAGGTTCTGACAACTCTGTTTAACCCCGAAAACTTCTAAACGAGCCGCAGAACTAGTTTGTCGCTAAAACTGCAGAATAGCACTAATAGATGGCGCTTATTTCCACACTGTACCCATCAAGTTGCTCTGTATTTAGTATATTTCCTGCAATCAGCATTAATTTTTTGGAACTACTAGTTAGCGAAAAATTTGATTTGTGTCAGTATCACATGTTGGCGAAATATAAGCTAGAGGGTGTTGTAGCAACCCTAAGATGTGGTCACGGCTGGGTCAGCTCTCCGTTTCCGGTGTCAGGTTCGAAAGATGTAATGAGGGGCCGTGTTAAATGGAACATGACACTGATTTGCGAAGGGGTTTGACAAATTCAAGACGTAACGATACTTCGAAACTTCTCGAGTTAGGTTCTGACAACTCTGCTTAACCGCAAATACTTCTGAACGAGCCGCAGAACTAGTTTGTTGCCGAAATGGCAAGAAAGCATTCATAGATGGCGCTTGATTTCACACTGTACCCAGAAAGTTGCTCGGAATTAAGTATATTCCTTGTAACCAGCGTTTCTTTTTCAAAATTATCAGTCCCGTAATCACCATCCTTTTGTGGTAATTCATTAGCGAAGGAGGCCCTTCCAGGAATTTCGATTTGTGTCAGAATCAGATGGTGGCGAAATATGAGCTAGAGGGGGTTGTAGCAACCCTAAGATGTCGTCACGGCTGAGTCAGCTCTTCGTTTACGGTGTCAGGTTCGGAAGATGTAATGAGAGTTCGTGTTAAAGGGAACACGACACTGATTTGGCAAAGGGTTGATGTAGTTTGGTGGTTTCTTGAGATATTCAAGACGTAAAGATACTAGGGAACTCGTTGAGTTAGGTTCTGACATCTCTGCTTTGTCTCGAATACTTTTAAATGAGCCGCAGAACTAGTTCATTGCTGAATTCGCAAGAAAGCATTTATAGATGGCGCTTGATTCGGCACTGTACTCAGCAACTTCTATGAAATTGATCCAAATTTAACAAATTTCTAGCTGTAGTTATAGTTAAAGATTCAAAAAGGTGTTACAGTTTACTGCGACCTCAAGATCTATTGTGCCCTCTTACAGAGCTGTTCTCGCCACACCCTCTCCTCCAGTTCCAGAGATCTGATAAAATCCAATATCTGTGAAGGCTTTAACGAAGCAAGTTCCTCACTCTTACAAGTTTCTCGCCCAATGCATTCTCTCCTCAGACTCACAATGGCAAAGCATTTCGTGACTAGGTGAATGAGGGTTTCTTCCTCCTCCCCACAGAACCTACACTCGTCAGTTTTCGATAATTCCATCCTCAACAGGTGCATCCTGAGGCGACAGTGTCCTGTAAGAAAGCCAGTGAGGAGGTGTAATTGTTTCTTACCAAGATCCAGATATCTTTTGGATCTCGCTGTTCCATAGTTCCGAAGGAACTTGGTGAAATGATCCATCCCTCGGAGATTACGCCAGAGTTTTTCCTTCTCGGCTTTCCCCTTCTTAGAAACTCCTTCTTATAGGTACATTTACCTATACCACAGCGCTCTCTTTGGCAAGTGTATTGGCCTCTTCGTTTCCTTTGAATCCTGAATGGCCGGGAACCCAGATTAAAAAGACTTTATTTTTTTCGACCCCATTGAGTTTGTTCCGGCACTCCCAGATCATCTTCTAGTCGATGACGTAGTAGCTCAGTGCTTTAATAGCAGCTTGACTATCCGAGTGCATGGCTAATGAATGATTCAGATTCCGCCAGAGTTTCCCCTTTCCAGCTATAACATTAAAAGGGAAATTACGATCTTCATATTCCCTAACATGCACACAACCAGTTGGTATAAACCAACAGCTGGCGCCATCTAGTATCACCCCTCATTCCCAAGCTCCATTCAGCCGTTCAAACTCCCGTTTCGACGAAAAAACTTGTTGAACCCATCTGCGAAACCATTAATCAAGAGCGTTACAACTCCGAAGAAGACATTATTCAACTCTTGGCGGCGCAACCGCTCAGACGTTGCCACTTTTTTATATGCTCCGTGTTAATCGGAAGTCCGGTTGATTGAATTATCTCCGTAGGTGTATCAGCGTGCCCGGAAACGGCCGAAAAGCAAAGCGAGAGGAAATTTATTTCGATGGGAGGCGATTCATCTTGAGAAAACATTCGATTAAATCCGTTTCATCGGCCCATCAATCACCAGTGGCGGGCGCCGGGGGACGCCGAGAACCACTTTCCATTTTTATAAACACGGGAAATAAATCCGGACATGTGTTACCAGGGAAATAGACATAATCCATAAAATGTGCGGGTGCATTAGGGACATGGACATAAAACATTTCTCGCCGATTCTGGAAGGGCTGTGCGGAATCGGAAAAGGATAAACTCGAGAAGTTGGCCTTCTACATCTCGATAGGAATCTTCCGAACTTTCCTGAGTTTCCTCGACTTGGTTTTGAACATTTTAGTTGAATGTTCTGCGAGAAATATTCAAATTTTCATGGGACGTGTTTCTTGTTGTATTGTTGTATAGTCGAAAGATTTTGAAACATTTTTCGATTCGAGAAAAGATATTGTATGCACTACAATGTGAGTAGTCATATATTCTTACAATGTTCTATTGTGTCGAGCGCATAATATTTTTTTATAAAGGGTTTTCCAATAATAGGTGTTATCTTGATATTCGAAGAAAAATACCCATTTTCAATATAAATAATCGGGTGTTTATTTCATTATAAAGAAAAAGCTATGCTGTTAATAGTGGAAAATAACATCAGGCAAATGACCACCACGACCACGCTTAAAGGACCATATTTATTTATTTATTTATTTATTTAAACAACGACAAGGGTTGAGATTATTAAATCTATAAACCCAACTCAAATACATTCATAATAAACACCTGAGGGAACTTTAACTACTGTGCAAACAAAACATGGTAAATAACAAAATAAAAAATTTATTAAAATTAATTTCCTTTTAATGAAATTTTTCATAACCAAATCGCAAAGTGGCTACCCTATGTACTCGATAGCTTCACGAATTCCATGTTTGAGGTCTTGAATCGACGCTGGGCTATTGGCCTAGACCTTTTCATTCATGTGGTACCAAAGAAAGAAGTCACATGGTGTTGAATCACAAGATCTCGGTGGCCAATTGTTATCATCTCTTCGAGAGATAACACAGTCATGCATTTAAACGACCCAATCCGCAGGACGCTGTTGATGATCGGTCTTGAGTTCTTGTGTTAACTGAACTCGATAAGCATTAAGACCCAAATCTTTATGAAAATACGATGTAATGACATTTGTGGAATGCCTACTTCCAAAAGAACAACGAGGAATGGACAAACTCGGGTTTTCTTCAACATTTTTGGCTACAGCTGCAATGTTATCGGCTGTTCTTGAGCAACGTGTACGTGTTTCATTCTTCACATCACTTACTTGTCCTAACAGCTCGAAATTTTCTACCAATTTCTTTATTGCGATACGAAAAGGTGCTTCACGACGACCCAAAAATGTTTGAGTTTGAAGAACCTTCTCTGACAATTTTTAACCATTTTTAAAGTGAATTTTAATAACTTCAAAGCGTTCTTGAAGCGTGTATCGTTCCATTTTCGTTGGAATACTTTTTGGGCGAGAGTCAATATTTCCGGATACTTAACTGTAAAGCATGTTCATTGATTTAACAGCATCTGGATTTGCGCTTCAGGAGTTTTCTGATATAAAAAAGTTAAATCATGACGAACTTTCTGGCATGATTAACTCCAGGAGTGTTTTTAAAGTGTGTGCTTCTGATAGTTGGCTTTCATTGGTGGACTGCTGCCTTCAATTGGTCTTTTAAAGTTCACGGGAAGGCTCACGTCGAGCAGGTGTTGGGCTTGATGAACTTTTTGCAAGTTTGTCGGCGTTTTATTCACCTTCAACACCAAAGATCTGAAGCCTTCTGCAAACTGTTAAATATAGACCAACATTCACCCAGCTAGCGACACCTATGATTCTTACCAACAAACAGATGGAAATTTCAATATTTTCTTGAACCAAAAGATACCAACCAAATCAGAATAATAACTCAACCAACTCTCCATCGGATAAAACTTTAATCAACCATGCAACAGACTTCAAAGCGAAATCCCGAATGCACCGGCACCTGACACAGCGCAGATTTAGCGGAGTTCTTCGTCGTTTTCATCAGCAAAGAAGAAAAGTCCACACATCCGGGGTAAGACCCGGGAACGGAGTGTGATGAATGAAGAAGATAATTCATATTGATCTACGCTCGGAGAGGGATGAAGAACTAAGCTCTTATCTACTCACATCCGTTCGTTAATCGCGGCCTGATTTAGTCCTAATTCCTCTTCGTAGGAGATTTTATCGAAATGTTGTGTAAGGGATTGCGAACTGAATATTGTGCAATGCAAATTTGTTCGATATAGACCAAGCAATAGAGCTATCGAAAGGTCGATTTCGTGACAAAAATACTACCTGAAATTGACTGTGCAGTCATGCAATAGGTAGTTTCTACATGTTTTTCATGATGAATTCCACTCCTGAATCGTCTTAGGTTTTTTTTTGAGAAGCGAAAAATAGCCAAAAAAATCCAAAATTTTGCTTTTTCGCTTATAAAACGTGAAGTATTGATCTGATCGAAAAGCTGTTAAGGCACTTTTTGTAGAGAATTCAAAAACAAAAAAAATGAGAGGTGACACGTCTCAAGCGGATAATTAGTTTCCGAGAAAAGTCTAAAAAACTGGAAAAAAACATAAATTTTTCGAAAATTCATAACTTGGTCAATTTCTGAGATGAAGCGTAGTTGCTCTGAATTTAAGTAGTTATTAACATATACTTTATTGGTGCACAATTACAAAGCTGTCGGATAAATAGTTTTTGCACAATCGCAGTTTTCCGAATTCGACGTACTTTTTTCAAGAAGGTCGTGATACTCGGCTACTTGTCGGATTTGAATTTTACAAAAAGCATTTTAAAGAAGAAATGAAATTCTTCAAATCGTTTATTCTCTCGATACCGACCGATAATGTTTAGTGGGTGAAAAACGGCGTCAAACAGGAGCAAAAGGCTCGAATGCATCAATTTAGTCGCGGAGTGGGAGTCGCCCGCTACGCAACGCGCGAAAGATACAAGGTATACAGATACAGTTTTCCCCTCGCGTAGCGGGCGACTCCCACTCCGCGACTAGTTTGATGCATTCGAGCCTTTTTGGTCCTGTTTGACGCCGTTTTTCATCCACTAAACATTATCGGTCGGTATCGAGAGAATAAACGATTTGAAGAATTTTATTTCTTCTTTAAAATGAATGCTTTTTGTAAAATTCAAATCCGACAAGTAGCCGAGTATCACGACCTTCTTGAAAAAAGTACGTCGAATTCGGAAAACTGCGATTGTGCAAAAACTATTTATCCAAGATGAAATTTCAGGCGTTGTAATCAAATGAATATAAGCGATTCATTCGTTCGGTTGGTATGGTATGTGCTCGGTAATTTCTTTGGCCGATTCAAATAACCTACAGCTATAGGAGTTTTTCTTACTGATCTTGTGCAGGTGATATCTCACGAAACAGTGACCTGTGAGAAGCCCAGTAAGCAGTCTTTACTTGTGTGATCCAGTAAGAGTGTTATCAGTATGTGTGAAACCCAACATAAGAGCAGTAGTAAAACAAAGGGAGTTCCTTATACCAACATAAAATATAAAAAATATAACCATTAAATATGTGTGAAACTCAGATATCCTTGCACGATTTGGTTTCACGACGTGGGCAGAATGAATGAATTTGCCATATAATTATGGAAAAATAAATTTTACATAAGTTATTTATATTTCAGAGCGTGGTTCGCTGAAAAAGTCTTAATTTTAATGTAATTGGTTGAATTTGATCCATTAGCTTCTTGATTACTTTAAATTACTCGCGTAGACGGACTAAACACTGCTTCTTGAACTAGGCCTTAACAAGCAGGATAATGATATCTAAACACGCTATTTTAACAACGCCTCAACAATTTTTTTACTATGCAATTATCATACTGTGTTCACTGTTTTGTTCACAGAAGAATAATCCGATTAACTGTCTTGTTATCAAGGTATATTTAGAGTCCAAAGATCTATGATGATTCATATGAATTGAGATACAGGATGTTGATATTTCCATAAAATGTTTTGTAGCCACAATAAGACTTTCGCAACCGCTGCAAACGTACCATATAAACGAAATCGAGTTTCAAGTATGAAAATTGTACTTCAAGTCAATAAATCGAATTTCTGAATATCAAAAATGGTTAAACTTCCATTTAAAATAAACATTGTCAAGTTTTTATTGAAAAGATTTGTATATTAGTGTTCAATTCATTCCAAGAATGAACTGAAATATTCATATTCAAAGACTTCTCTTGCATTCACACTAATTTTCTTCATTTTTGTCTCTGAAATCCATTCGATAGGTATTCGAATAAATAAGCGGCTCTATAATAGGTACGTCACTGGATTCTTAAGTCTCCCCAACTCAAAGAAAAGAGACGGAAACAAAGGTTGGAAAAATGTCCTTTTCCGAATATTCCGAATCCGAACGACAATTGAATATGTCATTTCCATGTTTAGTACCCGAGACAGAGAACGGAGGGAATAGATCGCAATGGCATATAAGAAACTGCGGGATGACCTCGTATATCTGGGAAAGAGGGATTTTCCTCGGAGCAGGGAAAACTGAATCAGTCCCCAACTCAATATGCGCCAATCTTTCAGAGAAATGGGGGTTATGCTCGGAGCTCGCTCTAGAACTTCTTTTAATCCGACATCAAATATATATCAACCGTTGGAGATTTATTTTATGAAACTGTTACACGCCCAATTGTTTTCCTTATACCGGCAACGTTGGCACTGGCTGGAATTTCGGTATTCTGGAGCGTATTTCACAATTCGACTTTATGTGTTGCAGTTCTTGCTTTTCTTTGATGCTGTGTTGCTTTGATGAAGGTCGTCGCAAGTTTTTCATTATCATTTCGAATTTTGAGATGATATTTAAGGCAGAATTGGAAGATGAGAACCCGAAAAAGAGTTCAGAAAAATCATCCCTCGGGGAACCGGACGTGGTTTTGTGATCCTTCCTGGTTAATAGCAGTCTAATATATTGAGCATATCACATAAAATCACTATCTTCTCATGTTGGGCATCAAACATACTGATTATGGTGGAGGTTGATGATTTGGAAAAAAGAGAGGTAAACCCTTGCAGGATTTACACACAAGGTCAAAGGGAAGCAAAGAGACTGATTGCACCTCTAGAAGAGAAGATTCACAAGCTCTATCGTTGTCAAAACACGAGGTGAGGCTGCTTTCTGAGCTTCTCCCAGGTCATTGTTTCATGAGAAATCATCTATACAAGATGAAGAGAAACTCCATTATCTGCATATTATGTGAATGGGCCATAAAAGTCACCTAGCATATATTATAACAATGCCATATATTGTAACAAATTTACTCAACTGGGTGTCGCAATATTAACGCCAGCCGACATAAGAGCGCAGTCTCCTTGAAAAATATTCTTCTTGTGTCCAATAAAATTCTTGTATGAAAACGCACAAAAGATCTCATGGATCGCAGTGCAGAAAAACCACAATCTAAGCTACAATCAACATTCACAAAAGTTTTTGACATCAAAAGCCATCAAAATAAAAAATTTGAAAATTTTTTTCGAAGCGAAAAGATGACAAAGACGATATCGAACGTATTTTGTTTTGAAACTGCAAACTCATCAGTGGAATCTAACCTATCTCAAACCCTCAGAGTGAAAAGTAAACCTAGAGTTGCCTTCACGCATTTGTTATGCAGCCAAGTAGAATCTGTTCATACGCGCGAACAAACTTCCAGCGTTGCGAAATCGTGCCGTATGTTTATTCCGTATTGGGATAATTGGTTTACCGCTTCCCTACTCTGATACTAACGGCTTGCGTCTGTTACAGATAATTCTGTCAGTTTGGCAACATTGTCTGTTAGTGTTTAGTTTCTTGATGCGATGTGTTTACATTTTCATTTCGATTTGACGTTCATAAACTAAATTATTTCAATGATTTTGTGGCAGTTTATTGTTGCTTAAGGCTATTCCGTTAATTACAATTAGGGCAAAATTGTAATGTTGTATTATATTCAGGAATTAGAGAAATACAAATCTAACCAATTGTTTACTTCACCCCAGTGCCATAGTGGCAGTGAAATGCTTTTCATATCTCTCTAATGCTTGGTTGATTACAATGCAGTACTATTCACGCGTATAAGCATCTCTATTATAGTATTCGTTTTGAGGAGTTTCGTGCTCCTGAGCTCTTCCAGTGCTTGTGCGCAACCAATGGCAAGCCGTATTTCGAGCTTTTGAGTTACTCAGGAGCACGAAACTATTCAAAACGAATAGGCTATGAGTTTATTTTCTACTCTGAGCTCAAACCTATCAAATAACTCGATAAACAAACCACCCTACTTGCAAAATAACAATCTATCATTCCACGCAAAAAAGAAGATAAGTGGAGGATATGCCAACATTCGTTCGAAATTGCGAAATATTATTTCTGTTGTTTGAACAAATATCTCAACGATACGATCCTCGTTCCCGGAATAATCGAGAAGAGGGCCAGATGGAAATTCGATTTTCATGAATCAGCTGTGCGTTCTCCTCGTATAATCCCTACTGGGGGAAAGTCATTCTATCTCTCTCCCTACAGCGACCAGGGAAAAGCTCCCTCCAAGTTAATATCTCGATACGATGTCAATATTGTATACTGTTCTTTCGTTTTATTCGTTTGATATGACTCCTCCGGCTGATGATAAGGATTTCTCGTATTTTGTATTATTTCGTTGGTGGCATATGTGGAGAATACTCCGAGGGATATTCTTTCTGTACTGGGTTCATATTCATTTATTAACGACGTTGGAGCACATGCGAATTATTTGGGTGATTTCAACCAATTTTTAGACAGAAACCAGTTTGATTATAGCAGGGTGTGTCATGTTTTATATTCCAGAACCTCAGATATACAGGATAATTTTAACAACGACATATACATTCTCTTGAAATCAAGAGCTAACATAATACAATACATAAAACAAAGCAAAAAATCCCTAATTGAGGTTAGTGAAAAACGGGATACCATATCATTTTTTCGTATGATACCAGAGCTCAGGAAAAAACCTCAGTAGAAAAAACCTTTTCTCGCCGTTTCAACAAAAATAAAACTTGGAAACTATCTGTATATTGAAGAATTTCTTCCTTATTGAGTCCAACCGAAAACCCTCTTCGAGATGCCTTCGAAATTCTGAATCTGAAATAAAAGAAATCGAAGCAGAAAAAAGGAACAGAAACATAAAATTATTGAAACTCTATTAAATAGATTTAAAATTAACAATCCATTTCAAAAACGACTCGGTAACTTCATGTATAGCCCTTAAGCCATTCTGAAATTTAAATATGGGACAATTATTTATCAGATGTTTTATATTGTTTCTCTGCTTCTCCGCGTTCGCAACTAGGACTCTCAACTGAATTCCATTTGAAAAGCATGCTATTACAACGGGCATGAGCTGTTCTTATACAGTTCAAATTTTCCTTAAAAGGTCAAATCCAGGAACTTTATTGGAGTTATTAAATCTTTGTTTTGAATATTACAGAGACACGTCATCTGGTGTCTTCCGTTCTGAGATATTTACCCTTGAAATTAAACGAGAAAGTTCAGGCAATTTATATTTCCTAGTTATTATTATGACTGAAGTCATTATGGCTCGCTTAGCCTTCCAGAAACTGCGACCATGTAGATCATTCGTTCTCTATTCATTCATGAAAACCCTAGAAGGTCGTCAATGGCATTGATACAACCGATACCGAGCCTTGGCTTTCACCTCTTGTGTGTGCAGGACCAGTTTTTTCGAACCAATTGTTCCTAGGACAGTCAGCTTTGGACAAATGAATACCATGTATTCAGCTGTTTTTGCTTTTGATCCACAGAGTCTGCAAATTTTATCTGGTAGCTCTCCTATACGGTACAAGTCCTGTCATCATCCAAAGCTCAGCTTATGGCAGATTCAGGAGCTTTATGGTATAGTTGGGTGAAATCGTTACAAAGTTTTCGGCCTGAGTATGTCCTAGAATTTTTCTCCAGAGAGTTATTATTCTTTTTCAACACCCATTGCTAGACCGCTGTCTTTTATTAGTGTTTTTCAAGTTCACATGAAGGCTCAGGTCAACCAGGTGTTAACCTTGATGCATTTTCTGCAAGTTCATCTTCTTTTTCATTCTCTCCAACACCACAATAGCCTGGTACTCATAGTGAAGTCACTTCATTTCCTCTTTCCAGTTGCTTTGTGGTGTTACAGCATTCCTAGGTCCACAGAGATCTGTCATATTTACACAAATGACACTGGCAAACTACATCTTAATTATCCAATTGTTCAGCAACTTATACCATGAAGGTTTCAATAGATTATATTAAAATTTTCCCTATAATGATTGACGTATCAAAAGAAATCAACTTGAATCCAACGTTCAAATTAAATTACTCACATGTGAATACAGAGATCATAAATCGATCGAAAGGCTAGACAGATACGAAGACATATGTTCATGACGTACGCCAATGACCGACGCAATGAATATTCAAACCTACCACCATCAACGACATGCACAAAACGACATATACACTTCATACCTTCGCTTCCAGAGAAATCAATGATACCATTTTCCAATACACCACGCACGAATTTATAACGATTCGCAATATAGGTATGACCCGAACAATTTAAGGGCAATACGACCCAGCAGCCCTTCACAATGTGCAATTTGAGAGCGAATGAATATTCATGGTAGTCGCCATTTGGATCAGCAACAAACCCTACGACAGGACTGTAAAACCAAAGTAATTATCACTCTATTCATGGTGACAACGTTTATATTGAAGTCGTGTCCGCACGTGTTCTCGATATGAACAACGAAGAGTTTGTTGGAATTAATTGGGCCAGGTTTGAATGACGTGTTGCGAAGTTTAACGTCATGTCTAACTCCAAGGCTGACCTGCTGAAATTGAATGAAATCAAGGGCTTCATTTTGATAGGGTTGAGATAGAAATCAGTGAGGTATTCAGTTTCAAAGTGTATGGAATTGAGTTGCTTGGTAGGAGGTTACATTAGACGACGTTTTGGCATTTTGATTGAGTAAGGGCCTGTTATTCTAGCAAGGAGGTTTGGATAACCTTTTAAAGAAACATCCCTGGGCTTACTCAGGACATAAAATTCATGATAGTTTCACCAAACTTATACAGAAATCTTCTGAAAGTGTCAGGAGCTGGGTTTCGGGTGATGGTGGGACTGCTGACGGAGCACTGTCGGTACAAACATCAATTGTACCGTATGGGAAAGTCAGCAGATGGAATTTGTAGGCTCTGTGAATCAGAAAATTTTTAAATTGAGATGAAATGCTCCTGCTCAAATCTTTGCACTTATTCGTCAGCATCAAATTGGTTCTGAAAAAATTGTTGCCCAACAGTAAAACTGAAAAACGAAATAAATTCAATTCAATTTATTCATCAAAAAGAAAGTACATATACAGTGTGTTTGGTCATGACTTAGCGATAATTTAAGGGCATCAAATATACCTAATTTTATCGACAAAAACACCCATATTGCTGAGTTTACCCCCTCAGTTTTGGAGAAGCTCCCTTTTTAAAATTACTTTTTTATTTTAGTTGACCCTTCCTAATAATATCGATATCTTTGGACATAAACGTCCTACAGATGTGAAAAAAATGTTTTTTGAAGGATGATACTACCGCCTTTTAGTGAAGTGAAACAATATGAAAACATATAACTCAAAAAATGTTCTAAAAAATTTCTCTGAAAAAATTTTAGTTAAAAAATGTACTGATTATCTTAGTAAATTCGCAATAATACAAGAACCAGCACATTGAAGTATATTTTTTTCTCAATTAGCTA
Source organism: Propylea japonica (assembly GCA_013421045.1). NCBI lineage: Eukaryota > Metazoa > Arthropoda > Insecta > Coleoptera > Coccinellidae > Propylea > Propylea japonica. The sequence continues at coordinate 99,333,205 of CM024241.1, forward strand.
ACACGCAAGGATATTAGCTACAAAACGATACCAACATAATTTCTGTAAGTCACATATTTAGAAAGTAATTGCTGTTCGAAGATGACCTTATGAAAATTAATAAAATAAAAAAAACCTCAGTAGGTACTGTTCTTTCGATAATTTTTAATGATCAAACAAACAAATTAATCATAAAAATTGCTCAAAATGGCCGCCTCTGCTCTGTAGGCAGGCAGTGGCCTTCATGACGACCTGTCTTGTGTCTTTTGCTCGCGTAGTGATCATGTTCGAACAGCAATAACTCTCAAATTATGAAACCTACAGAAATGATGTAAAAATTGTTTTATAGCTAATATCCTTGCGTGTTAAATCATTGAAAAAAAATTATACTTCAATGTGCTAGTTTTTGTACTATTGCGGATTTACTAAGAAAATCAGTACATATTTTTACTAAAACTTTTTTAAAGAATTTTTTTATGGCGTTTTTAAGTTGAATGTTGTTAAATTGTGATACTTCAGTGAAAGGTGGTAGCATCATCTTTCAGAAAACATTTTTTTCACATCTATAGGACCTTTATGTCCAAAGAAATCGATATTATTTGGAAGAGTCACTGTGACCTTAAGGTCTATTGTGCCCCCTTACAGAGCTGTTCTGGCCAAAAGCCTGCACAGCTCGCCTTCCAGTTCCAGAGATCTAATGAAATCTAATAACTGTGAAGGCTTCAATGAGGCTAGTTCCTTACTCTTACAAGTTTCTCGTCCAAGGCATTCCTTCTCAGGCTCGCAATGCCAAGGCATTCCGTGACTAGGCGAATGGGGGTTTAATGATCATACTAGTATACGAAATTTCTATTCTGCTTTTATTCAGAAGATCTCAGAAGAAACGTTAATACAGTTCTATAACTAATTGAATGACTAGAAAAACTATCGCAAGAAACTGAATATGAATATATGACATTATTGTTCTATCTCTGTGAATAGTTGAGTCCAATTTTTCGATGTATTTGAAAACCCTCCCAACCACATTGTAGTTTATACTCATCTTTATTATACTTGTTTCAGAAAAAGTGGCAAACAGCTCTTCCCCTAGTAATATCAACCCTGATCATCCTGATGTTCAGGCTTCAAAACAAGCCACCAAACTTCTCAACAGCCGACAATCCAACATCCAAAGAACCAAGGTTTCTCACTCGATTCCTAACATTCAGCTACCTTCCAGTCTTCAACATATGGCTCCTGCTCTTCCCTTCCACTCTCAGCTTCGACTGGAGCATGGACGCCATACCAAGAATATCCTCACTGGCAGACCCCAGAAGCTTCGTTACAATCATGTTCTACATCATCCTTGCAGTGACCTTGAAGCAATGCTTGAACAGCGTGAAGGAGACCTCTGAAGAAAGGTTATATTGGAAGAAAGAGACAAGGAGGACGAGACCATGTACTGTGTGTAACCATTGTGTAGCAGAATGCCATACAAGCTCCTGTAGAACGAACAATAATAACAACAGTGTAAACGGTCATTTATCGTGTCTATGCTCGCGACACTTCAAGATGCCCTCGGACAGTAGAAATCTGAAAACTTCGCACGTGGTGCTCCTATCGATCGGATTTTTGGCCATGCCTTTTCTGCCCGCTACAAATCTGTTCTTTTACGTCGGTTTTGTGGTAGCTGAAAGGGTGCTTTACATTCCGAGCGTAGGGTGGTGTTTATTGCTTGGATTAGCGTTTTCCTCGGCGTGGAACAATACGAAATATCGTTTGTCGTTGGTCGTGTGCTTCGTTACTGTGCTGGTATCGTTCAGTGTCAAAACGGTGTTGCGAAATGAGGTCTGGTTTGATGAGGAGTCCTTGTATCGATCTGCTGTGCCTGTCAATCCTCCGAAAGGTTAGTATGTTTTTATTTTGGGTTTAGATACCTATCCCAAGGGGTTTTCGGAAACTTCTTCAGGGTAAATAGCTCGATCCATTTGGTCACGTGACGGATCTGCTCGGATCATGGACCCGGGTGCTAAGTTTACGAACACATCAGGTTTAGGATTTGAAGTGACAGTCGTATCAATAACATATTCAAATATTTTATGGATTTATTTTTTCAGTCCCAGCTTATTTTCGGATTGTCTCTATCTTTGCTTGCATTTATTGGCTTTTGTAAAATATACTGATGGACAAAATTAGCGCACCACCTAAAATTTCGTTAAATTTTAACAATTGATATCTTCTCAATCTTCAGTCGGATTTTAACGTTTTTCTCTTTCAATTGTAGCTCTGTTATTTTCAAATTTTCTTCATTAAACAGAAGTCCAAAAAATAAAACCTTCATGTTGTACAGGGCGTTTAAATAATGTCATGTTTTATAGTCAAATTTTAACGTCTTCTGTGGGCAATGCCAGGTTGCCGAGGCAAATAAAAACAATAAAGCTTTGTAGCCTAGTATCTCTTGAGTATTTTGTTTTTTCAAAAACACTTTTTTCCTTGAAGTCGTCCAGAGATATTCAACTTTTTATCAACTCTTGTATTTAATGCATTAGTAAGTATCTGAAAACGCCTATAGATAGCTGATTCTAATTATAATTATTTTACGAATACAGAGTTTCTCATGCTAAAGTCTCCACCCTCAATAACTCATCAACGAACTAAGGTTGTTTCTACTAGCAACCCACTACAGAGGAATATGAGGAGTAGGTAGTTTTGTAGCACAAATAATGCAAGGTGTTCTAAGAACTGTATGTTTTATTCAGTCTTATTGGTGCCTTGATTCCGTAAAAACCGCCCTGTAACCTTGAGAATTTCTTTTTTATAGAACACAAACTACAGGTTCATACAAATTCGTAGTACAAAACTATCCACTTTCCCTGTTTAAATTCCTCTCCAGGGTGTTTCATGAAATATATTATCCATTCAAAATTTTTGTTCCTCAATATCTCATACAGAACAAAAACGATCGAAATAAAATTTTGCTGCCAGATGCAAAATACTCATTAAAAGCCTCATACAAAACTTTCTAGCCATCGTGTTAACAGAACTGTAGGAAATTCAATCGGAATATCGAATAATAGTATATTATTCGATGAACGGTAATGCAGGTCAAAACACACGCAGATGAATTTTGCACCACGAGCCGTCAGGCGAGTGGTGTAATTCATCAAGTGTGTTTTGAGCATTACCGCGAATTGAATACTATACTTTATCCACGACTTCTTCAGTAAAATTCGAATTAATCTGCATTTAAAAAATTTTGAACAGTTGTCAAAAGCATTGACAACATTTCGTCCAACCGTCAAACCTCTGTACTCTGTAGTCGGGAATCAAATCAGAGTCTCTAACTTATCAAATCAAGTACTTTCGCAACTTCAAAAATTTACGTTTTCCAAAAATAAATCTGGAATGAATCGCTTGAACGTTATATTGATGGCTGAAATAGATTTCCGGATCGATCCTACCTTTTATTCATTATTTTTGTGAACAATTTCATTTTCCTAGGTATTTTTATTACCGGGAGTTATGGGCGGGTGTTATTATAACACTCGCTTTTCGGTTCATAGACATGTCTATGGTTGTGTTCTAGCTACTATTACACATAGAAATTAGTTTATAGGAGTGGATAAAAATTTTTACATTATAAAATCCGCATAACGTAATAGTCTTATTGATTTACCAATGAACGAGCGCTCAAAAGTACCTGCTCAGGGCTCTGTTTAATTTTTTATTGGTTGTACAGGATTGAGGAATTTACATAACCAAATTGCCAAACATACATACAGTTCAACTTTCAACTAGATATGTTGTATGTTCATATAAATTATCATCTAGAAACAAAATGGAATCGACTCATCGAACGAGAACTAATATTATATAATTCATTATCCCACGAACTCAGTTTCCCATCAAATTGGATATAACATTCTCGAATCCTCTAAAATACCAATTCGAGACTCCCACACAAGCAGCTATAAATAGAAAATAATGGCAGAACAACACGAATACTCAATTAAATAATATACTCCCCTAAAATTAATGAAATAATACATCACTTAATTCCCATTACCAGATCAAAACAGCATCAGCAAAACATCCTCGAAAGCGGAATTTTAGGGAAACACCCGAACAGCCCTCGAAGTGGAAATCTGTGTTAAGTAGGAATAAGCAGAATGCTCCGACCTACCTTTCGGAGAGTTCACAGGAACTCTGGATCGATACGGGTTTTCTCCCGTATCCAGACTCCGTTTGGCTACACCGTTTTGACGGTAAACGATTCCAGGATAGATAGAATGAATAGAATGAAACCAATAGCTCTCAGTATATTCAAAATGCATGAACATGAATACGAAAAGTCTTGACTCCACAACGTATAATTGAATAAAACAAATACGCAATAATGTGAAACATCTTCTTCATAACTTTGTATGTAAATCTTTCTGAGTTAAACCTAAAGCCTTCTTTACTTCTTTAACATAGGTGTTCAAAGATAACATTGAACATGCGAGAGCACATCATAAATTATAGGAAAGGTTTTACAGAAGCCAATAAATCCAAGCAAAGCTAGAGACAATCATTAGATAAACTGAAACTTAAAAAATGAATTCTCTACTTCTTTAACATACGTACCTACTCAAAAATTACATCAAACATGGAAGGGCACACCAGAAATTGTAAGAAGTATTTCACAAAAGCCAATTATTGCAAGAAAAGCTAGAGACAATCCGAAAATAAACTGGAACCGAAAAAAATCGTCAACTAGGTTGACAACACCATTTGGAATTCTACCTTGTAGAGTGAACATCGCATAGCGTATTCAATATTCGTCGTACATATTCCAGGAAAGGTAATAATTTTAGTAGACAATATGAGCAATATTCTAAAAATTCAAGTTTGGGTAGATTCCTCTGATTGTTTGAAAGATCTACAGAATTATGGACAATAAAATCCGAGATATATAAAGAGAGCCCTGGGCAGGGGCTTTTGAGAGCTTGTTCATTGGTGAAGCAATAATGCTAACACCTCAAAATTCTATATGGGACTTGGGATTCTTGTTAAGTTAATGAATGCAAAACCTCAGCATGCTTGGAATTCTATTCTGAAAAATTATTAAAAAAAATGATATTATGTAAAGAATCAAAAATTAAATGATATTATGTAAAGAATCAAAAATTAAATTCTTTGGTTCAGATGATTCGATTCTCTTGAAATTTCGCATGAACATTCGGTATATCAATATCATTTACGAAATGAATTTAACTCGAATAGGATATTTTGTTATGGAAATATAAAGATTCTTTTCAATATTACAATCGAATTTTCTATGAATCTGTTGACACTATGGCCGCATGAGGCTTAATATGAGTATTTTGCATGTGGCCGCGAAATTCTATTCCGATTGGTTTCGTTTTGTCCGAGATATTAAGGAACAAAAATTTGGAATGGTCATATTTTATGGAACACCTTGTACTGTTTTGTTGATTAACGAACTTAATTGTGGCATTTGGAAACCCAACTCACCCTGAAAATCTCAAGTCTCAAGGACAATCCTTTCGAAAGTTATCGTGTATACGGCCGGACGGCCCCACAGACAGAATTGAATTTGACCACGGATTCGTCATCAGGGAGAAGAACCCTATCGTTTGAGACCAATTTCGGCTCAAAATTCGAAAAGTTCTTTCATTAAACCGGAACGGAAAAAAATGAGACGGATTGTAGTACCAATCCTTCGTCCAAACTATTTTATTCTAAGGAGGGTGCCGCACGTCATCGTCGCATATATCGTTTATAATAACATTATAATGAAGGATCTTCCTCCATGTGTCTATAATTTTTCCGAATCAGCCGACAAGTTCACTCGACGGAAACCACCGCTGAAATGATGTTTTCAACTTGGTTGACAACCGCTATTTTTACTTTCATTTGGTTTACAACCTAGTTGACAACATAGTCTATACTAATATTATAAAGAGGAAAGATTTGTATGTTTGTGGGTTTGATACGAGTTAACTCATAAGCTACTAGACCGATTTCAATAATTCTTTCACCCTTAGAATGCTACACTATCCCCGAGTAACATAGGCTATACTTTTCACCCGAGAAAATTAAGGAAACCTACTGTAACTTCAATGGTAATAAATATGAGTACCAAAATCAGCTATTTTCAGGTGCGCTGCAAAAACCGTAAGACGTACATGGAAACAATGTATGACGGAAATGTACCTCTTTAATAGTTCTACAAAAAAGTCCGCATATATCTATCTTTCAAGGTTTACTCGGTATAACCTTTCAATGGTATCCAAATGTTCCTCAAAATTATGCATTATTTGGGAGTATTTTTTTAAGAATACGCTATTGATCCTTATCCAATTAAATACGTCGTTCATACCCAGTATTTAGTTTAGAACGAAATTAAATCATTCAATTATGATGTATACATGAAATAATATGGCAGGTTGAAGATGAAATCGCACTAAAATGCGTCTCCGAGGTAGGCAGTAGGCACTAGGCGGGTAGGAGAAGGTACCGAAGTGTGAGGGATGTATGAATGTATTTTGGATTGCCTGATGCCCGTATGTTTATGATCACAAATCAGATCAACAGATGGTGCTGTAGTCGTTATTCAGGTTATTCATCTACTCTGCAACTAAACGGCTGGATCGAATTGAATGAATTTTTGTGTATACAGAACAACGTCTGCTGGGTCTGCTAGTCTTCAACTAAGTTGATCGTCTGTAGGCCGCTTAAGACCTTCTCCACTTCCTTCACCTCCATGGTTTTTTCGACGAATCAGCAGGGCAAACAACGGCGAACAGGTGTCGGCTCGTTTGGCATTCCGTACGTACCGCAGCAGGCAGCATGCAGGCAAACTTGGGATGCGGCAGATACAGCAAACTCAGACAAATTCAATCCGATCTCTTCCACTGCCGAGATGAATAATTGGATTAACTCACTCTCTCTTACTCTTTACTTTTAAATCTTTGAGCTGCGCCAGGGGGAACTTTTGATATCTACATTACAGATCGCATGAGCTACTCCACATGAATAATGAATACTTCGGCTTTTCTACAAGTTTCTAATGAATTGGGATGCTCTGCGAAGAGCTTGGAGCGGATCTGTTGCCATGTGGAAAGCTCCTATCTGGTTGTACTGCTTAGTTACAGGAGTAGTTTCTGTTACGGTGAAATACGATATGTGGAAAACGATAGGGGAAAACCCGGAAAGATGCCCCACTTTTTGAATTTGCTTCATATTTTTGAAAATATTGATTTTACATGTGTAATTTCTATTAGTGTAGGAAGCCTCATTATTTATTTGAAATACTCAAACTTTTCTCTGATATAGCAATGCCAAATTTCACAAAAATTTGATTTTTGTAGAACCCTTTTTTTGGGGATAGATGCCTACAAGTATGAATAGTTGCCCCACCATGATAATACTGCCAGGGATAGATGCCCTTCATATTGTGTGAACCAAAAACCCAACTAAATACAATGAGATTTTCTATGCTTAGAACAGCAACTTTATCTACTCAACATGGATCGAATTAACAACAATTGTGCATTTTTAATTGAATTTCAAAAGCATATATTGAACGAAAAATTGCATACTTCATATTAACAGAAAGCATTATTCCACACATTCATGATAAATTAATGAAATAATAAGTCTCAACAAAAATTGAATAAAGGATATATATAAAAAAAATTAATATACTTATATAAAATGAAATTATTAACTTTGGAGATATTGTAGATAACATCACTGAGAAAATTATCAATTTTACTATGTTGTTACTTAAAATATATAAAAAATACATAATTAAAAAAATTATATATTTAGATATAAGTTAGATATAGGTAATTATGTAACCAGGCCCACCAACACACTAGCGAAAAACGGCTTCACTTTACAATAACCCTTACAAAACTGAGGTCCAGGGTGACTGTGGCATCCACTTATAAAATTAATTATTTGTTACATATTTTGGAAGTTAGGTATTTTGAAAAGGGGGCATCTATCCAACTGAGGCATCTATCCGGGTTTTACCCTATTTGATTGGAGATTTGAGTTTTTGAAAGCTTGTTCTCCTTCAACGAGTGCTATATCGTTTTGCTTAAATTTCTGTTATTTTAGAATTTTGAGCCGACAATGTTCCCAAACGAATTCGTGGTCAAATTAAATTCTGTTCGTGAGGTCGTCCGGCCGTCCGTTAGCTTAATAACTTCCGAAGGGATTGTCCTAGAGATTTAAAATTTCAGGGTGAGTTCGGTTCTCAAATGGCTCGTTTGAGTTCGTTAACCAGCCAAATCGTACAGGGTGTTCTATAAAATATGACCATTCAAAATTTTTGTTCATCAATCTCAGATAAAACGAGATCCATCGAAATGAAATGTTGCGGTCATATGCAAGATGCTCATAATAAGCTTCATGCAAAATTTTGTGGCCATAGTGTTAACAGAACCATAGAAAATTCAGTTGTAATGTTGAAAAGACGAAACTTCAATTTCCATAAAAAAATATCCAATTCTTATGAAATTTATTGTATGAATAAAGATTGATACACTGAATGTTCATGCAGAATCCCATCACGATCAGAATAATAATCTTGAAGCTGCTCAAAAAAATTAAATATGTACAAAATAACTGAAAATATCGAACTTTTTTGATTTTGATAACACAATACTTTTTTTCTATGTTTATATCAACGTAACCACCACAACTTTTTGCATACTGCTTTGAGTCGGTATAAAACATTTTACTACAGAATTTCAGCCCGATCGATTTGACAAATTTTCAATTATTCGAAAAATTGAATGATTTGTGGTTTCGAGTACCAACATAAGATAGTGAAATATAACCATGAAATTCGTATGAAACTTGGACATTTTCGTACCATACTAATGTGAAAGAATTAACATAGTTTCTTTGAAATGATAGAAACAATTTCATGAACAAAAATAACTTTATCACCGTACCTATCAATGTAGCAACCCATTTGGCGTTCTAACAAAACTACCAACATTCAAACATCCACAGCAGACGCCATCTTATTGTTCTCTTAAGGTGACTCGGCTCGGATTCCATCTCGAAATGAACAAATATACCGAGCATAATCACCAGCGGTAATTACAGTTTTATGGGTTCAGGAATTCTGGAAGCAACGGTCGTAACCGTTCCGTATTGAATTTGGCAGTTGCCAGAAAGTTCCCGAGTTTGCCGGAGTTTACGAAAAGTTCCCGCAACTGCTGATCCACTAAAAACGCCTGCGAAGTTCCGAGAGAGCCTTCTGAAACATGAAATTCCACTCTTTGATGGAAAAATATAAAACATTGAATAATTCTATTAGGAACTCCTCTCCACTGACTGTAACCTTTTTGGATATTGCTGAAAGACAAGTGGTAGGGAGGGCTTAAGGGAGAAATTAATATTGGATTCGTTGTTCGCGCGCATGCGTTGCTATATGATTGGAGTAATTTTTAATATTTTGTTGGGGGTGTATAGGGTGTTTCAAGATGTTCCAGAGTGTCAATATCTCGGCTCTCAGAAGTAGTAGAAAGTTCAAACACAAAGTATTTTTAATAGCAGCAACAACTTAGAATCTTAATCTGTTGTCAAGTTTGATTTTTCATTACGACTCCTGAAAAAACAAGATATTCTTCTTTACAAATTGTATATTTTTAGCTGTAGTAGTATAATATACAACAAAAATTTATTCATTTTGAGCTCTCATTCATAGGTGGAGCAATGATGTTAATATCCCAAAATTCTGAAAAACACTTGAGATGCATGCTAAGTACATGAATGCTAAATCTAAGCATGTTTGGAATTATATTCTGGATATCTTGTTATGGAAATATAGAGATTCTCCTTTTCAATATTCCAATTGTTTTTTTATGGTTCGGTAAACACAAGGACCACAAAATTTTGCATCTGGCTTATTATGAGCATCTTGCATGTGGCCGCAACATTTCATTTCGATTGGTTTCGTTGTGTCTGAGATATTGAGGAACAAACATTTTGAATTGCCATATTTTATGGAACACCTTGTACGATTTGACCGAATTCATCCTGAAAATCTCTAGTCTCTTAGATAATGACCACGAATTCGTCATCAAGGAATCGAACCCTATCGTTTGAAACAATTTTCAACTCAAAATTTTAAAATTACAGACATTTGGGCAATAGGGATGTTGACTCATGTTACGAATTCATATAAATTGAGGTTTTCCTCATAGAAGGGAGTTTTTGCAATCCTAAAAAACCATTTTAGTGATCTTATTATTCTCGTTGAATTAAATAAAGCTGATTTAAATTATGTTATTCATTATCAACTATCACGTGCAAACGCCAATCAGAGGTAATTGACGTCACTCTCCAGGTATTTTCATTGCAAATTCGAATGTTCGGTGCTCAGATCAACAAAATACATTCATAGGCCGGGTTCCACAAAACTCTAATCAGCTTGATTATTGAAATGTCATCATTCCTCTGCAATTTTCAGTTCATTTTTGACATAAACCATCGACTTACTTCAATATGAACGATTTGATGGCCAATCAAGCTTTGTGAATCCCACGGTTCTGTGACTTGAACCATAGTAAATATATAATATATCATATCTATGATTCGAACTTACGAAGTTGAAAGCTGAAAGAGAACAGAATACCTAGTTCGTTACAAGAACGATTATCTACAATTTTCTTTATAATGAAGATAGGATTCATCAAGGGTAATAGTAGTAACTTACAGAAGATAGATTCCCTAATGGTCGCAAGTTTCTTTGCTGAAAACAAGGATTTTGTGCAGCGGAGCTTAAAAACGTGAAATTGTCTTTGTAAGTAGCAAACTTTTAACTCATATTTATTATTACAAATAAAAGAAACACCTCATTCAGCATTTATAGACCGACCTATTCATTTTGAAAGCTTAGATTGAACTTTTCCACAAGGGATCGGGCAAAATCAGTTCGCTTTGACAGAAGTCAAAGTGGGTTCACTGAATAATGACGTAATCATCAGAACGTGACAAAATTGAGCATTTCCGCGGGAATTTTGAATTGTCTTTTCATTTACTCATTTTAATTGGCAATTACTATATTTTCAAAGAAAAAGTATTTTTTTCGGATTTGTATAGGGTTTATCTTTGAAATAAAATAAATTCCAAAAAGTAGTCAACATCCCTATTCTATAAGCACTCGTTCGAGTAGAACGCATCTAAGACAACTTCTGGAGTAATAATTCCATCAAGAATCACAGTTCCACAGTCATGGGCAGTTCCATACACGACCTAGTGTAAAACGAATTAATTTTTTTCACTGGAATTCAAATCCGTTTGATGAATATCTGATAATGTGTATGTAATGAAAATAACTCCGCATTTATCACGCACAATATGAAAAACGTCACCCGTATCCAGAAAGATTTATTAATGCAATTATGTTGTTTATGAAATTTTCATATTTTATGGAGTAATAAATACTGAAAATTCAAACTGTTCTTCGTGGCTGAAAATATGTGGTGGTCGCTAGGAATGTTGATAATACATGCTTTTTATAAATCATTCCTGGTCGCGTTAAATTAGAAATATTCAATGAGTATCGCGAAACTGACGTCAACTCGACGGAGGTGAAGGATTTTCCAATAAAAAGTGTTATTTTGAATAGTCCACTATTTCGGTAGATGTCATGTTTGAAGCTGTAATTTTTTGACATTTGACAGGTAAAAACTACGCCATGTTCAAACATGGAACGATACACGCTTCAAGAACGCATTGAAATTATTAAAATTCACTATGAAAATGGTGAAAATTTGGCAGAGACGGTTCGTAAAACTCGAACCTTTTTTGGGTCGTCGTGAAGCACCTTGTTTGACCGCAATAAAGAAATTGGTGGGAAAATTCGAGCTGTTGGGACAAATTAGTGATGTGAAGAATGAAACTCGTGCACGTCGCTCAATAACAGCCAAGAATATTGCTGATGTAGCCGTTTTTGGGAATGAGGCATTCCACAAACGTCGGTACACCGTATTTTGTGTAATGATTTGGGTCTTAAAGCTTATAAAGTTCAGTTAACACAAGAACTCAGCCGGCCGATCATCGACAACGTCTTGTCTTTGGTGAGTGGGATGTTGAAATGCATGAAAATGATCCGAAATTCCATCGAAAAATCATCTTGAGTGATGAGGCCCATTTCCACCTCGGTGGGTTCGTCAACAAGAAATATTGTCTCATCTGAGGCTCGGAAAACTCAAGGGTTATTATTGAAAAACCTCTCTATCCTCAACGTGTGACAATTAGGTGCGGTTTATGGTCCGGCGGAGTCATTGGACCTTATTACTATTTCGAATATGAGGCTGGAGCCACAGTTACGGTGAATGCATCGCGCTATCGAGAGATGATTAATGATTTTTCATGGCCGAAATTGGATAGTATTGATCTGGACAACGTTTACTTTCAACAAGACGGCGCCACGTGCCACACAAGCAACGAAACCATTGATATTTCACGGGAAAAGTTCCCAGACCGAGTTATCTCTCGAAGAGGTGATCACAATTGGCCACCGAGTACTTGTGATTTAACACCTTGCGGCTTCTTTCTTTGTGGCAACGTGAAAGAGAAGGTCTACGCCAGCCCAGCCTCGATTCAAGACCTCAAAGATGAAATTCATGAGGCTATCGAGGACGTAGGGTAACCACTTTGCGACCTTGTTACGGAAAATTTCATTAAAAGGATATGTCCTGAAAGCGTGGTCATTTATATTGAAAAATGGCATCTTAGAATATGAAAATAATACCTCTTATTGGAAAACCCTTTACCTTACATCCAAAATCATCGACAAAGTGGATCTACATGGAGTAACACCTTTGAACCATCACATGACACCAATTTCCCAAAAACATCTACTCTCTTCTCCAATTCGAACAAATTCGGCTGGTATCGAAAAGCGACAGAGTGACAAATCGAATGTTTAATGAATATAAATCGATCAAAAACGCCTCCACGCTACCTGTAGATTATTCATGAACGTTGTAACCCTGCGTATCGCGAAAAGGTGTTTATGTGACGCAAACATGAACACAAACGGACTGCTATGGCGTGGTTCTGTGACACGAAAAAGTAAGAATTATTACGCAGTCGGATATTAACTCATTATCTCTCGAATACCGGGTTAAATCGAAAATCAATAATTCAGAAATTACGCCCGTATCGGGACTTGATCAAGAACACGTGCTGTTATGAAATTCGTTCTCTGATGACTTTCACACTTGGGGGGAAGATTTTAGTCTGTGATTGTGGGAAAATGGAAAATACGTCATTTCGTATAGTGAATATTTTAGTTTGTATAATTGTTGGAAATTATCGCTCAATATTTTCACTGTTCATTGAAAATTTGGCACTGTTATGATTCAACAAATCAGAGTTATCCTTAGATCAGATCAGTTTGTTGTCGATTCGCACCGTGACTATCTTTCTGCGCTGCGCCTAACGAGGTATTTTGTGCGTAAGCATAATACACCCTGTATTATGCTTACGCAAACAAATGTGAGGAACTCAGGAAGATGATTCCTTGTTGCAAATAAGCAGGGGTAGTACATATAATTTTTTTTCGAAATCGACCTCCCTTCCAAGATACAGCCTTTGGAATGTGATGACGAGTTGACGGTTTTCAATTTTTCTTAGGATTCCTAAAGAACACTGAGTCATAAAACTATAAGAAATATAATTCATTAAGTGGATTAATTTTTTTTTTGTTTTATGTATTGTATTAGGTTAGCTCTTGATTTCAAAAGAATATATATATATATATATTAAGTGGATGTTACTCACACAATTTTTTTTAACTACATATACTCTTTTGAATTGAGAGCTGTCAAAATACAATAAGTACATAAAACAAAAAGTTCCTAGCTGAGGTAGGTGTAAAACGGGGTTCCATACTATTCTGGCGTATGATATCGAAGTACAGGGAGAAACCTCAGTAGAAAAAACCCTGCCTCGCCGTTTTCACAAAATTGAAACTTAAAACTATTCGAATAAATACCTTCAATATTTAGACACAAAATACTTAATTCATGCTCTTGGGCCACGAGGGTGTCTTAAACCAGGTCTGGCATTCCAAGGGATGATTTTCCTCATGTTCTTCCAAAACTGCTACAGGACCCTATTGAAGGGCAATCATCTCCTATAGATTTGAATAGTGGTATTTCATCCTAAGTATCGAATTCAATTTTGGAAAAATGTTAAAAAACGAGTGACAAACTTGAACTTTAATATAAGGGGTTGAAAATAACAACCCCCTATGATTTTTCTTCAAAAATTGTTTTTGTCCAGAATGAGAAAAACGGCAAAAGTTCTTCATCATAAAAATCATTTGAACAGAATACAAATTTTTCAGATGGCCCCATGAAAACTGTGCAAATCTGAGATATTTTGGCACATGTTTGCTCTTCTAAGTTTGATAAAAAAAACAAAACCAATTATAGTCAATTGTAGAGAAAATATCTTGTTTACGTACGAAAATGAATAAAGGAAAAAACTCGAAAACAATTAATGCCTGAACTTATCTCACTTCTTTTTATTTTTCTCCACATTCTGTTTTAGTTTGACTTTTTTTTATTTTTTCTATATTTTGTGTAGAACTTTAGATCTTAGATTCATTCAAGCAAAATTCTCATGAAAATGTTTCGAAATTATAAAATTATTGTAATTATTTGTGAGCAATTGAGATGAATATCTTTAGTCTTAGCTTTAATTCTTCTGTCATCTCTAACGAAATTGTTATTTTTCAGCTTATGGAAACCTTGGCAGTATACTCAGTAGCCAAGGAAGGATATCTGAAGCGGAAATAGCCTTCAGAAAAGCTTTGGATTACAGGCCCAATATGGCGGATGTTCACTATAATCTGTAAGTTATATCTGATTCAAACATACCTATTTTTGTTGGGAAGTGGTGCTGATATCCAAAAAAGAATGCATTCCTTTTCTATAATTTGGATATCGAATTTTATTGTCCATTAGCTGATGGAACAATATATTATTATCTTGTGATTTCAATTTTAGTGGAGATATGTAAATAGTTGTGTCATCAGCGTCACTCTGGTAATATTCCTATAATCATTTTTGGTGATGCTTTCAACGCGAACTAGCAATAATAACTGAAATGTATCATCTATTATTCATTAAAATACAGAAGCTTCTCATGTTTTCCATCGATCATATATTACCTCGATAGAAAATTCATATGAGGTCGCATCTATATCTATGAATTAATCAAGTTTTGAAAACTCAATACTGATATATTTCATGAAATAACTGGTATCATCAAAATGCTCTGACAAAAATCACCATATTGTCCATTTTTGTCGGACAACCGTTCATAATATCATACACAATTTCATTCATTCAATAAATTGTTGATTGTTAGGGGGATTACATTTTACTGTTATTTCAACGTTTCTTTTATATTTTTCCTGTCCAAGACTTTCTTTTGCAGACTCGCAATGGCGAGGCATTTTGTAACTGAGCGAACAGAAGATTTCTACGTTTTCCCTGAAATTCTACACTCCTAAGTTTCTCTTGAGCCTATTCTCATTATATATCTCGTTAAAATCATATGTTCTATTAGAAAGCCAGTGAGGAGGCGTAACTCATCCTTTCGAATAATTCTGGGATCTTGCAGTTTTGAAGTTTCGAAGGAAATTGCAAGAATAATCCATTCCAGGAACGTTCTACTAGAGTGCTACTTTCTCATTTCTTTCCCCTTTTTTATAGTTGCATACACCTATACCACAGAAGGATTTTGAGCCAGCAAGCTCTTTTTTGGCTGGTTTGTTACCCTTTCCTTTTTTTTCGTCTTCTGGGTTGCCAAAAACCCACACTGAAGCGACCTTGTTGTTATTGTCTAGTTCATTGGGTTCCTGAAGCTCTCCCATATGCTTCGAGTCGAAAACATAGGAGTTCAGTAGTTTATTAGCGGCTTGAATTTCAAATTGAATCACTATATTGCACGCCCTGGACAGTTTATTTGAATTTTCTATCTATGCATCTGTTGATTGCCAGTGTTTTTGCTTGAAAAATGCTCGAGGAGCAGTCTAACGATAGTGACCACTGGATTTTTGGCTCGTAAGGAGTGCCACCACCTATCGTGGTTTTAGAACCATCTGTAAACCATTTATCGTTGTCCCTTTGAAGTTTTGGGCACTGTATTCCTCTTCCCATAGCATCGAGCTAAAGTTCTTTTCGATGTTCAATTTTGATCGTTGCATCACTGAGTAGCTTCGCTGATGAAATGTTTATGTGCAGAGAGGTTCAGGCTATCAATATTTGATATTTTAGGTTCGAACAATTTTCATCATACAGAAATACTTATGGGAACGAGTTCAGAACTATTGCGCATGCTCACTAATCTGTCACACATCTTTCATTGTTGTGCGAACAAACCTCATATTTTCAAGACCTCCTTAATTCCTTTTGGCAGCTGAAAAATTCATGAGTTACGTACCTACAACACGAAGATATATTTCCAGGAAATAACCTCATAAGGCCCTCTTCCAGGAACAACCAATTCCCATCAACAAACGACGAAAGATTCCTGGAATATGTGCAAGTTATCCCACCCCAAAAGCAAGCCATCCACCTGAACAGCAACCCCATAACTCACGGAGATATTAAATGGCCAAATTTCCCAGAACTTAGCATGAAATTCAAATCGAGAACAATCGGCTAGCTCGCACGAACAGTCGACACAATAGGGGCATTCAAATTAAAATCACGTACAGTCGGTTAACCCCAAAACGAAACAACGGACGTACAGAAAGGGCTTCTGGACGGGGTAATACATTTTTAATTATGCCCATTAGGGCTTCGGCCTGGGCTAGCTGTTCTTCTTTCGTTATGATTTTGCGATTATTGCAAGTGACCAAAAACGGGTTTCAATTTGGGTACGGTGCGCTACTGAGTTGTGTGCCGAGGGTGTTTTATGAGGGTTGTTTGTAGGAGAGCGCCATCTATGAGTGGTGATCCG
The DNA here is from genome assembly GCA_013421045.1 of Propylea japonica. NCBI lineage: Eukaryota > Metazoa > Arthropoda > Insecta > Coleoptera > Coccinellidae > Propylea > Propylea japonica. The sequence goes on from CM024241.1 coordinate 99,350,182, forward strand.
AATAATTTGGTTTGCTGTAAAGCAGATTTTGTCCGTGAACTTTGGAGTGCTGTAGCAGCCAAAAGAATGACATCTTATGGATGTTGATTTTTTTTATTGTGGACTGATCCTTCGCGAATCAGAAAATCTGAATTTCATTTTCCTATCGCGTATAATTTAGATTCTCTGAAATTTACCGATTTTCCATCGAACATGACTTGAAGAATAAACGTTCCACAGAAAAACTGTTTGCATATTCTCAATCCAAACTCTCGAATTCAGTGAAATTGCTGCTCTAAACTGCATACCCATATGAGGAGGGGTAACTCATACTCGACGAGGCTCGATACATTTCCAAAATATCCTAAAGGGTTGTCCAATTGAGGTTTTATTTTGAATATCCCGCTATTTCTGGTAGATGTAAAGTTTGAGGCTGTCATTTTTTGACATTTGACAACTAGAAACTACGCCATTAATAGAAATGGGACGATACACGCTTCGACAATGCACAATCTTCGGACCGTGTTATCTCTCGAAGAGGTGATCACAATTGGCCACCGAGTTCTTGTGATTTAACACCTTGCGACTTCTTCCTTTGGTTCCACGTTAAAGAGAAGGTCTACGCCAATAGCCCAGCGTCGATTCAAGACCTCAAAGATGAAATTCGTGAGGACATCGCGGACATAGGGCAGCCACTTTGAGATTTGGTTATGAAAAATTTCATTAAAAGGATAAGGTCCTGTTAGCGTGGTCGTGGTGGTTTTTTGGCTGATGTTATTTTCCACAATTAACGGCATAGCTTCTTCGTTTTAATGCAATAAATATCCAATCATTTGTATTGAAAAATGGCATTTTTCTTTGAATATCAAAATAACACCTCTTATTGGAAAACCCTTTATGATAAGTTATTGAATTGCTGTAATTCAGGAAAACATAAAACAAAACGAACTGCTAAAAATCGTCGAGCAAATATTTCCCACCTGACCCGAAAATTTATCGTGACTTTTACCTCCTTCCTGAACGTTGCGAAGTGACCATTAGGGAAATCATCGAGCTCATAATGTCCGGTTAATGGCCACAAAATGGCGATTCGATCACACCTCAGCATTCGTTCGCATCGTTATTCACCATGGCGACAATAAATAGGACAATAGATCACAGAAACGCTGGTTTCACTGATAAAAACAATAAATTTGGTTCACGTATTATTCCTCTTTCCGATATCCATTAGACATTAATGTGATTTCGGTTTGGATATATTTCAATTCGTATGACATGTACAACAAATTCATCTACATTTCCACTAATCGTGCTACATGGTTAGGAATTTTGTACAAAACTCGTATTGGTGGTACGTTTATCCGTTGGATTTAATGGATTCAACATGCATCAAATATAGTTTAGTTTGGTTTCTGTTGATGGAAGTGAAAAAAATTGGATGTTATTTTAATGGAAGCGTGTTACACTTCAGAATGGACAAATTTAATGAATATTGCCTAAATGGACGCTTGCGTACAGCGTATTCCTAGAATTCACTAGTGGATATAGAGTAACGCTGTTATAATAAATTGAATGATATGTAAAGGGTTTTCCAATGAGAGGTGTTATTTTGATTTTCGAAGAAAAATGCCGTTTTTCAATATAAATGATCGGATGTTTATTTCATTATAAAAAAGAAGCTATGCCGTCAATAGTGGAAAATAACATCAGGCAAATAACCACCACGACCACGCTTACATGACCATATCCTTTTAATGAAATTTTCCATAACCAAATCGCAAAGTGGTTGCTCTATTTCCTCGATAGCCTCACGAATTCCATCTTTGAAGTCTTGAATCGACGCTGGGCTATTGGCGTAGACCTTCTCTTTCACGTGGCCCCAGAGGAAGAAGTCGGAAGGTGCTAAATCACAATATCTCGGTGGCACATTTATCAATCTTCCAATTTCTGGTTGTTCCTGACTACTTCATTGGGTTGTAACGTGGTTTTCTCGGCGAAACTTACCTCGAGCGCCAGCTATTCTTTTTCTAATAAGGGAGAATAGCAAACCTACCAGGGCAGCTGCTAGTCAGAGACAGAGTTCGTCGTTATCTAGGATATTAGCGATAACAGAGAAAATCAGAAATAGAGCAAATTTACACAGTTTATTCAGATAGCGAAAAATAGTTATATAAAAATACAGTGAAATAAGACGCTATATGAAATCAATACAAAATATAAACTGGTCAGTTTTGTCTGACTGCGAGCACTTTCATAAGAAACAAAGATTTTCCCGGTACGAGTCAGCCAGAATAGAAAATAAGTTAATTTAAACGGTTAATTCAAATATATGATAAAATTCAGGAAAACAGGAATAAAAGGGGTCAGTATAAGAGTGCACAACGGTTATACTTGTCCGATATTCTTTCAGTCCTAGAATTCACCACGTAGTCTACCACTTTGCTTGTTTCTCGTATAAACAGGTTGGGGTTTGGCCAGGTGAAAGTAGAGGGTTGAAAAGGATATGTCGAACTTGCTAGGAGCAGGACAAAGCAGGAAAGGTATTCGGTTGAACGTACTATAGCATAGGTTTGCATCAGCCCTCCGGTCTGACTATGAGTTACACGCCATAAAGGACAGACTAACTACGGGCACCGGTTATACGGCCAAACGTACTATAGTAGGCTAACTACGGATACCTGGACAAACTAGGAAAGGTATTGTTAAGGAATCTGAGGAACAGCTATTTAGGTAGACTCAACGAGGAATAAAAAAATAGGACTGCAATAAATCGGTTCGGTACTTACAATTCAAATGCACTTGCACTCACTTTAAAGAAAACGCGAAAATTTAGAAGCTTGGAAAAATTTGGAAAAGTATAGGTCAACGAAAAATTCGGAACTAATTACCGATGTAGGGAAACCTCGCCTTTTATAATCTTCCGGAGGGGGGTGGAAAAGGTAGGCGCAGAAACGTTAAAATTTTCAGGAGAGTACCTCGGTAAAAACATCTTAAAACTGGCTTATCGTACGTATATGCAAAAAACGGCGTTATCGGCGATCGGCGTTGTTCTTGCGGACGATTCTACGATGTTTTATGTATGAAAAACAACATCAATCGCTAAATGTTCGGTTTTTTTCGATTGTTTTGAATTAATTCTGAACGGAATAAAAATTCACGAATTTAAAATGAAAACTGGGATAAATTAAATGAAGACTACGGTTTTTCCTGATTATTGTGAATTAATTCTGAACGGAATAAAAATTCCCGAATTTAAAACGAAAACTTGAATAAATTATTTTAAAATGAAGATCAATTACCCATTAACTCAGTTATAAAATTGAACTTCATTACATCCCCCCTGCTACGGAAAGAAAATTCAATCAATAACAATTTGAATTTTCGCGGCTCCCAACTATCGCAACAAACAAGTCAACGAACTAATACGCCCCTGTGCTCGAAATCAGACTTACAATAATCATACAGCAGTAGTTCCTCTGGGTAACCAAGCAGGTCCAAGTCCAATTCGTAGTTCCATATTATGTGTCGGAGTTGGTGTTCTGTGGTTGCTGCCGGCGCAGGACAGGTGTCATCGCTCAGCGCATGCGTCGCCGCCATTGTTGTTTACTTCTGTTGTTCTGTTGTTGCTGGTCGATGTGAACAGTGAATTAATTAGTAAATGTGCAAAGTGAACTGGCGATGGGGATAATAAGCCGAGGATTGTTCTTACACTTTATGTACAGTAAGTTTGTAGTTATAAAGTCTTTCTCGATGTGGTTCAAAAATAGTGCTTCTCAGATTCGCCCATGATGACTGGTGGTGAAAGCACTAGGACGGCCCCAGGTCAGGTTTGGATGTTCTCATTTCCCATGGTGGAAGTCGACGTCGGCCCAGACAGATGATTTACAGGTGGGTAGTTCAGGTAGTTCTAACCATTTGATTCCAGTGAAATTTCTCCCATATTCTTCTGTTTTCCTGGCAAGTTTTCTTCGAGAAACTGTGTTTCCCATTTCCATAGACGGTTAAATAATGAACGGTAAAACAATAATGTCTGATTCGGAATGAAAACGGTGTAATGGGTTGGACCCATTGGAATCATAAACGGATTTAACAGTTTTGAATTAGAAATAACCTTGTTTCATTCAACGGTAACAGTTCAGACAACTATATTTAGTTTCAGTCATGCAGAAAACGAAAACAAATATTCATTAAAAGTTTTAATACAATATTTCAGACAGTTTACCCAATTTGTTGTCGTTTTCAGGTAGAGAAAGAATTAAGATCAGACAAAATTACCAGGTACTGTTATGAAACTGTTATTATCATGTAGTAGGTTATTTTGAACGGTTTTCAGGTAGTAGTTGGACGGAAAATAAAACGGTTGGTTGGAAAGGACAGTATAATGGTACATAATACTAATTTTTACAGTTTTCTTCTTCTTGACTTACGGTTTTCTTCTATACAGGTCGCAGCGAGCTTCGTGTATCTGGGGCAGGAACGGAGAGCCAACTCCCTGCTGGTGGGAATTCTCACTCTTCTGGAACCCCTGTGAGCCGGTAGCACCTGTTGGATTCTCGAAGCGGTCCCTCTTGGTCTGGACTGGGACGGAAGATTACGTTGAACAGCCACCTCCCTCTGGTAGGTGTGACAGGGACAGTTCCGGGTGAGGGTGCCTAGCAAACCACAACGACTACAGAACAGTAACGGTGTTCCCGAGCAGTTGGCTCTGCTGTGTTCTCCTTGGCCACATTTCCAGCACATTCCAGGACGGAGTTCCAGGTACACATTGTGGCCCATGGTACCAACAGTACGGATTCTGGAAGGTAAGTTAATTCGGGACTTTTTGGGATTGAGAGGACGGGAGTTTAGACTATTACCTCTAGGTTTTTCCCAGGTGTCCCCTTCCATAGAAACTGCTCCACGGTTTGAGGTGGCGGTTTCCCCATCTTTGCTCCTGCCGGACGGTTCACCCTGGTAGTGTTGCCCAGAAGTAGACGGTGAACCAGCTTGTTTGGCGGTTCCCAACGGCAGTGGAACTGTGTCGGCAGGAGGGGCACATTCATCTAGTTTCTTCTGTTGTTCACAGGTCAGTTCTAGCAGATGTTCACTGGCGAGATGCACTTCAGGGGTTGGTTCGTTGACAGGAGTCGGTTTGGAGATCAGTCGGCCTTCTAGATAGCATTCTGCGGTTTTCAGATTAATGCTGAAGTTGTAGTTTGACAGTGTGTCCATTCCCAGTATGACGTCCACCGGTAGGTCAGGAATTAGTAGGAATGTTAAGTCTGCCAGGGTATAATCGTCTATCCTGACTAGAGTGGTGTAGCGTTTAGGTGTGACGGTGGTCTTACCATTGGCTATCACTACAAAGTTATTGATCATAGGCTCTCCTTTTATTCCTCTCTCTTCCAAGTGCCCGGCCACTTTCTGGCTGCAGAAGCTCTTGGTGGCTCCTGTATCTATTAGTGCCTGGAAAGATTTACTAACTACATGAATGTCTATTAACGGACGATTTTCATTACAGACGGACGGTGACAGTGGAGTCAATGTCCCCAGAGATATGGCCGACCCCAATTCCACACCTCCATTTCTCGAACACGGACAGTCTCGGGAGAGAATATTCTCCCTCTGGCACCTGGAACAGAACAGTTTCGGCGGTCTGCGACACTCTCGGCGCATGTGGCCGTATCCACCACAGCGGAAACATTGAGTCTGGTAAGAGACCCTCAAATTTCTTTCTTTCTGTCGGTCGGACCGGTCCGGAGTTACAGAGGTCTCAGTCCGGTTGTCGGTGTCCAGCAAGCAATTGGCCTGATAGCGGTTTCGCTGCTGTGTGTTGTAGGTCAGGTGCGGTTCATCAATGAGGCCCGGTTTGGAGGGTGGCCTGGTGTATTGGTTCATCTGCCATTGAACCAGTTCAAACACTTTTCCCTTCTGTAGGAGTTCATCATAAGTCCTAGTTTCTTGGAAGGCCAGGGCTTGTTGCAGAGACGGTAGTAACCTCTGTCTAATCAGACGGATCTGTTCCTCTTCGGACGGTCGGTTGCAGGATAATTTCTGGAACAGATTCTGCATTCTTGTAACATAGAGCAGAAATTTCTCATCCGGGCCCTGCGTTCGCCTTTTTATTTCCTCCAACAGGTTTTCTTCGTAATTCACCGGTAGGAAAGCGTCTTTCAATTGGAATTTGAAGTCGTCCCAGTTTTGAAACGTTCCTCTACGGGGGATGAACCAATCCCGGGCGTCTTTCCTCAGGAGTTCGTATACAGAGTCGAACACCTGTCCTAGTGGTACTTTGCGTGACTCAGCCAGTCTTTCCACCTCATCGATGAAATCGGTGACACTTTTGGTACCATCAAATGAAATTGTCCATTTGTACAGGGGAACAGACGGTGTTGATGTAAATCGGGCTTCAGGCTCAGGTCGGTAATTGCCTTGTGCCAACGGTCTGAGGGGGTTTCTTGGCGGTATATTTGCCGGAAAAGATATCTCCTGTAGTATTTCTCTGCATGTCCTTCTGGTGTCATTTATAACTCGACGTAATATAGAATTTCTTTCAGGTGTGTGAGCTCGTGAGACTGCACCAGTGGACGATGGACGGATGTCTTCTCCGAGGTCAACAAGCGATGGTTCGGCTGCTGCTGCTCGCTGGGGCTGCATAGGGGACACCCCAGGGGAAGACGGGACCTCCAGGTCTAAGAGAGGTTGTTGAAGGCTGCCCTTATGAACTTCCTGCAACGCATCCAAGGCTCTGGCTGTAGCTCCTTTTAGCTGACTGACCAATTGTGATTGTGATTCATCAGTGGTGTCAATAAAGTTCAATCTTCCTTGAACGTGTTTTAGCCTTGTGAAAATGCGCGAATATTCGTTATCTGCATTGTCATGGTTGAAGTGTTGAATTGATTCAACTAAATCGGTCAGTTTATTCTGGCATATCTCTATATCCAAGGTAGGATCCATCCATGTCACAGATTGTAACATTGTATTTGATTGAATGACCCGGTGTAGTAAATTTCGCTTAGGCATCACTGTGCCTGGTATTGTTTGTCCTCTGAGTTGAAGTTCGTAGGTTAACTCATCACTCAATAGCCGATTCACATCCATGTTCACTATTCGCGGTTAAGTCTTTCTACGTAAGGTTCGGTTAAAAGTATATACAGTTCCCGGTTATATCACTCACGAACTATCAACTATTTGTTCACTCGCACAGAGTTCAAAGCTGTAAAGGAATTATCGATAGCAAGTATACAAGTAAAGAGCAATGCCAGTTACAACCAGGCTAAAGTTCACAATTGGTTGCAGAAGTACAATTATACCAGCAATAGTAAAGTTTATAATAGCTTACAGATCAAGATCAATCAGATAAACCGCAAATCAATTAATCAGAATAGTTTAAAGTAAAGGTCAAGTCCATATAAATTTAAAATCCAACAACAACCGAAAATTCAACAATGTTCAAGTAGTAACCAGAAAATATAGCGGAGCTAAGGTATACCAGAAGCGCAATAGCAATAGTCTAACTAGTCCACTGCTAAAAATGCACCAAAAGTCACACAGTTTACGAATGTCCCGTTAGAACGACGCACTTGTGTAATAATCCGGTATCACCAAAATAGCAATAGTTCATAAACTGTTGACCGAAAAATTCACTGTCCCAGCAGTTCAATTCAATCGCACAGATAATAGTCAAAATATAAATGTCGTAACAGTTACCAGCTTAACCAGCAGGAATAAAAACACCAAGTCTTTTATTTCATTCACCAATAAATGTTCAGATCAAGGGAAAATGTTCAGTCTCAAGCACAAATTACAAATCCACCTACCTCGGAATAATCCTGTAACTGCACAATTCGGTTGTACAATTCAATTGTACCTGTATTGAAATCAAAGAAAAAAAAAAAAAAAAAAAATCCAACAATATCAAAAACAAGTTCAACACTGTTCAGAAATAAAACACTATCAGAAAAAGAATTCAAGATTTCATATCAGTTTAATAAATTGCAGTAAATAAAACTCAGAACAATTTGTTTATTTCACACAGGTTTCAAGGAAGGAAAGGTTAGAAATATCGGGTTTAAAAGTTTTCAGCGGTCAAGAAAAAAAAAACTCAGAATATGGTCTTTACTTCACCAATGAATAAATCGGAAATCAAATCAGTTTAGTATATCACTTTCGGATGGTATAAATTGTACAGTATCAAATCAGGGCGCAAAATATTTCACTGAAACTCCATTTCTGACGGTCCCTGCTCGGGCGCCATTTTTGTAACGTGGTTTTCTCGGCGAAACTTACCTCGAGCGCCAGCTATTCTTTTTTCTAATAAGGGAGAATAGCAAACCTACCAGGGCAGCTGCTAGTCAGAGACAGAGTTCGTCGTTATCTAGGATATTAGCGATAACAGAGAAAATCAGAAATAGAGCAAATTTACACAGTTTATTCAGATAGCGAAAAATAGTTATATAAAAATACAGTGAAATAAGACGCTATATGAAATCAATACAAAATATAAACTGGTCAGTTTTGTCTGACTGCGAGCACTTTCATAAGAAACAAAGATTTTCCCGGTACGAGTCAGCCAGAATAGAAAATAAGTTAATTTAAACGGTTAATTCAAATATATGATAAAATTCAGGAAAACAGGAATAAAAGGGGTCAGTATAAGAGTGCACAACGGTTATACTTGTCCGATATTCTTTCAGTCCTAGAATTCACCACGTAGTCTACCACTTTGCTTGTTTCTCGTATAAACAGGTTGGGGTTTGGCCAGGTGAAAGTAGAGGGTTGAAAAGGATATGTCGAACTTGCTAGGAGCAGGACAAAGCAGGAAAGGTATTCGGTTGAACGTACTATAGCATAGGTTTGCATCAGCCCTCCGGTCTGACTATGAGTTACACGCCATAAAGGACAGACTAACTACGGGCACCGGTTATACGGCCAAACGTACTATAGTAGGCTAACTACGGATACCTGGACAAACTAGGAAAGGTATTGTTAAGGAATCTGAGGAACAGCTATTTAGGTAGACTCAACGAGGAATAAAAAAATAGGACTGCAATAAATCGGTTCGGTACTTACAATTCAAATGCACTTGCACTCACTTTAAAGAAAACGCGAAAATTTAGAAGCTTGGAAAAAATTTGGAAAAGTATAGGTCAACGAAAAATTCGGAACTAATTACCGATGTAGGGAAACCTCGCCTTTTATAATCTTCCGGAGGGGGGTGGAAAAGGTAGGCGCAGAAACGTTAAAATTTTCAGGAGAGTACCTCGGTAAAAACATCTTAAAACTGGCTTATCGTACGTATATGCAAAAAACGGCGTTATCGGCGATCGGCGTTGTTCTTGCGGACGATTCTACGATGTTTTATGTATGAAAAACAACATCAATCGCTAAATGTTCGGTTTTTTTCGATTGTTTTGAATTAATTCTGAACGGAATAAAAATTCACGAATTTAAAATGAAAACTGGGATAAATTAAATGAAGACTACGGTTTTTCCTGATTATTGTGAATTAATTCTGAACGGAATAAAAATTCCCGAATTTAAAACGAAAACTTGAATAAATTATTTTAAAATGAAGATCAATTACCCATTAACTCAGTTATAAAATTGAACTTCATTACAGGGTTTTCAGACATTCCGACCTTAGTTTTGAGTCTATGACTGGAGTTCAGTGCTTCATTAGCAGCTTGACTATCAGAAAGGAACACTATGTCACATCGTTTATAGTATCTTCCCAGGTATTGATCAGAAAAACTAAATTTCCCGGATATGATTTGGAAAAACAATCAAGATGAAAATATTTGTAGATGATAGAAAGACATGTTCGAAACAACTCAATATTATATACCTACTTTACATCATCCCTCAAAAATGCAGCACTTATCCCGTCATGGGATCATTGGACAGACGGTTGACACCTGTGTTTTTTTTCCGGCTACAGAATCAAATCTGCTATTGAATTATGTAGCCCTAGGAAGAACACTGGCGATCCCCACTTGAAGAGGGTTCGACAATGCTAATCACTGAACAGTCAGGAACCGTACGAATGGAACTCAGTATCACTTCAATACAAGATATCAAGGAATCGATAAAACTGCTATTTTATGGATATTCGTGAGAGATTTATGAGCAATATTTATGAGGTTCCACGTGAACGTGATAAAATCAATCATGGTAATGACAATGTCACAGAGTAGGGGAAAAATAAAAGCCTATTTTTCATGATATGGGGAACGAAATGTCAAATCAGTCGGCGTTTCTTCATTTCAAGTTCATTACACTGTAGATAATTGAACAATTCGTAGAAAAAATGAAAACTTTCCATAAGTGTTCTGATGATTATTGAAGTAGTCGAATCAATTCAATCAAATCCAGATATTCATCGTTTTCAACAGCTATTTTCGCAAGATTTTGACGCATAAAATTATTTTTCAGCAACACAATAACCAAACACACCATAATAACCCATATGGCAACCCCTCATTTTTCTATGACAGCTCATATCACTAGTAGACTACACGTATTATAAAACTTAACGAAATTATCTTTAATATCGAATTCCTGCCGAGTGAAATTTTTAATAAATGGCATTTGGAGGTCCTGTTTCTCTTCGAAACATGCAATATATCATGTCTTTCATATGCTTCAACGCCAACTATGAACACCATTCGATGTTAGTATGTCACAGTCATGAGGATAATTTATATGCGCCAAAATAGTAGTTGAAGGTGAGATATACCATCGATCACCGGGGCAAAATTCTTTTATTCCTCTGATGTACTCGGCATGATTAGTTGCTAGATTGCAAATTCACAGGCACATCATAATTCAGGTCATTCAGAAATGTCTCTTGAATATCATACCATAAAGCAACTGGAAGGGAAATTAAAGAGCCGAAGAAATCACAGAAAGTTTATCAAAACACTTGCTAGACCTTAGCCATACAAAAAAGCAGTATAGCAATGGCAGTTTGTGATTATTGCACCTTCCTATTCCAAAAAACTCCTGACGCTGTCACGAGCTCGCACTACATCAACAAAAGAAAGGAAAACACAAGGATGACAGAGCGTACACACAATAAAATGGCCAGATAGCAAGAAAACGAAGTCCAAGACTGCAAATTAACAGGCACGTCATGATACCTCAGTTCATTCAGAAGGGTCTTTTGAATGTTTGACATGTCTATCTACCAAAGTATGAGCATCACTTCTGTTCTAATGCATCTATTGAAATGCCTGGTATCAATAATTTCCACCAAATCATGCGAATGAAATAAAAACCCTCTACCTTCATTCCTCTGCTGCCCTTACAAATTCCAGGACACACGCAGCTCGCACTGCATCAACAAGAGAAAGGAGAACACAGGGATGAGAGATCGTACACACAAGAAAATAGCCAGATAGCAAGAAAACGAAGTCGAAGACTGCAAATTCACAGGCACGTCATGATACCTCAGTCCTTTCAGAAGGGTCTTTTCAATGTTTGACATGTCTATCTACCAAAGTATGGGCATCACTTATGTTCTAATGCATCTATTGAAATGCCTGGTATCAATAATTTCCACCAAATCATGTGAATAAAAAAAACCCTCTACCTTTATTCCTCTGCCACCCTTACAAATTCCAGGACACACGCAGCTCGCACGGCATCAACAAGAGAAAGGAGAACACAGGGATGAGAGATCGTACACACAAGAAAATAGCCAGATAGCAAGAAAACGAAGTCCAAGACTGCAAATTAACAGGCATATGATACCTCAGTTCATTCAGAAGGGTTTTTTGAATGTTTGACATGACTATCTACCAAAGTATGAGCATCACTTCTGTTCTAATTCATCTATTGAAATGCCTGGTATCAATAATTTCCACCACATCATGTGAATAAAAAAAAACCCTCTACCTTTATTCCTCTGCCGCCCTTACAAATTCCAGGACAAACGCAGCTCGCACAGTATCAACAAGAGAAAGGAGAACACAGGGATGAGAGATCGTACACACAAGAAAATGGCCAGATAGCAAGAAAATGAAGTCCAAGACTGCAAATTAACAGGCATATGATACCTCAGTTCATTCAGAAGGGTATTTTGAATGTTTTACATGTCTATCTACCAAAGTATGGGCATCACTTATGTTCTAATGCATCTATTGAAATGCCTGGTATCAATAATTTCCACCAAATCATGTGAATAAAAAAAACCCTCTACCTTTATTCCTCTGCCGCCCTTACAAATTCCAGGACAAACGCAGCTCGCACAGTATCAACAAGAGAAAGGAGAACACAGGGATGAGAGATCGTACACACAAGAAAATGGCCAGATAGCAAGAAAATGAAGTCCAAGACTGCAAATTAACAGGCATATGATACCTCAGTTCATTCAGAAGGGTATTTTGAATGTTTGACATGTCTATCTACCAAAGTATGGGCATCACTTATGTTCTAATGCATCTATTGAAATGCCTGGTATCAATAATTTCCACCAAATCATGTGAATAAAAAAAACCCTCTACCTTTATTCCTCTGCTGCCCTTACAAATTCCAGGACACACGCAGCTCGCACAGGTTCAACAAGAGAAAGGAGAACACAGGGATGAGAGATCGTACACACAAGAAAATGGCCAGATAGCAAGAAAATGAAGTCCAAGACTGCAAATTAACAGGCATATGATACCTCAGTTCATTCAGAAGGGTCTTTTGAATGTTTGACATGTCTATCTACCAAAGTATGAGCATCACTTCTGTTCTAATTCATGCCTGGTATCAATAATTTCCACCAAATCATGTGAATAAAAAAAAACCCTCTACCTTCATTCCTCTGCCACCCTTACAAATTCCAGGACACACGCAGCTCGCACGGCATCGACAAGAGAAAGGAGAACACAGGGATGAGAGAGCGTACACACGAGAAAATAGCCAGGATATGTGCAGGAATGTGTTTGACGGATATGGTCGGAAATTTATGGGATTGTTGATTATCGCATTCGGGTCCGCAGGCCGAACAGAATGCGAAATATTCAGGGACGAAACGAGTTTAAACACATCCAGTACACCGGCTTTTGTTTTGTCCGACATCGCCGGGAATTAATAAACTTCCATCTATGCGTGCGGATGAGATGGAAGGGAATAATTATTAATTTCTTCGTGGGATGTTCCGATTCTGTGTTCTGCGAGGTTTATATGGAAAGCATCGAGTTATTTGGTGTTCTAGTGGTTATTATTACGAGGAACTAGTGAGGTTATTTAGTTGATAGGATTTTATCGAAATTGTTGATGTATTTAGATGTGGACTTTTGGTACGCTCTATTTTTCGATATTCAAATTAAATTTGAGTTCAATGGGTTTGAAAACTTTTGCTGTAACCTAGCTTTGAGTATGGCCTGAAAACAAAACAAGCTTTACCTGATTGTTTAGCTTGATTGCATTGTATAAGGAGCGTGAAAAAGTTCGTAGCGTTTTTTTTCTAAGTACTGTATCTTCTCACACACTCAACCAATTTTGACGAAATAAATTTTACCTGCAAGCTGAAACCATAGACTACAAACATTAGTTTATATTGAACCACTGAAGTAGGAAGGTGAACCTGTGCGAAATTTTGAACATGGAGAATTTTGTGCCGTCAAATGTGTTTTTGCGGGGAATTCTTTTACATTATTTCCATCAGAAGAAGAGTGCTGCTGAAGCTCATCGAATTCTTGTGGAAACTTACAGCGACTATGCTCTACAAGAATCAACATGCAGAAAGTGGTTCCAACGCTTCATATAAAGGGTTTTCCAAAGAGGTGTTATTTTGATATTCAAAGAAAAATATTTTTGCCGTTTTTCAATATAAATGATTGCATGATTATGTCATTTTAAAGAAGAAGCTATGCCGTCAATAGTGGAAAATAACATCAGGCAAATGATCACCACGACCACGCTCACAGGACCATATCCTTTTAATGGAATTTTCCATTACCAAATCGCAAAGTGGCTGCCCTATGTCCTCGACAGCCTCACGAATTCCATCTTTGAGGTCTTGAATCGACGCTGGGCTATTGGCGTAGACCCTCTCTATAACGTGATCGCGAGGTGTTAAATCACAAGATTTCTGTGGCCAATTGTGATAACCTCTTCGAGAGATAATACGGTCCGGATCATTTTCATGCATTTCAACGACCCGATCAGCAAAGATGATCGGCCGGCTTGAGTTCTTGTGTTAACTGAATTTTATAAGCCTTAAGACCCAAATCTTCATGCAAAATAAGGTTTAATGACGTTTCTGGAATGCCTTTTTCCAACGAATGACGAGGAATGGGCAGAACTGAGTTTTCTTCAACAATTTCAGCTACAACAGCAATATAATCGGTTGTTCTTGAGCGACGTGCACGCGTTTTATTCTTCACATCACTATCTCATTCAAACAGCTCGATTTTTCCCACCAAATTTCTTTATTGCGGTCCGACAAGGTGCTTCACGACGAACCAAAAATGTTCGAGTTGTACGAACCGTCTCTGCCAAATTTTTCCCATTTTTACAGTGAAATTTAATAATTTCAATGCGTTCTTGAAGCGTATATCGTTTCATTTTATTAATGGCGTAGTTTCTACTTGTCAAATATCAAAAAATGACAGCTTCAAACGTGACATCTACCGAAATTCACAATTACACCTCATATTGGAAAACCCTTTAGGTAGTTTGTATTCCCAGACTTGCTTTGATAAATCAAGATACGTAATTACGTCTGGTTAGTTGGAAAGAAGTGGATACTTAGATTATATTGATAATTTCTTTGTTACTTTTCATTTGCATGAGTTTCAGGGAATATGAAGTCGAAAGGATTGATAAACTTTGCAGGGTCTTAAAGTCAAAATTCTAAGTAATATGTTCAATTCCCAGTTTAAAAGTTTAAAAAACTCGTCCGACGAAAAACTTCGTATCTTCTAGAAAAACCTTTCTTCTTTGATAAACTTTCTCTAGACAGCCACCAGTTGAACAAATACAACAATGAAATATAAACCCACAATAAGACAGTGATCTTCGTCAGATCCCCGAATTGTTTGAACTTCAAAGACACAGCCGATAATGTAATTAGAACCTATAATAGACCAGATCGAACGAAACAACCCTAGACCATGTTGAGGCCGACACAAAAGAATCCCAGGGAGGACAATCAGGACCTGCTGACACGCATAAGCGGGAGAGAAAGGACAAATTGAATACGTCCTCCAATTTGCAGATACGGAAATTTGAATCCACCGATGCTGACCAGCGTGTGTAACGAGGCCGCAACATTTCTAATGGCACAGAATGGTCTGGATTGTCGGACCACCGTTATCACCCCGAGTAAATAGTCCATCAGCTTTCGGAAGAACGACCACCCCTGCTAGCCCCTCTGCAACCCCCCTGGATTGCTGAAAACTACGGTCTGGGTCGAGGGAAGGTTTCAGGCAGCTTGTACGAAGTTAATTATTGAGCCAGGTCGTAGGCAAGCCTGATAAAAGTTGGGCATGGGGGATGGAGATCTTTAATGGAATCATTTTTTTTTGAGTGAGAAGGTTGGAAGATGCTGGAAGAATGTTATTTTACCATTTTTCAATATAGAAGGGTATTTTGGAAATAAATGAAACACATTATTTGCATTCATTTTCATTGAAGTATTAGTTATGACATTTATGCACTGAAAATAATATCTGTCAAATGGCCTCCTCTTGAAGCTTTACAGATTTTTTATGTGCTTATTGAAAACGACTAAAGACTGAAGGAGAACATGCAATTTATATTCGATTCCGGCTTTTCAAACGCAAATTATGAAAATTTGAAATATTGAGTTTTTGAAAAAATGCCATTTGAACGGTGAAATTCTAAACGCTTGTAGATATCGATTCGAAATTATTTTTTCTGATTCGGCTACCCCGAAAACGTATAAAAACATACCAAACACTATAAAATCTCCCATACTTTTCAAATTATTTCCGTTTATAGATTTTTCATTTTTCATTTTCGAGTTGCGTTCGAGAGCGCCTGCGTAATGCAGTTTGCTTAGGATCGATGAATTTTCAACGTCAATCGATTCATTAGACCGAGCCTACAAATTATCAGTAAAAATCGTTTCTGTAGATCCCACAGAATTTTCGCAATATGCTGAAATAGAGCGTTTTAGGGGGGGTCAACCCATTAGGCATTTTTCGTCCAAAATTTCAGAATTTTGGATGGTCATTTTATATGCTTATTTTGAAGGGGACTACATACTGAAAAAGATTATGCTATTCATATTCGATTCCGGCTCTTCAAACAGAAATTATGAAAGTTTGAAATATCGAGTTCTTGAAAAAACGCCATTTGAACTGTGAAATTGTAAACGCTTGTAGATATCGATTCAAAAGTATTTTTTTCTGATTCGGCTACCTCGAAAACCTATAAAAACATTCCAAACACAAAAAAGTCTTCCATATTTTTCAAATTATTTCAGTTTATAGATATTGCATTTTTCATTTTCGAGTTGCGTTCGAGAGCGCCTGCGTAATGCAGTTTACTTAGGATCGATGAATTTTCAACGTCAATCGATTCATTAGACCGAGCTTAAGAATTATCAGTGAAAATCGTTTCTGTAGATCCCACAGAATTTTTGCAAAATGCTGAAATATAGCGTTTTAGGGGGGGTCAACCCCTTAGGCATTTTTCGTCCAAAATTTCAAAATTTTGGATGGTCATTTTATGTGCTTATATTGAAGGGGACCACTTACGGAAAAAGAATATGCAATTCATATTTGATTCCGGCTCTTCAAACGGAAATTATGAAAGTTGGAAATATTGAGTTTTTGAAAAAATGTCATTTGAACGGTGAAATTATAAACGCTTGTAGATATCGATTCGAAAGTATTTTTTTCTGATTCAGGTACCGCGGAAACCTATAAAAACATACCAAATTCAATAAAGTCCCCCATACTTTTCCAATATATTCAGTTTATAGATTTTGCATTTTTCATTTTCGAGTTGCGTTCGAGAGCGCCTGCGTAATGCAGTGCGCTTCTGATCGATGAATTTTCAACGTCAAACAATTTATTAGACCTAGCTTAACAATTATAAGTAATAACGGTTTTTGTAGATCCTACAGAATTTTCGCAAATTGCTGAAATGTAGCGTGTTAGGGGGGTCAACCCCTTAGACATTTTTCGCCTAAAATTTCAAAATTTTAAATGATCACTTTATGTGCTTATATTGAAGGGCACTACAGACTGAAAAAGAATATGCAATTCATTTTTCATTCCGGCTGTTCAAACGGAAATTATGGAAGTTTGTAATATCGAGTTTTGAAAAAAATTCCATTTGAATGGTGAAATTCTAAACGCTTGCAGATATCGATTCAAAAGTTTTTTTTTCTAATTCAGCAACCTCGAAAACCCATAAAAACATTTCAAATTCGCTTAAGTCCGCCATAATTTTTCAAATAAATTCAGTTTATAGATTTTGCATTTTTCAGTTTCGAGTTGCGTTCGAGAGCGCCTGCGTAATGCAGTTTGCTTCTGAATGAATGAATTCTCAACGTCAATCGATTCACTAGACCGAGCTGAATAATAAGTCAGTAATAACCGTTTCTTTAGCTCCAACAGAGTTTTTGCAAAATTCTAAAATATAGCTTTTTAAATTGAGTAGAAAATTCATTGCAAAGTATAGTTTCACCATTATATTAATTCTTCATTCAGTTTTGAAGTTGAGTTCCCTGAAAAATCTCGATAAATTGAGTAAAATATGAGAAATTCAATTCTATCGTTACAATTTCAATCTATTCAAACCATACCGATACCATTGTTTAAGGACCTAAACAATGCCGATAGTGTCGTTACACCCTGTGACGTGACAAACGCCGAATCGATACCAGATAAATTGGTTACATGGTTCCTCTGAACTACAACGTCGAAACTCATTATTTCATTGCTCAGGCGTGTCGAAAAATACCACATGACGTTGTTTGACTGATTCCATTTCGGCGGTTTCGTTCGCTAAATTTGATTGTGTCCATCGTAAACGTCACTATACGGTATATGGCGGTTAGGGGTTGATTTTGAAGGGGATGAGGGGGTGAATTGGGGTGGGTATGGGCGAAGTTCCCTTTGGTTTACCAAGATCTGATCGATATTGATGATTAGCTTATCGGTTTGGTAAATTTGGGCAGAATTATTGGTCTGTGTTATTGAATTAACTATTAAATCCATAATGTTCATGATGAGTTATAATGATCTTCAGTTTCCCCAGTATGCTAGGGCACCTGGGAGTGCGGTAACACCATAAAGCAAAAGGCAAGAGGTTATTGACTGAATCTACTATGGCTGCCAGGGTTATGTGTTGTTGAAGGAAAATAAAGCCTATGAACTTGCGGAAAGTGTATCAAGTTTAACAACTACTGGACCTGAGCCTTTCAACGGGCTGGAAAAAGACCAATATATCCAGCACTTGGAGTTGAAAGAACAAAATAACTCTCTAGAAAAACACTCCTGGACATTCTCTGGCCAAAAAATTCCCGGTGGTTTCATCCACCTATACCAGAAAGATCTTGAAGCTGTCACGAGCTCAGCAGATGAAATTTTTAGGCTCTGTAAAGCAGAAGCAGAAACAGTTGAACGCATGGTATATAACTGTCTAGAACTAGCTGCCTTAGTTTGGTTAGGTTTAGTTTTAAAAAGGGGTTACAGTTCACTGCGACCTTAAGGTCTATTGTGCCCCTTGCAGAGCTGTTCTGGCCACACGCTTCACAGCATGCCTTCCAGTTCCAGAGATCTAATGAAATCTAATATCTGTGAAGGCTTCGAAGAGGCTAGTTCCTCACTCTTACAAGTTACTTGCCAAGGAATTCTCTTCTTAAGCTCGCAATTCCAAAGCATTCCGTGACTAGGTCAATGGGAGTTTCTTCCTCCTCCTCACAGAACCTATACTCGTCAGTGTCCGATAATCCCAACCTCAACAGGTGCTTCCTGAGGCTACAGTGTCCTGTAAGAAAGCCAGTGAGGAGGTGTAATTGCTTCTTACCAAGATCCAGATACCTTTTGGATTCAGCTGTCTCAAAGTTCCGGAGGAACCTAGTGGAATGATCCATCCCTGGGAGATTCCGCCAGAGTTTTTTCCTCTCGGCTTTCTCCTTCTCCAGAAACTCCTTCTTATAGATACACTTACTTATACCACAGAAGGGTTCTGGGCAAATGAGTGATATTCGTGCGCTCTCCTTGGTAAGTGTATTGGCCTCTTCGTTTCCTTTGATAACATTTGATAACGACACCAGTTCTAATAAAAATAATGATAATTCTTCAGTATGTTGTTTCACTTCTGTGCTTCAAGTTACAGTCACATTGATACTTTCTCACAATTCTTTTTGAATTTCGATATGATGATGAAAATCTTGTGACAAACTGAGTAAAAATGTTATGAAAATGAATTTCCCTCTACACAACAAGCAGAGTTATGCTGTTTCGTTTTGACCACTACATTCAATTACAGTTGGAAATCCCTAACGTTTGTTGAAACATATCTAGTTGTACGGACAACACTAAAGCTATGGAACAGTTGAGCTGAATTTGGTCATATGTTAAAAAAAAACAGAAAATTCCGGTAATAAATCGACCCCACGTGATCGAAACCCCTCAGGTCTCAAAAAGGCAATATGCCCGAACAAACGCACTAAATCAATCAAACCTTCATTCCGTTTGAATAGTGCCTTTATTCGGGAATAATAGAAAAACAGCCATACAAATTTTCCATATTCTACCCGCAGATAGGCGGAAAACATCCAAATGCTCTTTTCGAGGATTGGTCCGTCATTCGGACCATTCGCGATATGGAACAGACAAAGGAAAATGCCCGTTCACATGTGAAATCGCATAAAATGAACTGGAGTAACGACTGTAGTGCAGATAATCCTGTTACATTCAAACATTTATTCGATGAATAATTCAGTATAGTGACAAATGGTGACGCAGCTGTGAAAGGCGTTAATGATGGTTGGTTGAATCGATGGTTACTCGGTTGGAAAACATTTCTGCGGAAAACTTGTTTCATATGTTTTGTCAACGTTTCATAGTGACATTTTCAGGGTATTATCATATATTTTATGTATGTTATTATCTGCACTATATTATAGAGTTTCCATTTGATATTGCAGTACCTATCTCAACTCAACGTTTTGTTACCCACATGTTTGTTTTTGAGCTCAGAAGAGGATTTCTGAAGACGACTATTGGATTCTGGCGAAACAGACAGAAGATGACATAGAAAACAGTTCAGGTTAACTATACTTATCCATCTCTTGCTTCACTTCGCTGTATGAGCTTAAGTCTTGACGTGAACTTGGAATAGTGTGTTTATTATTCAGAAAACAATTATTCAAATCGAAATTTTTTGAGAACTTTCGTCACTCGAGATAAGCAAGACAGAAACAACATAGTCGCTTCAGTCTGGGTTGCTGGGCACTTAGGAATCAGAGGAAACGAAGAGGCTAATACAGATGCTATAAAGAGAGCACAAACGCCACTTAGTGACCCATAACTTTTCTGTGGTATAGGCAAATGCACCTTAAAGAAAAATTTTTTGGGAAAAAAATAAACTGACAGATAAGCTTACTAGAAGATTTCTCTGGAAATGGGTCGATTCGAATAGTTATAGTATTTGGATTTCAGTAAGCAAAATGGTGGTTTTCTGCTTTCATCTGTAGGCCAATCTGTAACTTTCATAAGCTCTGGACCTCTGTAAGGGATCTGTAGCTTACAGAAATCGTTAAATATTTACTCCACCCGTCGAGTAAATATTTAACGATTTCTGTAAGCATCATCAAATGACATATTGTGAGTTCACGTTGAATGGTTTGTTTATTTTAGGACGAACACCAACGTTTTAATATAAGAAATTCATGATGAATAAAAATAATATGGCTTTGTTTATTGAATTGTTATCGGAAGAAAATCATAGAAGGTAAAACATTGTTCAATAATATACATGACCTGAAAATAATTCTTTTTTGAAGTAGGAACATTATGAGAATTGGAAGGAAAAGGTTTGAAATGCCGGAAAATGTTCAGATTGAAAAAATGCCGAATGCCCAGTTTGTGAACATGTTCAGATTGAAGAACCAGTGTACTATGAACTTAATAAATGCTCTACAGGAATTTTAACCAAGAATTTTTTTTCTTTCCTGTTTTCAATTTATAAGATGAAAAATTAAACGCAAACTACATTCAGATAGATGTATTTTCAAATTCAAATCAAAACCATTTACTCATAATACATAAAGTTCCATGATCAAATCTTATGAAGTTATGTTTTTCGATTGGTAGTTCAAAAGTGACTCTGTAAGTAAGAAAGTTACAAGAACCATCCAGAATTGCATTATTTACGAATCTGTAAGTCGGCCAGTTACAGGTCAATTGTACGCTACAGTATCGTAACTAACAGATGAAAAGCAGAACACCACCATAAGTTATGTTCCTAACTGACTTCCTCACAGGACATTGTCGCCTAAGGAAACATGATACAAATTTCTGAGATATATGTCGAACAGTTTCTGATGTGTCAAACTTCATGTAAAATTGTTTTTTTTTTCATTTCAACGATCGTAACGAAATTGCGTATGTCCTTCCATACTTTTTGATAAGCTTTTCACGAAATTATTCAAAAGTTCCCTGTCAATTCATCATAATTTCAGGATTATTAGATCCATTTAGTCTCGTAAAGTGATGAAGCACCACAAAGTTCTTCTCCTGGTTACGTTAAATCTCTAATTCAATGACTTCTATTCCTTGACAAACAAAATGAGTTGAATCAAAATATTCCTAAAATGTTCACCATCAGCTCAGCAAATGAGCCTTTCAAGTTTGTTCAGTATTTTATTCACTGATTTCCATTAAATTTCCAATCGTCATTAGCCCAGAGAAACCATTTATTCATCGGCCATCAAATACCCTCATTTCCATCTCAGAAGCAACAGCTTTATCTTCCTTCGATTCGTAAAAGATTTTCTCAAGGATTTTCAATATAGGCGAGGACTTTATGTCCTCGGGATCCCCTACAAAAACCCCGCATTTATAGTTAAAGTTTACTGCCACCAATTTCCGAAATCGCTACAATTCTTCCCCTTCATCTCGAATAAAATACCCGATCTCAGTATAAATTAAACAGGGGGGGAGCTCGGTGCGCCACTGTCGCTGCTCGGCAGCAAGCGAGAAAGGATGGGACTAATGCTTTAGAAGGGTTTTATTAGAACTGATATTGATTTATACGTCCCAGCTTGTTGCAATGCCGGCACCATTCCTTGATGTACTTGATGAGTTATGGTCCTCCCGAGCAACGTCTATACCAGGAATCTATATAATATATCTAGTCGTGACCTAGTTCCGCTTTTTTCCTATTACTACCGTCGATGCGCTCGATGAAGTCCTTTTCTTTTATGTTTCTGTTATATGGCGTTCGAAATCGTCCATAGAAAGGAAACTATTTTTCAGGCAGACACTTTGGTGAAACGTAAAAGAATCTTTCACAATTTTTTTAGATGGGGGTAAGGTTCCAGTTCGAGGAATAGGAATATTTTACCCTTTTCTAAATGTGTTCGATTTCGGGCTAAGACCCTGAGCATGGAAAAATGGCCACTTCATTCCAGGATGCTGCACAGGATTGGATCCACCCCGAAATGTTGCATATTATTCAGTTCATTCGAAAAATTGAAGCTCAAACTTCTTACATTTTATGATGAGGTTTTTATCGTTTGTCAATTCGAAAGATGGTTTCCAAACACTTCAGGGTGCACTCATAGAGCTCTCTTTCGAAACACTTTTTGGAATAGTCAAGCACTCAACTGTTCTCGAACTTGTTGCAACATGAAAATAATGACCGATCGCACTATATCTATAGCGAGTACTGAACGAACTTCCAAGCACTATAAAGTGCTCAGTAAACCAGCTCTCAAAGCACTTGTTGGAATAGTCTAGCACTCAACTGTTTATGAATTTGTTGCAATCTATATAATATATCTAGTCGTGACCTAGTTCCGCTTTTTTCCTATTACTACCGTCGATGCGCTCGATGAAGTCCTTTTCTTTTATGTTTCTGTTATATGGCGTTCGAAATCGTCCATAGAAAGGAAACTATTTTTCAGGCAGACACTTTGGTGAAACGTAAAAGAATCTTTCACAATTTTTTTAGATGGGGGTAAGGTTCCAGTTCGAGGAATAGGAATATTTTACCCTTTTCTAAATGTGTTCGATTTCGGGCTGAGATCCTGAGCGGGGAAAAATGGCCACTTCATTCCAGGATGCTGCACAGGATTGGATCCATTCCGAAATGTTGGATATTATTCAGTTCGTTCGAAAAACTGCGGAGAAAATCAAGCTCAAGCTTTTTAGATTTTCTGATGAGGCTTTTATCGTTTGGAAATTCGACAAATGTTTTCCAAACACTACAGGGTACACTCATAGAGCTCTCAAGTAGGTACTTTAATCAATTTCAAGCGGATAACTAAAAATAACTGCGGTTATCATTGGTTCAGCCCTTTTTAATTCCCTTTTTGTCCTAAAACGTATAACCGGCCTTTGGCTCTCGTCGCTTGAATGCGCTTTTTGATTATTTGTCAGTTGTCGATATAGGTTATATTTATATTTTTCATGTTTTATGCAATTAATACAAATGTAGACTATTATGCTTCAAGTTCAACTCCATGCATACCAAAATACTGATGTTGGAAAAGGGGATTCAATGTAACGATGACCATATGTTTTTCAGAATGTTCCGCTTGACACAAGAAAAAAGTTTTTTTGTACTGACATAAATGATTCGAAGAGAAAATATTACCGAAAAATATAAAGGAGGACACTATTCAATTGATTTAAATTCACATGTACGTATTGATATCGCTGTGGTATTTGGCTACATCTCACACGTCACAGTAAAGTTTGCTATTTATAAAACTTTTTGCGAACTTGAACACAAATTCATAATTTTTCCTAACAGTCAAGAGCTTTTAATTGTAACACAAAGAACTTCGGACAATACTATTTTAAATAATATTAACAAGTCAGAAGCTTTTGGATGCGTTAATTTCCGAACCTAACTTAGAGATTTCAATAGATAAGTTTAACTCCTAAATGAATGAAACTAAGCCGATAATTGAAATTGTTGAAATAGTTTTCTCAATATAAATTGTAACGTGGCTAAGCTCACGAATACATATCTTCTTCAAGTATGCTTCGTCAGTCAACAACTTTTGAAATTTGCCGCGTACAACCCTACTTTTCTAATAACCAAAAGTTTAACCCAGCTCTTGAGTCTGGTCATTTGTGGTTCGAATCAATGACGTCGAAGGGCTAGTTCATGACGTCATTACTTTGAATCAAAAATAACCCAAACCGCTGGAATGCAATTGGTTAACCAAAATGATAACTTTTGTGGAATCGCAAAGTTTTCAGATGAAAAATCAGGAAACATGATGCTTTTATAATAAACTTCCACTCAATATTCAACGAAAAAGACGAGTTGGAACAAGACTCTATTCCACGATCCTAAAGGTCCCACCCACGATCCAACTTCTATGACATCCATCAACGGCCGTCACAAAGTCGACGCAAAAATCGCCCTTTGACGAAATTCTATGGCAGTGATCGACGTTGGGGCGCGAACTCCCGTCATTACGGTGACATTACGAATAATGACGTACGTAAATTTGAATAGGGAGTAATTATTTCAGGAATATGGGCCTTAGAACGAACGATGGTAGCTGGAAATTCTCGTTATTGAGGCGAAGGAATTCAACGATTAATTCCGTACTGGCTTATGCGATGGGGTGTGTATTGTATACAATATATGGGAGCCTTCATCTGAGTTATTTCGGATATTAAACTGTAATTACTGAGGATGAAGGCTTGAATTATGGCTTGATCTTTTCGATTTGCTGATGGCAAATGTTGATGTTGACCTATTCAGTTGCTTATTATCCCTTATTTCGATTTGATTACATCGTGTTTAATATATCAGAATTTGTATTATACAGATAAAAATACTAAAAAATATCCAAATCTGAATGGGTGAACATGTTACAGGAATGCGCACTCTTAGACATGATACATGATTTCAAATTCCAATAAATTATGATGAAAGTCTAACGTAATTCTCCAATTTTATTTTATTTATTCGTGTCAGAAGCATCATATATAATAAGTATTGTAATATAATAACTATAGTTATATAGTAAGTACAGTATTCTCCAATAAGAGG
The DNA here is from genome assembly GCA_013421045.1 of Propylea japonica. Lineage (NCBI taxonomy): Eukaryota > Metazoa > Arthropoda > Insecta > Coleoptera > Coccinellidae > Propylea > Propylea japonica. Next base: position 99,375,358 of record CM024241.1, read on the forward strand.
TGTTATTTCGAATAGTCCGCCATTTCGGTAGATGTGACGTTTGAAGCTGTCATTTTTCGACATTTGACAAGTAGAAACTACGCCATTAAAAAAATGAAACGATACACTTTTCAAGAATGCATTGAAATTATTAAAATTAACTATAAAATTGGTGATGATTTGGCAGAGACGGTTCGTAAAACTCGAACATTTTTGGGTCGTCGTGAAGCACCTCGTTTGACCGCAATAAAAGAATTGGTGGAAAATTTCGATCTGTTGGGACAAATTAGTGATGTGAACAATAAAACGCGTCCACGTCGCTCTATAACAGCCGAGAATATTTCTGCTGGAGCCGCAAGTATTGAAGAAAACCCAACTTTGCCCATTCCTCATCGTTCTTTGGAATTAGGCCTTCCACAAACGTCATTACACCGTATTTTGCATAAAGATTTGGGTCTTAAGGCTTATAAAGTTCGGTTTACACAAGAACTCAGGCCAGCTGATCATCAACAACATCATTTCTTTGCTGATTGGGCCGTTGAAATGCATGAAAATGTTATCTCTCGAAGAGGTGATCAAAATTAACCAACGTGATCTTGTGATTTAACACCTTTCTACTTCTTCCTTTGGGGCCACGTGAAAGAGAAGGTCTACGTCTAAGAAGTAAACTTCTTCCTCTGAGGTCTACGCCAATAGCCTAGCGTCGATTCAAGACCTCAAAAATGAAATACGTGAGGCTATCGAGTACATAGGACAGCCACTTTGCGATTTGGTTATGGAAAATTTCATTAAAAGCTTAGGGTCCTATGAGCGTGGTTGTGGTGGCCATTTGCCTGATATTATTTTCCATTATTAACGGCATAGCTTCTATTTTATAATGAAATAAACATCCGATCATTTATATTATATCCGTTAATACCAGAATAACACCTCTTATTGGAAAACCCTTTACTTTATTCAAAGAAGAAACTGAGGAAAATATAATGTAGGTTCCATATCTTATGAGTCCATTAGATCTCTGGAACTGGAAGGCGAGCTGTGAAGGTTTTTGGCCAGAACAGCTCTGTAAGGGGGCACAATAGACCTTAAGGTCGCAGTGAACTGTAACCCCTCTGTAAACTATCAAACTATCTTATGAGTCGGGCCACCTTGATATAAACCCTTCTATACTAATGAGTTCTCTGGATTTGTGATGATTTCACCTACCTATACCAGAAAGGTATAAATATGTTTCGACAGTAGTCATCAATTCTGGTGTATCTTTGCACTTTTCCATATCCATAACCGTTGTTTTTTATGTTGAAGAAAATTGATGATGGACTTTTTCTTTCAATAGTTTCGAAAAGAAAGCATGACCAAAACGTCATATTACAAAATTTCATTCGATCAAGAAATCAGATGATATGAGATACTTATAAGAAGAGTGATGGTAGCAGCATCCCATGAAGAACCAGCTAGTTTCTGGACTTTATTATTCCATAGTATCTCCCCAAGATATTTGGGAATGAAACAACGTTTCAAAACTGTGTTATCAGAAGTTACTGATTCTGATCTTTCAAACTTTTTCAAAAGGTTTAAGGTATAACCTCAAAATTTCGAATCAATTCAAGCAATCATAACGCCAATACGCACTCCTCCCCTACCAAATCTTCAAGGCGAAACCCCTTCAAAGGGTGATTTTTATACCCTCTCGTGACGTTTTCACGTCGCTGGGTCAGAGATAGGGTGGAATTCGAACATCTGTTCAATCTTCCCCTATCGATTTCAAACCGAGAATCTCCGGGAAGTGTATTTTTGAAATAAGGGAAGTTTCTTAGGCGCGTGAGAGCCGAACAAGTAACCCTCGAAGGCAGGTTAGGGGTTGTGTCGTCCAGATATACATGTTGATCTCGGCCCGTTCAGAAAAGGGGAATTTGATAGATCGAATCACATTACTGGGTTAATTCAGGAAGTAAGCAGTCCATTTTATCTTTGATCTGAATGAGGGGTTCTTGTAAAGATGGTAAATGTTGGGGTAAATGGACTATTGAATGAGAAAGAAAGGAATGAACACAATCGGTCCTCTTAGCGGGACGACCAAAAGTATGTTGAGAGTGTAATTGATTGATCTTTTACGACTGAATCGTTGACTAATGAGTGACTGTTAGTCTTTGAAAACTTTTTATACTTCTGTTTACGAGGTAATTGATATTTTGGTATATTATTATTAAGTCGTCGCTTGTCATTTGAAGAACATAATAATAATCAAGGTGGTAAATTTTTTCCGTTTAAAGAACAATAAAAAACATAGATCTCTATGGCGATAATTTATATTATAATAATTAAGATCACTCTTGATTCGAAAGATATCGACAACCCATAACTTGAATATGAAATGATGACATTTAAAAGTTGAAAGCAATAACAGGAAGATTCAAAATATTTTTGAATTTGAAACGTCAAAAAATAGGTTTGAGCATGACAAGTTGAAAAAATGTTTTCTCAATACTTTTTCAAGTAGTTATCAGGAAAAGAATTGATATTTACTCATTTGTCTTAGGTTCGTTCTCAGAGTTGACAATAAAACATATTCTGTCCGCTTACATTTCCAGGAAGTGTGGGAAATATATTGATCTCTATTATTAATTTCATATATCAAATGCGAGTTTATGTTGGAATGTTTGGTAAGTCCAAACAGTGCATTATTTGCTGAAAGCCAACAATTACCCAAAAACATCAGGTTCGATTGGATCTCATGTTCCTCAATATTTGTTTAATGCTGTAATTATTGAATAATTAACCGAATCTACAACTTGTGTCAGTATGAGCTGCTCTGACATGGAAAAAATGTATACAATTTTATTTCAAAACTCGTCCAGACATCGAGTGTTCCAGAGCATGGGTAAAAAAATTGCCAAGGTTCTTCAAACCACTTCAATTTCTGAAGGTAATCGAGACAATGCAGTCCTAACATCCAATGTATTTGGTTGAGAAATTATCGGCAGGAACATACATCAGGTATTATTCTTGGAGCCATTTCATCTGATGGATTACAAGCTATATGGCTCGAACTACAAAAGGCTATTTAGACAGTAATATACAGTGTGTTTGGTCATGACTTAGCGATAATTTAAGGTCATCAAATAATATACCTAATGTTATCGACAAAAACATCCAAACTTGAAAGTTTACCCCCTCAGTTTTGGAGTAGCCCCCATTTCAAATTTACTTTTTTATTTTCCTTGACCCTTCCAAATAATATCGATTTCTTTGGACATAAAGGTCCTACAGATGTGAAAAAAATATTTTTTGAAAGATGATACTACCACCTTTCATTGAAGTATAAAAATATAAAAACATTCAACTTGAAAACGCCATAAAAAATTCTTCAAAAAAGTTCATTGTAAAAATATGTACTGATTTTCTCAGTAAATCCGCATTAGTACAAGAACTAGCAAATTGAAGTATAATTTTTTTTAAATGATTTAATACGCAAGGATATTAGCTACAAAACAACACTCACATCATATCTGTAAGTTACATAATTTGAGAGTTATTACTGCTCGAACATGATCACTACGCGAGCAATAGACACAAGACAGGTCGTCAGGAAGGCCACTGCCTGTCTACAGAGCAGAGACGGCCATTTTGAGCAATTTTTATGATTAATTTGTTTGTTTGATTATTGAAAATTATCGAAAGTACAGTACTGAGGTTTTTTTATTTTATCAATTTTCATAAGGGTCATGTTGGAACAGCAATAACTCTCAAATTATGTAACTTACAGAAATGATGTGAGTGTTGTTTTGTAGCTTGTGTCCTTGCGTGTTGAATCATTGGAAAAAAATTATACTTCAATGTGCTAGTTCTTGTACTTTTGCGGATTTACTTAGAAAATTAGTACATATTTTCACTATGAACTTTTTTAAAGAATTTTTTTATGGCGTTTTCAAGTTGAATGTTTTTATATTGTTATACTTCAAGTGAAGGTGGTAGTATCATCTTTCAAAAAACATTTTTTTCACATCTGTAGAACCTTTATCTCCAAAGATATCCATACTATTTGGAAGGGTCAACGAAAATGAAAAAGTAAATTTAAAATGGGGGCTACTCCAAAAATAAGGCGGCAAACTTCCAAGTTTGGGTATTTTTTCGACAATATTAGGTATATTTGATGACCTTAAATTATCGCTAACTCGTGAACAAACACACTGTTTATCTAATTACCCTGAAAGTGTAAATTATATTCTGAGTTTTGAAAACATTGAAGCAGTGAAAATGCCCGTTTTTCGTTTCCACATTGCTCACTGCCTACACATGTTGGACACCATATACAGCGTTAAAAAATATACTGTCCTAACCCATTCAGTTCCCACACTAAAAAGCTCGGACCCCCTAATCCTCACATCCCCAAAAACCAACCCTCTAACAACAAAGGACGAGCAAAATATGCAAATGAATTTCGAATTGGACCGGCATTTTTGAAGCCACAGCGTTATAACAGCAACCAGGAGACACAGAGCGCAATCATATTCAATTCGAGCGGGGGATTAGAGAGTCCTGCAACCGAGAATTGTACTGAATAATCCTGCCGAAGTAGATACACCGATCCTGGAATAATCCCTCCGGCATCATCAGTTTCCTATCTTCCGGACGTGGTCGTTCTTCGGCATAATGGTTTTCCAAATCCACGCAGCTAATTACTAATAAACCGCAAGACTTCGCAATTTTCTGCTTGGATGGTCGACCCTTGCCAGGGATACATTTCCTGCATAGGCCGATAGAATTTCCTGTTGGATTCGGTTCGGAGAGGATGTTGAACAAATTGGAAAAGGTTTATTAATGAAATTTGCAGTGGAGAGCGTTTGAATCGGATATGATTGAAGAGGAAGATGATTTTGTGTCTACCACTTGAATTTTGCAGAATTTGTACAAACCAGTGCTAAAGGGTTTTCTAATAAGAGGTCCATACTATACAATTTCGGCCATAAAAAATTATTAATCATATCTCGATAGCGCAATCCATTTACCGTAACTGTTGCTTCAGTCTCATTTTCGAAAAAGTAAGGCCCAATGACTCCGCCGGACCATAAACTGCACCAAACAGTCATTCGTTGAGGATAAAGAGGCTTTTCAATAATAAATTTTGGGTTTTTCGAGCCCCAGATGCGACAATGTTGCTTGTTGACGAAGTCACCGAGGTGGAAAGGGCCTCATCACTCAAGACAATTTTTCTATGGAATTCCGGACCATTTTCATGCATTTCAACGACCCAATCAGCAAAGACACGACGTTTTTTATGATCGGCCGGCTTGAGTTCTTATGTTAACTGAACTCTATAAGTCTTAAGACCCAAATATTTATGCAATATATGGTGCAATGGCGTGTTTGGAACGCCTGGTTCCAAAGAACGACGAGGAATGGACAAACCTGAGTTTTCTTCAACACTTTTGGCCACAGCAGCAATATTCTCGGCTGTTCTTGAAGCTCGAATTTTTCTACCAATTTCTTTATTGCGTTCCGAAAAGGTTCTTCACGTCAACCCTAAAATGTTCGAGTTTCACGAACCGCCTCTGCCAAATTTTCACAATATTTATAGTGAATTTTAATAATTTCAATGCCTTCTCGAAGCGTGTATGGTTCCATTTTTATGAATGGCGTAGTTTCTACTTGTCAAATGTCAAAAAATGACAGCTTCAAACGTGACATCTACCGAAATAGCGGGCTATTCAAAATGACACCTCTTATTGGAAAACCCTTCATTATTATTATTAGAACTGCGTTGAAAAAACTGACAACCTCCCAGGAGCCTTAGCCGTTACTTCTTTAGCATCCAGAATAGGTTTTCCATGAATTGTTATTGTTTTTTCCTTTGAAGTTTTGAATAGTGTGTTTCCCTCTCCAACTTCTTCCCGTACCATTGAAAATAATTTCCTACAGACACCAGTGTTCCACTGCACTTTTTAAATTTTAAGCCATATGTCACTTCACAGATAATACGAATGTATATTGTGCATCCATTCCCAGGAATCAAATATCAGTTTCTCATACGTCAGGCAACAATTCTTCATAAATCAAGACGCCAGAAAAACCGGAAACGAAGGCTAAAAATACGCCCCAATATCTGGAAGCCATCCATTTCTTCATCCCAGCAATTCCCTGGAGAAACCACACTCGAAGTGAGACGTTATAACGGACAATATATTTATATAAATTCGAACAGACCACGCCAGCGCACATATAATATTCGGGGAAAACAATATACCTACGCTCGTATAAATTTGCCAGACCGAAACCCAGAGCGTAGAATGGGAGAAATAAGCCGTTACACACATTATGGCCCGTTGGCCCGTTCTACCGGAACACTTCCGAAACAAAGGCTTTGTCAAGACCGAAGTATAGCGAAAAACAAACTCCAGTCCTGGGGGCATAGAACATAACATATAGTCGAATATTCAGATGCTCTGGTTCGCCCCTGCGAACGAGATAATTCTGGCTGTTACCTACGGTGAGTTATGTAGGCGATTGTTTCACGACCGTGGCATAAAATTAGAGGTACACACAAATGCAATTTCACTACCGAAGCTGATCAAACATTATGTGCTGTATTCAAGGGCGTAGCCAGGGGGGGGGTTTTGGGGGTTCAAACCCCCCCCGAAATTTTTCAGAGTTATTTTTTGTTGCAAAAATAATCTTTCATTTTGCACTTAAACCAACTTATTTCCGAAAATCTAGTTGAAATTATCAATTCATATCAGCAATATGGATGATATTAAAGTTAAAAACAACAAATACTTGCTACAGAAAGCGACCCTCACAATTACCGGCACCTACAAAGTCAATTGCCAAAATGTCAAAACCCCCCCCCCGAAATTAATTCCTGGCTACGCCCTTGGCTGTATTGTTGAATGCTTTCAAAGGATTAGTGGTTTTCGTGTGGTGTCACCCTTGAGTTATGGAATGGGGTGTAAATTGACTAAGTTGGAGTTTTTGTGAGATATTTTATGCAGAGCGTTTGATGTCATTGCCCAACCCTCTGGATGTAGTATTGACTCCCTTATTTCATGAACTATCCAGCACGCAGAAAGACACTTTCGGACCTAGAACACAGAGATCCCAAGCTGTCTTGGAAGTGATCCTAAAAAAGCTGCACATACTCACAGGGTTCCTCACGAACTCTGCCGTTTCATGAACCATCTGATTAGTCTGGGTGTAGCCCCAAATGATGAATACAGCTTCTTTGGATAAAAGATCATAACATATAGTCGAATATTCAGATGCTCTGGTTCGCCGCTGCGAACAAGATAATTCTGGCTGTTACCTACGGTGAGTTATGTAGGCGATTGTTTCACGACCGTGGTATAAAATTAGAGGTACACACAAATGCAATTTCACTACCGAAGCTGATCAAACATTATGTGCTGTATTGTTGAATGCTTTCAAAGGATTAGTGGACATGGTTTTCGTGTGGTGTCATCCTTGAGTTATGGAATGGGGTGTAAATTGACCGAGTCGGAGTTTTGGTGAGATATTTTATGCAGAGCGTTTGATGTCATTGCCCAACCCTTTGGATGTAGTGTTGACTCCTTCATTTGATGAGCTATCTGGTACTCAGGAAGACTCTTTCTGGCCTAGAATACTCCAAAATCCTTTTGGAATGTTCAAAATGATGTGATTCCAAGCTCTCTTGGAACTGATCCGAAAAAAGCTGCCTCACGGGGTTCCTCACGAACTCCTGCCGTTTCATGAACCATCTGATTAGTCTGGGTGTAGCCCCAAATGATGAATACAGCTTCTTTGGATAAAAAAACATAACAAATAGTCGAATATTCAGATGCTCTGGTTCGCCCCTGCGAACAAGATAATTCTGGCTGTTACCTAGGGTGAGTTATGTAGGCGATTGTTTCACGACCGTGGCATAAAATTAGAGGTACACACAAATGCAATTTCACTACCGAAGCTGATCAAACATTATGTGCTGTATTGTTGAATGCTTTCAAAGGATTAGTGGACATGGTTTTCGTGTGGTGTCATCCTTGAGTTATGGAATGGGGTGTAAATTGACCGAGTCGGAGTTTTGGTGAGATATTTTATGCAGAGCGTTTGATGTCATTACCCAACCCTTTGGATGTAGTATTGACTCCTTTATTTGATGAGATATTTGGTACTCGGGAAGACCCTTTCGGGCCTTGAACACTCCAGAATCCTTTTGAAATGTTCAAAACCATGAGATCCCAAGCTCTCTTGAAACTGATCCGAAAAAAGCTGCCTCACGGGGTTTCTCACGAACTCCTGCCGTTGCATGAATCATCTGATTAGTCTGGGTGTAAAACCAAATGAAGAGAACAGCTTCTTTGGATAAAAAACATAACAAATAGTCGAATATTCAGATGCTCTGGTTCGCCCCTGCGAACAAGATAATTCTGGCTGTTACCTAGGGTGAGTTATGTAGGCGATTGTTTCACGACCGTGGCATAAAATTAGAGGTACACACAAATGCAGTTTCACTACCGAAGCTGATCAAACATTATGTGCTGTATTGTTGAATGCTTTCAATGGATTAGTGGACATGATTTTCGTGTGGTGTCTCCCTCGAGTTATGGAATGGGGTGTAAATCGACAGAGTCGGAGTTTTGGTGAGATATTTTATGCAGAGCGTTTGATGTCATTGCCCAACCCTTTGGATGTAGTATTGACTCCTTTATTTGATGAGCTATCTCGCACTCAGAAAGAACCTTTCGGGCCTATAACACTCCAAAATTCTTTTGGAATGTTCAAAACGTTGAGATCCCAAGCTCTCTTGGAACTGATCCGAAAAAAGATGCTCTTCCTCACGGGGTTCCTCACGAACTTGTGCCGTCTCATGAACCATATAATTAGTCTGGGTGTAGCCCCAAATGAATAAAGCTCCTTTGGATCTGTGAACAAGATAATTCTGGCTGTTATCTAGGGTGAGTTATGTAGGCGATTGTTTCACGACCGTGGCATAAAATTAGAGGTACACACAAATGCAATTTAACTACCGAAGCTGATCAAACATTATGTGTTGTATTGTTGAATGCTTTCAAAGGATTAGTGGACATGATTTTCGTGTGGTGTCACCCTTGAGTTATGGAATGGGGTGTGAATTGGCCGAGTCGGAGTTTTGGTGAGATATTTTATGCAGAGTGTTTGATGTCAGTACCCAACCCTTTGGATGTAGTATTGACTCCTTTATTTGATGAGCTATCTCGCACTCAGAAAGATCCTTTTGGGCCTATAACACTCCAAAATTCTTTTGGAATGTTCAAAACGTTGAGATCCCTAACTCTCTTGGAACTGATCCGAAAAAAGATGCTCTTCCTCACGGGGTTTCTCACGAACTTGTGCCGTCTCATGAACCAAATGATTAGTCTGGGTGTAGCCCCAAATGAAAAAGCTCCTTTGGATCTGTGAACAAGATAATTCTGGCTGTTACCTACGGTGAGTTATGTAGGCGATTGTTTCACGACCGTGGCATAAAATTAGAGGTACACACAAATGCAATTTCACTACCGAAGCTGATCAAACATTATGTGCTGTATTGTTGAATGCTTTCAAAGGATTAGTGGACATGGTTTTAGTGTGGTGTCACCCTTGAGTTATGGAATGGGGTGTAAATTGACCGAGTCGTAGTTTTGGTGAGATATTTTATGCAGAGCGTTTGATGTCATTGCCCAACCCTTTGGATGTAGTATTGACTCGTTCATTTGATGAGCTATCTGGCACTCAGGAAGACCCTTTCGGGCCTAGAATACTCCAAAATCCTTTTGGAATATTCAAAACGATGAGATCCCAAGCTCTCTTGAAACTGATCCGAAGAAGCTGCCTCACGGGGTTCCTCACGAACTCCTGCCGTTTCATGAACCATCTGATTAGTCTGGGTGTAGCCCCAAATGATGAATACAGCTTCTTTGGATAAAAACCATAACAAATAGTCAAATATTCAGATGCTCTTGTTCGCAGGAACAAGATAATTCTGGCTGTTACCTAGGGTGAGTTATGTAGGCGATTGTTTCACGACCGTGGCATAAAATTAGAGGTACACACAAATGCAATTTCACTACCGAAGCTGATCAAACATTATGTGCTGTATTGTTGAATCCTTTCAAAGGATTAGTGGACATGGTTTTAGTATGGTGTCACCCTTGAGTTATGGAATGGGGTGTAAATTGACCGAGTCGGAGTTTTGGTGAGATATTTTATGCAGAGCGTTCGATGTCTTTAGCCAACCCTTTGGATGTAATATCGACTCCTTCATTTGATGAGCTATCTGGTACTCGGAAAGACCCTTTCGGGCCTAGAACACTCCAAAATCTTTTTGGAATGTTCAAGCTGTCTTGGAACTGATCCGAAAAAAACTGCACTTCTTCACGGGGTTTCTCACGAACTCCTGCCTTCTCATGAACCATCTGATTTGTCTGGGTGTAGCCTAAAATGATGAATACAGCTTTTTGGATAAAAAACATAACATATAGTAGAATAATAAGAAGAGGTTTAACGCGTTATATCGCCAAGAATATCGGAATAGTGTTAGTTCCAAGAAATACCTTGTATCATTCAGAACTTTCCTGTGCTGATGAGTGCTCTGTTCGATACCACTTCCTTGCATTTTGTCTTGAACGAGGATGAGCTTAGCTCCGAAGTATGAGTTTAATATTGGTTGATTTCAATCGATTAATATTATTCTCTGCTTTCGAAATTTCATACTCATGGCGATGTGAAAGCGTTGAACCTCTTCTTATTATTTACTACGGTGTCAACTGACGTTACCCTGAGCGCACCGTGTCGTGGACTGCAGACGTAAAATTTGCGAAATGCAAGAACGCTTCGGTCAATGCGAAAAATGGTAAACATCTCGCTACGTCGTTCAAGGTTCATGCTATGGAAGGTTTTCTTATGGAACTAGAGATGGCGTCTTCGGTGTATTTATCCTTTGAAGAAGATGCCACTTCGCTGTAAGTTCCAAGAAATACTTTGTATCATTCAGAGCCATCCTGTGCTAATGAGCCCTACTAAGGACGAAATGGCAAATCATAGGTGCTCTGTTTGATACCACTTCCTTGCATTTGGTATTGAACGAGGACGAGATTAGCCTCGAAGTATGAGTTAAATATTGGTTGATTTCAATCGACTAATATTATTCTCTGCTCTCACTATATAGTCGAATATTCAGATGCTCTGGTTCGCCTCTGCGAACAAGATAATTCTGGCTGTTACCATCTTGAAACTCCTCACATCACCGAAGCCAATCTAATTAGGCCAAACAATGGCGCATCATCCTCGTACGCCTCCAGAAATATCGAGAAAATAATTGGCGTAACAAGAAATCCTAGTCTCTCAACGAAAACCAGATCCGGGAAAAATTAGGCAACGCCGTACAGACAGACAGAAAGCACAATCAAATGGAAGCCATTGACGCAGGCAGCTAATTAGTTGACTTCGACTAGAGCGCCCTCTGATTAGGCACGTACAATGCCTTTGTTTCAGTTCGGAGGCAGCGTAGCGAAGATCGGTACAGTGGCGGCTGGTGTGAAGGAGCTGCGGAGCTGCAGCACCTGTTTTCGAATAGAAAAATTCAAGCCCTGAGCAGCAGCTTTTGAGCGCTCATTCATTGGTGGGACTGTAGGACTATTATTACCTCAAATTTTCATATGAGACTTGAGATTGACAACAAATATGTAACTGCAGAAGCTCAGCACAATCGCAATAATATTTTGAAAATTATTCAAAAAATGTAAAAATAAATAATTGGAAAAAAATTTAATTCTTTAGTTCTGATGATGCGATCCTCTTGAAATTTTGCATGAACATTCAGTATGCCAATCTTTATTCATAAAATGAATTCAACTCGAATCGAATATTATGGTATGGAAATATAAAGTTTCTTTTTCTGAATATTCCAATTAAAATTTCTGTGGTCCTTTCAACACGTTGACCACAAAATTTTGCATAAAAGTTCAGTATATTAGATTCCATTCACGAGAGAAATTCCACTTGAATCGGATATCTTTTTTTTTCAACATTCCAATTGAATTTGTTAAGGTTCTATTAACATCTTTTTATGGAAATACTAGCAGACCCAACAGACGTTCATTCAATTCGATCCAGCCGTTTAGTTGCAGACTAGATGAATAACCTAAATAACGACTGCAGCGCCATCTGATGATCTGATTTGTTATCATAAACATACCGGCATCAGGCAATTCAAAATAATTTCATACATCCCTCACACTTCGGTACCTTCTCCTACCCGCCTAGTGCCTACCTCGGAGACGCATTTTGGTGCGATTTCATCATAAACCTGCCATATCTTTTGATATACTCATCATAATTGAATGATGTAAAAGGCAATTTCGTTATAAATTCAATACTGGGTATGACAACGTATTCAATTGGATAAGGATCAATAGCGTATTCATAAAGAAATACTCCCAAATAATGCATAATTTTGAGAAACATTCGGATACCTTTAAAAGGTGATACTGAGTACACCTTGAAAGATAGATATATGCTATCGCGAACTTTTTGTAGAACTATTAAAGACGTACATTTCCGTCATACATTGTTTCCATGTACGTCTTACGGTTTTTGCAGTGCACCTGAAAATATCTGATCATGGCTGATTTTGGTACTCATATTTATTATCATTGAAGTTATAGTAGGTTTCCTTAATTTTCTCGGGTGAAAAGTATAGCCTATGTTACTCAGGGAAAGTGTAACATTCTAAGGGTGAAAGAATTATTGGAATCGGTCTAGTAGCTTATAAGTTAACTCGTATAAAACCCACAAATATACAAATCTTTCCTCTTTATAATATTAGTATAGATTAAGTTTTTTTTTTCGATATTCCAAATGAATTTTCTACAGTAGTATAGTATACTCTGTAGCTCTGTCCCTCCAACAAGTCACGAACCGCCACTGGTTCGTGAAAGCGTAGCGAAGATCGGTATGTTCTCTCGATTGTTTAATTAGAACCGAAAATCAGGGCCGGCAACCGGATAAAATAAATAACTCCTAACGGTCCGTCAAACGAACCTACAACAAAACACTGAACTCCTAATCAACGGAACACAGAAGGTGTTTTCTTTTTCTTCGAATCGTGGACGTAGCGGAGTAAATGAGGAAATGATTCGATGGTGTTCGAGAGAGAATTGGAAGTATTTCGGCTGTATTAATTTCTGTGGGCGGCGAAATAGAACTGCCGGTTTCTTTGACCTATCAGATTGTTAATTGGTTCATTAGCGGTTCATGAAAGCCAGATATTCTTTTCATTTGTTGACGTGAAACTATCGATGATGGAACATGAATGATTCATTATTTTGGCTATTTTCATCATATTCTCTGCTTCCGTTTAAATGTCAGCCAGCAGCAACACTGAAGACCTTGAATTTTTAGATAGCAAAAAAGTAACTTTTGACATTCTTGGATCTGTTTTGAGTTCTTTGGTTTGTCAAAAATTCATTTTCCTAGATTTTTCCTAGACTAAATCTTATTATTAAAGCCCATATGTTTTTGATATTAATAGACGGTTGACTGATTGGTTTTTGACTATCGACTTGGAAGCTTCTTCCTTCTCTTTTTCTTGTTCTTCCAATATGAGGTAAGCTTCTTCTCATAAAATCCTGACGTCTCCTTATGACGGATGTTTGACATCCTTTTCAAGTTGAGCTAGTTTCTTATGTTCTTTGCAAAGAACATACAAAAATAGCTCAACTAGGAGTTACTGATATGTCAAAGCTTATAGAGGGTTTTCAAATAAGAGGTGTTATTATGATATTCAAAGAATAATGCAATTTTCAATCTAAATGATCGGATGTTTATTTCATTATAAAGAAGAAGCTATGCCATTTATAGTGGAAAATAACATCAGGCAAATGACAACTACGGCCACGCTTACAGGACCATATCCTCTTGATGAAATTTTCCATAACCAAATCGCAAAGTGGCTGCCCTATGTCCTCGATAGCCTCACGAATACCATTTTCGGGGTGTTGAATCGACGTTGGGCTATTGGCGTAGATCTTCTCTTCCACGTGGCCCAAAAGGAAGAAGTCGCAAGGTGTTGAATCACAAGATCTCGGTGGCCAATTGTGATCACTTCTTCGGAAGATAACACGGTCCGGAAACTTTTTCAGCAAAAGATCAATGGTTTCGTTGTTGATGATCGGCTGGCTTGAGTTCTTGTGCTAACTGAAATTAATAAGCCTTGAGACCCAAATCTTTATGCAAAATACGTTGTAATGACGTTTGTGGAATGCCAAAGAACGACGAGGAAGGGACAAACCTGGGTTTTCTTCAACACCTTCGGCTACAGCAACAATATTCTCTGCTGTTATTGAGCAACGTGCACGGGTTTTATTCTTCACATCACTAACTTGTCCCAACAGCTCGAATTTTTCCACCAATTTCTTTAGTGCGGTCCGACAAGCTGCTTCACGACGACACATAAATGTTCGAGTTTTACAAACCATCTCTGCCAAATTTTCACCATTTTCATAGGGAATTTCAATAGTTTCAATGGGTTCTTGAAGCGTGTATTGTTTCATTTTTATTAATGGCGTAGTTTCTACTTGTCGAATGTCAAATAATGACAGCTTCAAACGTGACATCTACGGAAATAGCGGGCTATTCAAAATAACACCTCTCATTGGAAAACCTTTCACAACATGTTTTGAATGAAGACCACAGGATTTCAGGGAAGAAACTTCCATGATATCCAAAGAAGAAAAACTGAGGCGTAAATAGTAAAGGAAGCAGTAACCGTCTGTTGATATCAAAAACATATGGGCTCTAATAATAAGATTCAGCCTAGGAAAGATCAAATGAGTTGTTTGACGAACGAAAGAATTCAAAATAGATCAGAGTCGTCAATTATTTTCTGATAAATAAAAATAAAAAAAAAATAACCTAGATTTCGACTGCAGGGGCTTCTGCTGTACTACCATTTAGGAGGACTTCACTGAAATACACTCGTTTACAAGGATATTTATAAAGATAACATTCCTCACACGCATTCCTTCAAACCAAAGGCATATTCTCTGTTCCACGAAATTGCCTACAATCGATCTTTGCAAGGATGAATCTTTATTCAAGGCTTATTGAAGGATTTTCCAATGAAAGGTGTTATTTTGAAATGCCCGCTATTTCGGTAGATGTCACGTTTGAAGCTGAAATTTTTTGACATTCGACAAGTAGACACCACGCCATTAAAGTTATCGAAATTCACTATAAAATGGTGAAAATTTGGCAGAGACGATTCGTAAAAATCGAACATTTTTGAGTAGTCGTGAAGCACCTTGTGTGACTGCAATATAGAAATTGGTGGAAAAATTCGAGCTGTTGGGACAAGTTAGTGATGTAAAAAATCAAACTCGTTCACGTCGCTCAAGAACAGCCGAGAATATTGCTGCTGTTTCCGAAAGTGTTGAAGTGTTCATCGTCCTTCTCTGGAATTAGGCATTCCACAAACGTCATTACACCGTATTTTGCGTGAAGATTTGGGTCCTAAGGCTCATAAAGTTCAGTTAACACAAATACTCAAACAAACGTGCCACACAAGCAACGAAACCATTGATATTTTGCGAGAAAAGTTTCCGGACCATGTTATCTCTCGAAGAGGTGATCACAATTCGGTACCGAGAACTTGTGATTTAACACCTTGGGACTTCAATAGCCCAGCGTCGATTCAAGACCTCAAAGATGGAATTCGTGAGGGTATCTAGGACATAGGGTATAGCCACTTTGCTATTTGGTTATGGAAAATTTCATTAAAAGGACATGGTCCTGTAAGCGAGGTCGTGGTGGTCATTTGCCTGATTTTATTTTTCACTATTAATGGCATATTTTTTGCTTTATAATGAAATAAACATTCGATCATGTATATTGAAAAATGAATATCAATATAACACCTCTTATTGGAAAACCCTTTATTAAAGCTTATATGTTTTTGATATCAACAGATTGGTTTTTGATTATCGACTAGTTCCTTCACTTCTTCTTCCAATGTTATGGAAGCTTCACCTCATAAAATCATGTGGTCTTCTTTCGAAGAATGTGGACATGCTTTGGCTCATCGGTGTTTTCAAGTTGAGCTAGTTTCTTATGTTCTCTGTTGATATCAAAAACATATGGGCTCTGAAATAGATTCAGCGTAGGAAAGATCAAATGAATTTTTGATAAACCGAAGAATTCAAAATATAGATCAACGTTATCGATTGTTTTTTGAGAAATGAAAATAAACAAATAAATAACCGATATTTCGACTGCAAGGGTATAGGGATACAGTAGAATATTTTTTAAGATAACATTGCTCACACGCATTCCTTCAAACCAAAAGCATATTCTCTGTTCCACGAAATTGCCACCAATCGAACCCTCTCCCCTAAAGGGTGATACCTAAGCCCTCACTCAACCCCAGTGCTTCTCCAATAACTATCTTCATTTACTCAAAGCCCATCTTTTATTCATTACAACTGAAGATCCCGAAACCCAAATTTACATACCCGACAATTCTCTCGATCGCTGAAGCACCATTTAATCCCGGGTACTTAAATGCAAACTAATCGTATCATATCCTTGCGGTGATATTCCCGATGAAAAATTAATGAGACTGTTCCCTAGATTTACTCGGGAAAGCCTCTTACGAGTCGACAGGTTCAACATCTTTAATACCGCCAAAAATAATAAGACCCGTTAGTCTTTCTACTGAGGATATCATTAAAAATGTTTGCTGTCGGATTTTCTCTCGGCTTTCTCTTCGATATTCCATTTGTAGGGTATGATAATTTATGCCGAAAATGTTCGGGAACGATCTAGATTCGAGTATCACTTGGTTGGGAGAATTTGGAGGAAGAACATATTTTTTAGCAGAATTTATGTTTACTCGTTCATCCTTATTGATTCAAACTCTTTGTGGTGTTGCAGAATGCTAAATGTGTTATTTTGATATTCAGAGAAAAATGTCATTTTTCAATATAAATGATCGGATGTTTATTTCATTATAAAGAAGAAGCTATGCCGTTGATAGTGGAAAATAACATGAGGAAAATGACCATCACGACCACGCTCACAGGACCATATCATTTCAATGAAATTTTCCATGATCAAATTGCAAAGTGACCGACCCATGTCCTCGATAGCCTCATCTTTGAGGTCTTAATCGACGCTGGGCTATTGGCGTAGACCTTCTCTTTCATCGTGAGAGCTACATCTGACTATCAAGGGAATTCAAATTCTGATTTCCTCATACTGTCCGACAGACAGAGTTGGGTGCATCAATCAAGTTGAGTTTCAGCACACAGGCGTCATTTTTTGGGACTTTTATTGATGAAAGTTCGCATCATTAGCCCTAGAATTGTTATGAAGATGTGAAACATTCATTTATCGTATGAACGATGTTCACCGATCACCCTGTATGGACACTGCTGATCTAAAGTAAATTCAACCAACGAACCCATCTAAAGATGAATTATCAGTATCAACATTACTTTTCTACGAACAAATTAAAACTTTCCGACTAGAACCTGAAAAAGTGGAAATGCATAAATGAACTATTCATTTATGATTCATTAACTGTTAGAGGTAATTTTCAACGAGCACAGCGAACATCGAAAAGGCGTTTTCCATTCACATTTTTTCCTAATCGATTTCTGGAATCACTATAGAATTAGGAGCAAATTACATTTCATGGGAGATATCTGATAATTTTAAATAGAAAATAATGACAAAGCAATGAATTTATTCCTGAACTGACATGAAACGCTGAGTAATGCATTTCATGGTTTCATAAAATTTAAGAATGTACTAAAGGGTTTTCCAATAAGAGATGTTGTTTCGTATAGCCCGCTATTTTGGTAGATGTCACGTTTGAAGCTGTCATTTTTTGACATTCGACAAGTAGAAACTACGTCATTAATAAAAATGAAACGTTACACTCTTCAAGAACGCAATAAAATTATTGAAATTCACTATAAAAATGGTGAAAATTTATCAGAGACGGTTCGTAAAACTCGAACATTTTTGGGTCGTCGTGAAGCACCTTGTCGGACCACAATGAAGAAAATGGTGGAAAAATTCAAGCTGTTGGGAAAGTTAGTGATGCGAAGAAAAGAAACCTCGAAGAAATGAAAAACAAGAGAACAAAAAACGCCAGTAATTTGATAGGCATATCATCATATAATGCTTCGCGACTATCCCCATCAAAAAGAGGTATCAGATGTTGCGTTACTACTGGATTCCAGTTGTCATCCATCGGAAGGAAAAAGAGCTGCAGGCAAAGTTATTAAATCAGACTGCTTCCAGAGAATTTTCATTTCGTTATTTCTGCTTTAGAAATACGGGGTTGAAAAGGATCTAATGAAAAGTTGCATCTATTCATCTTGATGTTATTGAAAGAAAAATTGCATTTGGTCGCAGTTTATTTCGTTTCAGACTGATTTGGAAACAAACTTTGTCTCATTTCGAGACGTTTCTGGTCTTTATTCGTTGGGGAGTCGATGAAATATTGGATTTATTTTGAGAATCAGAAAAAAATTTACTTTGAGGGTCTCACTTTCTGAAGTTCGCATGGATCATAATAGTTGAAATAGTTTTTGATTTGAATGGATGGTGCAGATGGTGTATTGTTCATTGTTGAATTGTCAGATGAACTACGTTTTGAATGATATAATGACATTAGCCTCTGTATTATTTGAAATATAATGCTTTCAGATCTGAATCCTTGTGTGAAATACGTCATATTCTGGACGAACTAAGTCCAACTTGTTATGAACGTCATCTAATGGACATTTATGGTACTCAGCAACACTTTCACGTACCAAATCAATATAATTATGTGGACGACCGTGACATATTTTTTACTTTTTTCACCTTCCATCTAACGGTGTCTCACGACATATGAGTATCAAGGCAATTTACGCACATAAAGGGATTTTCAATAAAAGGTGTTATTTTGAATAGCCCGCTATTTCGGTAGATGACACGTTTGAAGCTGTTATTTTTGACAATTGTAAAGTAGAAACTACGCCATCAATAAAAATAGAACGCTTAACGTTTCAAGAACGCCATGAAATTATTAAATCACACTATAAAATGGTGAAAATTTGGCAGAGGTGGTTCGTAAAACTCGAACATTTTTGGGTCGTCGTGAAGCACCCCTTGTCGGACCGCAATAAAAAAATTGGTGGATAACAATCAAGCTGTTGGGACAAGTTAGTGATGTAAAAAATAAAACTCGTGCACGTCGCTCAAGAACAGTCGAGAATATTGCAACTGTAGCCGAAAGTGTTGAATAAAACCCAGGTTTGCCCATTCCTTGTCGTTCTCTGAAACTAGGCATTCTGCAAACGCTAGACACCGTTTACACGTTTACTTTCAACAAGACGACGCTACGTGCCACACAAGCGTCGTTATCTCTCGAAGAGGTGATCACCGATATCTTGTGATTTAACACCTTGCGACTTCTTCCTTTGGGGCCACGTGAAAGAGAATGTCTACGCCGATAGCCCAGCGTCGATTCAAGACCTCAAAGATGGAATTCGTGAGGCTATCGAGGACATAGGGCAGCCACTTTGCTATTTGGTTATGGAAAATTTTACTAAGAGGATATGATCCTGTGAGCGTGGTCATGGTGGTCATTTACTTAATGTTATTTTTCCTCCATTAACGGCATAGGTTCTTCTTCATAATGCAATAAACATCCGATCATTTATATTGAAAAACGGCATTTTTCTCTGAATATCAAAATAGCACCTTTTATTGGGAAACCCTTCACCTCCACAGTTACAGTGCATATAACCAAAACTCAAAATCAAACCAGCACGATTCAAAATCAAAAAAACCACACTAGATCTCGTCCTACGATTCCGATTCCTCTCCCCAAGCCTCAGCAGGCGATAAGTTTCATTTTCAAC